>CM052544.1:50682216-50705916 GCA_028533065.1 Trachops cirrhosus | reverse complement strand
ATGTGAGGGATGCTGTGCAGCTTACACAAGACTACGCAGCATATAAGTGGGAGGACTACAATTTCAACCTTTCAGGCTAATTGCAAATTGCAGGCCCTTTGCCATTTTGCTAGACTACCTCTTTGGAAAGAATGGGAAAAATACCACATTGAAAACCAACTCACAAGAAACACCTGTTGTCATTTATTCTGAAACACTGATGCCTATAAACCTAGAATGGAGCCAAGCACAGTTTAGACGACATTGGAAGCATATACTTATAGAAGTGAATTGGTGATGTTTCTACCAACTTTTTTCCTACAAGTCTCCACCTGTGTCTTCTGTGAATTATGATAGCATGAGGAAGATGCTGAAGACTCATCCATCAAACATCATGCCCTAGGTTTTTAAAACGCTCACTCTCAGACTTCCGAGAAAAACATGAAAAAAACACTTTACCTTTCAAGGACTAATGGCTTCACCTCCTGTGATAAACCTTATGTACATTTCTTGCAGGATTATTTTTATTAAAGAGTGTATTTGCTGCTATAAAAATTATCACAAACTTAGTGCCTTAAAATAAAAAAAATTATTATCTTATAGTTCTGGAAATTAGAAGCTTATAATAAGTTTCACTCAACTAAAATCAAGGTGTCACTAGAGCTACATCATCTTTGATGCTCTAGCCTCTTCCTGCTTCTAGAGGTAGCCCGCATTCCTTGGCTGTGGCCACTTCCTCCATCTTCAAAGCCAACGAAGATGGGTCACACCTTGGGTGTAGCATCATTCTGCTTCATTCTGGGTGAAGCATCACTCTGACACCGACTCTACTGCTGCCCTCTCCACTGTTAATGTCAGCTAATTACCAACTTCAATTCCATCTGCAAATTGAATTTACCTCATCATGTAATGTAATGATCACAAGTTACAGAGACTAACATAGACATGAAGTGGGCAGGTCATTTTTCTACTCACCACACAGAACTCTTTGTAAAATTTGTAAATTCTTAGTCTTCGGATATAATCCTTCACAAGTGTATGTGGTTAAAAACAAAAATGACAGCCTAAGCTAGAAGAATATGGATCTCAAGGAGATGTAATAAGAAAAATTATCATTAGCTGCATCCATTATATTCAGAAGCATTTCAGCATTCAGAGCATTGTTGCATGTTAACCAAAAATCTGTACTGTGAAACTCTCAGGTGATCACTATCCACCACATTTTAGGGATAAGGGAAGTAGGGGCTGTTGGTCATCCTAATAGAATGGGAGAAAATATTTTATAAAAATCCTGAATTGGATGCTGGTGTACTTTAAAATTTCCATGGACTCTATTAATTTTTAAATCTTCACTGGAATGAAAGCAAGTACATATGGACTCTTTTCACATATATCTGGGCCAAAACCCAGCTCTACTACTTACTAGCTGTATAACTTTGGACAACTTGCCCTAAATGGCTCTGGCTCTCAGTTTCCTATTTGTGAAATGATTGTGGCAGTATTTCCACCCAAAGTCAGTATGAAGATTGAATAAGACAATGCGTGCATATGAGTTTAGCTCTAGGCTCTGAGTAGCTGGTAGTAATTACTATTCTTACCTAAATGACCAGCTCAGTAAATTTAAAAATATTTCCCAGTAAGAGTGGGCAGGGCAGCATGGTGCCAGTACTGTGGCTCCCTAGTCACATAAGCCTTGCTTCAAATCCCAAGTTTTCTATTCCTTAGAATGACAAAGGACACATTTCTCACCCTCACCAAGCCTCCTCTATAAAAAGACAATAATAGCATCTCCCTCAAATGTTATTATTTTAAGAAATAAATGTGATGATATGAAGGTCCTAGCACATCTCCTAGAATATAATAAATACTCAATGGGTTAGATATTATTACTTCTAATAATAAATTAAGACTTTTTTATTGCAACTAAAATAACCAGAGTAGGAATTTTATTGGCTTGTGGCTTGAAAAATCAGGGGTAGAACTAACCTGATTCACACTGAGTTTTCTAGATGCAAATAATATCACTTTTGAGAACCTCTCTTTCTAACTCTATGTCTTGGCACCATTTCTCCTTTTTGCTGATTTCATTCTCAAACTCTCCTATATGATAGAAGGAGCCTAGCAACTGCTGAAGAGAGAAAACTGCTGCCAATAAAATTTGGGGATTGACTCTCTTTGAACCCATGTGATTTTAGTCCCAGAACCAATCACTGTTGGCCTCAGTAATGAAATATGCTGATTGGCCAGGCCCGGTCACATGCCTATCTCTGGCACTAAAAGAAGTGGGATCAAATAACTAGAACCATTCTGACTAAGAGAAGTGAATGGAGGTTCCCAGGGTAAAATTAGAAGAAAGAGGAATGGATCTTGGACAGGGGAAAACTTCAGATATAGGTCATCATGCATTATTATTACAGTTTGTTAGAACTTTTTTAGATGGCAACACTGGCCAAGGAATAAAGGGCTATGAAACTGCCATCTAATGTGACACCTGAATAAACTCCTTATGTGATAAAATTTAGGGTTTATTCTGTGGCTTAAATCTCCTGGAGAAACAACACTGCCCACCTTGCTGAGAGAATTTTTAAGCCTTCAAAAAGCAGGAATGTGGAAGTGTTAACATATGTTTATAAATTCTTTGGCAAGCTTTCTTTCAAGATTTGTAGCTTAATTCCATTTCTCCTGAATATTGGTTGGACTTAATGAGTCACTGCAAATGAATAGAAGGTGGCCACAGTGATGGTGTGCAACTTCTGGGCTAGGTCTTAAAAGGCAATGCAGCGTCCTCTTTGCTCTCCGTCTTGGAAAGCTCATTTTAGAGGAGGTCAGCTGCCATGTTGTGAGGCACTTGAGAAGTCCTATGCAAAGGTCCCTGTGGCATGGAACTGAGACTGCCTGTCAACTGTCTGCCAGCCAAGCCATGGCTGACACAGTCCTGTCAATAGCCAGTGAAAAATGAAGGCCTCCCACCAATAGTCAAGAAAGTATGCCATCTCAGAAGCAGATGTTCGTGTTCCAGTCAAGCCTTCCTGACCACAGACCCCACTGATATCATGACTACAACCTCCTGAGAAACTCTGAGCTAGAACCACCCAACTAAGCCTCTCTCTGGCCCTCAGAAACCGTGGGAAATTACAAAGGTTTGTTACTGTAAGCCACTAAGTGTTAAGGTAATTTGTTACACAGTAATAGGTAATTAAGACAAGGATGCCAGTATAACAGTATGGAGTAACTATTAGAAGTGTTCTGAATTTAAAGTTAAGCAGAATATCTTTGCACTAATAAATTATTTACTCTAAACCTTAGTTTCTCCAAATGTAAACTGGGAAGACAGTACATCCTTGCATATTTCAAAAAACACAGTGATAATCCAACTATATAATGTAGACATAGCTTAAGGTAGTAAAAATTAATTTTGCAATTACCTTATGAAGTTCACATAATTGTATCACAATTAACATGGGAAAATACTTTTAAATTATTAATTCTATAAAGAATTAGGAATCTTAGAATTGTAACAGACTTTAATGTTTAAGTTCATTTACTTCTGTTTTTGGCATTTAAAATTTATCTTTTAGTGGCAAGTTCTAAGAATGTTAAATGAAGAGCTCAAGGTTTCATAGAAGCAAAATAGATCTTACAGTGTAGCCTCTCTGTCCTTGGTTTCTTTATCTATCAAGTGGGAATAATAATATACATCCCTGAAGTGTTGTCAAGTAATCCTATGGAAACCGTGACCCACACAAGCATTACTGGGAGTAGCATTGTGGGCCAAGAACACACTCCATCACTTGAAAAGAAATTTCAAAATAGCAAGTTTATTACTTACATTTTTCTTGTATTTATATTTACTTTATTTAAAATTTACCTATGTTTAAGCCACTATAGAAATTTGTGGTAGAGAAAATAACCTCTTCATTTGCACTCTTTTTTAAAAATTTTTTATTTTAGATTATTCAGTACTGTTTCTATCCTTTATTCCCATTCCAGCCCACCCACCCATCCCTCCCATTTCCAACCCCCCTAGTTTTGTCCATGTGTCCTCTATATTTGTTCTTGTGAACCCTTCCCTTCTCCCCTGAAATTCCTGAAATTCCCTCCCCTCTCCCCTCTGGTCACTGACAACCTGTCCTCTATTTCAGTGTCTTTTTTTTATATTTTACTTGTTTATTTGTTTTGTTGTTTAGGTTCCTGTTAAAGGCGAGATCATATGTTTGCACTCTTCAGTTCTCTTCTAATCACCTAGCACTAGGCCTGCAGGACCCCCAGTCTTCTCATCCTTCCTTCTTCCTGACTGCTTCTCCTTGTAAAGAAAGAAGAAACTTAGTGGGCAAATTCAGACTCCTTTTGGTGGGCACAAGAAAAGCAAGGCAGAGAAAAGTCACATGTTAGTTATTTTTATCCATCATCATGGTCACATGTCAGGTTGTCCTTGAAGAAGACTTTGAGAGAGAGTTTAACATGTAGGATGTTTTTAAGTAGGGTGCTTGGGACAAACACTTAACAGAGGGAAAGGAAGAAAGCAGGATTGTTCAGAGGAAGAAGTTAGCTGCCCTGAAGGTCCAGTGACAGCCTTGTTTGCCCACACAGGGAGTTCTGGAGTCAGAATGGTCCATCCAAACTGTCCTACACTGGGCTAAAATTGTCCAGTCTTTAGAGATTTACCTTAGTAAGTCCTTGATTGTGAGTCACTGAAGGAAGGGTGAGACCTTAGGGGAAGGAGCTCTGTGCAACTGAAGAAAGTCCTGAGGGGCTGGTGAGAGAAGGCTGTCTGCCCACAGCTTGAGGATTGGGGTAGCTCATCACTATGGTCAGTCACCATAACCACGTCCGATATGTGTGCCTGGCACCTCATAGGCAATTAATGATTATTAGCCCCTGGCTGGCTCTGGCTCCTGACCTCCTTCCACTACATTCCTATGATCTCTCCTTTTGTAACCATGACACAGCCTCACAATCTGCATCCTCAAACTGCAGAGAATCTAGACTTGAACCTGTGAACACAGAGTGAGCCTCAGGAAAGCCAGACAATCAGATGAGACTCTACACTTTTAATGCAGCAGTGTTTACTGGACAGGGAGCCTTGTTTTCAATGGGCCATTTCCAGGAGCTCTAGATCATGCTGAGATTTTGCTGAACTGCTTGGGTTTTGTCCCAGAACAGGAAGCACTAGATGAAGGATGTGCTGCCAGGCCTTGTGCTTTCTCACTCAGCTTTTCCTCTTCAGTGTCCACAGTCATCACAGAGCTCTTTACTGGCAGCATCGAACATTGTCAATGATGGTGCAACTATCTACATGGAGCCAGGAAAGCGGGTGAGGCAGGGCTCTCCATAAGGAAGGATTCAGCCAGCTCTTCCAATTCAGGCAAAGGCAAGACTGCTAATCATCAGATGCAACTGTACAGGAGAAATTAGGTCAAATGAATATCACAGGCAGCCATGAAGGAAAAAAGAAGTGACCAGAGCTGAGCCTCAGGGAAACATGAAGAGAGGGAGGACAGCTGATGTCTCTTCCCTGGGAATAGAGGGTTTATGGGAACTCATCACTTCTCCTTTTTCTCTGTCTATCTCAGGCATTGCCAGGAATTTAGGATACAATTGGAGAAATTATTTTGCAACAACTGAGGGGCAACTTTAGACCACCACAGCAAGAATTTTCTTTCATTCAGTCACTCAGCTAATACCAGTATTTAATGCAGTACTAGGTGCTATTCTAGGACTGGGGTATGGGAGCAAACAAATAAGAGCCTACATTTTTAAACACCAAACTATAATATTATAGGTCTTCTATCTAGCTGCTGAAATTTGAACACCAAGTTAAGAGCACAGACCTCAAGTGTATAATCTTAACCACTCTCCACATCACCTATACAGTCTACTTCCCACCATATCCTCTCCCCTTCCATTATTTTTATTTATTTTATGTTGTTTACAACACCTAAAACCCCAAGGTTTTGCCGTAGCATTCACTGTAGAAATATCGGCAACCTTGGAAATTTCTTAGAAATTAAATGTCTGCATTGGTTATTTGTTGGAACAGTGGAATTACAGAGCTCCAGTATTGGAAGAGCCATGACATGTCATGTGATCCAGTCCTTCCTACCTCCTTCCACCCTCTCTCATGCTTGAGGGTCATCCAGCTTCTTCTACCTACCCTTGTTCACCAGGAGCCTAGTCCATTTTTGGACAGATTTCAGTGCCAAAATTGTATTGATTACACTAACGGAAATCTATTTGTTTTATCACAGCCTTCCTCCATGATATGGTTTCTGTTTCATTCCAATATTTCCTCTAAGTGTCCCCCTTGCTACTTAAGTTTCTGGCTTCCTTTTAGGTCCTTAACTGTACGAAGTTCTTTCCACCTTTTTTATTCCCTCTGCTTAGAATTCTTGTCTCCTATGTTCATTTGGCTATGAGGAAGGCATACTTCAGGCCTCAATTTAAATCTCACTTCTTCAGGAAAGCCTTTAAGGAGTCATAAAATAGAATTTCTTTCATAGTTAGTTGGATGGGTGTGTGGGTGGAATGGGTAAAGTGATTCATACCCATTGCTTTTGATTCTACCAGTAGATTTTACTCTATAAGCTTGGTTCTGCGTTTTCATGCAATCCCCCTTCCATTATATGCAGAATGAGTTTACACCCTGTCTGACTCTTGTGGTCTAAACATCCTCAGTTCCTCTTTGTTCCATTTGAAACCAGAACATGGGTGTGGTCTCTGTATTGTTCATAAGGCACCTCTCATGGTTATATTTGATTCAGGCTGATTCTGAGCACAATGGAATTTAATGCATTGGAGGAAAGAATTCTTGACAGAGGACAGCTATGAATGAAAGGATCAATAAATGGGAACAATGACTAGAGATCAATTAGTGATGTTGCCAAGAGGAGCCAAGTATAAAATAACTCACATTTATGCCATTTATACCATTTTTGCAAATACCTACAGACATTTTACCAATCAGCCCGTTCCTCAGGAGGCCCAATGTTTCTTCTGATATGTATATGAGGCTATATATAAGGCTAACTTACTCTAAATAATGTCTTAAAGCCACTTCCAACATATTTCAACATTTGTAAAAGTGTTGAAATCATACCGCCTAGGTTCTCCTGGCTCACCTCTTCTTAGTTCTAGAATCTTTCTCCAAAAATCCTTTCATCTCCTTGAGAAACAATTTCCTCATCAGTTAAAAAGAAGATAATAGCACCTGTGTTTATTGTCCCTAAAAGATCAACTGATATAAAGCAAAAATGCTTTGTAAGCTGCAAAGCATCATACAAATATAAGAAAGATGATTGTACTTACAGAATAAGATGAAACATGTTTTAAATTAACCATGAAATATACCTCTGGAAAGGGTTTAATGTAAACTCTAAGCAGTTCACATTTGACAAGTGGGATCTTGAAGAATATCTCTAGGGATGTTGAGGTTCATCTTCTTATCATGAAATAAGAGTTTGTGATTTGGTTTCAATAAGTAACCAGTTTTTGGTCAGATCAGCAAACAAGATCCTCAGATGGTGAATTCCAGTTTGTGGAGGCAGACATCTCACACCCAGAGGTGTGGCTTTTCCTAATGCATACCAAGTCAGATTGGGGCAAGGAATCCTCTAAAGAGTTGTAGTATTTCCATGTTAACATAAAAAGCTATACACTCTATAGTTCAAGGAAAAGAAAAGGATGCAAAATGATCTTCAGGCAATATATTTAGTAGCTCCAAACAAGCATTTGATAAAGGTTCCAATTCTAGCTCTGCATCACATAAGTGGTATGATATTGGACATGTCCTCAATTATTTAAGCAGATATGTAGGTAGGTAGCCAGATAGATATCTACATCTTATGTGTGTGTATATGTGCCAGGCACTGTATGAAGATACACACACACACACACACACACACACACACACACACCTTCATACAGTGCCTCGCATGTAGTAGGAACTCAGTAAGTTAGAGTGTTTTTTTTGTTTGGTTGAGACATAGGGCCAAAGAAAAATCACAAGTGATTTCAAATATTGAATTGTAAAGTGATATTTACTACAAACATCTAACTCAAGTTATACTGCAGAAAAACAACAAATTAAGATTAAAAATGAGTTTAGAACATAATGATGGAAAGCATTTTTAATTTGTAATATGAATTCATAGATATTATTTATTAAAGCTGACCGCAGATATACTCTGGAATCACTGTCTTATTAGATTTTAACCTTAGCTGTTATTTGCAGAGCTAGTGAGAAACTCTATAGGAGAATGATATAAGAAGCACTTAATGTGCTCCATTCCCTCAAGGTCATCTACCCAACAGCAAATCTTAAGCCTCATTCTGCTAACTGGTCTCTTCACTTCTCTTTTCCCTATTACTCATTCTCACACATCACTTATGGCATGTTACCTCTCCTCCCACCACCACTGCCAAATTGCTTAACATCTTTCTATGACTTCCTTGCATATAAAGTACAATTCAAACTCTCTGCCATAGTCCATGAGGTCTGGATGACTTTCTCACCTCTCTAAAACCATTCTGTGCCATGGTACCCATTGCTTGGGGTACTCAAAGCACACCAGAGTTACAACACTTAGAGTAAACCAAGAGTTCCTCTCTACCTGCAACATTCACCTTCCCCTTTCCCCCTGTTACCCAGATCCCTGAAATTCAGGTCTCCATCTAAATGTCCTCCACTTCACTGAGGCTTTCCTTGACAAGCCTATCGAAAATAGCTCCCAACCCCACTATTCTCTATCAAGGTACTTTGTGTCCTTAAATACTTGTTACAATCTATAATCATTTTATTTATTTATATATTCACTGGCTTTTGGGCTATCTCCCCTCACAATAATATAAGCTTCATGAAACAGGAACCAGATCTTATATCCTGAACACTGAACATCACAGTATTTGGTATATAAAAAGCACTGAGTGAAAAGTGTTGCAAGACTAACTGAATGAATAAATCCAAGTTTCACCTATTTTCCTAAATGGCAGGTCCCTGAAGATAACAAGTTGGCAGATTGATCACCGCCTTGGTAGTGTTTATTTTATACTTGCATGGTGCAGCCAAGTTTTCTTTGTGAATTAAAAACAAACAAACCAAAACCTGTGCATTTGGCCCACTAGTTGTTATTAGTCTTTCTCAAAGTTGACCTTGAGGCTATCAGATAAGCCATGAGTGCAGAAGAAAGGGTGGCTCTAGATTTTGCTGTATGGGGCTTATATAGGTAAGAGGTATGGTGGCCTTGGAGGTATGCCACTCAGACCTCCCTTCCAGAGAAACTGCTGCAGGGCTCTGAGGGGCCCACAGTCTCCAGGTGCAGCACCTCTATGGCCTCATTTCCCTCTAGTTGTTCCATCCAATGACTGAGCACAAGAATGTTTCCAAAGTCATACCATTTCTGCTTGGTACCCTGCTCCTCTAACAAATAAATTTGTTCGGGGACAGCCTACTGACCTGGCCAACATTTTCAGTAACTTTACTATGTTCTTGGCTCTTCCTTCCTGTACCTGATTCTCCTTTCTTCTTTCCCAGTCACAAGCCTTCCTTCCTTCTCTCCCTTCAAAGGGTCAGAAATATGTTGCCATCTACAGTCTCACCCCACTATTCTGACTCCCTCTCCTCTTTATCCTTCCTTCAGTAAACCTTTTGCACATCTAATCTCTTGGTGTCTGCTTCTCAGAGGACCCACACTGATATAAGGAACCCTACATGGGAAAAATTAATCAAAATCAATGTGAATACAAATTTAAATGAACATTCCTGAAAGCAATCTGTACAGAAATGAAGATCTCAGAAATTTTAATCTTCATTATCATCACAGCAAATTCATCTCTGTCAGAGATTCCACTTCTAGGAATCTCAGTTGCACATTGGAATCACCTAGAGAGCTTCTAAAATACTGATGCCAGTTTCCAACCTGGGTCTGGTATGTGGCTTCTGCATTAAGGTTTTCCAAAGCTCCCAGGGTGTTCTGATGTTTGCCAGGATTAAGAACCACAGATCTTCATGGATGCTTGGAGGGACAATTGAATTTGATTCCTGCCCTTACTTGTTTTGTATATATTACAAAATTCTGCTTTGGTGTTTTTGCTCCTAATTTGTTATGTGATGCTGAACAAGATCTGCACTATCTCTGAGGTCTTCAACCCAGCTCTGAAACATAGGAGTATCATTACCTATTTCACAGGATCAAATGAAACAATGAATAGTAAAGGACTTTGAAATTAATTTTTGGTTATTAATGATGGCTATGCAATGTGGACCTTGTCAAACACAAGACTTTAAAACATGACATGGTAATAAGGATCTTGGGTAGAGATATATGGAACTTCCTGATCACTTAACTCTGAGAATACAAACTCTTAAGAGGTGAGGACCATCTTTTCTGTGTGTTTGGTGGTATTAGTAACAGGTAATGACAACACATTATAAGAAAGGCAATTAAATTTTGCTAAAGTGAGCTGAATAGGTATTTCTTAATTTCTTTGTCATATTTCACTTGCATCAGATTCTTTTTGAGATGCTGGTTAAAATTCAGGTGTCTGGGTATTAAGACATACAAAATATGGATTAGGAAAGGTAATGGATGGGGAACAGTCTGCATTTATAATAATTACCCCACATAATTCTTATGCAAAGACGCCACCTCACTCCTGGTGTTCTTGGAGCCAGTTTTAGTCCCTAATTAAGATGAAAATGCCCTTCATTCCTCTGTGAAGAATTCATTTCATCACAAACCTATTTTAGCACCAAATCCAGCCAACTTGATTGCAAATTATTTAATCAGGGGTAGATTTTGCACATTAAAATAAAAACAATTTTAATGGGTTTTAAGAATGCAACAGATATAAAATAAACACTCAGGAAACATATTTTGGTATTTAAAAACATAAATTGAAAATTCTTCATTATTTGGTAGTACAAATACAGACAGATTCAGGAAGGTAAAGGAATAACTCTTCTTACTGCTCCCAACACAAGTTGACTCAATAGATCTACTTCCTGTTTTCATTATTTCTTATGTTGTTCCTGAAATTTCTTCCTAACTGGTCTCTGCCTAAGTCTTCTCTGCCTCCTATGCCTAATAAAATACCATCGCAGTACAGCAGGGTAATCTTTCTGTAATACCATATTATTTCCTAACTCATAGTCTTCAATATTCCCTTGCTTAAATCCTTGTTACTCAAAGTATATTCCCAGAAGCATTGGCATCACCGTAGAACTTGTTAGAAATGCAGAGTCTCAGGTTGACCCAGCATCTGCAGAATCAGAATCTACATTCAGAATCATTTACAGGTGATTTGTACGTTATCACAATGTGAGAAGCTTTATTCTACACACAGGGCTGTCCAACCAGTGCCCCAAAACTGCATGTGGCCCAGGACGGCTATGAATGTGGACCAATACAAAATTGTAAATTTACGTAAAACCCTTTTTTTGCTCATCAGTTTTCACTGGTGATTGTGTATTTAATGTGTGGGCCAAGACAACTCGTCTTGCAGTGTGGCCCAGCGACAGCAAAAGGGTGGAACCCCTGCTACTCTATGTAGCATAATGTATAAGCCTCTGAACCTGGCAGGCAAAACCCCTTGTGGTTTGGCCCCCACTCCTCCCTCTAGTTCTGCTCCATACTTTGTTCTCCTTCCATTTTCAACAACTGCAAACCCTCCAAAGTTCTGCAAACTTACTCTGATATTTCACTTAACTCACACTTCCACACTTGCTGTTAACACTGCCTGGAATTTGCCTGGGCATCCCCACTCTGTGAAGCCTTCCCTGGTGCTCCCTGAGGGATTTGTTGACTTTCCCTTCTGAAATGTTTCTGTGTCATCTATATCACATTATGTTGTGATTGTTTTTCATTGGTCTGTTTTGCTAGATTGTGACCATGTAAACTTATTTTTTATTTTTAATAATGTCTTGATGAATTGAGTTGAACATAGGAAATATGTTGCTCAAAGCATCAAAGAACTTGAAGATCAGGTTATATAATGTAAACTGTGGTGTGACTAGCACCCCCTAGCGTACAAGTATACATGGAAGAGCTGGGAAAGATTAGTCTGGTCTCCATAGTAGTTACATGCCAGTGATGATAAGTGACGGAAACCAACTGAAGCTAGTTTATTCCAAGAATGGGAACTTACTGTAAGAATAAGGGAATGACTTGGGGATTATAACCAGAATTTATGAAACTAAACTTGAATCAGAAATTCAAACACTTTTATGACTTTCTCTGCATTTTTTATGGCTGTTTCTCTTTGCATATCAGTGTTTTCTTCAGAAAAATTTTTTCGCTCCTCATTACATACAAATTTGTGGCCACCTGATAGCCCCAAAGTCTAGGTATTACTGGTTCAGCCACTCACAAGGTTAGAGAGAAGTTATATAAAATTTTCAAGGAAAATAATCTGATTGGCTCAGCTTGGGTTAGTGTTAATCCATTGACGAGCCAGCTATTGCTGCAGATGGGAACTATGCAGTCAAATACTACTGCTAAGGGCATATTTCCATGTATATGTCCCTGGCAGTGTCCCCCTAAAAGATGAGGTTTATCAACTGGTGATTGGAACCATACCACAAAGGAAATGGTGTCCATTATAGTGGAGTTATGTAACAGAATGGCTTTGCTTACTTCATACTAACAGTATTATTGAGGCAGGGGGTTTGTGCTCTATTCCCATAAAAGCCAGGGAGATTTGCTTGGTTCTTTGCCTGCTCTCACATTGAACCTTGAATTGTTGTCTCATAGTGCTTCAATTAAGAGTATTCCTTCATCTCTTTCCTGGTTCAGCAACCATAAACTATAGAGCAAGAATGAGGAATGGGGAGTACAGATTCCATGAAGACAAATAGTAAAATCTACAGATAGAATTTGAATTAAGTGAGGGCAGGAAATGTATCTTATTTAACTTTGTCTTCCTTTCCCTCCCCAGAAACTAAAACACTTCATGGACCATATGAATCTTCTAGTGGATTGAATTACAATGGTTTGGACTAGGCAAATTTTATTCCAGACACAGACTGATAAGAAGAGTGTTGAAAGCAGTGTATAAGCAGGATGTCACAACTTGCTGAATATGGACCAATTGCATTATAAATTTTGATTTTGTGGCTTCTGAATGAATGGGGCCTTACTTGTGAATGTAATAGTGGTTTTGGAGTCAGGTGCACTGAGGTCTATATTGGTTTCTCCATTTACTAACTATATGTCTCTAGAAAAGTTATTTAACCCATACAAATCTCATTTCCCTCATGTATAAGATGGAGATAATAATACCTACTTTGTAAGATACTTGCTAGGACTGAATGGGGAAAATGTATATATCGTGTGCTTGGCACAGTGCTTAGCATAGAGGGAACATTCAATAATTGAGAAATATAATAGTTATTTATGTGTTCATTTATTTCAAAAACTGATAGCTAAGAAAAATGTTGCCAAGATTCTAGGCACCCACATGAGGAGGTTAATATTTCTGGTATACATCATAATCCCAAAGTGTCCATGATGGCTTGGATGCAATAATAACTCTTTAAATATAGCTAATTTGCCACTAGAGAGCACTTACAAAGATAATACTTAATGAGAAAACATACAACCAATCTGCATGTGTTCTTTCTAGAGCTTGCTCAATTCCTAAAGGACAAAATTCCAACTCAAAATTAAAGTGTTTTTGAGTGCAAAAAACATGGCTGAGTAAAAACTAATGGCAGAATAAACAATTTTCTTTCTTCAGGATATTTCAAGAATCTGTGTCTCTTTCTAATCTCCTCTAAATCACCATGACTAAAACCTTGTCACTGTTTGGATCAGTAGTAAATACATATCATTCTTTGTAATTAGAAACTCCAGTATTTCAGAAATCTTGACCAACTAGTTTGACTTCTTTTCCAGCATCTATCAGCTGAAAGGTCTTCAGTGCAGTCTTCAGCCTTTTCAGTTACATCTCCAGCATAGATGATTGAATTGCCAATGGATGGCATCTAGTTTTAGATGTCTAAAACTAGAAAGCTGCCGTCTGAATGATTTCCTTAATAAAGAATGAGTAGGCAGAGAGAAAACTCACTGAACTGAAAGAAAATCCAGTGATAACTGGGTGTCCACTATTCA
Source organism: Trachops cirrhosus (assembly GCA_028533065.1). NCBI lineage: Eukaryota > Metazoa > Chordata > Mammalia > Chiroptera > Phyllostomidae > Trachops > Trachops cirrhosus. Next base: position 50,691,832 of record CM052544.1, on the reverse strand, counting down.
ATAAGCAAGTTCTGTCCAAAGAGCCAAAGTAAATTGGTTTGGATCAATTTACTGAAGTATATGAAATATTAACTAGTCAATCATGACAGAAACTGAAGAGCTTCTACTTAATCCCCCCATTCATTTTCATCCATTTGCTTTGTTTTATATGTTTCTTCTACTAGACCTCAAGCTCAATGGTGCAGAAATCACAGATGTATTATTTTACTACTGTAACCCCACTACTTAGTACAGTGTCTGGCATATAATGGGCACTCAAGAATGTGTTGAATAAGTGTGAATGATTCCATGCTAGTGGATACATACACTTCTGTCACGTGTTATATCCTCTGGAAGCAGATGCTAAATCAGAGGTTGAGGTGTAAGATTTTTATTAGGTATCAACACCTCTAAAAGGAAGGGAGAGGACCAGATTGGGCAGAAGAGGAATTCAGACTGTAATAACAGCCTAACAAGCCTTGGTCAACTTGACAAGGAATCTCTGGAGCAAGTTGTTAGAGTGTCTTGTATCACCAAGGTAACTGTCTCTTTATATCACCACCTTGATGAGTCATTTGATGCAGGCTTCCCTGGGAAGGGCATGGCCTTAGGTAAGGAGGCTCTCTGCAAGAGGGCAATCTTGAAAGAGCTAAAGTCTAGAAGCTGTCTGCTGACCCAGTTCTCCCAGAGTTGGGCAGGAAGTTCTTCCTCAAAGGGGTAACTATGTGGTATATCTTCAGGTATACCAACATTTCCATTACTTTTCTCCCTGGAGAAGAAGATTCTCTGTTATTTGAGCACATTAGTGAATATCTGGATGTGCAAAGAGAGATCTCAAATTGACTTTAGAGGTTGACCTATAGAACCATTCTTTATAATAAAGTAAGGGGCTTTTAAAAAAATTCCTGGAGGACAACGAGTAAAGAAAAAACAAAAAGAGGTCCAAGAAATTGGGCTGAAGTCTGATGCCTATTATAAAAGTTAGAAGAAATGACTAAAGGTTTTTTTAAGCTCTGAAAAAATACACATTTAATTTTAAATTATCTGCATACAAACCTGCCATATCACTTCTCATCCCTCCTCCCATGAGAGTTGTTCTGTTCCTTTATTTTAAAAAAATATGCTTCTGGTCTACGTATCTGTTTAGTCCATTGGAGTACATTAAAAAGTCAAGCTCTATATATTTTAACTTAATAGAACACAATATACATACTGTTAAAGATGTGGGGCAAAAATGTAGTCAGAAAACGTGGAAAAAGTATCCACCCAACAGAGAGCCTTACAAGTCTATGGACACAAATCTATCAAGATAGCAAACCTGGAGCATGTCCAACTGAGCCTGGCAACCATTCAGTCTAACCAGGCTCCATTTGTACTCTCAATTCCAGAATGTGAAACCCAGGGGACAGTGGTTAATACCATAGTCTCACTTGGACCAAATCAATCAGCCAAGATTCATACCAATAAAGGACTGAAATAATGTGAGCACACAAAGATTATGTCTACCTTTTATTGACTGTCCTTGTAGGGTTCATGATGTGGGAATGTTCTTCATGTCCATTTGAGCCCTTAAAAGTGATTACATGGAAATCCAGGCAAGAAAACTGAGTTTCATAAGTAGGTCATGCATGACAATGAGAGACACTCACAGGGGGAAGTTGAAGTTAAACATCCATTGAGAGTAGAAAATTCAGTATGGAGCCATGAGAAACCATTCCCAGAAGATTAGAGATAACATGGGATGTCAGTTCTGAGATGACAGTTATGTCACAATATTCTTCAAAGCAAGAATTCAGAAGTCTATTCACTCAAGGAGAAATATTTTAAGGATAATCTCCTTAGAATGAATATTGGTTGCTAAGAGAAGTCATTTTATTCTAACAACTTCAGTAATGTATACCAATACTTGCACACATACACCTATTAAAATATTCATGTTGCAAGTGTTCAAAAACACAGCTCAAACTGGTTGAACAGTGGTTCTCAAACTGGAAGTGGTTTTGCACCCAAGGGACCTTTCTTAACATTTGAAAACATTTTTGGCTGTCACAACTGGGAGGTTGACTGGTATCTAGTAAGTAGAGGTTGGGGATACTGTTAAAAAGCCAAGGTATAGGATAGCAACCACAACAGAAAATCATCAGACTTAAAATTTCAGGAGTGCTGAGGTTGTAAAGCATTGGTCTAGAGTGAGTTTGGGGGGACTTTTGTACCTAATAAGTCCAGAGGCGGCAAAGCTTGAGCCATCCACTAGCTCAAAGGAAGTCACCAAGGACTTGGGTTCTCCATGCCTTTTTGTCCTGCTTTCTGTGGACTTAGCAGGCTTTTGCTGTTCCTACCAGCTGCAGACAGTGCCCTTGTGGCCCCAACCTGGCAGGAGAACTTCCATTATTACATCAGACCACTCAAGAAGAGAAGTCTCTTCTGGTAGCTCTTATAAAAATTCAAAATTACTTTTGGTTATTTGTATAATAATTTCAGAGTCAATCACGGTGGCCAGCAGATCACCCACTCCTCAGTCTACCCTCAGTTCAGTGGTTTTCAAACCACTTGTGTCCAAGTCACTAGGAGGTTTTATTAAAACAAAGACTTCTCAGGGTACACCTCAGTAGGTCTGGGCCATATTTTCTTCTATAGAGGACCAGATACTAAAATTTTAGGCTTTGCAGGCCACATACAAGTCTCTGTTTTTCCTTCACTCATTAATTCTTATTCTTGTCAGAAACCATTGCCCCCTCTATCTCCTCCTTTTCCTCCTTCTTCTTTATCCAACTCTTCAAAAATATGAAACTTCTTTCAGATCACAAGCTGTCTATAAACAGGCCACTTACTGATTGCGCCCTGGGTTGTATTTTGTTGACCCTGAGGTCCCCCTGTTTATTTATATTTTAAATTATATTTCATTGATTATGGTATTAGAGTTGTCCCAGTTTTTCTCCTTTTGTCCCCATCCACATGGCACCCCCACTCCCTCAGGTAATCCATACACATTTGTTCACGTCCATGGGTCATGTATATCATTTCTTTGGCTACTCCATTTCCTGTACTGTACTTTTATATCCCCATGGCTATTCTGTGACTACCAATTTGTACTTCTTAATCCCCTTACCTCTTCCCGCATTCTCCCCAACCCTGCTCCAATCTGGCAGCCATCAAAATGCTCTCTGTATCCATGGTTCTGTCTCTATTCTTCTTTTTTGCTTAGTTTTTTTTTAGATTCAATTGTTGATAGATATGTATTTATTGACATTTTATTATTCATAGTTTTAATCTTCTTTTCTAAAATAAGTCCCTTTAACATTTCATATAATAATGGTTTTGTAACAATGAGCTCCTTTAGTTTCTTCTTGCCTGGGAAGCTCTTTATCTTCCCTTCATTTCTAAATGATAGCTTTGCTGGCAGAGCAATCTTCACTATAGATCCACGCTTTTCATGACTTTGAGTATTTCTTGTCAATCTCTTCTAGACTGCAAAGTTTCTTTTGAGAAATCCACTAACAGTCTTACAGGAGCTCCCCTGTAGGTAACTGCTTTTCTCTTGCTGTTTTTAAGATTATCTGTTTCTTTTTAATCTTTGGCATTCTAATTATGATGCATCTTGGAGTGGGCCTCTTGGCATCCATCTTATTTGGGACTCTCTATGCTTCCTAACTTGCTTTGCTCACTAAAGTAGGGAAGTTTTCTTTCATTATTTTTTTCAAGTATATTTCTAGTTTCTTGCCCTTTCTCTTCTCTTTCTGGAACCCCTATGATGTGAATGTTGGAATGCTTGAAGTTGTCCCAGAGGCTTTTACACTATCCTCATTTCATTTTGATTCTTTTTGCTTTTTCTTGTTCAGATTGAATGCTTTTTTCTTCCTTATGTTCTAAATCATTGATTTGATTCTTGGCTTCATCCACTCTACTGTTGATTCCCTGTAAATTTCAATTTGTGTATCCTTAATTTCTTACTATATCTTTTTAATGCTATTAAGGTACTTGCTAAGTTCCTTGAGCATCTTTATAACCAGTGTTTTGAACTCTGCATGTGACAGATTACTTATCTCCACTTTGTTTAGTTCTTTTTGGGGGGTTTTGTTCTGTTCTTTCATTTGGGCCATGTTTCTTTCTCTCCTCATTTTGACAGCCTGCTTGTGTTTGTTTCTACATATGGTAGAGTTGCTGTGACTCCCTGTCTTAGTAGCATGGCCTAATGTAGTAGGTGTCCTGTAGAGTCTAGTGGCACAACCTCCCCTATCACCTAAGCTGGGTATTCAAGGTGCACCCTTCATGTGGGCTGAGTACACCTTTCTCTTGTAGTTGAGCCTTGATTGCTGTTGGCAAGTCAATGAGAGGGATTTATGCAGGCCAGTCAGCTGCAACGACTGGCTATGACCACCGACCACTGATCTCTGCTCTCCATGGAGGATCAGCTGTACAGAGGCAGGGTGGTGGCACTTCTTTATGGTCCATAGCTATCTAATAGGTGCACAGGCTTGGAGGTTTCCTGGGTGGTGCAGGCTAAGGTCAGCCCCCACCTGTGTTCTTCCTGGGGCCACACTGCATGAGCTACAAAGCAATCTGCAGATGGCTGCTACTTGTGCTGGGCTTGGAGGCACCCCACTGAAGCCAATCTGTGAAGCTAGGCTGGCTGCTGCTAGTGCCAGGCCTGAGGTCATTTAACAAGAGGCTGTGGGCTTACTGAGGACAGCTGTTAGTTGTTTGAGATAATTTAGGAAGTTGTGAAGCATGAGTCAAGACCAACCATTCATATGGAAAAATCACTGTTAACAGCTTGGGTGGTCTCATAAGCTGGGGAGGATGAGCCTCTGAGAATCACCAGGGCAAACAGTGCCAGCCAGGTTGATGGAATATCATATGTGGCAACTCCCTGCTGGCTCTGTGGCTCAGTGTGGGGAGGATTCAGAAAAGGGATAATGGCCTCTGCCTGTCTTTCTGCCTGGGAGAAGTCTGTCCCCCAACTATCACCTTGATGTCAGACACTTCAGTTCCTCCCTGTATGCCATGGTCCCTTTCAAGCTACTACCCCAGTGCTGGAGCTCAGAGGGAGTGAGTCTGAGTAAGTCTGTGTTGGGGTTCTTTAAGAGGAACTGCTTGGGACTCCAGAAGTTTCTTCCACTGACTTACTCCCTGCTGGTTTTTGAAGCCAGAAGTTGTAGGGACTTATCTTCCTGGCACTGGAACCCTGGGTTAGGAGGCCTGGTGTGGGGCTGGGACCCCTCACTCCTGAGATATGTCTCCTGAATTTTTATCCACCATATGTGGGTGTGGGACCAGCCTGTTCCATGTCTCTGCATCTCTGTCCCTCCTACCTGTCTGGATGGAAGTGGTTTCTTTAAATCCATGGCTGTTCAGCTTCCATTCATATCTGATGGTTCTGAGTAATGGTTGTTCTATATTTTATTTGTAATTTTGATGTGGTTGTGCAAGGAGGTGAGCCATATTTGCCTATGCCTCCATCTTGATCAGAAGCCCTTTTCCTCCCCCTCTTTAAATCACTGTGTGTTTCAGAGGAAAATTTGCTGATTCCTATGATAAAGGAGTAACTATATGATGTAAGAGATCTCTGTATGATAGGACAGGCCAAAAGGGGGCTCCCTTCCCATGGCTGAGGTTCAGCACTCACAGTAGAAAGTATAGCTGCATCTCACTGGATGGTAGAGAAGTTACCTGGTTTGTTTGGCCATAGCCAGTCCACAGTTGCTGGGCAAGCAACCCTTGAGGAACAGACAAGGTATAGCTGGTAACCGGGCATGAAAGCTTCAGAGGTTTTGGGTGGTGTAAGCCGAAAGCCTAGATGTTCAGTGTCCTGCTGAAAGGGACATGGGATGGTGAGACTAACTGGGGCTCCTAGGCCATTGAGGAACTCACATTCTGGGATCATGACAGGAACATAGCCCCATTAGAAATTGTCCCTATCACACCAGTGACTGTCAGTGCAGTCTCTGAAATAGGAGGACAGACCTTTCCTCCTGCAATGTCCCCCCAGTGTCCTCCACTGAAAAGGCTTAATGTAGTGTTCACTGTAAAGGAGAAATGCTTAAAGGACCTCCATCCATTATTGCAGAGCAGCTATTGAAGGATGAATGTGGTGTTGAGAGGCAATAAAATGATAACTGGCATACATGTATTTTTCATAATCTTCATAATAACCCAATAAAGAAGGAATAGTAATTAGTAATATTTTATAGTGGAGGAAGCTGTTCAGACAGGTTAAATAATTTTCCCAGTGTGATACACACAATGACTGGAAGATTTAAACCCAAGGAGACTGACTCCAGAGCCCAAGTTCTTACTGTTCCACCATGTCACTGGTCATATCATATATGCATGCATATATACTTCTTTCTGTTTGTGTGTGTGTGTGTATCTATATAACATATACATGTCACTGGTTAACTCATTGTCATTTGAACAGTTACCTCGTTTTTTCAGGAGAGAGGCACAAGTAACCATGAAAGCCTTAAATTTTTTTCCCCAAATGCAGCAAAGTAGTGTATACCTGACTAGCCAGCTTGGTACCACTGGCCTCTCTTTCCCAATAGCTTCTTTTCCTTCTTTGTGTTTGAAGTTACCATGGCTGGTGAAGCCCCAGGAAATAGTTGGTGACAAGAATGGAGGCTCCCATCACCATTTCTTTTTCTCTTTGATTTTCAAGATACTTTTATTGTTCCTTTAGTCAAAAACATTGAGATGCTTAACATAAAACATAAAACCCTCACCCTTCTAGAGCTTCAAGGGGAAATGATAAAAGAATGCTTTCACAATTTTGGTCAAAGACATGTCTCTATTTTTATTCAATTTTATCACTGTTAGAGATATTAAAAGTATTAAAGAACATTAGTGGGTTTGCTGGAGTTTTTAGCATCTTTGAGCTTTGGTCTAAGTAAAGTCTTCATTAATCATTCTATATATCACTTGGTCTTTGGACACTTGTATCCTGTTTTGCAAACCTCATGAAATGGACATTTTCTCACTTGCTAAGTGACTCTCTCTCATGAATCTTGCTTTACAAATACCAATGGAAGCTAAAAGTAGCCCTTAGGAAATATCATTTATGAGGGATAAAGTGAATATCAGGGTTCCTCAGTTTTCATGGCCACCTTTTTGTTTTGACATTTGTATTACATAGGCACTTGTGGACCTGGGGGTTATTTTTCTGAATTTGTTGATATTGGATCCTCTTACTTCTGCCTTATTAAAATTCATTTGTTTTAAAATAAAAACTAACTAGGTTAAAATATCTTTGTAAATGTAATAATACATGCAAACTGCAGAAAATTTAAACAGTGCAGAAAAGTATAAAAAATAAATCTAGCTACATTTTCACCACCCAGAGGCAGCCATAGTAAACATTTTGTTGTTTCATTTTAGGTTTTTCTTTCTAGGTGTGAAAGTTTAGCACATTTGTGATAAAGCACTCAACATAGTTTTATTTGCTGCTTTTCTACAAATGAGGTTTCTGATTATTCTTTTTTAACTTCCTTTAACCACTTATATGTGAACATAACAGTTCCTAAATGTATGAGCTGAAGACTGTTCACAAACTGAACATGCCCATGTGACCAGTATTCAGATAAAGAAACATAAAGCACTCCACCTCACTCCCCTGCAGTTGCTAACCTGCCCCAAGGAGCAACCACTATTCTGGTTTCTATCCCCATAGATGAGATATCTTATTTTATAACTTTATATAAATGGAACCACACAGTATGTACTTTATCATGTTTGGTTTTTTGTTCAATAGTTTTATGTGTGAAATTCATCCATGATGTTTTCTGTAGTAGTAGTTAGTTCATTCTCATTATTATACACAAACAACTTTTAAAAAATATGTGGGATAAGCAGCATGAAGTTCATTGAAACTTATCTCCACCATCTTCCAGTGAGGCAGTGTTACTCAGAAATATTTCTCTGGTGAGCATCAGAGTGAGTTTTATTGCTGTTTTTTGAGTAAAGGGTTAAGGGGAAAAAGTAATAAAGGTGACTTTTACAAAAACCTCCAGTAACTATGTATTGTGCATTTCTCCAGGACTCCTGAGAGTCCCTCTAAAGGTTAAGTATCCTATGTCAGAAAGGGTTTGCTTTCTCGGAAAGATGTGCTAAAATCAGAATGTGTAAATCATTAGGATTTGACAAAGCAAGTAAATGAACTCACAAGAACTTTTTTAATTCTGATTACTTCTTGGGTGTGCTTACAATTCAGGGTTTTTTTCATTCACACAAGGGTTAACTTCATGACCTTTAGAGCAGGCAGTGCTGATCAAAGTGTGGTCCTCCACTGGTTGTAGGGGCTTCACAAGTTCTTGAGCCCAAGCCTAGACCTAAAGAATCAGAATCTCTTGGCATAGGACCCCCAAATCTGGGTTTTAATGAGACTTCCAGGTGATTTTGCTGCTGACTGAAATTTGAGATGCCCTGCTCTAAAGCAGGAGAGAGTTGTGGTAAAGAGCATGGATTTCAAAGTTGAGGAAAACCGGGTTTAAATTCCACGTTTTCCATTTATAGAAGTATGATCCTGGGAAAATTAGTTAACCTCTTTGAAACTCTGCTTTGTTATGTATAAAATGAGACCATAATACCTATCTCTTAAAGTTTCTCTGAAGTTCAGACAAAGACCATGCATTCGAAACACTCACTGCAATGCTTAGTAAAGGTTCTTAACATGAGACCTCAGTGTCCCTGGAGTCCATATTTACACTTTAGGGTTTCTGTGAAATTTCTGATTGGACAATGGGTGCTAAAATAGGCCAAACTCGACTGATCAGAGACTCTTTTTCAGGAATTTAAAGTCAGACATATGAGAGTTTAAGGCCTCACTTACTGCTTGACTTGTAAATGTCAAGAGAAGCTGAGTGAGGCACTTCTGGCCAAAGTGGAGGCATAGGTAGACACACTGTGCCTCCTCACACAACCAGAAGAAGAACAATAATTTAAAAACAAAAAACAGCCAGTACCGATGGAAAATTGAACTGTATGGAAGTCTGACAACCAAGGATTTAAGAAGACATATTCATCCAGACCGGTAGGAGGGGCAGAGTCGAACAACAGGGGCGGAAAAGACTTGTGGCAAAGCGGTGGCTGGCTGGCGGACCCTGGGCACACAGGGTGGTGGCTGGCACAGGGTGGTGACATAGCAAGGGGGCAAATTGTGGAGTGTAGTGTGGTGTGCAGTGTGGTGCGTAAGGCGGCAGGTGGTCCCACATTCACACACAGATAAACCAGGAGAAACTGGGGAGTGAGACACACTGCACAACCCAGGGTCCCAGCGCAGGGAAATATAGCCTCAAAACACTGATTGAAATCACCTGTGGGGGTTGAGGTGCCGGGAGAAACTCCCACCCTCACAGGAAAGTTCATTGGAGACCCACTGGGTCCTAGAACCTACACAAACCCACCTATGAGGGGATCAGCACCAGAAGGGACCAATTTGCTTGGGAGAAGTGGGGGAAGGGACTGAAATCTGGCAGAGAGTGGAGCAAGTGCCATTGTTCCCTCTCTGACCCCTGTCCCACATACAGTGTCACAACCCAGGGACATGGGTTGCCCCACCCTGGTGAACACCTAAGGCTCCACCCCTCACTATGTAACAGGCATGTCAAGACAAAAAAAAAAATGGCCCAAACAAAAGAACATA
>CM052544.1:50660043-50682116 GCA_028533065.1 Trachops cirrhosus | reverse complement strand
TTAAACGTTCCAACATTCGAATGATAGGGGTACCAGAAGGAGAAGAGGAAAAGCAACAAGTGGAAAAGTTATTTGAACAAATAATAAAGGAGAACTTCCCCAATCTGGCAAAGGAAATAGACTTCCAGGAAGCTCAGAGAATCCCAAAGAAGTTGGACCCAAGGAGGAACACACCAAGACACATCATAATTACATTACCCAAGATTAAAATTAAGGAGAGAATCCTAGAAGCAGCAAGAGAAAAGGAGACAGTCGCCCACAAAGAAGTTCCCATAAGACTGTCAGCTGATTTCTCAAGAGACCTTACAGGCAAGAAGGGGCTGGAAAGAGGTATTCCAAGTAATGAAAGGCAGGGACCTACATCCAAGATTGCTCTATCCAGCAAAGCTTACATTTAGAATGGAAGGGCAGATAAAATGCTTCTCAGATAAGGTCAAGTTAAAGGAGTTCATCATCACTAAGCCCTTATTATATGAAATGTTGAAGGAACTTACTTAAGAAAAAGAAGACAAAAAGTATGTACACTAAAATGACAGCAAACTCACAATTATTAACAACCACACCTAAAATAAAAACAAACTGAGCAAACCACTAGAACAGGGACAGAACCACAGAAGTGGAGATCACATGGAGGATTATCAACAGGGGAGTGGGAGGGAGAGAGAGGGGAAAAAGTACAGAGAATAAGCAGCATAGATGGTAGGTAGAAAATAGACAGGGGGAGGGTAAGAATAGTATGGGAAATGTAGAAGCCAAAGAACTTATAAGGATGACACATGGACATGAACTAAAGGGGGGAATGTGGGTGTGAGGGGGTGTGCAGGGTGGAAGGAAGTGAAGGGCAGAAAAATGGGACAACTCTAATAGCATAATCAATAAAATATATTTTTTAAAAAAAGAGCAGGTGAATGAGAAAGCCTGGGAAACCATCTATGTGAACATGGAAATTCAGTAGTAGTGTTGGGAAGAAAAAGAGAAGAGAAAAATGAACCTGAAGTTCAGAAATAGGGAAATGAGAGACCATATGGCCTCAGAGAGACAGAATAGATATTAAATTTCTCAACCCAGTCTCTTTAGAGATCAGACTATAATTAACACCCTTGTGTTCCATAAAAGGCTCCTGTATCTGTGTACTATAATCCCTTTCATATTACAGCTAATTTGAGAAAGCATATGTTGATTGTAAAGAAAACAAACCTTGACTAAGATAAAGTACATCTTTAACCTTATCCCAACAAAGGCCCACTGCCAGCACTATCTGAACCAGCACCTGGCAATGGAGACAGTGTTACCTGGTGCAGTGCTCCTGATGCTCCTCTCTTTTTGCATCCATATCTTGAAAATAGAGCATCTCTGGACAGCTGCACTAATTATCACAGCAGGGGGAGTATTTACATGTTCAACATAAACTCCTGGAAGAATGAAAATGTCTGCGTTCACAGAGAAATAGCCCATAACTCCCTCATATGATAATGAGGGACATTTACTCCCTGGAGTCTAAGTCTATCAAAGTGTCAGATAAGTCTGATCATTAGGCTCTCTTTTGGTGAATTTATTTTGCTAGTACCAAGGAGATGAAAAAAACTTTTCTTAAAGTTGCAGATTCATGCTGCATCTTCTCCCAACCTGATTTACAGCTGACAAAAGTGAACTTTTTCCCTTGCAGGGGTGAGAATAATATTAACAAAATATGACTCTTAAACTCTATGGGTCCCACTAAAGAAGTTAAATTAGGCATAAAAGTGTAAATAAAATGCATAATACAGGCATGATAACTCTAAGTTCTCTGTTCGGAAGTTGTTTATTTTATTTATTTATTCATTCATTCATTCATTTATGTATTTATTTGCTGTTTAATGTTTTCATTAAGAGGAAAACTTGCCAAGCACCTCAAATGAAATCTAAGAGTTGTGATTGAATGTAAATATTTCCTGATATGTCTGTTGTTGATAAAGTAATAAAAATGGGGGTCAGAGATTGGGTAGCCTGCTAACCGTCTGTGTCCACCACTTGGCATAATTGATTGATGGTCTGGGGAAGAAGCAGTGAAGACAAGGGCGTCTAAGCCTGGTCAGGTGTTCCAGACAATCACATCTTCATCAGAGGGCAGAAGAGATGGTTTCCACAATATCTCGGTGGTGATTTTCATTTGTCTAAGAGATAGAATAAAAATGCAATTAAAATAATTTTAAAAATATATTTGGCACCTATCTTGTCTATTTCTACATGTACTAAAATTATGTTTAAATGAATCAAATTAAGGCTCAACAATGGAGTGGAGTTTAGATTTATTAAGTTTTAACACAGTTATTTGTTTTTCACATCCACTTGTTCTACTATTTCCTTAGAAAGTATCTTTTTCAACATCCTCATTGCATAGACTTAAAAAAGAATAAAACTGACATTAAGGAAGGTACAGCATTCTTTTCCAAACAAGCAAATGTCAGAGTTGGAACCCAAACCCAGTATTCCTTAGCCTGAGGTCACGATGCTTTCTCCCTGGGTCATAGTTCTACTTCAGGCTGAACCATGCTCAGCCCAAGATATGATTAATAGCTTTTTTAAAAAAAATCCTGCAAATAGGATTTCTAAGTGATTGAAATGCTCATTGAGAGCTAAGGTACTATATACTTCTCTGTCCTATCTGAGTCATTCTCTAGACATAGGGTAAGCCTTGGAACAGCAAGTTTCCTCACTTTCAACACAGAAACATAGCCATGAACCAGAAAGAAAAGCTGGAGGTGACCCCAGGGCCTTGACTGTCATCAGACTGAAGCTACACTAAAGAAACCATTTTATATCAAGAAGGTGCCTGTTTCTAAACTTTCTAAAAAGTTAAGAATTATATATTTTGAAATTAAGTCTTTACTCCTGGAAAAGGTTTTTCTTATTTTAAACACACAGCATGCATTTGTTTAATTCATTCATATGTGTGTGTGTGTGTGTGTGTATTTTTTGTCAGCTTTTGTTGTGAATTTGCACCTGACTCTGGCCCCATGTGATTCTAGAGGGATTAGAGGGATATCAATCACGGGGTCTAGAGTCCCTGACCACAGCTTAGGAAGAAAATTTAAGAATTGACTTGATGACAGATCAAGTCTCTCCCTCCAGGAATTTGAATCTTGGACCACGATATACAAGAGTTGGTTGAAGGATCTGGTGGCAGAATTCTGGGGAGACACAAATGAGTTCCTACCACCCAGACTACTAAAGATGCATGCTCCTATCTCTCTCAATGCCTAGGTATTCAGCTCTTTGTTCAATTCATTAGTCATCTAGTACCATTCTTATTTGTCTTTCTTTTTTTATATCTTTATTCTTTTATTTTAATTGTTGTTCAAGTACAGTTTTCTGTCCTTTACCCCCATCCCATTCCCCCCACCAGCCCTCCCCTCCTCCCTCCTGTCTCCACCCACCCTTGTTATTGTCTATGTGTCCTTTATACTAGTTCCTGTAAACCCTTCCCCCCTTCCCCTGAAATTCCCTCCCCTTTCCCTTCTGGTCACTGTCAGCCTGTTCTCAATTTCAGTGTCTTTGGTTATATTTTGCTTGTTTGTTTGTTTCGTTGATTAGATTTATTTGTCCTTCTTATCCATCTATTGCTTCAGTTATTACATTGGATAGATGTTGTCTGCAATCAGAGAACACTAGTTTTATTAAATTACTGAGTAGGGACATAATCCAGAGAAAGTTCTTTCCCCTTTCAAGCCTCAATATTCTTATTTGTACAAGGGACATGACTAATTGAATTGGATGATCTTTATAATAAATGGACAGATAAGGGAGTTTGAATGAGATAGTGAGCAAATTGAAAAAAGAATTGCTATTTTAAGCTTTGAGCTAAGCCCAGAGGACTACGAAAATAAATGAGATACACACAAATGTCAAGGCTCTTCACTATTTTTCTGGGCATCTAATTTTTTACATAATCAACATACCAGAGCCACTATTCCTAAGCTTTTACGATTGAAATATGTGATTTTACTACACATAGTAAAATTGGTGGGGAACCATAGAAGGGCTCACAGAGGCAAGTACTTTGAGTGTGGATATTTGGTGCAAGCAGTCCCTTGGTCCCTATTAGCCCTCCTGGTATCCCTGATGGAAGGGTGGACACACTTACTAGCTGGACACTTCTAGAGGCAGTGATTCTCTTATCCTAAAGATTTGAGAAGAGTGGCATTTATCACTCTTCTCAAAGCCTTGAACTTTCACTGATCAATGCTTGGCTTACCAACGGCAGTTGTCAGTGGTTTGGTGCTGCTTCATTCCCGGCACTAACACTAATGATATCTTGCAGTTTTTGAAGCTCTTATACACAGCTGTGCATGCAAGCTGAATTTAGGAAAGAAAAACAGTAGGAAATGCCACCTAGTTACTTGACTCCAAATTGGTCCTTTTCATTTCTCCTTGACAGACCCTAAGTGATAGCCACTAGGGCACACAGTTGAAAGTAGTAAAATGGGTGGAGCTTCCTTTGAAAATGTGGCTTATGGCCCTGTTCTACATCTGGTTTATGGCCTACCATTAACCGGCCCCACTCCGTATCTGGGCCCTCATGCATATTCAGCCTTAAGAGGGAGAATAGATAAGCTTTCTTTTTCTGGATTAATAGGAAAAGTTAAGATTTATTGAACATCATATTTTATACATCTTAGCTCCTTTAAACTCACAAGAGCACAGTGAGGTAAACATTGTAACCTCAGTTTTTCAGTGAGAGAATCTGAGACTTAGCATTTGCAAAGGGGCAAAGCCAGGATTTCAATCCAGCCTGATTCCAACCTCTTGGCTTATCTTAACCACTATAATTTTTGGCCTTTTGCTTCTTCCTTTGGTAATGGAAACTGGGTGAGGAAATAGCTAAATAACCAGAGACAAGATTAATAACTGTACTTTTGTATCTAGCTGGCATCATTATGCAGGATCCATTACTAACAAGTCCTAGCAACACTCTGACCTGAGTATAAACATAAATATTAGCCAAGGTAGCTGAGATTGTGGTGTGGCAAGTAACAGGCACTTGCCTTAGTCTCTCATTTTCTGTACCTTCAGATATTCAACTCTAAGTAATCCACAGCCACATTTTGAATTCCAGGTGGTTTCACCCCAACACCCAAGGAACTCTGGAGCTAAATTTCTTTCTTCCTCATTTCCCTCTACAGATCAAACTCTATTTAATGTTGAACTATGCAAATAAGTAGAGTACCAAACAATACACTTCTGCTAAATCTTATCATGAATTACAAAGCTGAACAAACAGATTTTGAATAACTGATTCTCCACTACTCAATTGTACCAGCAGGAAAAATATCCAATCAGGACTTCAGGCTCAAATAGAGTAAATATACAAATACAACTGGAGAAAGTCAGTAAGAGCTTTTACCATGCTAGTTACTGGGTTTTATTGAAGCCTTATACCATGTATCTCATTTCTGTACATTATAATTATTACTACTTAGTAAGCACCAATTGTGTACCAGATACTCTGCAAAATTGTATACAAATAAAACTGTGTTTAAGAGAACAACAAGAGGTAGATAAAGATGCCTCTCTTATCCTAAGGAAATGGGGGCACAGAAATTTGCCCAAATAAATGGTATGGTCAGGACTCAAACCCAGGTAAATTAGACTTCAAAGATTATATGCCTAAGCACTGTGGTAGATGACTTCTACTCTTCCAAGAAAGAAAGCTTTGCTATTAAGTCATTTCACCTATGGATTCAATGTCATGCACTGTACAAATATTCTGTACAGTGCACTGTACACTGACAAACATTATCAATTTCATCTCTTCACTTCTATTTATCAGGCAGTAGAGGAAACATATAAAAATATCCAGCCATATTTGTCAAACATGATCTGTTTTTTGTGAGTACAGTAGAGACCCAGTAGATTTCCACTGATATCAGCTGAGGAAATAATCAATTCTGCCACAAACTCACCTTGCACTTAATGTTATTCATTTGCATTTGTAGATGATTTAATACACTTTCTGGGGACCTAAGTGTTCATACTATAAAAGGCTAAAACATTGAGAGATATGAGAATGTGCTAGGAGGCTTAGACTTTCAAAAGTAACTAGAATCTTTTTATGCCAATGTGAACTGGGTGACAATTAATAGAGCATAAGTGTCAGGGACTTCAGTTAGACCTAGGATACTGAGGGGCATGAGAGCCTGAGCAAGCAAATGACAGTGCCTAACTAAGAATCTGAAATCTCAGTCAAAGTTCTGTCCTTCACTTCTTTGGAATATAAAGTCTTTTCTTTTCTTCCTCCCTGTGAATCAGTGTTGCAGTAGACCCAAAATAACTAGACTACTATTGAAGAAACCCAGCAGGACCCTGTCTCAATTTATGACCTAGTTGCTTGATATTTGGTTAATTACCTCCTCTCCATAGAATGTAGCTTAGATTTTCCTCCTTTGCATTTGCTGAAAGCAAAGCTAACTACTTCAACATCTCTCACATCAGGAAGACATTATTTTTCACTCAAACAAAATAGTACTTAGCATAGAAAACAACAATAGCAACAAAAATAAAGCAGCAAGGATGTATGATATGCTTCAGCAGTGTTGAGTCCCACAGTGGTAGGATCCCCTGAAGTGACTGCTGGTATACACCCTTATGTTACACATTTCTTGCCATTGGCTGTTGTTAATTGAATCTATTATTCAACTTCAAAAAAGAAGCCAAAAGGGAGTTACGAGACAGGTTTTCCTTACACAAATATCTAATACCTGCCTTGCCCCAACAGTTTGTTCAGGTTTCCAATGTCTTCAGAATTTAAAAGCTATCATTCAAAATGACCCTAAAGGGACTCCTTGAATAAACTATAGGAAGCAGAGGGTGCAAGGAAACCTAATGAACTAAATTCCAGAAAGTAATAAGACCTTCCTAAGAAAGAAGAGAACACTTATTTCACCCCTGGTAGAAGTGTGAGAGGGAGAGAAATCTGTTAAACACGAATTAGGATAAACCAGTCAAGCTTTTAACAAACTTTTAAGAGCTGCTTGTGAGTTGACATGAGAGATTAGCATCCGAAGAAAACTCAGCTGCAGAAAACTTCTGTACTATTCATCACTTCTTTCCCTTGGGTTTTCACTGAGTGCTTGAAGGTGTCCTGCTGAAGATAAGACGTCTGCAGAGGAACTGAGAAAAATCCTTCTAGGGGATCCCAGACTTTCAACCAATTATAATTTCAGTGGTCTTCCAAAGGCTGAGGGTGGGGAAAGATGGCTGAGAAGAATTTTCCAAGGAACACAGTACTGGAGAGCAAAGAGAACTTCCAGAGATTCAAAATGCTAGGAGAGGCTGGAAAACAGGGAGAGATCCCAGCAATATTATCAGCACTCAGAAATCGAGTCCTTATGAATGGAAAATTCATCAGGTAAACTGAATCTAACTAAAGCTGCATCAAAGCTAAAGACAGATTAGATTGATTTATTAGTAATCTACAGAATAAGAAACATACCGTTTCCTGGAGGCAAATAGTATTTACTTAAGTCTTTGCTGGTCTTTTACAGTATGTAGGGCACAATAAAAAATTGAGACTTTTGGGGAAGGAAGAACATGTGATCATGGTCAAGTAATACATAATTAATAGGGAAAGACTCAGAGATGACTCAATGTTAGTAGTATATGACAGGAAATTTAAAACAATGAACAAAATAGGTGAAAGATCCAGAAGAAATTGGGAATGATGTATGTGAACAGATGGAGAAGTTTAGCAGGAATTTTTAAGAGAAAAAATTGAACTACTAGAAATAAAAACAAATGCCAGAAATGGAAAATTCATTTGGTGGGTTTAACAACAGACTGAACATAGTTGGAGGGATCAGTGAGCTTAAAGACAGGCCAAGAGAAATTATCCAAGCTAAAACCCAGAGAAAAATAATACAAAACACATAACAAATCATCAGCAATCTGTGAATTCACCATATGAATTTGGAGTTCTAGAATTCACCATATATATAATTGGAGTTACAGAAAAAGGGGAGAGAGAGATAACAGAACAAAAGAAATATCTGAAGATTGCTGAACATTAACCCACAGATTTAGTCAACAGAATAAATCCAAAGGAAATTATTATTAGATAGAGAGGTCACACTGTTAAAAAATAACAATGACCCTGGCTGGTGTAGCTTAGTGGATTAAGCACAGGCCTGTGAACCAAGAGATCACGGTTTGATTCCCAGTCAGGGCACATGCCTGGGTTGCAGGCCAGTTCCCAGCAGGGAATGCACAGGAAGCAACCATACATTGATATTTCTCTCCCTGTCTCCTTCCCTTCCTCTCTGAAGATAAATAAATAAAATCTTTAAAAAAAAATAACAATGAGAAAAATTTTTTTAAAGAAACCAAAGGACAAAAAAGAAATATTACACATTGAAGAACAACAATAAGAATTTCAGGTGACTTCTCCAAAACAATAGAGGAAAAGACAATAAAGCATCTACTTTTAAGGGCTAAAAAAATGAGCAGTCAAGCTAGACTACTATGTTCACTGATAATAGTCTTCAAAAATTAAGGCAAAATAAAAACATCTTGCATATATAAAAATAGAGAGAATTCATTTACAATACCCTTGCATTATAAGAATGCTAAAAGAAATCCTTCAGGCTGAAAGGAATTGAGATCAGATGGAAAGCCTATAGTTTCAGGAAGGAAAAAAGGGGACCAGAAAAGAACAAAGGATAAAATTGTAGGTAAATGTGAGGGCCTTTTTATAACTATCTATTTATAATATCTGCAATAATACATTTCTTTAAACAATTTTAACTGTTTGGAAGAATAGCCATATTCTGCAGGTTTTATAGAATATGTAGAAGTAAAATAAAATGACAAGACTACAAAGGGTGGAGGTGGGAAATGGACTATAGTGTCATAGGGCAATGCTCCACAAAGAGGTACAATATTATTTAAAGTTTGACAGCAAAAAGTTCAAAATGAACATTATATTCTCTAGATATGAGTAAAAATACATATGGTATAAAGCTAAATTTTTTTAAAAGATAAAATTCTAAAAACATATTTATTTATCCAAAGAAATTGAAAAGGAAAAATGGACATGCACACACACAAGTCAAATAGAAAAAAATACCAAAATGGTAGGCTTAACACCCACTATATCAATAATTGCCTAAAATGTAAACAGATTATAGTCTTCGATTAAAAGTAAGAAGTTCCCCTGATTGGTGTGGCTCAGTGGGTTGTGTGTCATCCCTCAAAGCAAAAGGTCCTCAGTTTGATTTCTGGTCAGGGCACGTGCCTGGGTTGTGGACCAGGTCCCTGCTTGGGGACATGTGGGAGGCAACCAACTGATCTTTCTCTCACACATCAATGTTTCTTTCTCTCTCTGTCTTCCTCCTTCCTCTCTCTCTAAAAATAAATAAATAAAAATCTTACAAAAAAGCAAGAAGTTATCAGACTGGATTTTAAAATGATGTGTAGAAGAAGTACCATTTTAAATATGATGACACAAAACAGGTTGAAAATACAAGTGTGGAAAAGGTATACTATGCAGACACAGTATAAGAAAGCTGTAGGAACTACATTATTATGGGGTAAAGGAGACTTCAAGAAAAATAATATTATCAGAAATAAAAGGGGCAAATTATCTAATAAAAACAGTTAACTCATCAAAAAGACATACACATCCTAGATTTGTATACATCAAATTTTAAGCTTTAAAATACAAGATCTGACAAAACTAAAGAAAGAAATAGACAATTTCTGTCTCATGAATTAACAGAACATGTAGACAAAAATGCCCAGTAAGCATAGAGAATATTTAAACAATTCTATAAAGAAAAACTTTACCTAATAAATATTTATAAAACACTATACCCAACAACTGCAGCATATGCATGCTTTTCAAATGCACATGGAACTTAGTCATATGCTGGGTCATAAAACAAATCTTGGTATATTAAACAGAATTGAAATTCTCTGACCACAACAATGTTGTTAGAAATTATTAACAATAGGATGTCTAGAAAATACTCAGATGTTTGGAAATTAAATAATGCCTTTATATATAATCCATTGATTAGAGGAACTGTCAAGGAAAATTGAAAAAATATTTTTAAGTGAAGTTAAAGAAAAACAGAGCAAATAAAAATTTGTGAGATGCAGGAAAAGTAGTACTTGTAGTGGGATATATTGATTTTAATGATTGTTATTAGTAAACAAGAAAGTTCCAAAATCAATTAGGTAACTTTGCTTCTTAAGAAGCTAGTGAAAGAAGCATAGGTTTAACCCAAGCATAAGCAGAAAAAGAGTCAACTGATCAATTCCATCATCTTTCAGAGAAAGAAACTGATGCCCAAATCTATTAAGTAATTCACTTGAGGTCATACAACTAATCAGAAATGAAACCAAAACTTACAAAAACTGATTTCCTTCAGATGATCTGCCTCTTCCCACACTTCAGTATTCTGTACTTTCATCTTTAGTTCTTGTGAAATTTTAAATTCTTCCTTTAAAGGACCTTGTTTTTTTCTTGTAATGGGCAACAGAACTTACCCAACTATTTTTAGATGAGGACTTGGGGTTTCTTGTAACAGTGGGGTTGTGACCAAGCTCACATGTTCATGACTGCTGGGGAGCTGTCACCCTACTAAGTTCTGAATGGAAGCTTGTTACAGGCCTTAGACCAGGGTCCATTCCCTCTATATCTCCTGATTTCATTCATGATGACACTGCTGGTGACCTAGAATGGAAACCTTTAGTTCCCTTTCAGGCTCAAAACCCAGCAAAGTGTCCTAAGCTGTAACTGAAAATCCATGGGTCTAGCAGTCATTCACTCTTCTCCTGAGGGAATCCCCCCATTTTCCTTCCAATAATCCTGCTGACTCATTCATAATAATATTCCATGTCATAATTTTAACTCATGTCTAACAAGTTACTCTGATCTATTTGAATATTTTTTTTAAATTTTTTTGTTGACACTATTACAGATGTCCTCCATTTTCCCCTCTTGGCCCACTTCTACCCAGTCCCCATCCAACCTTCTCCTGGTCTTCACACTATTGTCTGCATTCAGGGGTCAAAAGAATTTCTTAAAAAATACATCTTTATGATAATTGAACTGCCTAAACCTACTCATAGGTAAACAAACTCAGATCTTGTTTTTTATTTGATCTTCAACACTGTTATATACTACCATCATTTAAGCATTCTATTGCTTCCACACTTGCCCCCACTGCGATTAGATCAGGAATGGGACAGAACCCAATATAAACCATTAAGACACAATCTGGGTTCTTTTTGCAAGGACTTAGTTTTGTTGAAAGATAGAGGCATAGTTCCTGTTTTGGTAAACTTAGAAATGTAAAAGTGTAAGTTTTCCACTTCCATGGGCCATATATGGCAGGATTTTACTCTATAGTGACACCAACAGGAAAGACGAGCCAGGAGGAAGTGAGAGGAAGACACTGACTGACATGTTACAACACTGCCAGCACTCTGAATCAAGGGAACTGTTTCCTTTTATTTTTAAACTAGTTTTTTATATTGTATTTTTAAAAATCACACTCAACTAAAAGTGTCAACTAATTGATAAGGAGCTCAAAAAGGACTATGTCTTAGAGACATATACATTTCTAAACAGCACCCAAACTCTAGAGAGGCATTGAGCCTGCTCTATTCCAAGGACAGTGAGTACCCTGCCCAAAGTCCAGTGGAGTGGGCCTGGGTTAGGCACTCGATATAAAGGCAGCCAATAATTCTTGATTTCATAGATTTGAATTAAAGAACCTAAAAATAAATTTAGATGGTTGGTGTTATATTCTGAGTGTGTCCCCTCAATGGTAAGATTTATCCCTATCCCCCAATGTGATGGTATGAAGGGGTGGGACTTGGAGAAGTAATAAGGATTGGATGAACTCACTGGGCAGAACCCTCATGAATGGGATCAGCACCATTTTAAGTGTCACAAGACATCTTGTGTTATTTCTCTCCTTCCATTATGTGAGGGTACAAGAAGTCAGCCATAGCTGTAAGCATACCAGAAGAGGGTCTTCACCAGAACTTGACCATGCTGGCACTTTGATCTCAGACATTTAATCACCAGAACTTTGAGAAATAAATTTCTATTGTTTAAAAGGTACTCAGTCTATGGTGCTTTTTAATAGCAGCCTAAAATAAGATTGTTGGCGTCCAAAACTGGAGCTTCAAGTATTAAATCGATATTTTTCTTAAAGATGGGGGTTTAAGGTGGATTTAGTCCTCTGTGGCTGAATTAGGATGCAAGAGACATGGTAACCCTAAGTTATAAAGCAGCAGAATCCATAAAAAGCAAAAGTCATGATGTACATGAACCATAGTCAGAGAAGGGGGAAGGAATAGGTAAGTCAAGAGAAAGAGATGAGCAAAAAATTAACAAAAATGATAGACCATGTGGTCCAGGAGAGAGAGAGAAGGATAGATAGAGAAATAAGCTCTGAGATAATTCTAAAGGTCTTTCAAATTATATCTCTCATCAAACTTAGCTTATCTCCAGCAGTTCTTGCTTTTGGATTCTGGTAGTAGCTAAGGACCCAGACTTTCTGCAGTCCTGTAGTGTCATCTCAGCTCCTGTGCCTACTAGTTCTGTAATCTTGAGACAGTAATTTAATTCATTAGTATGCCATTTCCTCACCTGTAAATGGGATAATGATAATACTAGATTCATTGGATTGTTGTAAAAATAAACCAATCAATGTTAGAGTCTTAGCATAGTAAGTGGCACATGGTAAGTACTCAATACATAAAACTATTACTCATTTAAATATATCTTG
The DNA here is from genome assembly GCA_028533065.1 of Trachops cirrhosus. NCBI lineage: Eukaryota > Metazoa > Chordata > Mammalia > Chiroptera > Phyllostomidae > Trachops > Trachops cirrhosus. The sequence continues at coordinate 50,669,337 of CM052544.1, read as the reverse complement.
AGAGTCTAATAGTGACGGTCTTCTCCACACTGAGGATACAGTGATTGAATAAAAGCAAAATCCCTATCCAGTTAAAAATAAAACAAAACAAAGCATCTACCCCATGGAGATTATATATTACCTTATCTGTATCATTTATTATCCTTCAGAATATCCTTGTGATAGTTCAATACTCACCTTATTTGAATTGTCTTAATTAAGACTCTGTTCCTTGTATCCAAAAATGTATAATCAAAACCAGGAGCTTGGTAGAATAGAGAAGGATAAGAACCTAGGAACATGTCTCTGCAACTAAAATGTCTTCTTTGGAAAAATTTCTCAAACTTTCCATACCATAATTTGCTGTCATGGGAAAGAAGCAGTTCATGAAAAACAAAATAGGTCATGAGAACTTTTTGACCTCATAGATCCTTCTTGTATGCAATATTGGTTATCCTTCTATACTTATTTTTGATGAGCTGTTCAAAACCAAAAGTTGATTTTCTGCCAGAAAAAGTCATATACTAAAAAGTTGTGACTCAGATATCTCAAGATCCAAAGAGAATTGTGCTTCCTTCAATCTTATATTCTATTTCATTAACTTACATCTGAAAAGAACGAGTGATAAATCAACAGCAAAGTCTAGACTAAGTTCAGAATCAGCCATAATTGTGGAAATAATATTCTTGACCACTCTTGTTTTATAAGCATGCATCATCAAATCTCAGTACATGGGTATGTCAGATGCCAAATTCACTAGACAAAGATTTGCTGAGACTCAAGGGGAGCAGAAAATACCCCATAATCAGTACATTACAAAGTAACATTTCCCAGTAGAAATGAGCATCAGCCCTGGGATGAGAAGAATTCAGTTTGATTCTTGGTGCTGCCATTTGCTTTTCTTGCTTGTGGACAAGTCATATTACATGCTAAGTCTCTATTCCTCCTTTGTAGGTTGAGGGATATACCTATTAACTGTGAGGTTCAGTATCAAAAGGAGAATGTAAACAGGCATCAAAAATAGTAATTATGTAGTAAATATAAGTTGCATGAACTAAGATATGAATGGATTGAAAAACACTATAAAAAGAGAAGATATTTGAGACACCTGAGAAATTTCCATAAGAGACTTCAAAAAATAGCATTCATATAGTCTTTATTACAACCACAGTATTAGTTTCCTGTTGGGTCTTATACAATTTTCCTAACCATTATGAGTTGATTTCTCATATGAGCAAGAGATAAAAATGACAGACCCCCATCACATCATACACACACAACCATATGAGTACTGAATTTAATTTAAAATTTCTGTATTCAGTCATTCACTAAACTATTCAACAAATATTTACTTCTACTGCCTGCCCAGCACTATGCTAGCCACAAAGAGCTACAAAAGGCAAAGCAAACAACAATACCCAATGTTTCCCCCACTTGGAGTTTACATTGCAGTGAACTTGAACAAATAAACTGAAGACCATGTGATGGCTGGTGACAAGGGAAGTACATGATGGTGTGCAATTGCATCCTAGCTCTTGCTCTAATACATAAGTTACTAAGAGGTTCCCATGAACCCAAACAAATCAGTGCTCTGGCTTTTGTAGGTAAGAGTTAAACCATCATTAAAGACTAGCAGTCTCCTTGGATTCATCTGTCCACAGTGAATGAGAGTCAGAAGTGACATCTGTCACTGCAGATGACACTGGCTGTCAGGGACAATTGCATCTTTAAGAAAGGATGAAAAAAATTCCTCTTCATGCTCCCAAGTGAGTGTGCCAGGGGTAATTGTTATGCAAGAGGGCACTTCTTCAGTCAGCAGCAAAAGCAGAGCTTAGGTCAGACTGGAAAGCAGCAGCCCCATCCTTCAAGTGGCTGGCAAGCCTCCCTTTTGGAAAAAAATATACTCTTCCCCAGTGAGGGAATGAGCTTTATTTATATCCAGTAGTGTACCATATTTTTTGGACCATAAGACGCACCTAGGTTTTAGAGGAAAGTAGGAAAAAAAAATTGAAGCAAAAAATGTGGTAAAATATTTAATAACATAAATAACATAATATTTCACCAATGTAAATGTAAGCTACATTTGGACTATAAGATGCACCCTCATTTTCCTCCCAAATTTGGGGGGGAAAGGTGTGTCTTATATAAGTCTGAAAAATACAGTATATATCTTTCTAAAGAAAAGGTGTATTGTAGAATTTTGTTGTTTTGTCTGCCTAAAATTAATTCATCAACTCCCATCTGTAGTAAAAGTACTCCAGTTGTCTCTAGGAAATCACTCTTCCCTAAATCTGAGTAATTGGTTGAGAAATGGAGACATAACACAAAATTAGCTGATGTGTTCATTTGAAGTTAACTCCAGTACTTTACTCTGAAAAACCAAGAAATAAAACATCCCAGTTCTGAACTTGAAACTAAATATAAGACTGAACCCATTTGCAGCAATCTTGTCACCCAATTAGGAGAGTCCATCTAAGAGCAGAGCCAACAGAGAATAAGAGTAGCTGAGAAAAGTAGAGAGATATTCTGGATCTCAAGGAAACAATTTTTGGCCTGGAGCTTACAATGATTAAAGCAGAAACAATTTTTAAAACACATTTGTATTGAATTTTTTGTACTTGAATTTAAAAAAATTATAATGGATACAGATGGTATATATTTAATTACTGCTAGGGGCAAGTACTTTGGGTTACAGGATGATATGAATTGTTTTATCCATCCTCTTTCTATACCAATATCAATTACAAGATAGCTGAGTTTGTACCCAGACCTGGATGAACCCACAGCCCAGATATGTAAACCATTCTTTCACATTTGACTTCCTATCAATTAACTATGTTAGTCATTCCACCCAAGGACATTTGAATTTTAAAAGATGATACTTGGTTAAGGATTATATATCCTAAAGCACAGGTGGCAAACACAAGACCCTCCACCTTGTTTTATCCTACCCAGCACCTTGTTTCTGCCCATTGGCAGTGTCAAGCTCCTTGATCCTAGTTAAGGAATAGTTATATTTATACAGCCCTAAAATTACATTCGACCCTTTGAAGGCATTTTTGAGGCTGATGTTGACCCTGGTGAAAATGAGTTTGACACCCCATGTAAAGGGATGAATTCTTTTAGTAATATTTATTAGGTGATTGAAATATCTTCTTCTTCTACTCCTTTCTATTTATCACTAAATTGGAATATATCTGAAAAGTCTTAAGAGAAATAGTTTTCTAGATCATATTATAGTCAGAAACTTCATTCCACCTTCTTATTTCTAGTCAAGTATTTAGCTTCTAGCTTAATGAAGATACTAAATCTTATGATGATAGGCAGTTCTGAAAGAGACAGGAGCTTGTAGAAATTCCTGACTGTACTCTGGCCTGACTGGAGCCATCTATCCCTAAACCACAGCCAAGAGACCAATCAGTCATAGCCTTTTGATAGCTGACAATGGGTATGACATGCCATATTGTCTAAACACATAGGCTTTGAAGTTAGATAGTCCTCAGCTCAAATACCAGCTCAAAAAGAACTAGTAATAGTGGAACCTTAGACAAGCTACTTAACCCTCCTAAGCATCAATGTCCTCCTCAGTAAGATGGGTATAATCATAGTGCCTATCACATAGGGCTGTTGGGAAAATGAAAGGTAAAGAACTTAGGAACAGAAGAAGGACTTGATCAACTTTGAACCTCATTAAAGTACATACAAATTATACTTAAAGCTTTTGAGGAGTCTCAATTCACCAGGATCACAATTTCATTGCATTTTATTTTTAAGAAGAGATAGGAAGGCTTTATGAATCCATTTTCCATGGCCCATTTGCTGTGAATCTGAGACAGAAACTTCTCTGAGCTCAGAGTTCACTATCTCTCTCTGCACTGGAGCAGCTCACCAGCAGGGCTCCTCTACCACACAGAAAGCCAGATTCTTCCTGTGTGTGGAGGTTCTTGATATAAAAAATACAAATATGTGATTCTAAACATCAGTGGCATGCATATAAATATATATAATTGTTTGCATTAACAATTCACAGTGTGCTTCAGGCAATGTGGCCCACTAATGGTGCACTAGCAGAGGCTGAAAGATGAGCCATTCTTTCAGGTCTGTCACTATGCCTCCACTGTATGATAACCTTATTTGCACATAATCTTAAATGTCTAAATGTTAGGGCCTTCACAAATGTAAATCCCAGGCATAATGACTCCCCCATGCACCCAAGCTTCACTTGCCCTACCCACACATGCTTGGTTCATATGACCAGAAATGAAATTTATCAGTAAAGGAAAATTATTGTAACATCAATAATCAACCATATATTAGCCTACTGTATAAAGCCATACATCAGATTTTTTCCTTGCCTTTTAAAATGTTATATGGCATTTAAGATGTGGCATGTATATATAACATAATGCAAAGAGAACTGTGTACTCATTTCCCAGAGTAAGAAATAAAACATTACTAATACAGTTGAAGACTCCTTTCATTACATTTTTTTAAAGCAGGTCTACTTGAATTGTAGAGAAACAGGAGGCACATTTTGGTGGGCATTTCATTCATTCTCTCATAATTACATAATCCATAGAGAGCACATCTAATACAAAGACCACAAGGTTTTGTCTACCACTTCTGAAGCCAGAAGGCTTGCTGGCTCCACAAATTATACCTTCATCTCCAGAACTCCCTGTCTTCCCTGAGGCTTAATAACATCCTGAACCTCCTTCCTCCCACACTATAGAAACTACAGACTGAGCCACTGCACTGTGAAGTATTGATCCAAGGACAATCTCTCAAGCCAAGGCAGAACCAAGTGGGACTTGGTTGAAAATGGCAAATGGTCAAATTAAAGGACTGAAGTAGAATTTAGGTGTCATCCACATCTGAGATTCTATCCATAAATTCCCCAAGTCCCCTTCAGACTTTTCAAAAACCCAGTGTGTTAGCTACCACTGTAAAAACATCTTTGATGTAGAAGATTATATCTTAGGGCTGGATCAGACATGATCTTCCTCATTGGCTTCCAGGAATAGATATAAATCATTAGGTATTGAAGGTGACAACTCCTCAGTCACATTCAAGCTTTTATCTAAGTTGAAGGATGAAAAACTGCATACAGACTTAGGGCTCGGGGTGAGTGCTTAAATTAATATAAAGATAGTGCTGTTTGAGATGCTACTGTTGCCTTTAGGTCCTGGTAGGTGGACCATATATACTGGGAACCCACTAAGAACACTTAACTCTGTGCTATCTGATATATCAAAGGAAATGAAAAACTCAGATATATCTTTGTTTACATTTCAGCCTATTCCTTTGGCATTTGAAAATGTGCAATATCTGTGAAATCACTTTATAAACTCACCATCTCTGCTCTAGGGATTTTCATTGTTATAAAGGCAGTTTTCATGCACTTCTGAATCTTTCCATGTAAATGTACTGTGACCAACAAAAAGTATGTAGGTGGTCAGGTTTTCCAGCCCAGGATAAGCCAGTAAAGCCTAAATCTATTTTCGCAGATATAAATTTCCTCAAAGGCAACCTCAAATACAATTATTAAGTATACCTATGTGTTGCTGAAAGTCCCTACTGGCAACATACACTTGTGTGATTTGCCTGCTAATTAGTATCTTTTTAGTAAGTAATTTTTTTTGTAAAGGTATTTAAGGTGACCGTTCCTTATTAGCATCTATCCTCTTCAGTTTGATATTTGTTCATGTAACACATAATATGTCCTTGTCATTAGTGTTGGGAACTGTAGGGGATATAGCAGAGAAAAAGACAATTCCTCAAAGTCAAATAAGTTGCTCTCTAATAGTTACACTCTAAACCAAGTATGAAAATGCCTATAGTTCAAAAAGAGATGCTCTGAATGATATTAGGAATTCAAAGGATGAAGAGATAGATCATGCAGTTGAGGAATTCAGAAAAAAATATTAAGTTTGTTCATATGACATAGACTTTAACGATGGATAGGATATTGACAGGGAAGGATGAAAGAGAACAACATAATAAACAGAATGGAAAAATAAACGGTGTTTGGAAAACTGGGCAGGTCCATGCAAAAGAAGGAAACTAGCCCATTATCTTATACCATACACAAAAACGAACTCAAAATCAATTAAACACTTAGTGATAGGACCTGAACCTATAAAGCACATAGAAGAAAACATAGGTGGTAAGGTCCTAGAAATAAGTTTCATTGATGATTTTGTGGATTCAACTGCAACGGTAAGGGAAACAAGAGCAATATCAAACAAACAAGACTATATCAAACTACAAAGCTTTTACACAGCAAAGGAAACTATTAACAAAACAAAAAAGCAACCTCTTCAATGGAAAAACATAGTTTCCAATCCTTCATCTGACACTGGGTTAATATACAACCTATATAAAGACTTCACATATCTTTTTTTAACTTTTTTGTTTTTTTATATCTAAAAAAGTATCTTTCTTTTAATTTTAATTATTGTTCCAGTACAGTTTTCTGTCTTTTACTCCCATCCGAGCCCATCCCCCCGAGTCTTCCCCACCTCCCTCCCATTTCCACCCCAACCCCTAGTTTTTGTCCAAGTGCCCTTTTTACTTTTTCCTATAAACCCTTCCCCTTTTCCCCTGAAAGTCCCTCCACCTCCCCTCTGGTCACTGTCAGCCTGTTCTCTATTTCATTGTCTTTGGTTATATTTTGCTTGTTTGTTTGTTTTGTTGATTAGGTTCGAGTTAAAGGTGAGATTATATGGTATTTGTCTTTCACTACCTGGCTTATTTCACTTAGCATAATGCTCTCCAGTTCCATCCATGCTGTTGAAAATTGTAGGAGCTCCTTCTTACTTTCTGCTGCATACAATTCCATTGTGTAAATGTACCATAGTTTTGTGATTCATTCATTTATTGATGGGCACCTAGGTTGTTTCCAGCACATAGCTATTGTAAAGTGTGCTGCTATGAACATTGGGGTGCATAGGTTCTTTTGGATTGGTGTTTCAGGGTTCTTAGGATATAATCCAAGCAGGGGAATTGCTGGGTCAAAAGATAGCTCCATTTTTAGTTTTCTAAGAAAATTCCATATTGTTTTCCATAGTGGTTGTACCAGTCTGCAATTCCACCAACAGTGCACTAGGGTCCTTTTTCTCCACAACCTCTCCAACACTTGTTGTATGTTGGTTTGCTTATGATAGCCATTCTCACCAGTGTGAAGTGGTATCTCATTGTGGTTTTAATTTGCATCTCTCTGATAGCTAGAGATATTGAGCATCTTTTCATGTGTCTCTGGATCCTCTGTATGTTCTCCTTGGAGAAGTATCTGTTCAAGACCTTTGCCCATTTTTTAATTGGGTTGCTTGTCTTCCTAGAGTGCATTCATGTGAGTTCTTTGTATATTTTGGAGAATAAACCCTTGTCTGAGGTATCATTGGCAAATATGTTTTCCTATACAGTTGGTTCTCTGTTTATTTTAATACTGTTTTCTTTAGCCATGAAGACACTTTTTATTTTGATGAGATCCCATTTGTTTTTTCTTTCCTTTATGTCCCTTGCTCTAGGGGACGTGTCGGTAAAAAAGTTTCTGCGTGAAATATCTGAGATTTTCCTCCCTATGTTCTCATCTAGGACTTTTATGGTGTCGCAACTTATTTAAATGTTTTGTCCACCTTGAATTTATTTTTGTGTATAGTGTAAGTTGGTGCTCGGGTTTCATTTTTTTGCACGTAGCTGTCCAGTTCTCCCAACATCATTTGTTGAAGAGGCTATTTTTTCTCCATTTTATGTTGCTGCCCCCTTGGTCAAATAGTAATTGACCCTAGGGACATGGGTTTATTTTTGAACTCTCTATTCTGTTCCATTGGTCCATGTGACTGTTTTATGCCAGTACCAGGTATAATGTTTATGCCAGGACAAGGCCAATGTTTTGATTACAGTGGCCTTGTAATACAGTTTGGTATCCGTTATTGTGATCCCTCCTACATTGCTCTTCTTTCTCAAAATTGCAGCAGCTATTCGGGGTCTTTTATTATTCCATATAAATTTTTGAAGTGTTTGTTTTATGTCTGTGAAATATGCCATTGGTACTTTACTAGGTATTGCATTCAATCTATAAATTGCTTTGGGTAGTATGGCCATTCTGATGATGTTAATTCTTCCAATCCATGAACACGGTATTTGTGTCTTCCTCTCTTTCTTCAGTATTGTGTAGTTTTCTGCATACAAGTCTTTTACCTCTTTGGTTAGGTTTATTCCTAGGTATTTATTTGTCTTTTTGCTATATCAAATGGAATTTTTTTCTTGATTTCTGCTTCTGCTTTCTGCTACAATTTCAGAAGCAGAAATTGTACTTCAATGAATGAAGTACATTCATTGTTGGTGTACAAAAATGGCTTTGATTTCTGGATATTGACTTTGTATCCTGCTGTTTTGCCAAATTCATTTATTAGCTCAAGCAGTTTTTTGGCTGAGTCTATAGGATTTTCTATGTACACTATCATGTCATCTGCAAACAGTGACAGTTTTGTTTCCTCCATTCCAATTTGGATGCCTTTTATTTCCCTTTCTTATCTGAACACTGTGGCTAAAACTTCCAGTACTATATTGAATAGAAGTGGTGAAAGTGGACAGCCTTGTCTTGTTCCTGATCTTAGTGGAAAAGATTTTAGTTTTTGCCCGTTGAGTATGACGCTGGCTGTAGGTGTCTCATATATGGCCTTTGTTATGTTGAGGAATGCTCCCTCTATTCCCACTTTGCTGAGTGTTTTTATCATAGGTGGGTGCTGTACCTTATTTAATGTTTTTCCACATTTATTGATATGATCATGTGTTTTATGTCTTTGCTTTTGTTTATGTGGTGGATTACATTTACTGATTTGTGAATATTGAACCATCCTTGCATCCTTGGGATGAATCCCACTTGGTCATGGTGTATGATCTTTTCAATGTATTGTTGGATGCGGTTTGCCAATATTTTGTTGAGGATTTTAGTGTCTATGTTCATCAGCGATACTGGTCTGAAGTTTTCTTTCTTTGTTGGGTCTTTATCTGGTTTTGGGATTAGGATCATATTGGCTTCATAAAAAGAGTTAGGGAGTCTTCCATCTTTTTGGGTTTTTTGGAATAGTCTGTGAAGGATAGGGGTTAATTCTTCTTTAAATGCTTTGTAGAATTCTCCTGTGAAACCATCTGGTCCAGGGTTTTGTGTGTTGGGAGTTTTTTGATTACTGCTTCAATTTCATTTGCTGTTATTGGTCTGTTCAGACTTTCTGCTTCTTCTTCATTGAGTTTTGGAAGATTATATATTTCTAGAAATTTGTCCATTTCACCTAGGTTTTCAAATTTCTT
>CM052544.1:50624453-50659543 GCA_028533065.1 Trachops cirrhosus | reverse complement strand
TCAGGTATCCAGGTGTTCACAGCCTCCACCTACTCTTTTTTATAATCAGTTGGAGGGGTAAGGCAAAATGGCTTAAGACAGCAGGAGAGTATGCTATGATATTTACAGTAGCAGCCAGTAGAGAAGAGATAGGAGATCCTTTGGCTGTGTATAATGTTAACTGTGATTTTCCACCCCTCTAGCCACTTTTTAGAAAGGATGGAAAGAAGATAAGACTCTTGTTGGGAAGGAAAGGATTGTGAGTTGGATCTAGAAAACAGTGAGGTTGTAGGGGGTCAGATTCTGAGGTAGGGTGTGAGTAAAGAGTGCTAAATATGTGTTGTGTGTGAGAGAATAGAGTTAACCACTACAGTAATAGAGTTCAGGAAACTGTGAAGTGTGCTAAGGTCTGGGAGGGGTGTTGCATAGTATTTATAATTGTATGGAATGGCTATTATTTACAGTAATATTAGAGCAACAATCATATGACAGAATCTAAGAGATCTAGATAACAAGAATAGGGAGTATGGAGCCTTGAGAATTGTACTAATGGAACACAAATGAAGGACAGTTAATTAGCTATACACTATGAATGAGATAACAGGGGAAACCTATTAAATAATACATTATAACCAGCCAAGCAAAGAAGACTATACAGAAAGAAGAGGAATACTAAAATACTATTACAGTAAAAAGTGTAAGAATAATGCAATAATGACAATACAGATATGCTATTACTTGCAGGTTCAAAAAAAGAAGGAAAAAAAGCAGAAGATGGAAGAAAGAGATAAATTTGGAAAGAAAGGGAGAAGGATCAACACTAGAAAGAAGTAGAAGCATAAGAAATTGAATGATATAAAATAATAAGAATTAAAAAATAAAAAGTTACTTAACAAAAAAAATGAAGAAAAAAAAGAAAAGGAAAGAAAAAAGAAACATTTTGTTGGTTTCAAACTGGCCAAACCAGATTTCCTGGTTTTGCTGGCTGCAGCAGACTTAGGGGCAAATGCCATGGCTTTTTTCCCTTCCTGTTCAGAGCTCAGTCAGCCTCTGGCGCACTGTCCCCAGGTCCAGCTGCGTGGGCCCAACACCCCTAGAAGGGCCCTGGGCACCGGATCTGCACGCTCACAAACACTCCCTCTGGAGCCCACTACGGAGCACAAGCACCCCTTCCAGTTTCACGGTTGTGAACTCTGTGGATCCCAAGGGGCACGCAGTTACCCCCCCCCACCACCATTGCACAGCCTGGGCACTGGGGAGCCCGCTGAATGCCCGTGCCTTTTCCGTGCTCACAGCTGTAGGCACTACACCTTCCACCAAAAATCACTCTCTCTGGGTTGGGGTGCTGGCACAAGACCCGGCTGTCCCTGGACCTATTGCCTAGGCGGAGATCTCTCCAGAGCCAGTCTGGTGCCTCTCACCCGGGTGCAGGGTCCAGGCGCTCTTCAGCACTCTCTCTGAAGCTCACAGTGGAGTTCTTGTGCCTTTTCCCGGTTCACCGGTGTGCACTCTGTGGATTCCGAGGGTCCTGAACTTCCCCCGAAATCACAACCTGGGCACCGGGGATCCCACAGAATGCCTGCACTTTTTCCATGCTCACTGCTGTAGGCACCAGGCCTTCCACCAAAAATCACTCTCTCCCGGTTGGGGCGCCCACACAGGGCCCAGCTGTCTTTGGTCGCACTGGCTGGGCCATGATCTCCCCAGAGCCCTGTGGTCCCCCAAATCAGCGCTGCTCAGTCCTTGTTTGGCCAGGGAGGGAGTGGATGACCCAGCTCCCCCACCCCGAGAGCCCTGCAGCAGACCCCGGAGCTCTGGGGCTGGGGCTGCAACCTCCCTGGTCCCCAAGCCAATCCCCGGGCCATTGTTATCCTGCAGTAGTCTTCTTACTGTATGATATTTACAGTAGCAGCCAGTAGAGAAGAGATAGGAGATCCTTTGGCTGTGTATAATGTTAACTGTGATTTTCCACCCCTCTAGCCACTTTTTAGAAAGGATGGAAAGAAGATAAGACTCTTGTTGGGAAGGAAAGGATTGTGAGTTGGATCAAGAAAACAGTGAGGTTGTAGGAGGTCTTTCAATGTCCACTATAATTTTTGATCTCCTATTTTCATATATGTTGTGATAATATTGGCTGTTTGCTCTGGTCCTCCGTAGAATGGCTAGGTTTTTCTCCCATGTGAAGAGGGAGGTGGAGTGTGCTCCCTCCTACCACGTCACCATCTTCCCCTCTGATTTCCAGTGTTTTGAACCCTGCATCTGATGGGTTGGCTATCTCCTCATCAATTAGTTCTTTTTCTGGAGTTTTGACCTGTTCTTTCATTTGTGCCATATTTCTTTACCTCAGCACACCTGTTACATTGTAAGTGGCAGAGCCTTAGATATTCACCAGGATGGAGCAATCCATTTTACTGCGTTGTGATGCTATATGTGGGTAAAGGGTCAGAGAGGGAACAACGCCACTTGCTCCACTTTCAGTCACTTCTCCCACTGCCCACAAGGAAACTGGGCCTTTCAGGTGCTGATTGCTGGGTGGGTGGGCTTGTGTACATTCTAGGGCCCCATGGGTCTCTCCAATGAACACTCCTGTGAGGCTGGGAGTTTCTCCTGCTACCACAACCCCCACAGGTTTTTTCAGTCAGAGGTTTTGAGACTTTATTTCCCCATGCTGGAACACTGGATTTGATGGTCTGTCTCTTTTCCCAGTTGTTCCACCTGGCTTATCCACATGCGAATGTGGAACTGCCAGGTCCCCAAGCATCTGCCTAGCCCACCCGTTCCTCCAGCTGCCACCTTGCCATGCATCTTCTCTGCCTGGCTGCTCTTCTCCACCCCTCCTACCAGTCTAAATGAATGTTTCTCCTTTAACTCCTTGGTTGTTTGACTTCCATACAGTTTGATTTTCTTGCAGTTCTGGCTTTTTTGCTTTTAAATTTGTTGTCCTTCTTTTGGTTGTGTAAGGAAGCAAAGCATATCTACCTACACCTTCATCTTGGCTGGAAGGTGAGAATAGCTTTTAAAGCTGAACAAATTTAAAGATGCAAGTTGTTATGTATAACAATAGTCAATTCTTTTTTATTTCTGACAGTAGTTTATACATGTCCTTTTAAATTGTACCATTATAAAAAAGGATCATTATATGGTAGTTAAAAGGTTGAGTTAAAATGATGAGAAAGATTTTCTCTTAAATCACCCATTTTGAAGCAAGAAAAAGAAAGGTATAACTGACTACTTGTGGATACATGGACAAAGAAAAACTCAGGAGTCCAGCTCTGAGATTTTGACTTCTGTTAATATATGATCATTTTAATACTACCAAGAATTTTTTACCACCATGATGAGAAAAACACAGATTTAAAAAAAATGAAAGATATTGTTGATCTTACTAAGTTCACTACCTGAAAGTATTCTGGTAGGGTGGGCTGTTAAAATACGTGAATAGTGATTCTAATAAAATTTGCCAGTCTTGAGAAGATGTTTAAGCCAAGTGGTCGAAAGTTTTCTGGGGCTTCTCTCATCCCATCACTTTGTTCATTCATTCATGCAACAATTCATTCTTTCATTCATCCAACAAACATGTCTTACATGCCAACTATATGCCAGCACTCGCGTCTAGTTCCTCTATGAAGTATCAAATCAGGTAATAAAAGGAAAAAGGCCAAGAACTTAAATTTTCTCTCACCAAGACATATGCTCTTCTACCAAACCCAATATTTCTCTCCAGTTCACAGATGAGAAACCAAGGCACAAAGAAGGGAAACAATTTATCCACAGTCATCAGATGAAAGTCATGAGCCATTGAAAATCCAATGCAATACAATCATGTGACACTTAACAATGGGGCTATGTTCTGAGAAATTTGTCATTAGTTGATTTTGTTGTGTGAACATCATAGAGGTACTTACACAAAACTAGACGGTACAGCCTACTACACACCTAGTCTGTATGGTACAGCCTATTGCTTCTAGGCTACAAGCCTGTGTAGCATGTTGCTGTACAAAACAACAAGAGATTAAATCAAGCACAAGAGAAAATGATGCAGTCAAGAGATACAATAAACATGAGATGCTTGAGGTTGCTGTCAGCATAACACTGTATACTGGTTTACAACAAATTTTCATTTTTTATAAGTAGAAAGAAATACTCTAAAATAATGATAAAAAGTATAGGATAGTAAATACATAATACAGTAACATAATCACTTATTACCATTATCTAGTACTGATACAGGGAAGTCTGACCAAATTGCTGACCAGAGAAGGGGCTAAGTGAGGGAGGTGTTGTAGGAAACACTGGAGGTGGCAGGACCAAAGCCGTTTTCTGCTAGCAGGATGTGTGATAGATTTCCCTACCCATGGGCTAGGCAGTGCAGGAAAGGCTGCATTCCCCAGGTAAACAAACCAGTGTGGCAGCATTGCATTTTCCCAGCAACTGAGCTAGCACAGCACATGACAACAGATTCCCCACTCCGGGTGGTGATGCAGCAGGAGGAGACTCCGCACAGAGTCTGCTCAAGGATGGTGAGGGTGGTTGATGGAGGAAATACCCTCCTAATGGAACCCTTCTTCTGGAATGTGGCTACAGGGGGAGGTGCAAACCTACCAGTCTAGCCTAGTAGAAAGATGAATCAGCTAGGGAAGCTGGATGCTACCAGAGTGCATGTAATTTTAGGCCAGAATTTTTAAATGGAGAGAAGATAGAGACTTGGCTCTTCTCCTTCCCCTCACTCACCCTGTCAGGGGCCAGAGTGTTTGTCAGTCATCAGGCCCTGGGAACTGCAAGGTCTGACAGTGGCTATGTGCCCCAGGCACAGGAAGTAGTGACGGTACTTTGGCTGCACGGACTGAGTGCATATAGATTCCAGAAAGATGCTTGAAGCCAGACTGTGATCAGGGGCAAGCTAAGCCACCTGAATGATTGTGCTGTAACCACCTGTGTTTCCCAAAGGACAGTATCTTAAATGAGAAAAGGAACTCCAGGCCCAGCCTTGAACTGATCTGACAAAGGGTGTTTTAGAGGGAATAGGTTCTGAAGCAGAAATCTGTCATTCTTCCAAAATTGTGTAGCTTTTGAATACAAGACTCCTTTCCTTTTTCATCAAACTTCTGCCTCTGGAATTTTGCCTAGAGGGTGGCAGCAGGCAGCAGGACCCCATGTTACTGTTCACTTACAATACTATGTACTGTACCTACTTGTATGTGCTACGCTTTTATATGACTGGCAGTGCAGTGGGTTTGTTTACATCAACATCACAACAAACCTGTCAGTAATGCTTTGCACTATGATGTTAGGATAACTATGAGGTCACTAGACAATAGGAATTTTTCAGCCCCATTATAATCTTATGAGACCACTGTTGTACATGTTGTCTGTCATTGACCAAAATGCTGTTATGTGGCGCATGACTGTGTAATAACTACAATGAAAAAATTTCCATAGATAAGTAGTTCTAGAGATGTGGTCCTCAGACCCAGGCATCAGAACATTTAAGCAATGGTTCAAACTGAATTTCTGGAGAATGCCGAGGTTGCTCTACTTTAGCAAGGATCCTAGGAATTTGGGAACTGCTTCCAGGGAGTTTCTCTTGTCTATTCCATTGTTGGAAAGCAGTTTCCTTTAAGAGTGTGTAGAGAGATTAGCTCAGGTTATTCTCGTATTTAAAGGTAGAAATGAACAAGCCAATGTGAACCCCCAGAGATCTTTGTTCTTTTTCTTGTTTCTTTGTTCTTTTTCTAGTCTCTCTCAAGAATACAATGAAAGTGTCTTCCTTTCATCCCTTTGTTTTGGCTTTGCATCAGTACGGCCCCATTTCTCACTCCTCTGACATCCTGAGAAAAAATATCAGAAGCAGTAGACCAGTGATAAAAAGAAAATACCCTAACCATGTTGCTTAGGGCAAGACCTTTCAGCTGTTTAGAAAGTAATGTATGACACCTCTGCCCACTGCTCCCTTTTCAGATTCCTTTAGGAGCATTTATCCAGAGTCTAAGTCTGGCCAGACTGCTCACAGAAGAGGACTGTGTTTTGTTCAGATCACCCCTGCACCTCCTGGGCAGCACAGCTTCTGTTGTAGTTGTGCTTTTTTCAAGCTGATGCAGGCAGAGATAAATGGACCAGGCCACCTGCTTCATAATTCCATTGATTGCAGAATACAAACCACAGAACAAGAAGGCTTACCTTACTTGCACTTTCTTGGTCAGAATCTCCCTCCAAGCCGTATACTCTTTTGCCAACATCAATATTTCATTCTGGTTTATGGATAAAAAGTTGAGGCACAAAAAGGGTAAGAAATTAAAACAAGTTCACTAGAGATGGAAGTGATAGGTCATTTCAAATACTAGTGAATTAATACAAGAAATTTAGTACCAGGAAATGTGAGCCAGAAAATAAAAGAAACATCCAACCACTCTCAACCCTGGCTGAACACTAAAATTGCCAGAGGAGAGATTTAAAGCAAAACAAACACACAAAAACATAAGGACGCTGATTCTCAGGATGTAACACCAGGGATTCTGACCAGCTGTTGTAGAGCAAGTCTGAGCATCAGTGTTTTTTGAAAATTACTTGGGTGATCCTAATGTAAAAACTAGACTACACCAGTGGTTCTCAAACTTTAATGTATTTCAGAATCACACAGAGCTGGGTTCTAACCTCAGGATTTCTAATTTAATACATTGGAAATGGGGCTCAAGAATTTTCATTTTTAATAAGTTACCAAGTGATATTGCTGCTGTTGGTTTTTGGACCACACTTTGAGAACCATCAATCTGGTTAAGAATGCAATTGTTAGGAGAGGCCAACTCAGGGGTTCAGTCTTTCAATCCCCACTGGGCTACATAAGAATGCACCTTGTGCTTGGGTTACTTCCTTACAAAAAGATAAAGAGCCCATACAGCCTGTGCTGGCTTATGACCTTGTATAGGAATATTTTTTCTTGTTTCAGACTCAAGGAGAAACTTTTTTCTCTACTTAAAGTGTATGTATCATATGGCACCCGTCAACCCCACTGCTATGTCCATCCTCTGCAGGGAAGGACAGAGTTCTTTTCACTGTCACAGGAGAAGAGTGCACATAGGTAAATTTCCCTGTGTTAACCACCTGGAGACACACTCCCCTCACCACTGATTCTTGGGGACCAACACCTACTATTAAAGTTGCTTTTGGTCTGTCTCTTCCCTGTGTAAGTAGAATACTGTTCCATCCAGTGTTGGACTGCATTCTATTTTTTTTTTTTTTGTGACTGCAGTACCAAGATGCAATGGGAAGAAGTGTTTAGATTCCTCTCTGGGATTAGTAACTGATACATGGTATTCTGCTTGACAGTAATAGTACATCATGGTTAAGGCTCCTGGATTAATATCTCAATTCTGCCACTTACTAGCTGGCAGAATATGGAGAAGTTACTTATTCTCTTTAGCAGTGGCTCTCAACCAGGGTTCTTAACTCCCCTATATACAGACTTGGGGACACTTGGTCTT
This sequence comes from Trachops cirrhosus, assembly GCA_028533065.1. Taxonomy (NCBI): domain Eukaryota; kingdom Metazoa; phylum Chordata; class Mammalia; order Chiroptera; family Phyllostomidae; genus Trachops; species Trachops cirrhosus. The sequence continues at coordinate 50,652,086 of CM052544.1, read as the reverse complement.
ATCTGGAAACATTTTTGGTTTTCACAGTTGATAGTTCCTCACAGCCTGGGATTTAGTGGATAGATGCCAGAGATGCTGCTAAATAACTAACAATGACCAGGATATTCCCCATGAAAAAAAAAGGTCCAGCCTCAAATGTCATAGTACCAAGTTTGTAAAACACTGTTCTATATAACTTCAGTTTCCTCATCTATAAAATAGAGATTATTAGGTATCTGCCTCATAAACTTAGTGTGAAGATTAGATGAAATGTGGTACATAAAGGAATTGGCACTGTACCTAGAGACTTTTAGTTATTAAAGCAAATCATTTTTGTACATTGTCACCAGCCTCTAATTTAAGTTTCAAGGATTGATAAGAAATATGGGGGGAGGGACTTACTTTAGTGTAGAAATTGGAACTAGTGTATCCAGTGGTTGGGTTGGGGGTGGAGGTAGGAACACTTTGATCCAGATGCAGACAGTAGAGAATGTACTGTCATTGGGTAATTTAAAGATAATAACAAAATGGACTAAAATCAGTTGACTTTTTATTTTCATCAAGTACCAGAAATTCTAAACAATGTTATAGATCAAATACTCCTCTCCACCCTGAGACATATCACTACCATCACTACCCTTCCTCTTTCCACTGGACATAATAGCTTATTAAGAACCAGTCACTGGCCTAAGTGCTTTACATATTTGTTCATATAATAATTTTAGCAATAAACTAAAGTTTGTTGTGAGGAAGGTGTTAATGTCTTTCCAATTTTATAAATAAGAAAGCTGAAAACTAAAGAAGGTTGTTCATGGGCCCACAATCACACAGCAAGTAACTGGTAGAGAGCTGAGAGCTGAACTCAGGAGTCATGCTCCAGAGTCTATGCTCATAGTCTCAAAACCAGATGGCCTTCAGTAATGTGTCACTGGTCACGCCAAATTAGAGCTGAGTAAACCTTTTGAAGAACTGTTTTTCAATTCTCCTAATGCATTAGGCATCTTTCTATCAGAAAATAGAGCAGCTTCAATGTGAGTAAATTTCCTGTAACACTAACATAGAGAAAACTTAACACTAACATTAGTAAGTTGTTGCGGCTCCAGTCTATAGGTCAGAACCATGCCTCAGATGACCACATATCTCTAGTAGCAAACCCAGAGCAGGAACCTGAATGAATGGTTGTTGACTGAATTCATATCTGTTGAATTCAGGTAAATGCTCAAAGGTCTGGTTCCTGTTGATGTGTTGGCTTGTTTGTAGGCAAAAAGCAACATCTGCTATACACATCCCTGTGTTTTTCCAGATGTTTGCGGTCACTAATATGGGGTTGGTTTGCTCTGGCTTCTCTTGTGCTGAATAATGGTTTCACAGGACCTATTTTCACAGATAAAAAGCAGAATCAATCATTCTATTTTAGGATTGGGTACAGAGGTATTGAAGCAGGAATTGGCAAAATACAACCCAAGGGAGAAATAATTCAATTTCCCATGGAAATATTCTGCTTCTAAATTTGCTCTTAAAGACAATGCAGAGAAATCAAATGTTTGTGTCAGGCAAGATCAAAACCATTAGCTCTAAACCATCTGAATGATGAATAAGGTTATAAAGGAAAGGGTAAATCTGGGACATATTCTTCAAAGAAAGACCTCAGATATGCCCTCCATACACAGAGCTGTGCAGATGGTAATTAACAGCATTTTCCCATAAGGTGGAATAAAGGTTAGCCCTTTCAAATCTTTCTTAGCCCTCATGGATAAGTGGTATATGACCATTTGTCTAAAATATCAAAGAAGTGAATAGAACCATTTAATTGTATTTTCAGATAGCAGAAATGCTACAATTCTACTTTAATCATTTAAAAATTCTTTAAAATATGTTACCCATTTTCCTACCATCTTAAAAGCACACAGAATTTTTGTGCTGATTTGGAGCTCAAATAATAAATAGTAGTTACAGGACTGAGTATAATAGAATAATACTCTCCAGTTTTACTGACTAACGTTTTCCTACACTTAACACCAAATGGCTTCAGCCTGCTATTTGTGTTCATCTGTCTTTTATTTTTCTGCCAGTCACTTCCCCTGATAACTATGGGTATGTTTCTGGTGTTCTTGCCTTCTTTCTGTTCTTCTTACTTCTTCTATTCTGTTGAAGTCTGAGACTCCAAATAACTAAGCTTGTTAGAACTGTTTTGAACATGAAAGTAACAGGTTCTAAGCAAAACATTGAAGGGTGCTCCTATGTGTAAGGGAAAGAATTAGCATAGTTTTTTTTTCTTTTCTCTTCTTTTTTTATTGAATTTGTTGGGGGTGATATGGTTAATAAAAATATAGGTTTCAGGTGTCCAATTCTATAATACATCATCTGTATATTGTATTGTGTGTTCATCACCCCAAGTTCAGTCTCCTTCCATCACCATTAATCCCCTTACACACTCTTCTACCTCATCCCACATCCCTTTCCCTCTGGTAATCATCATACTGTTGTCTGTGTGATGACAGTTTTTTTTTTTTCTTTTTGCTTTTTGTTTTATCCCTTTACCTTTCCCACCCAACCACCCAGCCCCACAAATCTCCTCTCCTCTGAAGCATAGTCTTGATGACTACTATTTTCACTTTTTAGAGCACTTAGGCCCCGGAATAACGGGATCAAAAATCAACTTCATGTTAGTATGGTTTTACTGTGCCCTTAAAAAATACTGAGGTCAAATTACTATGCCTCTGAGTCTTATATTTTGCAACAAATTATAAAAACAGAATACTCTTGAACTGGTGAGGCAGATATTCTTATTCCATGTTTTCAAATAATGAAATGATTACTCAAAGGGTAACTGATTTGCTTAAAGCAGGCAAAGGATTAGATCTAAAGCACAGGTCTTCAAACTTGGCTGCATAATAGAACACTGGAGCTGGGGACTCATTTCAGATGAATTATGTCAGCATTTCTAGACCATGTGGTCTATGTCTCAGCGTTTTTAAAAAGCCATTCAAGTACCATATTTGATAGCATTAAGATGTATCAAATATCAAAGACTAACTTTGACAAAATATGTGCAAGATTATTTTCTACTGAAAACTAAAAATTATACTAGAAAACTTAAGTAAATATACCTTATACGTAAGTAGGAAGAAGAGATATTCTAAAATAGCCAATTTTTCCAAACTGATGTATATATTCAATTAAATCCTAATAAAAATTCCAGCAGATTGTTTTTGGTAGAAATTGGCAAGCTGATACTAAAATTATCATGAAATAAAAAGAGCCAAGCATAACCAAGACTATTATGAAGAAGTAGGATTCACATTCAAATAACAAGACCCATTATGAACCTATAATGATTAGGCCAGTGTGGTTGGTACTGGTGCAATAGTACATAGATAGAAGCATGGTACAGAACTGAAAGTCCATAAACAGACCCACACATATATGAGTACCTCACTTATGATACAGGGATACTGTAGTGAGTTGGAAAATGTAAGTAAAGCTGGGTCTGCTGGGTGTCCAAATGGAAAAAACAAACAAACAAACAAATGTGTCCTGACCCCTATTATAAAGGCCAATCCCAAATGGTTTGTATTTCTTTTTTTTATTTATTTTTTTATTTTTTATTTTTTTTATTTTAGTTTCTTCAGTACAGTTTCTATCCTTTATTCCCATTCCAGCCCACCCACCCATTCCTCCCCTCCTCCCTCCCTATTTCTAAATGAAGAACATAAAATAATAAACCATTTAAAAGAAAAAAGTAATAGAACATATTTATGACCATACAGTAGGTAAACATTTCATGGATGGACATTAAAAGTCCTAACCATAAAGAAAAACATCAAATAAATCAGACTGTATTGAAATTAAGAGCTTCTGTTCACTAAAACACAGCATTAAGAGAATTTGAAAGCAAAACCTAGAGCAGAAGAAGACATTTACAATATATAAATCCAACAAAGATGCATATCCAAAATGTATTAAGAACTATCACAAATCGAGAATATAAAGACAGAAAAGCTAACAGAAAATTGGGCAAATGACTAGAGTAGTAACTGAAACAGTATTTATACAAATGATCAGTAGGCATAGGAAAAAGTACCCAACTTCTTTAGACATCAGGGAAGTGTAATCTAAACCACAAAGCAGCATGACTATGTGCCCACCAAAGTGGTGAAAATGGCAGAGACTCTCAATACAAAATGAATATGAGGTTATAAAGCAATTGGAACTCCTACACATGACAGATGGGCATGTGCAATGGTGTAACCACTTTAGAAAACTGTTGGGCAATATCTAATAAGCTGAATATATATATTCACTATGACCTAGAAATTCCACTCACAACAGAAATATATCTCAACAAAAATGTCCCCATGTACACCCAAAGATATGCCCCAAAATGTTCACAGCAGCACTATTAAAAATAGCCTAACACAGAAAAGAAACCAATTGTTTCTCAAGAGCAGAATGGATTAATTTTATATTCACAAAAAGGAATGCTATAAATAATGAGAATGAATAAACTAAAATTACACACAATATAGAGAAATAGCATACATAATGTTGAGTAAAAGATGCTATACACCAAGTACATTGATGGTCTGGGGACTTCTCTTCATGTGAATTATCTTCAGGAAAAATTAAAACAGAAAGCTTTCTAGGTGATTTTTGTATGTGCCCAGAGTTGAAATCCACCCATCTAGAGCTTGGATCAGATTTCTTTTCTTCCTTCTTTCTTTCCTTCTCAGGCCTACCCACTCAAGCCTTCCTTTCCCTAACTCTCTGGCTCAAAGTGTCAACCACTGTTCTGGGTACAGAGGATACAAAGAAAATAATCTATCATCTTTCCTTCAAGAAGCTAAATGTTTTCTCAGCTATTAACTTCAGCTTGCTTCCTGACAGTAAGTTTCCCATTTACAATGCAGTGGTTACACAATGAAGTTATCACTAAATATAGCTGCAAAGATGGGGTTGACCTTCCTGAATAATTATAGTGTTAGTGAACATACTGGCAGCCTCGATTGCAACAGGTATTAAATATCTTGAAGTGTACTGAGTAATATTTGACCCCCACTGTAACAGAGTATGTTTAATAATGAGCTGAGTTTACCGGTACCAGAGTTCTAGAATGCACAGGCTGTGTCAGTTGTATCTTGCATAAGGATCATTTCACTCCCAGTGGATGGTCCCATTCCCACTCAACACCACATGCTTTCTTGGGCATAAATTATTATAAATTTTATGCTCTTGATCTGTCTTTTATAAGCAGTGTGTGAAAATTAAACTTTCTTCATTTTTTATTATTTCCTCTGCTTCTCTCAACTCTCTCTCTCCCTCTCTCTGAAGTAAATAAGCAATGTCACTGCAGAATCCAGACTTTGCATTTCCAGAACACGTCCCCATTCTCATATCTTTGTCCTCAGGCTCTGCTGATAACCAAGGCACTGGCTGACATAGAAAGTCAAAGCTAATCATCTTTATCTTTCACAGCACACTCTGTCTTTCAAGAACATGGCCATTGATTATTTGACCATGGTCATTATGCCAAGGCTTGCCTTCATAAACAAATAGAAGATGAGCTAACCTTGGCCTAAATCCTGCTGTAAGTTCATACTCCCTCTGACTATTGTAACCAGAAAATCTAAATACTAGGGGGCAAGGAGCCCTGAGAAGTTATCAGTGGCTTCACCTTGAGCACGAATTTCCTTTTTCCTATACCTTCCTTCTAAGCCAGGTAAACCGTTCTGATAAGAACACATAATATTTCCTATAAAGAGGTGTTTATTTCACTGATTTCTACACACTGTTCATGTCCCAGATTATTACTTTCCAGGGAAGATCTCTCTACTAACTCTTCCAAAATAGTTTAGGCTCACATATTATAAATCTTCAAAGAACCATATACTCTTCCTTTATAACAGTCAAATTACAACTAATCAATTTTTGTGATTATTTGTCTCATTCACTGATGTATTGCCAGCACCTTATGTAAGGTCTGGCTCATAGTGGCTGAGTGAATAAATGAATGAATGAATGAGAGCCTCCTAAATAATTTATTTTACTATTTCATTGTCATTTTTTTTTCTTTTCTAAGATTATTTTCTCTTGTTTCATATGAAGCCTCAGTGGAGATTAATGGCAGACAGGTGACCAATAGCCCCCATGTCAGAGCCCTTAAGATAATTATAAGTTATGGCAAAGATACTTATTCTGAGGTTTTATGTATTGATGATTTTCTCTGAAGGAGGCATAGGTCATGGTGACAAATTCCAAAAGAAAGGAAGAGTAAGGAATATACCATCTATACCCTCTGTTTACTTGCATTAGACTCGTACTTGGGGCTCTGGTATGTCTAAGACTTTTCTTGAAATCTTGACAAAGTCCTTCCAACTCTCTACTTGTAAAGTCTCTTCATACATCATAAAACTGAACTGAATCAAATAAAGGGTACCATGCAGGTATGTAGCTCTATACCTTTGTTTATTTATCCATTTAGCAAATATTTTTAACAGCATAGAATGTGCACACTCTTGTGCTAGGCACTAGTGACCCATAAGTCATCTAAAGAAATGGATTCCTGACTTCTAGGAATCCAATCAGGATTTGGGATAAGAGGATGATTAGGGAAGTCTTTCTGGCATAAAAGTTGCCTGGATCAGTGATTTACATCTATCATAATCAACTTCGGGTCTGTTGACACAGGGTCTGTAAAACACAGATTGCTGGACCTACCCACTTTCTGATTGTCTGGGATGGGCCCAAGATTCTGCCTTTTTAACAACTTCCCAGGTGAGGATGATGCTACTGATCTGGGGACCACACTGTCAGAGTTACTGACCTGGATGAAATGGAATCTTATGTTAGAACATAGTTCCAATTAAGAAATATTTGCTGGATGAATAACTGAATGGATAGATCAATTAGCCATTCAGTGCAAATGCATCACTACATTAGTACTATAAAACCCTACTGGATTTTGCAGTGGTTTATTTATTGCAAAGCTATGGAACACTCTGCACCTTCTCTCCCTATGGTTCCTAACATGACTCATCCATTAAAAAAAATGGTATGGCTGAAATTAATCAAGCTGCTTTTTTCTATTTATGTCTTGCTCTATCTGGAGTTGCAATGGGTACTGACTCTTCTGGAGTGTAATTTGTGCTGACTCATTTCCAAATTACTGATGAAAAGGTCAGCATGGCTTCAGTTCACAGATGAAAGCTTATCAGGACCTATTGATCAGGAGTTGCACATCAGAGATATTAGCCAGATCCACTTTGGGTCTTTCTTGGCTGACTTGCCCAAATCCAGCAGAACTAAAGTTTAAAAACTTACATTGGCATATGTGTGTGGATGGAATATACAGTCAGCAGCATAGAAATTACCCTAGTCCAATAGAGAGCACTTAAGGGCATGAGCTTTGTTTTCATTCAGATAGAGCTGTAAATCCAGATTCTGTCATCTAGCAGTTAATGATGAACACCTCTTATAGTTCCTTCATCTGTAAAACATGCATAACAGTAATAATTAACTCATAGAATTATTGCACATAATGTAGCACAACACTGATCTCATATTAATCATCCAAAACATTTCAGCTAGCATTGTTGTTATTCATTAGCTTTTCAAATTTTCTTCATCATAACCATTAATGCCTTTGTAAATAATAAACATACAGTTGGCATGTACCCTTCAATTACCTCAAGACTGGATCTGTAGGAAAAATTTCATTGCTTAGGTCTTTATTTCTGAGCCAAAAAATGAAGTGATTCATACATAGCTAACTTCTCTTCAGCATATAATATAAAGATTTCCACTCTGGATCAGAATTCATTCTGTTAAAGGTACCAAAAAGAGAGCTGTAGAAGACATCTGTCTTCCTTAAAATAAGCTTTCAAAGATAAAGATATAATACTTCCACTTCACATCTCTTTACCCTGAATCCTTTTCTTGAATCTAGCCATGATCCCTGGGCTATGGACAACTGAATCAGGAATGTTTCATATCAGCTTGGGGGTCACACACTCCTAGTTTTAAGTCCCAGCTCCACCACTTCAAGCTATATGATCTTTGGAAATTTACTGAGCTCTTTATGTCTGTTTCATCATTCTTAAAATGATAATGTTAATCTCAGGCCTGTAAACTCAGCATCTTATCCTGTTGTATAACCCTCATTTTAATATCACTGGATTTGTTGAAGAAGTCCATGCCCTTCAGAATTGGAATGGTTTCAATTCTATCTCCTTTAAACCTTCTCTTTTTACTACAAAAACTCTAATTCTTTTAGAGGGTTCACATTTGTTCTATCCCTTTGAATGTGATGGTTGCTCGGCAATTTCTCTGACAGCTGTTTCTTCAGTCTTTCTGGCCACGCTGAAAAAGACTTTTCTAAGGCAGGCCTTTCATCTACACTGCCAAATGCAGGGCCTTGTCCATAATAAGCACTCAATAAATATTTGTTGAATAGATGAATGAATAAATGTAGCTAAGGCATTCAACAGTAATCATGGCATTAAGCTATAAAAAAATAAGGCAGCTTTGTTCCTCTGTGGACATGCAGTGGACAAAATCACCACATCCCCTTCAAAGAATCATTGCAGATCAGTCACTCAGAAGGAATAATGGAAAATCCCTCAGTCATAATGCAAGGATGAGGAGGGGGACTGCCTCCTGTGCATTAGGCATTTTTAGTCCTTACTCTGGCCAAAAGTCTGCATCATCTAGATGGAGCCAAGATCAAAGGGAAAACACCTGGGTTCTCATTGCCAGGTGCCTTTGTTGACTGAAAATTGGCAGAAACCCAACTACCGTATTTTGCAGTGTATAATGCACACAATTCTGCCCAGTTTTTTTTAGGGAAAAATAAGAATGCACATTATACATGGGTAGTACTAATTCCATTCTATATAAATGTTTTTACTTTTTTAAATGTGCTAAAAGTATAACTCTAGAAAGCAATAATAATATCTGTATACAAAATAATACCCTAGAATATGATAATTGGTTTTGTTCTAAATAGAAATAAATAAAAATTGAATCAAAACATTAAAATGAAAGATTTTTTTTCTTTTCCAAAGGAAAGGAAAAACATGAGTATGCATTTTACATGGGAGTATATTATACATGGCAAAATACAGTACTTACCACCTCATAGATTGCTAGTGAGCTTTTAAAAAGGTAAACTAGGTAATTTACCACCCCACCACCACAACCAGTTTAAAACTCTTCAATGGCATTTTGTGGCAGTGAAAACTTAAACTCCTCACCATGACCTAAAAAGCCCTACATGATCTTGGTCCTGCCTAGCTTTTTGCTCAATTATCATTTTCTCAGAGAGCTATCCCCTCACCCCACCACCAAACACTGTAGCCCTTAAGACAGAGTCCTGCAACTTTTTCAGCCAAGAGCCAGATAGTAAATGTGTTAGACTTTTGGAACCACATCATCCCTGCAACAGCTACTCAACTTTGCCATTGTTGTACAAAAGCAACCATAGAAAATATATAAATTCATGAGTATGGCTGTGTCACAGTAAGATTTGATTTACAGAAACAGGTGGCTGTCTGGGTTTGTCCTGAGTGGTCCATAATTTACCGATCACTCCCTAAGATAAGAACCCGTCCATAACTCCCTACTGCTATATACTGCTTCAGTTTTTGTCATGTAAATTACCCTTGTTTGACACTTATCTGGTCAGTCACTGGAACACAAGCTCCATGAGAACAGGACCTATGCTTCGTTAACAACAACCTCTCCAACACCTTGGGCAATTCCTAGCACACAGTGTGTTTTTGCTAACAGTTGAATGAATGACCTCATCTCCTGCTACTTCTGCTGTAGCTACTCACTCACCACTCCCACTTTCCTTCAGTTCTTAGGACACACCAGGCTCATTCTTGCTTACTGGTCTTTGCATGTGCCTTTTGCCCTCTGCCTGAAGCACCTTTCCTCTTATCTTTACACATCTGCCTCTTCCATTCATTTAGGTCTCAGATTTTTGGAGTAGCCTTTCCCAATCATGTTTTACAAAGTTTCCCAGAAGCCTCAACCACTCTTGTCTTATTTTCTTCATAACTCCTATTAAGAAGTAGAATTATTTTTACTTAATTCTTGTATATTCTTCCCATGTTTCTCAGCCTCCTTAAAACTGAGTAAAGTGTGTGATACTTAGTAACTTATCAAGACATAATGTGTCTAAAGCAGTGCTTTTCAAACTTTAATGTGTATATGAATCACCTAAGGATTTTGTTAAAATGAAAATTGTGAGTCAGTAGGTCTGGGTGAGTCCTGAAATTCTGCATTTCTCAAAGCTCCCAGGGAGCAGATGCTGACACTGTTGGTCCATGGACCACATTTTGAGCAGGGAGAGTCTAGTGAATATTTTTGATTGTCTCACTTATAAAGCAAAAAGTGGACTCTTGGCTGAGAATCCTTTAAAATACACTTAATATGTTTGCTGGCCTGAGCCAAAAATCAAAGTAAGATACCAGTCCCATCTTAAAAGTCATATCCAATGCTAAATGTTAAGGACAGATTTTTCTGAGTCACTTAAGAGGTTTTGGCCTTAGGCACCATGTCTTCAATGAATGAGAAATGGCAACATTTCCCATATTAAATTCACCTTTAAAATGCTGACTCATCCATGAGGAACCAAAAAGAATCTGTCTTCATTCCCTGTTCAGTTATGTCTCTATTTCTTTCAACCACTCTAATGCATACATTAGAGGAGTTACCTGATGTACACCTTGACCTGGTAACCCTTAGAGGCCTCATGTTAGTGTAATACAGTTCTGGCTTGACCTAAAGAACGATCCCCATCTCAACACTGAAAGGGAGTGTATCCAACAGGAAAACAGAGTGTGGCAGAGTGATTAAGAGCTGTCTTCCAGAGTCTAATTACCACTTAAACTCTGTAACATGGAGCATTGTATGTACACTTTTAATGCCTCAGTTCTTCTTCTTCAATGGGAAATTATGGTACCTTACTTAAAGCATTCTTGTAATAATTAAGAGAAGTAATTCTTATAAAGAATTTGGCTTAGCAAATGGTACATATGAATATTAATGAATATTCATTGGAATTCTTACTCTGCTCCACCATAGAATATTGTTAGTGTATTTATTCAAAGTGCTCTCACATTTTAGAGTTTTAAGACATTACTTTAATATGATTATTTTAACAAGAAAAAGATGGCGGTGAGGTAGGTGGGAGCAGAGCCCAGTTCTCCCTGTGCCCAGCTGGAACACCTAGCTGATCTTCTGAGGAACAGAGTGAACAGCCAACAGAATCCCAGCTTATATGAAGTTTGGAGGCCAAAAATTGTAGAGGATATTGAAAAGCAGACAGTGAGGAGATTACGATGGGACAGTAAGGTCCCTGGGATCTGTGCAGGGACCTAGGGGCTGCTGTGGCCCCTGGTCTGGTGCCTGCTGCAGGATATGGGGAGGAGAGTTAGATCACCAGCTCCCTCTACTACCACAGCATGGAGGGAAACCTGGCACCAGGAGGGACCTGGATGCTGGAAGTCACTGGGGGCAAGAGAGACAAAGTGGGAGACACACAGGGGCGGTATACACCTGCTGGACTGTGGATGCCATTTAGGTCATTACCAGAGAAATTGGGGTGCCAGGTGACACCTGGAGAAGGGAGAAGAGTTGGGCTGTGTCAGACCTTGACCTGGATAGTCTCCAGACTGGTTACAAAGTTGGACTGTGTGAAAAGCCATATGCTTGTTAAGAATGGCAGGCAGCTGCTTTGTAAGGAACTCTTGGGCAGCAGCTGACTCACCCAAAGCGTGATTTGAGCCATGCCCCCGAGCTTGATTCCCACTGCTCACCCAGGGGCTGAGTGATTCCACTTGCCTGGAGGCTGACTGGCACTGCTTGCCCTGCAGTGGGCTCCAGCCACAGTGAGCTTGAAAAGAGCAAGGAGGAGGTGAACCACACAGACCTCAGTGCAACAGTCGAATTAAAGGCATAGGCGTGGCACAGATGGACAGTGGGGGCCTAGCAGCTCATGGACGACCTGGGCTAGAAGCTGGGCAACTGTGAATATTGTGGCCCAGACCTAGTCCCTATCCTCACAAAATCATAGGAAGGGAGAAAAGTGAAGCCCAGCCCACCTCTTCCTATGGCATACAGGAAGACCAGCAGGACTCACTCAGTGGATTTAAAGTCATAGGAGGCTTATTTTTTCTCTTTCCTCTCTCTTTTTTTCCCTTTTTTCTTCTTCCAAGTGAGACAATAATATGTGGAGTTATGAAAGGTCCAGAGACAGATCCAAAGGGGGAGTACAAGGCTAACCCACAAAATTGAGAAACTAAGGCAAATGTCACTTTGCTATCCTATAGAGCTTGCATTTTATTGTTTATCTGTGTTATTATTATTTTTCATTATTTTTACCACTTTTATGTTATTAGTATTTTTTATTTCTCTTCCTTATGTTGAATTTTTTTTCATTTTATTTTTCTGTTTAATGGCATTGACTAACTGGTTTTCCTTATTCTCTCTTTATTGTATTTTAATTTTCCTTCTTTCACTTCACTTGTGTTCCAATAACACACTACTCTTGATCATGTACTTTCTATTCTGGTTATCTAAATCATATATTTCTTATCATATTATTGTTGTTCCAGTACTACTGTAAATAATTCTTGTTCCATAAAATTGTAAATACTACACAGCAACCATACCTGATCTTAGCTCACTTCACTTTATTCCTGAGCTTTATTATTGTTGTGGTTAATTCTATTCTCTTGCACACTGTGCCTACTTTCTATCCTTTACTCTTACTATATCTCATCATGTAACCTTGAACAAGTGCTCTGTTTTCTGGATTCAGCTCACAATCCTCCTTCCCTCTAACAAGTTCTTATCTCTCTTTCACCTTTAATAAAAAACTGGCTAGTTGGGTGAAATATCTCAGTTAATGTTATACTTATCCAAAGAATCTCCTGTCTCTTCTCTACTTGCTGGTACTTTAAATCCCATAGAATACTCCCCTTCTGTGTTAATCCACCTTGCCTACCCGCTGCCACTGATCACATACAAGAATAGGTGGGAACTGTGAACATCAGTATACCTGATGGAGGAGAGAAACCACCAACAAAGGAACCATGAAAAGGTAAAAACTCAAGGACAATAAGAGAGCCCACATAAACAGAAGAAAGGGCAAACCTAGAGCATCCAGACAAGGAGATCAAAGAGACCACACCATTGAACCACATAGAATTCCTACCACAGAAGTTCACCATACAAAGACAGCTAGCAAAGCAAAACAACAGGAAGCACAGAAACAAACAAAAAGAGTCACCTAAAATGGGGAGACAAAAAAAGAACCTGCAATCAAAAGGAATGGAAGATGCCCCACTAAAAGAGCTAAGTGAAACAGAGGTAAGCAAACTATCAGATATATAATTCAAAATAATGGTTATAAAGATGTTGAAGGAACTCACAGACAACTACAAGGAACTGAGTGAGAACTATAAGAGTATGAAAAAGGAAATAGAAACTATAAACAAAAGCCATGGAGAAATGAACAATAAAATCTCAGTAATAAAGAACACACTACAAGGGATTACAAGTAGGCTGGATGAAGCAGAGAATCGAATCAGTGATCTGGAGGACAAGGTAGAAAAAAACACCCAGAAAGAGCAAGAAAAGGAAAAAAGGCTCAGAAACAATGAAGAGATGTTCAGGAAACTGCAGGACAACATGAAACATAATAATATCCATATAATAGGGATACTAGAAAGAGAAAAAGAGCAATGGATAGAAAACCTATTTGAAAAAGTAAAGATGAAAAACTTCCCTAATTTCATGAGAGGAAAAAGTCACATAAATCCAGGAAACAGGGAGTCCCAATCAAGAGGAATCCAAAGATGCCCACTTCAAGACACATCATAATTAAAATGGCAAAATTCAAGACAAAGAAAGAGACTTAAAGGCAGCAAAGGAGAAACAAGAAGTAACATACAAGGGAGCTTCAATAAGACTAGCACCTGACTTCTCATTGGAAACACTCTAAGCCAGAAGGGACTGGAAATGAATATTCCAAGTAATGAAAAACAAAAGCCTGCAACCAAGACTACTCTATCCAGCAAGGCTCTCAATTAAAATGGAAGGCCAAATAAGGAGTTTCCCAGACAAAAGAAGTTTCAAAGAATACACCTCCTTGAAACCAGCACTGCAAGAGATTCTAAAGGGTCCACTTTAATAAAAGAAAAAAACAAAGAGTGAGAGAGAAAGGAACACAGGACCAAAAAATGGCAATAAACAAGTACCTCTCAATAATAACCTTAAACCATAAATGGATTAAATGCTCCAATCAAAAGACATAGAGTAGCTGAATGGATAAGAAAGCATGACCCACACATATGCTGCCTACAAGAGACCCACATCAGAACAAAAGACCTACACAGACTGAAAGCAAAAGGCTAGAAACAAATATTCAAAGCAAATGGACAAAGAAAAAATGCTAGGGTAGCAATACCCATATCAGACATAACAGACTTCAAAAAAAGGGCCATAAAGAGAGACCCAGAAGGCCACTTCATAATACTCAAGGGAAGAATCCACCAAGAAGATATAAACATTGTAAATATATATGCACCCAACATAGGAGCACCCAAATACACAAAGAAAATCTTAGAGGACTTCAAGAGAGATATTGACATCAACACAATTATAGTGGGGGATTTCAACACCCCACTGTCAAAAATGGACAGATCTTCCAAACAAAATATCAACAAACATATTGTGGCATTGAACAATGCCCTAGATAAAATGGACTTAACTGATATACATAGAGCCCTTCATCACAAAGAAGCTACACATTCTTTTCAAATGCACATTTTCAAAGATAAACCACATGATAGGACACAAAACAAGCCTCAACAAATTCAAGAAAATTGAAATCATACCAAGCATTGTCTCCAACCACAAGGGACTGAAACTAGAAACCAACCCCAAGGGAAAAAACCCAAAACATTCAAAATCATGGAGATTGAATAGCATGCTAATAAACAATGAATGGGTCAAGAATGAGATTAGGGAAGAAGTCAAAAGTTTCTGGAAACAAACAAAAATGAACTCACAACAACCCACAACTTATGGGACACAGTGAAGGCAGTCCTGAGAGGGAAGTTCATAGTGATACAGGCCTACCTAAAAAAGATAGAAACATTTCAAACAAACAACCTAACCCTACATCTACAAGAACTCCAGGAACAACAACAAAGACGTCCTAGAGCAAGTAGAAGGAAGGAAATAACCAAGATCAAAACAGAATTAAATGAAATAGAGACTAAAAGCACAATTCTAAGAATGAATGAATCCAGGAGTTGGTTCTTTGAAAAGATAAACAAAATCAACAAGCCTTTAATCACACAAGAAAAAAAGAGAGAGGACCCAAATAAACACAATCAGAAATGAAAGAGGGGAGATTACAACTAATACCACAGAAATACAAGTGATTGTAAAAATTTACTGTGAAGAACTATATGCCAAGAAATTTGAAGACCTAGGTGAAATAGACAAATTCCTAGAAAAATATAATCTTCCAAAACTCAATGAAGAAGAAGCAGAAAACCTGAACAGACCAATAACAGCTGAAGAAATTGAAGCAGTAATTAAAAAAAAAACAAAAATACTCCCAACACATACAAGCCCTGGACCACACAGTTTCACAGGAGGATTCTATGAAACATTTAAAGAAAAACTAACCCCTATCCTTCACAGACTATTCCTAAAAATCCAAAAAGATGGAAGACTCCCAAACTCTTTTTATGAAGCCAGCATCATCCTAATCTCCAAACCATAAAAAGACACAACAATTCTTTGAAAGAAATAATTGTTGTAAAGAAAAATTCAGACCAATATTGCTGATGAACATAGACCTTAAATCCTCAACAAAATATTGGCAAACTGCATCCAGCAATACATTAAAAAGATCATACACCATGATCAAGTGAGATTCATCCCAGGGATGTAAGAATGCTACAAAAAAAAGAAGAAAAATATTTGCAAGTCAATAAACATAATACATCACATAAACAAAAGCAAAGACAAAAAATATATGATCATATCAATAGATGTGGGAAAAGCATTTGATAAGGTACAGCACCCATTTATGATGAAAACACTCAGCACAGTGGGAACAGAGGGAGCATTCCTCAACTTAATAAAGGCCGTATATGAGAGACCTACAGCCAACATCATTCTCAATGGGCAAAAACTAAAAGCTTTCCCACTAAGATCAGGAACAAGGCAAGGTTATCCACTTTCACCGCTTCTATTCAACATAATATTGGAAGTTTTAGCCACAGCAATCAGACAACAAAACAAATTAAAGGGCATCTAAACTGGAAAAGAGGAAACAAAATTGTCATTGTTTGCAGATGACATGATAGTGCACATAGAAAATGCTATAGACTCCACCAAAAAACTGTTCAACCTAATAAATGAATTGGCAAAACAGTGGGATACAAAGTCAATGTTCAAAAATCAAAGGCCCTTTCATATACCAACAATGAAACATCAGAAGCAGAAGTCAGGAAAAGAGTCTCATTTGATATAGCAACAAGCAAAATAAAATGCCTAGGAATAAACCTAACCAAGGAGATAAAAGACCTGTACTCAGAAACCTACACAACACTGAAGAAAGAAATTAAGGAAGACACAAACAAACGTAAACATATATCATGCTCATGGATTCGAAGAATTAACATCATCAAAATGGCCATACTACCCAAAGCAATTTACACATTCAATGCAATACCTATTAAAGTACCAATGGCCTATTTCACAGATTTAGAAAAAACACTTCAAAAATTTATATGGAACCATAAATGACCCTGAATAGCTGCTGCAATTTTGAGAAAGAAGAGCAAAGTAGGAGGGATCACAATACCTGATATCAAACTATATTACAGGCCTACTGTAATCAAAACAACCTGACACTGGCATAAAAACAGACACATGGACCAATGGAACAGAATAGAGAGTTCAGAAATAAACCCAAGTTTCTAGGGTCAATTAATATTTGACAAAGGAGGAAGAAGCATAAAATGGAGTAAAAATAGCCTCTTCAACAAATGGTGTTGGGAGAGCTGGTCAGCTACATGCAAAAAACTGAAAGTTGATCACCAACTTACACCATACACAAAGATAAATTCAATGTGGGTAAAAGATTTAAATATAAGCTGTGACACTATTAAAGTCCTAGAGGAGAACATAGGCAAGAAAATCTCAGATATTTTACACAGCAACATTTTCACTGATATGTCCCCTAGAGCAAGAGACATAAAGGAAAGAATAAACAAATGGGATCTCATCAAAATAAAAAGCTTCTGCATGCCTACAGAAAACAGCATTAAAATGAAAATAGAAGCAACCATATGGGAAAACACATTTGCCAATGATACCTCAGACAAGGGTTTGATCTCCAAAATATATAAAGAATTCACATGAATCCACTCTAGGAAGACAAACAACCCAATTAAAAAATGGGCAAAGTACTTGAACAGACCCTTTTCCAAGGAGGACATACAGAGGGTCCAGAGCATGGCAAGCCATCAGAGTGATGCAAATTAAAACTACAGTGCGATACCACTTCACACTGGTCAGAATGGCCATCATAAACAAAGCAATGAACAAGAAATGTTGGAGAGGTTGTGGAGAAAACAGTGGAATTGCAGACTGGTGCAGCCACTATGAAAAACAGTATGGAATTTCCTCAGAAAACTAAAAATGGAATTGCCTTTTGACCCGGTAAGTCCACTGCTAGGATTATATCCTAAGAACCCTGAAGCACCAATCCAAAAGAACCTATGCACCACAATGTTCACAGCAGCACAATCTACAATAGTCAAGTGCTGGAAGCAACCTAACTGCCCATCAGTAAATGAGTAGATCAAAAAATTAAGGTACATTTACACAATGGAATTCTATGCAGCAGAAAGAAAGAAAGAGCTCCTACCCTTTGTGACAGCCTGGATGGAAAAAGACAGCATTATGCTAAGTGAAATAAGCCAGGAGGTGAGGAACAAATACCATATGATCTCACCTACAAGTGGAACTTAATCAACAAAACAAACAAGCAAGCAAAATATAACCAGAGACAGTGAAATTAAGAACAAACAGACAGTAATCAGAGGGGAGATGGGAGGGGATAATGGGGGGAAAAGGGTGAAGGGTTTTCAGGAACAACTATAAAGGACCCACGGACAAAACCAAGGTGGGGTGGAATTAGGGAAGGGAGGTGGGGATGGCTGCAGTGGGAGGGGATGGTGGGAGGAAAAGGCAGAAAACTGTACTTCAGCAACGATAAAATTTTAAAAAAAAAGAGTTGGAAAGAAATGTTTACCATATTGCACCATCCAGAATATGTTTTTTTTGCAAAAATAAAACTAATAATAATTACTGTTAGTTTAATATTAACACAATTATTTATATTTAACAATATTTAACACACTTATTTTAACATAATACTTAAGTAATGCTGACTATGTATCAGGCAATATGTTATATGCTGCTTTGTCTCATTTATTCCTGAAAATAAATCTATGAAGTAGATGTTGGTGTCTACATTCTGCAGATGGGGAAACTAAGGCTTAGGATGTTGAAGAGGTTTGTTAAGGATAAGTCAACTAGTAAGATTGGAGTAGAGACTTGGGCCCAGGTCTGAGGTCAGCCAGCTGTGCAACACCTTGCTAGTTATGTCATACAAATAAGTTTAGATTTATATGTCAGGGCTTCAGATCTATAGATCTTTCCATCACAACAACCACCATTTGAGTGATTATCTTTCTATAAATAAGAGCATTCTGGTTGATGATCATCCAACATTTTTCCAAGTCAAGCAAGCTGAGGTTCTGAGTTCTGTTCTGATGTGATTTGTTTTCCATTTGTTTGTATGTTTAATTTTTCCCATTGTAGACATGTCCTGTTTGACAGAGCTTTGGCCCAATAAACATTATGTCTTCAGCCCTCAAGAGGGTTCCTTGATGACCTGCCTGTCCCTTATGTTTTCATTATCAATTGTTAATGATTAACAATGATCCCAAATTTAGTGAAATGAAACAGTATAAGAATCTGTCAGGAATGTGGAAAAGGTATAGTAGAAACAGCTTTTCTTTTCTTAAAACTTCTGGTGTTTCTCACAGCATGGAAGTTCAGTTGTGAAAGGTGAAGTCCCATGTTGGAACATGTGGAGAACAAGTATTTTCTTGAGTTTTCAGACTCATCCTGATAAGTCAGATATGTCAATTCCTTTGTATTCTATGGTATTAGTAAATCACCAAGAAATGCCCAGATTCATGAGAGGAAAATTAGATTCTACCTCTTGATGGGAAGCAAGGTTACAATGATGAGAAACATGTTGGATGGGATATATTATTGTGTTAATCTTTGGAAAATACAATCTGCTACAACCTTCAACTCCACACTTTCTTATATCATTATACTGAACATCAAACACTTTGAAAGAAGTCAGGAGTTCCAGCCACGATGGTGGTATAGGTAGAGACTCTACGCTTCCACACACAACCAAAAGGAGGACAAAAACCAATCTGAAATTGATAAACAACCAAAAGTGCCAGAAAGTCAAACTGCATAGAATTTCAACAACCAAGGAATTAAAGAAAAAAAAATCAACCAGAACAACCAGACCAGCATTGCCCACTGCACAGCAAAGAGGATTGCCCTACCTGGGTTAATACCTAAGGCCCCGCCCCCTACAACTATCAGCTGTGACAAGACAAAGAAATATGACCCAAATGAAAGAACAGAGTAGAGCCTCAGAAAGACATCTAAGCAAGGAAGAGATTGCCAACCTATCTGATGGAGAATTTAAAGCCTTGGTAATCAAAATGCTCACAGATCTGATTGAGCTTGGTCAAAAAATGAAAAAACAAATGAAGGATACCTACAGTGAAATAAAGCAGAATGTTCAGGGAACAAACATGACAGGAAGGGAACCAGGATTCAAAGCAATGATTTGGAACAAAAGGAAAAAATAAACATTTGTCCAGATCAAAATGAAGAAACAAGAATTTGAAAAAGTGAAGAGATTCTTACAAACCTCTGGGGCAACCTGAAATATACTAATATCTGAATTATAGGGATGCCAGAAGGAGAAGAACAACAGCAAGAAATTGAAAACTTATTTAAACAAATAATGAAGGAAAACCTCCCCAATCTAGTGAAGGAAATAGACTTCCAGGAAGTCCAGGAAGCCCAGAGAGTCCCAAAGAAGTTGGACCCAAAGAGGAACACACCAAGGCACATCATCATTAAGTTACCCAAGGTTAAAGACAAGGAGAGAATCTTAAAAGCTGCAAGAGAAAAGAAAAGAGTTATGTACAGAGGAGCTCCCATTATACTATCAGCTGATTTCTCAAAACAAACCTTGCAGGCAAGAAGGGGCTGGAAAGAAGTATTTGAAGTCATGAAAGACAAGGACCTACATCCAAGATTACTCTACCCAGCAAAGCTTTCATTTAGAATGGAGGAGCAGGTAAAGTGCTTCCCAGATAAGGTCAAGTTAAAGAAGTTTGTCATCACCCAGCCCTTATTATATGAAATGTTAAAGGGACTTAGATATCTAAGAAAAAGATAAAAATATGAACAGTACAATGACAACAAACTCACAACTATCAACAATGAACCTACAAGAAAAGAATAACAACCAAAACAAAAACTAAGCAAACAACCAGAACAGGAACAGAATCAGAGAAATGGACATCATATGGAGGAATTTCAGTGGGGTGGGGGAAGGGAAGAATAGGGGCAGAAAGGTACAGGGAAAAAGAATCATGGTTAGTAGGCATAAAGTAGACAGGGAGAGATAAAAAATGGTATAGGAAACAGAGGACTCAAAGAACTTATATGTACAACCCATGGACATGGACTAAGGGGGATTGCTGGAGGGTTGCAGGGGCAGGGCATAGGGAGATAGAGGGGGGAAAATTGGGAAAATTGTAATAACATAATCAATAAAAATATTTTTAAAAAATTTGAAAAAGAAAGAAGTCAAAATCTTTTCTGAAAGCCTCAAATGATGTGGTAATGAAGAGAAAAAGAACTTAGTCAATATCTTGAACACCCTTAGAAAAAATTACCCTTTGATATAGAGCATGCCTTAATTCATAAACAGCAGTGTATAATGGAGGCTTTTCCAGCATATAATGGAAAGTACCAAGAGGCATTTCTTACTCAAAACCAAAGGAGTTCTAAAGTGAGAAAACTTTATAGGAAAGAACTTTAATAAACAACTACCTTTTATTTGTACCTTTAAGCTATTCGTATTATGCATGTAATTGTCACACTCAATGAGAAATAATATTTCAGGTTCTGTATGATAAGAGGAAAATTGAGGAAACACTACATAACAGTTTAAGTTCTACCCAGATAGGAAGTGGTAGAGTGAAGATTCAGGTCCACCTCTTTCACACATAGCCATGCAACGATAACCTGGTGATCTTCCCTGGAGATCAGTTAGTTTCAAACTCTCTTTTCCAGTCTTTACTATTTTGGATGATAAAAATACAGCCAAATTTGGTTTATGTAAGTGGCAAGTCATGGCAGTTACATGAATTTCAGACAAGGCTGGATCCAGGAACTCCAACAATGTCCTTGTGAGTCTGTCTCTCTCCATCTCTAGGTTCTCCTTCCTTCTCTTTTTGTTTCTTTCTTAAGCAGCCTCTCCCCATGTGGCCACCATAAGCTATGAGTCTATATCCTAACACTGAACAAAGCTAACTGATATTCAGCTTTGCCTGTCTCTATAAATTTGAGAAAGGGTCTCTTTTATTTCTTATGTGAGCTAAACTCTGATCTCAGTTGGAACACAAATCCATTCCTGAGTCATCACCTGTGATCAGGAAGATGAAATAAGGTGGCTGGCCAGGTCTATGTTGATCTTTCACCAACAATACAGACTGGGCAATATAGTCGGGCTTTCATAGGCAATATAGACTGTGGAGAAGTGGTTTCCCCAAAACATATCATGACGAACTAACTATTCAGGGGCAAGATAAAGGACACAGGGCAGGAAAACAGCAGGTGCTGACTACATCCTCATTTTGCAGATGGATTGTCTTGTAGCTGGCAAGACTGATCCTTATTTCATTTTTATCAGTTGCTTTCCTTAGGCTCACAGTGTTCTACTATTGCACTTGTTCCTCCTTCCTCAGAGGAAAAGAGTGGACAAATTTTTCACACTAGAGTGTGACTCGATCACCAAGTATCTTCACATTCTAGCTTCTATAATGAGCATTCACTTATTTGACCAATTTGACCTATTGAGCATTCACTGCACAACAGGCTTGTGCTCAATAAGCACTGCAGATACAGAGGTGATACAAGAGAGACATGTCTTACGTAGATCTGAGCATGTATTAATATTGTAATTAAAAATAGACTATATTTTCATTGTTAAAATGTTAACATTATCCAGAAAAGGGCAAATACTCAGGTATTTTCAAATTGAAGGAGTTCATAAATATTGTTTAGATCTGTTTTCTGTCCCCAAGCCTCAGAGATCTGATTCAGCAAGTCTGGAGTATGACCCAAGAATCTGAATTTTTATAAAGTACTGCCAGGAAATTTTGATGAAGATGGTTCTGGGGCCTTACATTGATTACCCTGGCTTAACTCAAAGGAATAATTCTCTAATGATTATATGTCTGAAGTATAGAAATCTCGGGATCTCTCCTGAAAAGGAGAAATCTTGGAGCAAGGGTGCCTTTCCTTTAACAACTGCACAAGAAGCATCTGATCTGCCCTCACAATGGAGCACTCGCCTGCTCTTTCTGCATGCCAGGATTTACAAGGTAGGTGAAGAATGCCATCACTTCCCTGCCTGTAGTGCCAATGTCTTCATACTAATGCTGCCCAGTGAAACAATGGAGCTTTTGTCTGAGGGTTTCTTGTCTGGCTGAGTGAGCACACTTAGCTCACGCACATCCAGGTGGAAGACTAGAGAATGAATGTCAGAAAAGGACTTGGTGGATACAGACCCCAGAGGTATGTGAGGCATGTTCTTTTTGGGGTACCTGAGTCATGTTCTAAACTGTTTCTCAGAACTCCCCACGGTATTAAGCTCTACTTGTTCATAGTGGTACCTGGCTTGTGAAGGTCCCCATGCCCCAAGGCTTTCTTCCCTCCCTATCTCACATCCCAATCACTACTGATGTTTTCTGTGATCACCTCCTGTATAAAGGAGCAGCATTACAGTTCTTCTCTCAGAGTCATCATCTTGGGAAGCCCTAAGCAAATAGCCATGTATGTCTGACTCTAAAAATCATATGCTATGCTTACATTTTCTTAGCAATATTAAGTGCTGACAGTTGCCTCAAGGAAGAGGTTCCAGGCAAGTATCTGAAAGAATCAAGTCAGTGCTTAAATTAGAATGGATTCTTCAATATCTGACACCCAAACTAGTACACATGCCCCCAGCTATCAAGCAAAAGATGAAGACTTTATATTATTATTATTATTATATTATTATTATTACCTTAACTTGGAAAAGAAGCACTCAGTGCACATCATGCTAAATAGTTGTTCCAAAGAAGGATGTGTAGAAGGAACAGACTGATATTAAAATGTGATTATACTAAAATAGTACAGAAAGTGCAGAGTGTGTTTATTATGCAGAATGCATCCAAGGATGATTAGATGTTTGGCAGAATAAAAACTAGAAAATAGTGGAAAAAGCCGAGCAAAAAAACAACCAGACTCAAAAATTCACTCAGAAAAGTGAACAGATAGAAAACTGTTTCTTGGGATTTGAATGTTGATGAATAACTGGCATTTCCCTTCTTCATGTACTTTCAAATGGTAACAAATCATTCTGATTATAATTATAGAATGTGTCTTTTTTGGGCAATCTGATGGCTATGGAGATCATCCTATTCTGTGTTCTATTGACTACCCCCAAGCTGAATTATGGGCTTTTAGAAGAACCTGAGAATAAATAGTAGCATCAGTGCTTTGATCCCTGACATGAAGAGAAAAAGAGAAGAAAAATATTTCTTGAATGAATATATAAGGACAAAAATCAGTATTCAGAGAAGGCTGTATTATATGTTAATATATACATGGGCTAGCACAGCTCTTGCAGATGAACATTCAAAATTCTTGCTTTTGTTCTTGCTGAAACCACCAGGGAGAGATCAGTTTAGATATTTGTTTTCAGTTCTACACTTCTGACCTCCACTGGGTCATAGAGGAAAACACAGTTGAAAAGCTCCTGAAATCAATTCTGCTGTATTTTTTTTATTTTGAGAATTTCAGATAATGCTATTTGTCTACAAATACTTACTAGATATTTTCAGAGATCATATCATTAAATCCTTTCTTCTACATCTAATTGTAGTAAAACCAACTACTTCAGTTAAGATTCTTAGTTTGCAAGTAATATAAATTGATTGGGTCTGTCTAACTTGAACACAAAGTAATTCTTTTGGAAGTTCTGGAAAAAACTTTCAGATTTAGGGGAAAGGCTGAAGAACCAGACAGAGAAAATGCTACCAGGAACCAGTGATGCCCTGAGGATCCTGGTAGCAAGAACAAATTGACAGATTCATCAGCCACCACATCTGGAATGAACCAGCTCCAGCTATTTTTACTGCCTTCATATTAGTCCATTAAAGATTCAGAATACTGGGAAAGAAAGAATAATTTGTCCAGCTTGGGATACAGACCCACCTCTTAGCAAGAAGAGGACAAGGTACCTGGAATGACAACTCCACCAAGATGATGTGCAATGGGGGAAGTAATCAGTCCCCCAGAAGAAAATTAGGTCCTACACCCAGAAGGGGAGCTGCAGAGCCTGAGGATCTGGTCAGAAGTATCGATAAGTGATTAATGAGAAGCTTGTACAAAAAAGGTACCAGCTTCAAAGCTCCTTGTCTCACTATCTCATGGTCTTGCTGTTTTGCTGCCTTCTCCAAAATTTTTTCTTTATAGCCCTAATAACTAACATACTAGCATCTTTCAGAAAAGCATCACTTTTGGAAGATACCCCTTTCTCACCACTAGCTGGTTTCTACCTCCAGGCCCTGAAACTCCACTATCATTTCTCATTTGTCCTTTAGACTTCCAACAGAGGCAGCCCTGCCAATCTCCCCTATCCCTACTGCTGCACGTGGTACCTTAAATAATCAAGTTTGAGGAACAAATTGTGCAACTCTCTGAGTTCTAATACATGATCAATTGCTATATGCTAGGAATTTGACATATTCCCTATATTAGGCACTGTATATCTTATTGACCTCTGTGCAGGTAAACCCTATAGTGTAAAACAAAAATAATAATGGTAATAAAACAACCATTGAGTGTCCAGTGGAATATATTCCAAAGCCCTTGAAAACCACCAAATTTTCAAATATATCTCCTTGAATCATATTTCCCCCCACAAAATGCTATAAAGCATAACTGAGAAACTCTAAATAATCCCCTCTGTCTTTAATGACTCAATAAATATAGGACTGAAGTCATTTACAAAGCCATTAGAATAACTACTGGCTGGAGCACTCACTGAAACAATTTCACAGGTCATTTTTTTTTGCCTAATGGAGAGTGTAGAGATTTGACTCATTGCTGAATATAACATTCTCCTCTTTAATGTCTTCAATACATGTAATTCTAGATAAGAACTCCTAATTTTGTAAACCTCTTTATGTTCACCACCAATCCTGCAGTGGGGAGATAGGTAATGAGCAAGGCTTTGGAATTTGACTTTTCATATTCAAATGCTGGCTTCACCAGTTAGTTCCTTGAGAAGGAACTTGACAAGGCCCCTCTGTAGTCAGCCTTGTTTTCCTCACCTATAAAATGGTGTAATGACAATATCTCCAAATGACAATTCATATTAAGCACTTAGTGTCTATTACTCTACAAATGCTCAATATACATTAGCTACTACTTTTCTTTAAAGTCTTTAAAATAACTACCTTAGGAAAGCAATTGCTTCTGCAAAGGTGAATAAAGAAGAGTAATGCACCTTAAAATATATATGCTAGGTACTCAGTAAGGCTCATTCACCAGCTAGGTGACTCATTCCCCACACAATTCATATTTGTGTCCTAGAAAAATTAAAAATTCCTTTGTAGGTTCAGTCTTCAAGGTCACCAACAAATAACTAAAATACTAAGTCCATATACACCAAAAATCTAGCAGAGTCTACAAATAACTGGGGAGTAAAACAACAATCTTCTAGAAGAAATGTCCCTGAAATATTATCTGATTTTTTGAAAAAATGAAAGCACATTCAAGTCTGTAGCAAAGCAATTTAAAAAATAACTGAACAAAAAATAATAAAAATTAAATTTAATTTAAAAATAACTGAGCTACAGAATGCTGAACATGAAATTATGTAATCCTCTGAGTGAGTTAAATTAGAACTTCAGGTTAATACAAAACCAATTAGATAGTTCAGTTCACTGAAGCAAATCCCATGATGATAATATAGAATTTCCCAGGAAATGCATTGGAGTTGCTGAAATGTATGCAAAGCATAGAAAATAAATAAAAATCCCACAATTTTTTTCTCTTCATCAGAAAGTTGACTTTAAAATGCGACAGGAGACACATTAATAGTAAAGTCTACATTACTACTAACAAATTAACAGCAAAGTTAAAGAGCTAATTGATGATAGCTATTTGGTGGCCAGAATTCAGCATTAATTTTTATGGGAACTATCCTCCCAAGTTCATCAGGGAACATTATACATGTTAACTCAAACACAGGGCCTGTCTATGCACAAAATTTGAACCAGTAGAAATGTGGTGCAGTATATAAATGGCCTCAGAGAAGATATGTGACTCCAATTAAGTAAGGAACCAAAAGATGTCAAATAAATATTTCTCTCAAGGACTACTCTCAGCCCGAGAGGCCCAGGAGATTTAGCTAGAAGGAAATTTACTAGTAAGCACTTTCCCTCTTTGGCAACACTACTGAGGAATAGCTTTCTAACAGTGGAGCTTTGCTTGATCTAATAATGGACTTTTACATACTGCCCTGGGTTTCACTGATTAGGATGATGATCCACAAATACCTCCACCCCTACACCCAGGTGTCATAGAACCCAAACATATCAGCAGTATCCTTCAGTCCTTCAGATTACCCATTCTCCTAGCAGCAGATCTTATTTAAAATGCAAATACTCCTGGGAAAAGGCAACACATTATTACTATTGCCTTAGTGTGAATTAAAAGCAACCAAATTCTATTAACACATGGAGAAAAGACATAGCATATATGTGTATGGTATGGAAGAGTGGTTGTTCTGCTGTGAAATGAAAAGGAATTCAGCTGAGATAGGTGGACACTCAAGGAAAATATCGTTTTACATGGATGCCAACTTTCAAACTGTGACAGATGAGACTATTTTCAGCAAATATTTACTTGCCTCCTCTAATCCCACTTGGAGTGGAGTACTGACTTTGAGCCTGTCCATGTGACTCATTTTACCCAACAGAATGTGGACATGATGTAAACATTTCTTTTTTTTTTTTCTTGCAATATTCTTTTTTTTTTATTTTAGATTGTTCCGTACAGTTTCAATCTTTTATTCCCATTCCAGCCCGCCCACCCATCCCTCCCCACCTCCCTTCCATTTCCAAGCCCCGTAGTTTTGTCCATGTGTCCTCTATATTTGTTCCTGTA
>CM052544.1:50562856-50623953 GCA_028533065.1 Trachops cirrhosus | reverse complement strand
CTGCTTCTGCTGTTTCATTGTTGGTGTACAAAAATGGCTTTGATTTCTGGATATTGACTTTGTATCCTGCTGTTTTGCCAAATTCATTTATTAGGTCAAGCAGTTTTTTTGTGGAGTCTATAGGATTTTCTATGTACATTATCATGTCATCTGCAAACAGTGACAGTTTTGTTTCCTCCTTTCTGATTTGGATGCCTTTTATTTCCTTTTCTTGTTTGATCACTGTGGCTAAAACTTCCAGTACTATATTGAATAGAAGTGGTGAAAGTGGACAGCCTTGACTTGTTCCTGATCTTAGTGGAAAAGATTTTAGTTTTTGCCCCTTGAGTATGATGTCGGCTGTAGGTCTCTCATATATGGCCTTTATTATGTTGAGAAATACTCCCTCTATTCCCACTTTGCTGAGTGTTTTTATGATAAACGGGTGCTGTACCTTATCAAATGCTTTTTCTGCATCTATTGATATGATCATGTGATTTTTGTCTTTGCTTTTGTTTATTTGGTGTATTACATTGACTGATTTGCGAATATTGAACCATCCTTGCATCCCTGGGATGAATCCCACTTGGTCATGGTGTATGATCTTTTGAATGTATTGTTGGATGCAGTTTGCCAATATTTTGTTGAGTATTTTAGCATCTATGTTCATCAGCAATACTGGTCTGAAGTTTTCTTCCTTTGTTGTGTCTTTATCTGGTTTTGGTACTAGTATGATGCTGGCCTGATAACAAGAGTTAGGGAGTCTTCCATCTTTTTGGATTTTTTGGAATAGTCTGTGAAGGATAGGGGTTAGCTCTTCCTTAAATGCTTTGTAGAATCCTCCTGTGAAACCATCTGGGCCAGGGCTTTTGTGTGTCAGGAGTTTCTTGATTACTGCTTCAATTTCATCTGCTGTTATTGGTCTGTTCAGGCTTTCTGCTTTTTCATTGAGTTTTGGAAGATTATATTTTTCTAGGAATTTGTCTATTTCACCTAGGTCTTCAAATTTCTTGGCATACAGTTCTATGTAGTAATTTCTTACAACCCTTTGTATTTCTATGGAGTCAGTTGGAGTCTCTCCTCTTTCATTTCTGATTGTGTTTATTTGGGTCCTATCTCTTTTTTTCTTGATGAGCCTTCTTAAAGGCTTGTCGATTTTGTTTATCTTTTCAAAGAACCAGCTCCTGGATTCATTCGTTCTTACAATTGTGCTTTTAGTCTCTATGTCATTTAATTCTGCTCTGATCTTTGTCATTTCCTTCCTTCTACTTGCTCTGGGCTGTCTTTGTTGTTGTTCCTGGAGTTCTTGTAGATGTAGGGTTAGGTTGTTTGTTTGAAATGTTTCTATCTTTTTTAGGTAGGCCTGTATCACTATGAACTTCCCTCTCAGGACTTCCTTCGCTGTGTCCCATAAGGTTTGGATTGTTTTGAGTTCATTTTCATTTGTTTTCAGAAACTTTTTGATTTCTTCCCTAATTTCATTCTTGACCCATTCATTGTTTAATAGCATGCTATTTAATCTCCATGATTTTGAGTGTTTTGGGTTTTTTCCCTTGGGGTTGGTTTCTAGTTTCAGTCCCTTGTGGTTGGAGACAATGCTTGGTATGATTTCAATTTTCTTGAATTTGTTGAGGCTTGTTTTGTGTCCTATCATGTGGTCTATCTTTGAAAATGTTCCATGTGAATATAAAAAGAATGTGTATTGAGCTTCTTTGGGATGGAGAGCTCTGTATATATCAGTTAAGTCCATTTCATCTAGGGCATTGTTCAATGCCACAATATCTTTGTTGATAATTTGTTTGGAAAATCTGTCCATTTTTGATAGTGGGGTGTTAAAATCCCCTAATATAATTGTGTTGCTGTCAGTATCTTTCTTGAAGTCCTCTAAGATTTTCTTTATGTATTTGGGTACTCCTATGTTGGGTGCATATATATTTACAATATTTATGTCTTCTTAGTGGATGCTTCCCTTGAGTATTAGGAAGTGACTTTCTGGGTCTCTCTTTATGGCTCTTTTTTTGAAGTGTATTTTGTCTGATATAAGTATTGCTACCCCTGTTTTTTTCCCCCTGTCCATTTGCTTGGAAAATTTGTTTCCAGCCCTTTACTTGCAGCTGTGTAGGTCTTTTGTTCTGATGTGGGTCTCTTGTAGGCAGCATATGTGTGGGTCATGCTTTCTTATCCATTCACTTACTCTATATTTTTTGATTGGTGCATTTAATCAATTTATGGTTTAAGGTTATCATTGAGAGGTACTTATTCATTGCCATTTTCATACCTGTGTTTCTCTCTCTCTTGCTCTCTTCCTCTCTCTCTTTTCCTTCCTTTCCTTAAAGCAGTCTCTTTAGCATCTCTTACAGAGCTGGTTTGGTGGAGGTGTATTCCATTAGACTTCTTTTGTCTAGGAAGCTCCTTATTTGGCCTTCTATCTTGATTGAGAGCCTTGCTGGGTAAAGTAGCCTTGGTTTCAGACTTCTGGTTCTCATTACTTGGAATATTTCTTGCCATTCTCTTCTGGCTTGGAGCGTTTCCATTTAGAAGTCAGCTGCTAGCCTTACTGGGGCTCCCTTGTATGTTACTTCCTATTTCGCCCTTGTTGCCTTTTAGAGTCTCCCTTTGTCTTGGAATTTTGCCCTTTTAATTATGATGTGTCTTGAGGTGGACCTCTTTGGGTTCCTCTTGATTGGGACTCTCTATGTTTCCTGGATTTGTGTGACTTTTTCTCTCATCAAATTAGGGAAGTTTTCTATCATTACTTTTTCAAACAGGTTTTGTATCCCTTGCTCTTCTTCTTCTCCTTCTGGTATCCCTATTATATGGATATTATTATGTTTCTTATTGTCTTGCATTTCTCTTAATCCCTCTTCATTATTTCTGAGTCTCATTTCCTTTTCTTGCTATTTTGGTGTTTTTTTCTACTTTGTCCTCCAACTCGCTGATCCAGTATTCTGCTTCATTGACCCTGCTTTTGATTCCTTCTACTGTGTTCTTCAGTTCAGAAATTGTATTCTTCATTTCCTCTTGGCCCTTGTTGATAGTTTCTATTTCCTTTTTCATGTTAATATAGTTTGCAGTGAGTTTGTTGTAGTTTCCCTGTAGTTTCTGATAGCTCATTGTGAGCTCATTGAGCTTCCTGATAATCTTTTCTTTGAACTCAATATCTGATAGTTCAGTTGCTTCTATTTCTTTTAGCATTCTATCTGAGGCTTCCTTCTTTCCCTTCATTTGGGGATTGTTTTTGTGTCTTCTCATTGTTTGTGACACTCTCCTTGTTGGCCTCTGTTTCTTAAAGTGATCTGTTCCAGTTCCCTGGGTTTATGGTGTGAACTTCTGTGGTAGAATACCTGTGAGATTCAGTGGTGCAGTCTCCTTTGGGTATCCTGGTGTTCACAGCTCCCCCATACTCTTTTTTGTGATCAGTTGGAAGGGTAAGGCAAAATGATTTGAGACAGCAAGAGAGTATGCTATGATATTTACAGTAGCAGCCAGTAGAGAAGAGATAGGAGATCCTTTGGCTGTGTATAGTGTTAACCATGATCTTCCACCCCACTAGCCACTTTTTAGAAAGGATGGAAAGAAGATAAGACTCTTGTTGGGAAGGAAAGGATTGTGAGTCAGATCTAGAAAGCAGTGAGGTTGTGGGAGGTCAGATTCTGAGGTAGGGTGAGAGTAAAGAATAGTAAATATGTGTTGTGTGTGAGAGAATAGAGTTAACCACTACAGTAATAGAATTCAGGAAACTGTGAAGTGGGCTAGGATCTGGGAGGGGTGTTGCATAGTATTTACAATTGTATGGAATGGCTATTATTTACAGTAATATTAGAGCAACAATCATATGACAGAATCTATGAGATCTAGATAACAAGAATAGGGAGTATAGAACCTTGAGTAGTGTACTAATGGAACACAAATGAAGGACAGTAAATTAACAATAGACTATGAATGACATAACAGGGGAAACCTATCAAATGATACAATATAACCAGCCAAGCAAAGAATACTATACAGAAAGAAGAGGAATACCAAAATACTATTAAAATAAAAAATGTAAGGATAATGAAAAAATGATAATACAATATGCAATTACTTGCAGGTTCAAAAAAAAGAAGGAAAAAAGCAGAAGATGGAAGGAAGAAGAGATAATTTTGGAAAGAAAGGGAGAAGGAACAGTACTAGAATGAAGGAAAGAGAAGCATAAGGAATTGAGAGATATAAAAATAATAAGAATTAAAAAATAAAAAGTTACTTAAAAAAAGAGACAAAATCAAACAAAAAAAAAACCTTTTGTTTGTTTCAAACTGGCCAAACCTCTTTTTCTGGTCTTGGTAGCTTCAGCAGGCTGAGGGGTGACTAGAATCACTTTTCTCCCTTCCTGTTCAGAACTCAGCCTCTGCTGTACTGTCCCCAGGGCTAGCTGCAGGTTCTCCCCAGAACCAGTCTGGTGTTTCTCCACAGGGCCCTGGGTGTGGAATCTGGGCACTCCTAAGTACACTCTTTGGAGTTCACCACTGCAGGCTCTGGGATCCTGTGGAGTGCCCACACCTTTTCCAAGTTCATGGGTATGAGCTCTGGGCATCCCAAGGGGCGTGCACTTCCCCCGAGTTCACGACCTGGGCACCGGGCATCCCATGGAGCACCGATGCCTTCTCCCGGTTCACAACTGTGGGCTCTGGGTCTTCCATAAAACCACACTCTCTGGGTTGGGGGCATGGGCACACGGCCAGGCCACCCTTGGTCACACAGGCGGGGGTGCACACTCTTCCCAGGGCTATGTGTGGGTGCTCACAGCCCCTGTGTGATTGTCTCTCAGTCCTCATTCCCCTCTCTGTGCATTCAAGCAACCAGACCTCCCCCAGCGTTGCTCAATCCTTGTTTGGCCAGGGAGGGAGCAGTTGACCCAGCTCTCTCCCAAGAGCCCTGAGGCAGACCCTGGAGTGCTGGGCCTGGGGCTGCAACCTCCCTAGTCCCCAGGCTGATCCCTGGGCACTTATTATCCTGAAGCACTCTCTTTACTGTCTGGTTTTTAATGTCCCCTACAATTTTTGATCTCCTATTTTCATATATGTTGTGATATTGTTGGCTGTTTGCTCTGTTCCTCCATAGATCAGCTAGGTTTTTCTCCCGTGTGTAGGGGGAAGTAGAATCTGCTCCCTCTTACCAGGCCACCATCTTCCTCTCCCTGTTTTTTCTTTAGGAAATAATTTTTTAAAAATTACTTTGGCTTTAGATTGCACATGAGCCGACCCCCTTCCAATGCTGAGATGCCTGAACTTTCCTTCTTCTCACGTCCCATGGTGAGTCAAAGGAGCCCCAATTACTTTTACAGGAGGAATGGATTGTACTCTGGCAGTCAGTACATGGAAGATGAAGTCATCAAACACCTGTTCTAAAAATTCCTACATGTATTTCCTTCAAACTATGTGATAGGTGGCACAAAGATGCATGCACACACATGCACCAGATAGACAGATAATCTGCAAAGTTAGAACTAGTAGTGATTGCAAAAACACTATCAGCCTATAGATTTTTCTTCCAAGCCTGCAACTAATATGACAATGAAGAATAAATGAAAATTTCCATTCTTTTTTCATTTCAAAGGGGCCCATGAAGTGCAGAAATTTCCTTTTTAAAATTTGTGATGCCTCATATAATAGCAGTATATATGTATGTGGCAGCTGCTCAATAAGTAATTGTTAATGAAAGAAAGAACAACTTACACAACTTTGTAATTCCTTGGCATTTGGCAATTTCTTCTAGTATTGCTGTAATGTGTAAGAAATATTTAATGTTTACAATTTTCTTAGTTACCTCAGAAGCAGCAGTTCAAGAGACAAGAACTAGAGTTAAGTAGCCTGAGAGGTGATTCCAGGAAGCACCGATAAAGGAGAGAGGAAGTGCTTTCCCTAATAGGTTACCACTGTGGGCAATTAGAGCTCAGTGCCCCCAGAGACCTCGGGGATGCGGTGTGGCCTCAGAGTTCTTGAATGTTTGGACTTGGATGTTTTAAACTACTGCCTTTCTTGACTGATTGAGGCCTGTTCCTATAAATATTAAATGCCCAGCACCTGGTCAGTCCCACCTGTGAGCCAAGTATGCTCCCATGGCCAGAGAAAGCCCTAGGAGTATTGCAGGTTCTTGAGGTAGGATGCCATTACATGTACCAGAATGGTGCATGCAATATATATGTGCAATGTATGCCATAGCAGACAGCCTCCTTATGACCCTCAATAGTCCCCACCTCCTGGTATTCATACTTTGTATAACCTTCTTCCCCTGAGCATGGGCTGAATCTAATGACTCATTCTAAGGAATACACTTTGGTAAAAGTAAAAGGATGCCAATTTTGGAATTAGGTTACAAAAATCTCTCTCTCCCTCTCTCTCTCTGTCATGGGAAAAACTAGCAGTCTTGCTGTGAGCTGCACAATGGAGAGGCCCATGTGACATGGCAAGGAGAAGAGGCTCTCAGACCAAGAGCCCACTGAGACTAATGCTTGCTAATGATCATGTGAGTGGCCTTAGAAGTGGATCCAGTTTTCAAACGACTGGAGCCCAGACTGATAGCCTGTGTTCCTGTGAGGGACTCTGAGCCAGAAGCAACCAGTGGTTCACACCCGAATTTCTGACCTATAGAGACTGTGAAATAATAAATATCTGTTGGTTTAAGCTGCTCAGTTTTGGGATAATTTGTTACACAGCAAACTATAACTAAATACAGTTGCATTATAAAGACCAAAAACATTCCAACCACTTTCTAATGACAAAGTATAAGCTGCAGAAGAGGTATTAACTTGTTTTTACCACCAAGATGCACTATCTTTAAAAGACTTTCAGAGAAGAATTTAAATAGGTTGGTGGAGTTGATTGCCCAGCCCTTTACATTTTTAATTGATTTAATTGGGCCTAACTTACCATCTAGAACAATAACTCACTTATTGGACACAGTAACTTAAGTTATAATCTTGAACAAACGTATTTGAAATGAAATGTGTTACAGCCACATGAGAATCAATTAACTTCACACAATTGGTTCCTAATTCTTATATTTATTATGTGTTTGTCAAAGTGATTGAGTGAAACTCTGAGCCTTGCAACTCTTAGTCTTGAAATAACTAAAGCTAGGAAAATAGTCATTAACTGACATAAAGTTTGGGTTATACAATATTGAAATACAGTTCAGGAACTTCTAAATTTGAGACTATAGGGGTTTGTTTTTCTACTTGGGACAGAGACATCATGTAACCCTTCAAGCTCATTTCAAATCTGAAATTCTATCTTGATCTAAAGGGTAGTCAGTTGGTCAAGTTATTTTATTATGGGATAAACCTGCTTTGTCTCCTCTTCCTCAGTCCACTGGTGACAGGATCCCCATTTTAGTGTTATGAGGATGACCAAACACATGATACTGACCCTGCACAGATGAGACTGACAGTAGTTTACTAGTTTCCTA
Organism: Trachops cirrhosus; assembly: GCA_028533065.1. NCBI lineage: Eukaryota > Metazoa > Chordata > Mammalia > Chiroptera > Phyllostomidae > Trachops > Trachops cirrhosus. The sequence continues at coordinate 50,616,525 of CM052544.1, read as the reverse complement.
TACTCACAGCCTCGGGGAGGAGGACACCACATGCACACACGGCCACATGGGGGTGCTGCTCTCAGGAACATGGTGAATAATCAAGGACCCTGAGTGGCAGGGTTTGTAGTATGAAGAGGGTGGGATGACCCTTGGTTGCATGGGAGGGTATAGTTAGCTTGCTGAGTGACTTTATGAGCTGGCAGGGAATAGAAACCTGCTACTCAGAGGAAGAAGAAATTTGGTCTATTTAATAAAAAGGCCAGGGGATTTTTCCATGGAGCAAAGTGGGGAAGGGAACTTACAGTTAGGCTATTCAAGACCCCCCTGATTTTACCAGATATCAAGGAAGCACATAATATTAATTTTACACTTCATACTACAAAACCCTGGGGTATTTTGCCCACAAGGGACCAGGAGCCTCCATTCACAGTTCCTCTTGGGATGTTGATGGGAAAAATAGACTGGATAAGCTATTAGACTCATGCAAGATGTAATAAAATTTACATGCACTTACTTGAAGATAGGCCGAATACCTACAAAACGATGCACATGTTCCTTTCACAAATTCCCTGAGCAAATCCCTTTGTGGTTTAGAAAATTTTCTTCCTTGATTTTTATGATTTTACAAAAGAAGTTCAAAGTGACAAAATCAGCCCTCAGAGTCACAGATGATATTAAAGACTACTGTTTGAAGAAGCCTAGGCCCACAATTTCTGCCCTGAAGGTAACAACAACAGAGATTACATTTACATTTACAGTTACAACCACAGATTTGCAGGTAACCCTATATTGTCTGCCCACAGCAATGCAACAGCTTGCTGGTGTCTGAGACCAATTGGCATAATAAGGAATTCAGAAAAAATAGTTCGGGAAACCTTCTGGATACTGCTAAGCACTAGATTTGATAGGAAATAAAGGTATAGTTAAATTCCTTTTGTCAAGTCTCTGTTCCTTTTAGTCCTTTTCATTAACATACAGTATCACATACCATACTGCTTTAAGAAAGGAGATATCCTCAAACTGTATTACAAGGCCACTGTAATCAAAATAGCCTGGTACTGGAATAAAAACAGGTACATGGACCAATGGAACAGAACAGAGAGCTCAGAAATAAACCCAAATCTCTATGGTCAATTAATATTTGACAAAGGGGAAAGCAACATAAAATGGAGTAAAAATAGCCTCTTCAACAAATGGTGTTGGGAGATCTGGACAGCTGCATGCAAAAAGATGAAACTCAAGCACCAACTTACACCATACACAAAAATAAATTCAACGTGGATAAAAGACTTAAATATAAACCATGATACCATTAAAGTCCTAGAGGAGAACATAGGAAAATCTCAGACATTCCACGCAGCAACATCTTCACTGATATTTCCCCTAGAGCAAGGGACATAAAGGAAAGAAGAAACAAATGGGATCTCATCAAAATAAAAAGCCCCTGCATGGCTAAAGAAAACAGTATTAAAATAAGAAGAGAACCAACTATATGGGAAAACATATTTGCTAATGATACCTCAGACAAGGGTTTGATCTCCAAAATATATAAAGAACTCACATGACTCCACTCCAGGAAGACAAAAACCCTGATTAAAAAGTGGGCAAAAGCCCTGGCTGGTGTAGCTCAGTGGATTGAGCACAGGCTGTGAACCAAAGGGTTGCCAGTTTGATTCCCAGTCAGGGCACATGCCTGGATTGCAGGCCAGGTCCCCAGTGGGGGCCACGTGAGAGTCAACCACACATTGATGTTTCTCTCCCTCTCTTTCTCCCTCCTTTCCCCTCTCTCTAAAAATAAATAAATAAAATCTTTTTTTAAAAAATGGGCAAAAGACTTGAACAGACACTTCTCCAAGGAGGACACACAGAGGGCCCAGAGACACGTGAAAGATGCTCAGCATCACTAGGCATCAGAGAGATGCAAATTAAAACCACAATGAGATAGCACCTCACACCCATCAGAAAGACATCATAAACAAATGAACAAACAAGTATTGGAGAGGACGCACAGAAAAGGGAACTCCAATGCACTGTTGGTGGGAATGCAGATTGATGCAGCCACTGTTCCAAAAACAGTATGGAATTTCCTCAGAAAGCTAAAAGTGGAACTACCTTTTGACCTAGCAATTCCACCACTGGGATTATACCCTAAGAGCTCTGAAACACCAATCCAAAAGTACCCATGCACCCCAATGTTCATAGCAGCACAATTTACAATTGCCAAGTTTTGGAAGCAACCTAGGTGCCCATCAGTAAATGAATGGATCAAAAGCTATGGTAAAGTTACACAATGGAATTCTATGCAGCAGAAAGAAAGAAGGAGCTCCTACCCTTTGTCACAGCATGGATGGAACTGGAGAGTGTTATGCTAAGTGAAATAAGCCAGGTGGTGAGGGACAAATACCATATGATCTCACATTTAACTGGAATGTAATCAGCAAAAGAAAAATGCAAACAAAATATAACCAGAGTCATTGAAATTAAGAACAATCTAACAGGGGAGGGGGAGGGGACAGTGGTGAGAAGGGTTTTCAGAACAACTACAAAGGACCCATAGACAAAACCAAGGGGGAGCGTGGAAGCAAGGGAAGGAGGTGGGTTTGGCTGTGCTGGGGTGGAGTGGTGGGGAGAAAATACAGACAACTGTAATTGAATACCAATAAAGTAATTTTTTAAAAAAGGAGATATCCTTAATTGGAGTAAAACACACATTGATTATATAGTCAAGGAAATGGAGACCCAGAAAAGTAAAGGTTGCTTGAAGTTCCGACAGCTGATTAGTGGCTTTAAAAAGCTCCTACTTTTCAGGACATTTGGCAGCATGGGAAAGGAAGAGGCTTTCCAGTGCTGGAGTAAATTTAATCTGAGTTTGAATCCCAATTCTCCTGTCTATTAACAATGCTACTCTGAGCCTGTGATGTGAAGTCTCTGAGCCTGATTCCTCTTCTGAGTGGAAGGTATGACTAAGTATATTCCCTGACACAGAGATTGTGTATATATTCACATACCTACTTATATTTTTATTTTCACTGAGGTAAATTCCAATTAGTAAAATGTTCATGATCAATGCAGTCAAAACAGAATTTGACATCTAGGATTTGTGATTGTAAAGTCCTGAGCTTTGTCCCTGAGCACTCAAGTCTTCATATAAGAGTAACCAGGCCACAAATAAAATTTCCTAGAATGTTTTAGTGTCTACAAAGACATAGAGAGAGATGGTATCACTAGAAACACATACTCTTTGGAGACAGAAATGTATCTAGAGCTAGAAAGCAAAGATAGATGATAGATAGATGATAGATAGATAGATAGATGATAATAGATAGATAGATAGATAGATAGATAGATAGATAGATAGATAGATAGATGATAGATAGAGTAGGGTAAACAGAGGCAATCTGGTTTCATTGCCCAGGTGTCTGGGTAATTAAGGGAAGCAGTTTTCCCATAACCTTGAGAATGGGCCTGATAAGTAGTGTTCTCATAGCCTTGAGACTGGGTTCGATAAACAGTTCTTATAACATTAAGTGGGCTCACATGCGCAGAATCTCACTGTGTTATACAATATATCCTGGCACCCTGCCAGCTTTGTTTGTATCTCATATTTAAGGGAGTAGGAGCTGTTCATTTGGGGGACACGTAGCTGGCAGCATGCATGGATCTCCCACCCTTGCATAAAGGCGTGTCAAACATCCCCACAGATCCACACATTTTCCTCAGTCTGCCCAAATCCAGAGTGGACCTGCCAGGCCTTGACAGGCTGAAACACAGTTAGATAGATAGGTTCTGATAGATCTATAATCATCAGAGTTCAATCATCTTTTTTAATACCTGTAATAGCATTATACAGTTTGTAATATCTCTGCATGGAACTTTTAAAATTTATCCAGTCAGTAAGTATTGCATATCTACTATGCCTGCTGTGTGCCAGGCACTATTCTATGTGCCAAGAATATAGCAGTAATCAAATAAGAAAAACACCTTTTAGGGTTTTTTCTAAAACACTAGAATTCAGGTTAAATTCTAGTGGACAGGTAGAGAGACCATAAACAAACGAGAAAACAAATTCCGTTTTCTAACACATTAGATAATAAGTGCTCTGGTGAAAACTGAAAAAGGGAAAGATAAGGAGTGCTGAGGGTGAGGATGGAAATAAGCAATATAGTTATCTGAGAAGGCTATTCTGAAAAGAGGTCATCTAAGCAAAGACCTGAGAGAGTTAAGGGATCAGGATGTTTCAATTATAGACAACAGCAAGTGCAAAGTTCCTGGGGGCAGAAGCAAAGCTGCAAGGACATGTTTCAGGAAGGGCAAGGAGGTCAATGTGGCTGAAAAGTGAGCAGAGGAGAGTAACAGAAGAGGCCAGAAATATAAGGTGGGGACAAATTGTGAGGGATTTATAGACTGTGGTGAAGACTTTTGCACCTACTCCAAGTGAGATGGGAGGGTTAGGACATGAAAATGGCATGGTCTAATGTATGTTTTAAAGGATCACTCTAGTTGCTGAGTTGGAAGTAGAGTGGGAGATGCAAGTAAGAGATGATGCAGATTGAGAGATAATGTTCGCTCAGACCATGGTGGTAATAGTGGAGCTGGTGAGACATTATAATTGTGGAAATATTTTAAATGTAAAAACAACAGTACATAGTGAGATAAGGAGTTTAAAAAAAGAGAGAAAAGTTGAAGATGACTCTGAAGTGTTTGGCTGAAGCCACTGGAAGGAGGGTGCAACATTTATGAGAATGAAGAGGGGAGAAGATTTGCTAGATGTGGGGATGTGGAGTTAAGAGTTTGAAACATTAGTTTGAAATGCTTACTAAATGATCAAGTAGAGGCTTCAAGGAGTGTTCAGGAGTCTGGATTTCAGGGGAGAGAGCCAGGTAAGAGATGGTGATTTGAAAACCAAGGACCAAGCCCCGAGTTCTGGGGCTTCCAGTTTTTGTGAGGGAGATGAGGAGAAATCAGCTTGTATTCTCAGCAAATGGGTTCTCTCCCAAACTGTGTTTTTCTTCAGGGCCAAAGAAAGGCCTGGCTGGGAAGCCTGGCTGTTGAAGAATGTTTCTTAGGCAAGATAAAGGCAAATCAGCAGGCACCTCTCTTAGTGTTCTGCACCCTGTGTCCAAGCTGCTACTGACTTAGCTCCCCTTAATTTCAGGCACAGGTTTTGGGGGGTTTTGGGACAAGAAGAAAGCTGCACGGGTCACTGGAGCTCCCTTTCTCCCACCCCTGCACTCAGGACAGCTGCTTGAAGCACTGGGTATTTTTCCACTGGAGAAGTGCTTAGAGTAAATGTGGTGATAAAAACTCCTCCTTGAAGATGACTCAGCTGCTCTGGTCTTCTGCCAAAGTCGTGTTGGAGAGGAAGTTGAAAGTAACTCCAGGCAAGGAGGATGGAACACCTGCAGGAGAAATGCTCTGTGGTCAGAGTTCCACCTTTTACACTCCCTCCCTCCAGGTCATCTGCACAATAATGGCTCCTGTTTACCCAGTGCGTGTTAGTGCCAGATACACAAAATGCCCGCTCAGAGATGAGGAAAGACTGCACTGAGAAGTTGGGGAACAACCCAGAGCCATTCTGAGCCTGTGCTCCTGACCACGGGGTCTTTGGCCTTTCTGAACAGAACCAGATTTCTCATGGGGCCTCCTCTCAGAGGTGTTTATATCAGAACCTCAGAGTCCTCCTTTTGTGCCTTATGTCCTCCTTAAACCCTGCTAGAGAATAATAGAGGCTCATTACTAATGGTTCAACTGCTCACTCTTATTTAAAAAGACACATTCAGGGGAGTTAAGGCAAAGCATGCTTCTGGATAAGTCATTTATCATCTTTACAAAGCTACCTTTGATGTATAATAAACTTGAAGCCCCAAACCTACTTTTATTTTGAATTCAAAAAATTGTGAGCATGGTTTTGCTGCTTTTGCTGGGAGAGAAAAACCAATGCGTTTTTTACTGGAAAATCACTCTGTTTGGCTTGATACATAGTTCACCACTTAATCTCAACAGTCCAGTGTATATAATTGCTGCTGGAAATATAGGGATTCTCTCAGGCAAGAGCATTTGCCATTGGAAGCTGCAGTGCATGGAAAGGCCTGTTGGCCATATCTCTCCTCTTCTCTGTCCCCACTAGTGTCCTGAGCATCCCTGTTCCCACACCCAGAGTGAAGAATGATTTTTACCCCAAATAGGAACAATGTTACTGTATTTATAAATTTGAGAGATTCAGACACATCTGCTCATATTTACACCAGTTCTGTTGAGGCTGTGAAATTGCACATGCTATTTTGATGAAACTTTATCTTAATTTCATTACCAGCTTGAGTAATCATGTGATAATTACCTCATTTCCAAGTAACTGAGCAAAAATTATATTTAGGGGTTTTTTTAAGTTTCTCTTTCAAAACTAATGAATTTAATAAAATATTATGCTATTTTACCTTTCTAAATGGAAGCCAAAGTGGTGTATCTTCAAGCTTCTGTGTCTATACTTTGAAGGGATAATGGTTGATCTTGCCTTAAGGAGAGGATTACTGATGGTCTTTCTGGTGGTCTAGTCCAGGCACAGAGAGCCACAAAGAAAGATCAGGAAAGATGCCTTACAAGAAAAAGCTAAGGATTTGGCATCCAACCAATGTGGGTTAGCAGTCAGATGCTTTCACTAACTAGTTAGCTGTGTTGCCTTAGGCAAATAAATCACATAGCTTCTCTGAGCTTACTCTTCTTATCCAGAATATGATCTTTTAAAAAATACCACTTCTGTGAGTTTTAGCAATAATATGTATCAGGTGCTTAGGATAATGTCTAGCACATAGTAGGTGCTTGATAAATGAAAACTCACAATATTTTTATTAGCACTTTCAAAACCAGTGCATTTTCTGTATCCAAACTGCACAAAGTGTTGTGAGAGATTGAGCTCAGTTCATCTGATTGGGATAATACCAGATTTTTTCTGATTGCACTGCAATTATTTCCTTGTTGGAATAAAAAAACAGGGCCATGATGCTGTACAACATCGCTCCAGGATAAAACATCACAACAGCATGAAATGTGTGCCTTTCATATTTTTAGTCCATATGGATGGCCTTCCTTAGCATTAAGCATTGCAAAACCTGGAGGAGCTTACCCTGGAACACAACAACTGACATAGATGTCAATAACCCCTTCCTGCTTTTCAGACAGAGCCTGTCCTGCTGATGGAGTTTGGGACTATCTACAGACTCCATGGATTCTAAGTAGTTGCTGTCCAGGAATCTCCTGTTGCCAAAGTTCAGTCTCTGAGCTGTGTCCTCGGACATGACCTGAGTCTCTTATCTTCCTTGTGTGGTGAAGGTGAGCCCTACACCCTACAGTCTGATTGGTTATCTCTAGCTCCAGTTTGGGCAAGACTGTCCTACTTTTCAGGTACAAATATGCATCAGAAGCTATACATGCATAACATTTCTTTTGGTTTCAATTTAGGAAAAAACTTTGAACTGGAAAGGAGGCATCTTGAGTTCTAGTCATAGCTTTTCTACAAATCATATGTGTGATTTTAGAAAAGTATTGTAGATTTCACAATGATTACCAAGTCATCTCCTGTCTATGTGCACATTTACAATGTGACTTTGCATCCCATCCCATCAAGAGGTATAATCTCTTTCTGTACTCCTTGAAGCCAGGCTTGGCTAAGTGATGTGCTTCAGTCAATGGACTACAAGTAAATACAATGTAAACAGAGTCTTGAAAAGTGTTTACACACTGGGCCTTGCTCTCCCTTGCTGCTGAAACCCATGCTACCATATGTGAGCAAGCTCAGGCTAGCCTGCTGGATGAAGCTAGCTGTGAATGATGTCCCATGAGACTAACCAGCTATAAACACAAGAAATGTGAATGAGACTATTCTAGATCATCCAGCCTCAGTTAAGCCAACCCAGACCAGAAAATCCACCCAGGCAACCCATACAATCATGAAAAAATGTATTACCGTTGTTTTTAAGCCAATGATGCTGGAGAGGGTGTGTAAGTTACTAAAGCCAACTGATATAGTACATGAGTTACTTTCTCTGGTTCTTTTTACACATCTTAAAAATGAGGGTGTTGAGCTAGATCAGTACTGGTAAGTACAAGCAAAAGGAACCACTATTCTCCTAACATAAGACCATGTAAAACAGTTAATGGATTATAGTTCACTTTCTTATTGGACCCAGGAACAATGATAAAATGCTTCTCATTCCAACATTCTAGTATCTACCCCTAATCCACAGTGTCGATATTGGGATGATATCCATTTGTTAGCTGTGTTCCAAACCAGTAATTCCCAGTCCTGACCAATCACCAAAATCTCCCAAGGGGAGGCATAGCCTATCAGGTTACATGTTTCTATTTTGTCGAAATTACATTCAGTAGGTTTGGGTCAGCCTGAGAATCTAAGGCTTTGAAGGTAAGTCAGATAATGAGATAGGTTTAGGAACAGTAGGCTGATTTCATTGGTGTTTTCCAACCCTATCCTTTGATTCTTCTGAGCAAAGCATTTTCCTTAGTCATAGATTTCACTAGATAATAATAAACTTCTATCCTTAATTAATCCCATGCTTATGTATACATAAATCTTCAAATGAATCAACCACACCACTTTGAGTAATCTAGAGTTCTCCCCTAATATTCTTCTTTCAGTATGAAGTAAGCCAGAAGGAAAAGACCTTCCTAGGCATTCAGAGGAAGGAGTAAGAAAGAATGACTCCCAGATTCAGAGCAACATAATTTAACTTGTTTATTTTCTGGATGCAAAAACAATAGCTCCTGCTTGGAAAGAGTTTACAGTACTGTTAAGAAGAAACAAATCCATTTCTAACAATGATCTAACTGTGAGATATACACAGTTACTTGGAAACAAGATCAAAATATTGAAAGATAACCCAGAGCTGCCAATAATAATAATGACAGCTAATACTTAGTAAGTGTCAAACAGTTTGCCAAGACTTTGTTGTATTATCTCCCTGGGTTCTCTCAATAACTATATGAGATAGGTACTCTTATTGTCCCCATTGAATGGATGAAGAAAGTGAGTTCCAGAGGCAGAAGCAACTTATCTGGGGTTATAGAGTTAGTGAGGAAAAGAACCAGGCAAGGTACACTTAGGTCTGACTCCAAATCCCACATTCCACACTAGCATGCCACACAATCTCGTGATGATGCTATGTTAATGCAAAGAAACAAAAGCAAGTTCCCTAAAGACATTCTTCTTCTAAAACACAGCAACTATGACATAATGGTAAATCAAATTTAAAACAGTGCAAAGAAAATGAAGTGTTGGTATCTTCTCCCTACATTTTCTCATCAAAACTCATATTCCCATTATGTTTATTGCTCCCTTTGTCCCAGTTTCTTCTTAAAAGAAGTTTTGAAAGTCACTCTGACTTAATCTGCTTACCTTCTCTTTAATCATTATACTATGTTTCTACAAAGGGAACTCTCAACTGTTTCTACAAAGGGAAAAATATCACTCTGTTTTTCTGTGTTATTCTGTTTGGAAAATCTTGGAAGGCTTTGTTTGCTTTTCTTTTCTTTTCCAAATTCTACCATTCTCAGGAAGCAAGTCATATATTCAAGAGGGTGAAAAACAGGGGAGCTTGGCTCCAATCATTTGTTTTCCAAATGAGAATGGAGAAATCAATGACAGAGACAGAATATTTCCATTTATTCGTGCATCAACACATTTATTGAGAACAATGAACTGACCCTTTGGTAGGTTTATTGAAGCTGTCAATCTCCTGGAGGAGAGAAACATAGATAAATGTGCTGTTGCACAGAAAGTTGTGGAGGAGAGATACAGGGTCCAATAAAACTTGTAACAGGTGAGTGAACCTCATTAGGAAGGCCAGAGAAGCTTTTCTGAGGAGAACTTTGTGCTAAGTTAACTTAAAAAAGAAGGAGGGGTGGGTGCAAGAATGAGTTAGGTAGTGAGAACAACCCATGCCAAGGCCCTGTTGGGAGAAGTTCAGAGAAGATCGGTGTAGCTGGAGCAGGAAATGAGTGTCATGGCTGAAGAAGGAGACAGCCATGCTGGATGTGCAGAGCAGGACGCAGATTTTGTTTTTTTTCTCCACACAATGAACAGATGGGAGGATAATAATCAAGGGGATGTACATTTGCGTTGTGAAAAGATTGCTCTAGTTGCAGTGATTAATAAAATTCCCATGAAAGGACTTGTTCATCATATTGGCTTGGGACAACCAAGCAACTCTCCTACAATTTTTTTTCCCATTTGGCAGAGATTTTGGCTTAAGTGGAATAATCCCAGGAACCTCAGTCCTCAAAAATTCTTGCCATGGACTTGAGCAGTGAAGGAATCTCCTGAAATACTATGGCATTAACAAAGAAGACATAGCATCTTAAGCTCTCCAGAGCTACTCAGACCTTCACCTGCTTTTGTTTCTCAGTTTCTTACAGTAATCAGGGCCCTGTGGGATCATCCTGATCATCATCAGCAGCATCTCTACATTTAAATCATTCTTCTAGAGTTTATTGAAATTATAAATAATAACATCCAACACTTGTGAGAGTTAATCAGTACTTCAAACTACCTTAATGTTGTAGGTAGGTAAAAAAGAATTATGCCCATTTTAGAGATGAGGAATTTGCAGTACAGACAGATGCAGTGAATGACTGAAGGTAAATTACAAGTGACAAACATGGGGCTTGACCTCAAGTCTGCTGACTTCTAGTCTGAAATTCACAACTGTATATTTTAGCAATTTATGGACTACATAGATTTCATTCTTCCTTTTCCAGTTTACAAACAATGTCAACTTAGGCAAGTTTTTAATTTTTCTGGGGTTCAGTTTCTTAATCTATAAATGTGTATAATAATAGAACAATTTAAAAGAGTTATAAAAATTAGATAAATTAATACACAGAATACACTTAAAACAGCCCTCTGCATATTAAAATCTCAATGAACATTCGGTATTAGTCTTACCATTATTATTATTATACATTAATCTATACAGTGTTATTTTGGATTGCGAAGAGAAATGCCTAAAAATAATGTTATTTTTTTAAAAGCTAATATTTACCAAACAAATACTCATAGTGTTTAAAGTATTTTATCATGACTTAGTAATTATTATCATTCTCTTGTTTTACTGATGAAGAAATTGAAGCCCAGAGATTAAAGCAATATTCAGAGCCCCCAAGTTGATATGTGGCAGGGCCAATATTTAGAGCCAGGTTAACTGACCTCCAAGGTGGAAAGAATGGAGAGTTGGAGCGGGGAAGCTTCTTGGAAATAAATGTTTCTTCTGGTTAGTTGAGTAGCCTTACAAAGTTTTTAAAAGCTGAGAATTTTAAGGACATACACAGAAAATTGTGTATTTTCTTGCTTCGAGTTTTCATAAAGATCATGTGATGTGCTGGTGATATTACCATGCCTTGATCATGCCCTTTATTTCAGAATCATAATCATAATGTTGCCTTTAAATGTTAGCTAGCCTTACCATGGAGTATAAATAAGGAGTATAATAAATAAGGAGGCACTTCATAAACACTTTAACTAGTGCTATAATATGCTGTTAATGTGGCAGTCTATGCTTGGCTCTTTTAACAGATCTTTTACATGCCCACATCTGAGTGTATTTACCATTGATACTGTGATGGAATGTAAGACCACTGCAGTTTTACCTAAAATATATGACCCTTCTTATAGAAAGATAAAAATCCATTAGTATAACCAAGGCTAGTGCATTGAATTTTCTCTCACTGACAGTTATAGGTTGCAAAAACATTTTTAAATTATTAAGGGACTTTAATCCCTCTAACAAAGATTTAAACTGCCATGGCAGAGGGCACAGATTTCGAGATGGCAGATCAAGGTAAAGGGGCATTGAATGGCCACAAAGGTTTGGTGTTTTACCATGTAAACTTGTTCATCATTCAAAATATCAAATTCAAGTTTGACCTCTTTAGAATTAATTAACTGAGAAACATAATTCTGTAGACAAGAACCTTCTCGCAATCTAAGAAAAACCCTGAATGTCTCTTATCCTACACAATAATTACCAGTTGCTAAGTTGGGTTGTATGCATGTAAAAATAAAAAAGAATGAATTTTAGTGAGGCTAAATATAGAAGCCAAGATCCAGATTCTATTGTATTAGAATTCCACATGACTCAACCAATTTTCATAGGTTGACAACCAGACTAATTTTAAATCTAGAGACTTTATAGCAGGAAAAAGTATTTCCTAATTAGGCAAGGGATTTGACTGTCATTCTCCACTGTTGGTAGTTATCATAAGAAAGTCATTTACATTTTGAATTCAACATTCAAATTAAAACTCCAACTTTTCAGTTTTGTTCCAAGCCACATTTGACTTCCAAGAAATATGCCTAATTGTTTTAAATGACTTGTGATCACTAAACCACAGTGGGCCCTAAGCTGGAATTTCAATAAGCAGAGCTACAGTGACAAGACTTCACTGCTACTCATGCTGACCAAATCTCAAAGGAGTGATAAATGACAGAACCTCATTTAATTACCATTTGTTCTTTCATGATAGTAAAACTTATTATAAATTACACAAATAATTAATCCATAATGGGGAATATGCCAAAAAGATCTAAGTCTGGGACATTAAATGGAGTTGACTCAAGGCTTTGTGAAATTAAAATTATAAAGAGAGGATAAAATTTGCCCTAATATTTAGTACAAATACAGTCTCCCTTCTTGTTTGAATGTCTCTAGTTTTATCTACTCTTTAATCATTATTCAATTGTGCAGTGCAAAGAAATACAAAAAAATTCCACAAAAAATTTAGTTCAAACCAGCTGATTAGGTATTTATTCAGTACCTCCTGTGCACAAACCTTGTATTACACTCTAGTATATGGGGTCATTTTAATCATTGGAACTGAAGTTTGTGCTTCTAGTCCATTTCTTAGAGTGGTAAGAGTAGTAAATAATAGCTCTTACATTATCCTAAGAAAATATCCCCTAAATTCTCAATATTTCAGCTTTCTAAATTCAGAAGGATATGTTAAAAAATGTATTAACTGGCATGGCTCAGTTGATTGTCACCCACAAATCAAAAGGTTTCTGGTTCAATTCCCTGTAAGGACACATGCCTGTGTTGCTGGCAGTCCCCAGCTGGGGCATGTGCAAGAGGCAACCAACTGATGTTACTTTTTTCACACATTGATGTCTCTCTCTTCCTCCTTCCACACCCCTCTCTCTAAAAATAAATAAATAAATAAATAAAGTCTAAAAAAAAGTATTTACCTTATCAAAGTCTGAAGCTTCAGCTTGTATCTTAGTGAATGAAGTGTTTGAATCCAATTTCAGTGAGTTTTCCTCTATACAATATAGCCTTTCTAAAGTTGTACAAATAGAACTAATAGTGAAGGCGGAGCAAGGCATGGGACAAGCAAGCTTTCATAAAGGGTTTACAGGGTTTAATGAGAGGATGAGGAACCTAGGTGAAGCACCTAGCAGGGGATATAGGACAACCAGTGAGAAGTAACAGGAACACTGGAGGTCTAAAGAGATGGAGTACTCCTTTAAGGAGAGTAATTGAAAAAGAAATGATGACAGCAACGACTGGCAATCGCAGCATTTTTGAAGGCATAACGTCATAGAAATTGGAAGATGGAGGCATAGGTAGATGCACTTTGCCTCCTTGCCCAACCAAAAGAAGGGCAACAACAAGTTTAAAAACAGAAAACAACCAGAACTGTCAGAAAATTGACCTGTGTCAATTAAAGAAGAAATCTTCATCCAGACAAGTAGGAGGGGATAGATGGGCAGCCAGGGTAGAGAGGATGCACAGCAAGCCTGCAGCTGAGGAGCAGGTGGGCAAGGTGGTGGCTGGTGGAGCAGGCAGTCCTACATTTGCATGTGGGTAAACCAGGAGGAACAACTGGGGAGTGAGGCAGACCATGCAACCCAGGGTTCTGGCATGGGGAAATAAAGCCTCAAAACCCCTGGCTGTAAAAACCTGTGGGAAATTGTGGTGACTGGAGAAACTCCCAGTCTCAATGTAGATACCCACAGGGTCCTAGAATGTACACAAGCACACACAGCTGGGGATCAGCACCAGAAGGGCCCAAGTTGCTTGTGGGAAACAGGGGAAGTGAATGAAAGCTAGCTGAGAGCCAAGCAAGCAGCCCTGTCCCCTTTTGCTGTCCCCTCATGGACTCCTCCCTCACATACTGCACCACAACACAGCAATGTAGGTGAATTCACCCTGGTGAATACCTAAGGCTTCACCCCTTACTGCATAACAGATGTGATGAGACAAAAAAATATGGTCCAAATGAAAGAATGGATTAAAGCTCCAAAAATAGAACCAAAATGATGAAGAGATAGCCAACTTATCAGATGCAGAGTTCAAAACACTGGTAATCAGGATGCTCACAGAAATGGTTGAGTGTGTTTGCAAAACAGAAGAAAAAGTGAAAGCTATGCGAAGTAAAATAAAGGAAAATATACAGGGAACCAACAGTGAAGGGAAGAAAATCAGGACTCAAATCAATGATTTGAAGCAGCAGGAGGAAATGAACGTTCAACCAGAACATAATGAAAAAACAAGGATTCAGAAAAATGAGGAGAGACTCAGGAACCTCTGGGACAACTTTAAACATTCTAACATCTGAATCATAGGGGTGCCAGAAGAAAAGGAAGAGCAGGAAATTGAAAATTTATTTGAAAAAGTAGTGACAGAGAACTTCCCCAGTCTGGCAAAAGAGACAGACTTCCAGTAAGTCCAAGAAGCTCCAAGAGTCCCAAAGAAGTTGGACCCAAGGAATCACTCACCAAGGCACACCTTAATTACATTACCCAAGATTAAAGATAAGGAGAGAATCTTAAAAGCAGCAAGAGAAAAGGAGATAGTTACCTACAAAGGAGTTCCTATAAGACTATCAAAAAAAACTTTACAGGCCAGGAAGGACTGGAAAGAAGCATTCCAAGTCATGAAAGTCAAGGACCTACATCCAAGATTACTCTATCCAGCAAAGCTATCATTTAGAAGAGAAGGGCAGATAAAGTGCTTCCCAGATAAGGTCAAACTAAAGGAGCTCATCATCACCAAGCCTTTATTATATGAATTGTTAAAGAAACTTATCTAAGAAAAAGAAGATGCTCAAAAATATGAATAGTATAATGACAATAAACTCACAACTATCAACAATTGAACCTAAAAAGAACAAAAAGTAAGCAAACAACTAGAACAGGAACAGATTCACAGAAATACAGATCACATGGAGGGTTATCAGAGGGGACAGGAAGGGGGTGAGTGGGGTAAAGGTACAGGGAATAAGAAGCATTAATGGTAGTTACAAAACAGACAGGGGCAGGTTAAAAATAATATAGGAAATGGAGAAGCCAAAGAACTTATATGTATGAGCAATGGACATGAACTAAGCAAGGGGCAGGGGAGGGAATACAGGTGGGAGGGGGTGCAGGGCAGAGGGAAATTAAGGGGAGAAAACAATGGGACAACTGTAATAGCATAATCAATAAAATATATTTTAAAAAGAAATTGTACTAAGCACTTTACGTGCATTATCCCATTAAATCCTCAAAGTAACAGCCATTCTCTACTGCTCATTTTTAGCTGAGAAATCTGAGCCATAGAGAGGTTGATAAACTTGCCCAGGTACACATACAGCTGGGAAGTAGCAGAGGCAGGACTGAAACCTAGGTCTGCTTCCAAATTTGAACTCTTAATCACTACATTCTAGTCTCCCACAAATATAGATTTTACAAATCCAAAGGTTTGCACTGCTTGAATCATAACAGTACAGGAGTGTGGAGTTAGTCTCCATTCAGTAAATGGCACTTCATCTGGCCCATGTCAAAAACCTAAGAGTGATCCCTGAATAACCCTGTCACATTAGACTCCCAAATTACAGTCCATCTTATCAGTTCTACCTCCAAAGTGTATCCCAAATCTGGCCACTGTTCTTCAGCTTCACCTTACTGTCCCAAACCCACAAAGCCGTCATCTCTTACCTAGACTACAATAGTGGCCTCTAAATGGTCTCCTTGCTTCTGCTCTGAGCAGCCAGAGTGACAATTTTTAAAAGTAAATCAGATTATGACACTACCTTGTTTAGAATTCTCCAGTGGACTCCCCTTACTTATAGAAAAATATCTAAAATTCTTTCCATAGTTCACCAGGTCCTTCAGCATCTGCTCTGTCTACTTCTTCATATTTATCTCCAATACCTCTTATCCCATTGCACTGTGATCCAGTTACACTGATCTTTCTGTTCCTTAACCATGACAAGATAGCTTCCAAGGTGGAGTGGGCCATTGCTCTTCCCTCTGATGGGAGTGCTTTCCCTTCATGTTTTCTTCAGATATGTTCTTTGTCAGTTAGGTTCCAGTTAAAGCATCATTGCCTCTGTGAATCCTTCTCGGAACCCTAACTTTTTATCCGCTCCTCCTAGATACCTTGTTTCTGTGTCTTCATAGCACTATCACTACATATTCATTACATATTTATTACCTCCCCCTCCCAAGCTGAAATATAATTTCTATGAGGGAAGGGTTCCGGTCTGCCCTTTCCCCTCATTTTTCAGCACTAAGAACACTACCTGGAACATATTAGTTGCACGCAAAATGCTGAAGATGGTATGACTGACTGAATGAATAAATGAATAAATTAAAGGAGAAAGTAAGGCTCAGAAAAATTAAGTGGGATTTACTTAATCTACTGTTCCTCGGCTAGTACAAGGGGAAGTCAGGACCAGCAAGGTAAGACCCAGAAGGTGCAGAGATTTCTAAGTACTAGGGAACACAAAGCTCAGGAGGTCAAAAGAGAATTGGTATTTGAGTTAAGTCTTAAAGAGAGTAGGATTTTGATCTGTAGACCTAGAGGCTAAGGCAACCTAAACAGAGGGCATAGTGTGGGCAAAGGCAGAGAGGGGGAGAAGTTCAGAGCAAGCATGTTCCCTTACAAGAACAAAGTATCAAATCCACAGAGATAAGCAAAGAAGAGACAAAGGTTGACACATCACCTCCCACTCCTCAGCCTTCAAGCTTGTGGAAGAGTTTTTCTTGCAACTGACACTAGATTTAAGAGATTCTTAATTGTATCTTTTTATTTTTTTTAGTTCATCTGTTGCAATGCCTAGCCTACTGATATTTTACCTCCATAATGAAGCTTTTGTACAGCACAGATTTAATTACCACTAGGCTGCTTTGGACTCTGACAACACAGTTCTGCCAAAACTTGGTGGTGGGTGGGAAGAAGTGGGAGTCAAGGGATGTGGGCTTTTAATTCACCTGGGGACTTTGGGGGATGTTTTCACCTCTTTATATCTCAGTTTACTCACCTGATGAGATCTGGCTGCACAGTAAATTCTAAGTTTATGGTTTGAGGTAGTGAATTAATTTAC
Organism: Trachops cirrhosus; assembly: GCA_028533065.1. Taxonomy (NCBI): domain Eukaryota; kingdom Metazoa; phylum Chordata; class Mammalia; order Chiroptera; family Phyllostomidae; genus Trachops; species Trachops cirrhosus. The sequence goes on along the minus strand of CM052544.1, from coordinate 50,599,170 downwards.
CATCACTGAGTTCTCAAGTCATTTACTTATTTGTTCATTCACACAGTGTTCATTGGTTGTCATCTTTATGCGGAGTATATTAGTTTCTCAGGCCTGCCGTAACACACAACCATAAGCTGGGTGGCTTAAAACAATAGGAATTTATTCTCTCATAATTTTGGAAAGAAGAAATCTAAATCAATGTGCTGACAGGGCTACAGTGCCTCCAGTGGCTCCAGGGAGAATCCTTCCTTGCATTATCCAGCTTCTGGTGGCCCCAGACATTTGTGGGCTAGTGGTAGCAGAACTTTAATCTCTGCCTCTATATCCACATGGTCTTCTCTGTGTGTTTGGCTTTAAACCAGCTTTCCACCACTTCTTCAGCATGTGACCTTGAACATGGTGATAAATGTAATCATCTAGGCTTAACCAGAGGTCAAATGTAATTAAATACACATATTTTGCACTTTGGCATATGACTGGCACTCAGCTAGTATCCAGTAAGTGCTTCTTTGAAACTGTTATCCTCTTTAGTAGAGCATTTCCAATGGTGAGGTTGTCTACACATCCACAAAACAAATTGGTGTCCACATCAAACCACTGCAAAAGGGAGTGGAGGTTTTAATTGGGAAATTAAAACAAACAAACAAAAAACTTACCATAGAAAACATGAGCCTGAAATACCCAGATTGACTCCCCGCATTGATTGCTTTATCCAGATAAATGTGCAAATGCCAATGTAGTGACATCCAAATAGACAAAGGCTGGATTTAAGGGTCATTCAATACCTTTGTACTTTCTAATGGGCAATTTGAGATTTGCTCAGCACTCTTGGAAAGATACAGTTAATACAATAGATTACTTGGTGTAATAAGCCTATTATACATAAAACAAATAACCATTTTTTATTCCTTGAAATCTTGACAATAAGAACAAGAATCTAATTTGCTGAGATTTTTGGCCTTTAAGTTTCAGGGTTTATGTACCTCAAAGAATGCATACCCCTATTGCAAAGGCCCCAGGCTTTCCGCTCTCTATGCTTAAGCACCTCCTTCTAAGATGCAGACCCTGTTGTCTACTTGCTTCTCCTGCCTCATCATTCATGCATTAATTCAGTAGCAAAAAGTTTCATGTGCTATGTGCCATGTACTCTTATTTCTTTATGAGTGAATGAGTGAAATTGTGTTTGTTTAACCAAATTGGGATCATGTTGGGCATGCTAGGTTTTGGGTTTTTAAAAAAAAAATTATCCCCATATCCCTATCTCCCTCTTCTTTGACAACTATCAACTTGTTTTCTATATCTATGGGTCTGTTTCTATTTTGTGTTATTTATTTATTTGATTTGGCTTTTTCTTTTAGATTTCACAGATAAGGGAAGTCATATAATATTTGTCTTTGTCTAATTCATTTCATTTAGCATAATCCTGAGCCGTGTACTCTTTTAGACACTGAACACACTTAGGTTTAAAAACTCATCAGGTTTTTTAAATTTAGATTTTTGTAGGATTTTTGAGTCTGGCACAGGAGTTCAACCAGGGCATCTGAATTATAGAACAAGTTATGATCTCTCAAGCTACAGGGCAAGTCTGACAGAAATGTTTTGTGTCTTCTGGAATATTACATGGTTACTCTATTACATTGAGAGGAGGCAGAGCAGGGTGGGATTGCTGAGAGTGGGCCAAAAGAAATTGCTGCCTGGAGCTTATCAGTTCTTTCCCCTGGTGTCTCAAGTTTGGTTGATGTCACTGTCTATGTTGTATGCCCTAAGATCCTGACCTTTGAGCAAATGCCTTAACTTCTATTACCCCATGACTCTAGATACCTAGGTTAGAGCAGGACCTGGTACTATTCCATCCCCTTAATCTCACTGAAGCCTCCATAATGATGGCAGCACTATGTCTTGTTTACTATCATGCCTGCCTCTGGTATACAGTAAGTGTTCAGCACATATTTGTGAAAGTAAGGGAGGGAGGAAGGGAGGAATGAACGAATCGTAATATATCAAATACTGTGAGAGCTACATTCATTATTCAATTGCAACTTCCTAACTCTCTGCCTTATTGATATTATCTTTATCTTATAGTTAGACCATTATTATGCTTTTAGATCCCTCTCAGCTTCAGCTTATGGTGGTCTAGCCCTGTTGGGACCTCTCTATTCAATCTTAGAGCCTGACTCCTATTAATTGCCTCTTTCTCTCTCTGTTTCCCAGTTAAAACTCCCAAGAGATAGAAAAACACATAAACTCACTTTATCTTTTCTGTTGTTGGAGCTACCACCTCACAGGTCATTTGTCATTAATGGCTTGACTCATTTTTTGTAAGACGTTCACCTTCAGGCCAATCAGCTATGGTTAGATTTGTTAGGCAATTTATCAGATATTTACTTTTTTATAAATATTTAATAAACTTTTTTCCAGAGAAAAAGGCAAAGCTTCCAAGATGAACCCATATCTATTTTTTAGCAATAGTAGTTCATTACCATATTGGCCAATATATTAAAAAGACATATATGTCTGAGACCTAAATCATCTTATTAGAATGACAGTGAAGCCAATAAGATGCACCATCCATTTAGCTTAGGGGATTAAGACTGACTTATTCTGAGACAACTGTTCCAATAGCAGTGCCTATAAAATCTTTCTCTGCTCCTCCACTCGCCACTCTGCATTATCTCCATGTGAGTAAACTATTTTTGTACAATGAATTCACCCATATACAAAAACTTACAAATGTCAACATGCTCTCTCCCAGCTGAAGAAAACTTTATTTGTTTCATTATTTCATAGAGTGCAATTTATGCCATTTTAGGCACCAGTGGGGAGAAGCAGGCATGAAATTGTCAGTTTCAAATAAATCACTGTCTTTTTCTTGGATAGCAAAAAGATTTAGTGTGTTGGGCCAAAACTGAGAAAAAAAGAATTTCGTCTAACTTTTAGGAGAAACATGATTAAATGAGGAATTTGTGACAATTAAGGGATCAACAAAGCTGAAATGCAGCAGTGGTTATGGCTCTCTTACTATGATATGAGTCTGTGCTCAACACAGCCTGTGTCCAACTCTCCAAGCCTCCCTTAAGCTTGCAGATGATGTTTCATTTAGTTTAAATCAATCAAGTGTCTGTAGAGGATTTCACTAGAAATCCAAATATAATTACACAAACACACAAGCTTCCTAACTATGCATGTGTTATACAAACCAACAGAAAAATCTGTCTTAAGTGCAATGCAGAAAGAATAATGGTTTATAAAATGCATTTTGATGTCTTATGAATAACAATATTATAAGTAGAGTTAAATACATATATCCTAGCAAAAAAATAAAGTTAATAAGATAAGGACAGAACATATGGTTTGACCTTTATCATGGTTGGAATTACCCCAAAGTAGCCTCTCTTCATTTAGATGAGGTTTACTGTTTCATAGTTTTCATTTCAGTAACATACTTATTGAATTTTTAGAAAATGACTAACTTCATTAGCATTAAGCAATGCAATGGTCTGAAGATACAGCTGGTCTTTCAGGCATTCATTAGATCTACATAATATCTCCTTTCAAAAGAACTCCAAGCACTGTAGAGAATGTTGAACTCATGTTAAATCAAAGTTCCATGAAAATGAGGGCTGTGTCTAAGGTGAAGGAGCAGTGAAGAGAAAACAAGAAGGAAAAGAGAGAGGCAATGGAGAAGCTTATGTTGGGTGGAGGAGACATAAGCAGTCTATAACAATGCCAAAATATTAGCTCTCAGTCATTAATGCAGATAATATGATTACAGTAATTCTGCTTCTGTGAGGATAAATATTTGAATCTCTTTCTTAGAATTACACAGGTAAGGTAGCTTCTTGGAATCACATTTTAGTTATATGCTGATAAAAATTTAATGTTCAAATCCAATGATATTTATGTTAGCACATTTTGATATGTCCTTATCTAATAAAGTTTCCTCCCACTTCTCCTGGGTTTTATGTGACCAGGTTTTTTTTTTTTTTTTTTAATAGCCCACACCATTTGGAAAGTACTGAAGGTCAGAAAGGAGAATGAATGGAAGGGGGCAAAGTTCATATGTATTAGAGTGTGATAGAATGTAATCAACTGGAAACTCTGCTGGGGCATGCTCCCCACTCTTTCTTGGCCAAGAAGAGGTGGGAGGGACTTGGTGGTAGACTTCTTCAGACATAACAGTTGTTGGAGTCCTTCTATGACAATCTCTACAAAACTCATTGAATAGTGCATTCAGCCTGGTTCATGCCAATTTCCATGCCAGATCCATTCCAGGTTCATGGTAAAGAGAAAGTAAGGAAGTAGATAATGATGAGATCATGATCAATATCAGCATTTAAAAATTTTCATTTTGTGAGAAAAACAGAAGATTAAATGGTTTACACAATTTATACCCTTATTGATATTAAACATTAATTATTAAAGCATTGATAATCACTTGCTTTAAAAGTTAAAAACTGACATTCCAACAAATTACATGTAAAACATTAAGTCTACTGCTGATGGGAGGAATCAGAAGGGGTAGATCCTGGAATCTTTAACAATGAGAGACTAGGGATAGAAGATAAACAAATGGGAAACTCTATGGAATCCCAGACAAATATTTCTTTCAGAACTGCTTCAAGGAATCACAGAGAGACAAGTGCTTTTCTCCTGGGCCAGCATTTTTGGTCAATTTAGTTTAGCACAACCCATGGCTTGGACAGCCACTTTGTGCGTGGAGCTGAGGCACATCCCATTTCACACTGCATGAGATCCTATGAGTAGTGCAAGAGAGAAGCCTAAAGTGCCATACTATGAAAATGTATATTTCTGTTTTTTCTTTGTCTTTTTTCTTTTTCTTTTGTATTTTCAAACCAGCTCTTTTATCAGGACATTATGAGAAACAAGTGAAATAAGAATTTTTTTTATCTGTGAGCATTTATATAATGACACAGACACTGGCCCACAGTGTCCGTGGTGTAATAGATGAGATGAAATAAATTTATATGGATTACTGAGTCCTGTGGAGGAAAAAGGATGGTGTGACTTCTCTCTCAAGGGGAGAGCAAGCCTCAGAGTGCCTCAGCCACCCTCTCAAGAGGAGAGCAACCCGACCCTTGCCTTGACAGGCTTTTATTGGGTTCAATTTGCATAGGAATACAGGGTGTATATGTAAAGCTCATTAATCATTATCAGGCAGTAAGGATCAAACAATACATAACAAACAAGAACTCTGAGGGCCTATTTTGAGCCAGGGTCAGATAGCTAAAGGGCCATAAAACTTTGGGGAACAAACTCACTTCCTGCTTGGACCCTAATCATTTAATTGAGAGCATTCTAAACAAAGCAGGTTTCACAGGATTTTACATATTCTTCCTTAGGCCTGATTGTCCTAGGGAACCCGCCCTTTTCAGAACAGGGTTGCACCCACCACCAACATTGTTTTAGGCTTAAGGCATTGTTTTAGGCTTAAGTTAGGCAGGGGAAGTAAGGCAGCCAAGAGATTAGGAGACTTCTCTCAGATAGAATGAGGACTCAGGCTTTGTCAAAGCCAAGGGGCAAGGGTCCATCACCCCTTTTCTGAAGCCCCCAAGTCTTTCCCTTGGGGTCCCCCATGATCGTGCCTGTCTTAGGTCATCCCTCCCTTGAGGAATCTTACCTGTCATTGGCTAACCAATCAAGCACTGGGGGCCAGGCAAGGTGAAGTAAAAGAGGCAGAGGCGGCACCCCTGCCAGGGAGATAAGCTTTGTCTTTTTAGTGGCTTATGGTTCGAAGGTCACTCGCTCAGCCTTAGCCATGGGGGGGCGGGTTACAGCTCCTGAAACCAGGCAGGGCAGTTCCCAACAATATAGTGGTTGAAAAACTGTGACAAATATTTGTTCCCATTATTTTAGAAAGCAAATGATCATTAGTAGCTTTCTGAAGAAAACTCATGTTTTATCTCAAAGATCAACAAATGATTCCAAATCAAGAGAATTAATTAGCAAGAGTTAATTTATTGTCATTTTATAAATACTTTTCCAATTTATTATCTTCAAATTTATTGATCCAACAAAAAAGGTTAGGAATATTGATGGCAAATGGAACACAGGTAACTGAAATGAAAGTAGAAAATTTAGCTCTTGCTTATTCTTTAAAAAGAAACTTAATTGAGTTCTTGTAACCTCAGAACTTATTAGAAACCTGGTTTAAACTGAAGGTAGCTGCCCTGTTTGGAGTGTCAAACCCTACACCAAAAGGTTGGAATTTCGATTCCTGGTCAGGACACATACCTAGGTTATGGGTTCTAATCTATGGCAAGGGCACTTATGGGAGGCAACCAACTGACGTTTCTCTCTCACATCTGTGTTTCTTTCTCTCCCTCCCTCTCTCTCTAAAATCAGTAAACATATTCAAAAATATTTTAAATAAAAAATAAACTGAAGATGGCAGTTATTTTACCTAAACTTGGGCATTCATGCTCTCTGTCCATGGTGTTTGAATTTTGTGTAAATGGCAGGATAGCAGGGAGAATATCTGGTGGGAACTTAACACAGCAAAGGCCCTGTGGTACACTCCTGCCCTAGCAATGATGTGTCCAGAGTCCTGGCTCTCTGGAGTTGCCTTAGAACCTACCCTTGTCCCAGATTGTCCCCCTGAAACTTTCCACAGGCTCCACAAACCCTGAATAATCCTTCAGTATATTTCCTTTTGCCTAAGATGAGCTGCTCAGAGTTAGTTTCTATTGCTTAGAACCAAGAGTCCTGGTCAAAAACTTGTGAAATTGTCACCTGATTCTTTGTTAATTTCCAAATAATGAGATATGTAAAAGTGGGGGCATTTGTGTTTTGTGAGGTTCTCATCATGCTTCTTGGGGGCCTTTTTACCTGGGATTCTATGAGTTAGAAGAAAAGAGGGGCAAGTGTTACTCTGAAGAATTGCCACTGAAGGGGAAAAGAAAACCCAGGGGTGTTCTTTACCCAACCAGCCATCCTCTTTGGGGATTCCTGGAAAACTTATCTCTTTCCATTTAAACTGCTCTTAGGAAACTAAAGCAAATGATCAAGGATTAGAGAGATCAAAACTTACTTTTCAAAAAGTTTGCTCAGAAATGTCCAAATCTAGCTTATGATGGATAGATTTAAAACTAAAGAATGGAGCTTCCTGATTTTGCCCATTAAATGTTTTTAAAAAGAGAAAGAAGTAATAAAATAGCACGTCTTAAATATAAGGGTGATGTTTAGTATTTCTTGAAAGTTAAAACACTGTTACTTTGCACTTTGTAATATGTGAGGAGAAAACATAATGTTAAATTATATAAGAAATATTTAACTCTACTAAAATGGTTAGTATGTCTCTGGGGGGAAAAGAAATTTTACTCACTTGTTTTAAAAAAGCAATACTGAGAGTATTTTCAGATCTTGCACTGAGTGATACAAGTGTTTCAAAAGGTAATGGATTCTATTTTTAATTTTGACAGTTCTAATTTGTCCTGTGGTTTCTTTTTTAATATGTTAGTGGATACTTTTTTTCTTACCTAGAATTCCTCCTGGACTTTTCTCCTTTTTTGAGCAGAGTCAAATTCAAAGAAGAACACTATTTTCATATTCCTAGGTTGTTCTTTATTTCCTCTTATCTGTACTTCATCTCAAGTGAGGCTTAATTAATCGTTTACAAGCCAACATGCTAAAATTTTAATTAATGGTGGCTTGCCTATCAAGTTAATGTACTTGGAAATTATCTCCTTCTAGAGATTATTACAATTTGCAGACACAAATCCTCTATTTATTATATAGGGGGCTTAGCAGACACTAATTTTAAACATAATGCATGGGAGAAATTATAGGACTTGTGGTCAAGACAGAAGCATAGGTAAACATGGCTCTCACATCCTCACACAACCAAATCACAGTTAAAAATAAAATACAGAACAACCATCACTTAGAACCATCAGAAATTGAGTTGAATGGAAGTCTGACTACTACAGAATTAAAGAAATCACAGCCATCCAGACTGGTAGGAGGTGGGGAGATGTGGAAAAGGTTGGTCCCATATCCACATGTGGTGGATAAAAATTCAGTAGGGATATCTTGGGAGTGAGGAGTACCAGCCCCATACCAGGACCCCCAGCCTAGGGTTCCAGTGCCAAGAAGATAAGTCCCCATAACTTCTGCATACAAAAACCAGCAGGGAATGAGTTGGTGGAAGAAACTTGTAGAGTCCCAAGCAGTTCCTCTTAAAGAACCCACACATGCACTTATTCGGACTCACTCCCTTTGAGTTCCATTACCAGGGTAGCAGCTTGAAAGGCACCAATGGCATACAGGGAGAAAGTGAAGTGTCTGGCATCAAGGCAAGAGCTGGGGGACAATTTTCTCCCAGAGAGACAGTTGGGCAGAGGCTATTGTTCCTTTTCTGAACCCTCCTCCCAAGAGGCACAGAACCAGCAGGCTGTTGCCATATCTGAGACTCCATCAGCCTGGCTAACACTGTTTGCCCCACCGTGGAGATCCCCAGAGATTCCATCCCACCCAATTTATGGCCCACCCAAGCTGCTTTTCCATATGAATGGTGGGTTTTGGTTCATGCTTCACAACTTCATAAATCCTTTCAAACAAGCAATAGCCAGCCTCAGTGAGCCCCTAGCCCCTATACTACTAGCTAAGTGGCCCCAGCCCCAGCACTACCAGCAGCCAGCCTAGATTCACAGCTTGGCTTTGCCTGGGAATCTCTAAGCTGAGCACAGGTAGCAGCCATCTCAGATTACTTTATAGCTCAAGCAGGGTGGCCCTGGGCACAACACAGGTGAGGGCTAGCCTTAGCCTGCACCATCCAGGAAACCTATGAGCCTGTGCACTCAGTGGACAGCTACAGACCATGTTGGAGCACAACCATCCTACCCCTGTACAGCTGATCCTCCACGGAGGGTGGAGGTTGGTGGTCAGTGGTCACATCTAGTCCTTGCAGTTGATTTCCCTGGGTAAATCCCTCCCATTGATCTGTCAATAGCAATCAAGGCTCAATTATAAGTGGAGGATGTACTCAACCCACATGAAGGGCATACCTCAAGTACCCAGCTTGGGTGATAGGGGAGATTGTGGCCACTGGACCCTACAGGACACCTACTACATCAGGCCATGCTACCAAGACAGGGTATTATACCAGTTCTACCTAATACATAGAAACAAACACAAGGAGATTGATAAAATGAGGAGAAAATAAACATGGCTCAAATGAAAGAATAGAATGAAACTCCAGAAAAAAAACTAAACAAAATGGAGATAAGTAGTCTATCACATGCAGAGTTCAAAACACTGGTTATAAGGATGCTCAAGGAACTTAGTGAGGACCTCAATAGCATAAAAAAATCCAGTCAGAAATGAAGGATAAACTAATTGAAACAAAGAACAATATACTGGGAAACAACAGTGAAGTGGGTGAAGCCAAGAATCAGATCAATGATTTGGAACATAAGGAAGCAAAAATAAATAAATCAATAAATAAGATAAAAATAAATCAAAATAACAAGCAGAAAAAATAATAGAAAAAAAAGAGAGAATAATGTAAGCAGCCTCCAGAACAACTTCAAGCCCTCCAGCATTTGCATCATAGGGGTGTCAGAAGGAGAAGAGAAAGAGCAAGAAATTGGAAATCTATTTGAGAAAATAATGAAAAAAAACTTTCCTAATTTGGTGAAGGAAATAGACATGCAAGTCCAGGAAGCACAGAGAGTCCCAAATAAGATGGATGCAAAGAGGCCCACTCCAAGACACATCATAATTAAAATACCAAAGGTTAAAAATAAATAGAAAATCTTAATAGCAGCAAGAGAACAGTGGTTACCTACAGGGGAGTTCCCATAAAACCATCAGCTGATTTCCCAAAAGAAATTTTGCAAGCTAGAAGGGATTGGCAAGAAATAGTCAAAGTCATGAAAAACAGGGACCTAAGTACAGTCAAGATTGTTCTACCCAACAAAGATATCATTTAGAATTGAAGGGCAGATAGAGTTCCCAGACAAGAAAGTTCATTATCGCCATGCCATTATTATATGAAATGTTAAAGGGACTTATTTAAGAAAAAGAAGAGAGTCAAAACTATGAACAATAAAATGGTAATAAATACATATCTAACAACAATTGAATATAAAAAACAAAGAAAAGAAGAACAGAGACAGAATCATGAATATGGAGTGTTTTTATGGTTGCCAGATAAGAGGCATGTATGGGGGAATGGATGAAGAGGTGAGGGGATTGAGAAGTACAAATAGGTAGTTACAGAATAGCCATGGGAATGTAAAGTACAGTACAGTGATCCCTTACCTATCATGGGAGTTATGTTCCAGAGACCCCTGCAATAGGTGAAAATCCACGAAGTAGTGGTGTTATATTTATTTTATTATTTATATATGTTTAAGGCTTTATAAGCTCTTCCCACACTCCTATGAACCTTTCCCACTCTCTTATTAACCTTTCCCTCACTCTTATAAACACTTATATGCTCTTAAACACTTTCTACATTCTTAAACCTACATAATTGTAATGATATATAAAATTCTATATGGGTACTCACCAGTGAAGTACACTACAGCTTGAATGATGAAGATCATGAATTATGTAGCTGTGCAGTACTAATGGTGATGAAGGTGATGATGATGAGATGAATGTACTGCACAGCCAAGAAGAGCATTACAGCTCTTCTGAAGGCACCACTTCATCAGGTGCTTCATCAGGTGGTGCAGTATCTTCACCCTGGACCATAACTTCTATTTCTACTAAAGGCATAGGCATAACTGATCTCTTCATCCGAGTGACGAACATAGTTATGGGGAGTTGCTGGCACTGTTTTTTATCTGTAGAGGCAGCTTCTCCATGCATAGAAATGCTCTTGAGTCCAAAGTGTCTCTGAAATTTGTCAAACCAGCCCTTGCTGGCACTGAAAGGGGTTGGTCTGATAGGAGAAGCACTTGATGGTCCTGCTTCTGTGTCGTTGTCCTTGTCTTCATCTTCATCACTGTCATGAATTTCTGTGCTTTCCGCAAAAACTATCATAAAGTTTCTTGGCCTTTGTCTGGATGGTGTTGGTATCCAGTGAGATATTCTTCTTCCTGCAGTCATTTATCCACAGGGCCAAAGCAGACTCCATCCTCACAATGGCCTTATTGCGGGAAGTGACCACCCTCTTTGCAGTCTTGTTAAAAGTCATTGTTGCCATAGACCTAATATTCTTCTCGCCTTTCTTTATGTAGTAAACAGTAGATTCGTTGATCCTGTAATGGCAACCTACAGCTGAGTAGCTTTTGCCTTCCTTTAACATGTCAAGAAGTTCCACCTTTTCTTTGATGGTAAGCATATTTCTCTGGTGCTTGGATTCACTGCCAGAAGCCTTAGAAGGTGCAGAACATTTGGGTGGCATCGTAGGGCTTGAAATAAATTCAAACTTTTATGAAAATTTCACAAAAACACAACACCGCAGAGCAACACTATGTGCAGCAATCACACATTGATGTGAGGTGGACAAGGAGAGATGCTGTATGTATGGGCACGATGCAGGAGAGCAAACAGACCGATGGTATGGTCACTGAGCCAATCAGTGCCCAGGATACAGAACACAGTGCTGTGGTTGGTCGCCTTCCATTCCATCAGCCAATAGTGTGCTGTGTACAATCTCACACTGGCAAACTTTCGCAAGCATTTCCATTGTGTACAGTATGGTATTTATCTGCTGATGAAATACATACTGTATTTTATTTTGATTTAATATTCTTTTAATATGTTTGAATTAACATTTTTTATATTTTTACATTGTTTTAAATTTTTAGGCAAAAATAATTAAAATCATAAATATATAAATACCTATATATTGCAAAATCCTGCAATATAGCAAAAACTCCACAATACAGAATTAGATTTTTTTTTAAAACCCATGATACACTAAAACCACAATAAGTGAACTGCAATATAGCAAGGGATGACTCTACAGGAAATGGAGTAGCCAAAGAAACCATATGCATGATCATAGACATGAACAATGGTGTGGAGATTGCCTGAAGGAGTGGGGGGTTTTGGGTGGAGGGGGGCCAAAGAGGAAAAGATTGGGACAATTGTAATAGCATAACCAATAAAATATAATTTAAAAAACATAATTCATGGATATCTCTTTCCATCGAAGTTTAAGCTTCCCAAGTCAGTATATAAGATGAAAAATGCGTGCAGTCAAAATTACACTTTGAACAAGCCCTTAAATGGCATCCTGGTACTTACCAACATGACACTGTCTGTCAGTCCTACACATCCACGTCGATCACCCTTTCTTCACCAGATCACTGGCATTTTAAACTCTAGAATCACATTAAGCATGGCTTGGTGCCCACACTGTGAGGTAAGCCTAAAAAGAGTAGATTCCAATCATACTGCAAGCTCATGCCAAGGTAACCACTCTGATGGAATATGGCCAAATTTCTTACATTCTTTTAATTGTTTACTCTTGCTCTCTCTATTACTTCCCTTCCACCAACTCCACCTTTCTCTCTTTTTGCCAAGCCTCTACAGATGAATTTAAGTACAGAATATGACACCACTATAATTTTTTAAGCAAAAATAGATTCATGGATGAGATTTGAATGTTTGATGTTTCTATCTTTTAATATTTTTATTGTTTCTTTTACTGATAAAACCCATACTCTATATTCAAATTTCTTGGCAGGAAGTCAAAGTTTCAAAGAATAACCAAAGAACTTTACTTGAAATGGATGGGTACAAGACCCTGTGGACTGTCCAAATCTGAGGTCTGCTGAGTACTCACTCATGAGAATCCCAAGGTTAGTCAAGAAAATAATTTTCAAGACTGGTAGGTCATGTGTTTTTGGAATTGTTTTCTTCATTGTTTTGTCCCAGACATGCTGAAGATACTGGCATTCTTGATGTTCTCAGAAAATATTTGCTGAGTTAAAAAAAGAAAAAAAGGAAAGGAGAGTGGGACATAAAGAAGGAATGATAAAAGGAACAAGGAGAGAACATGAGGAGGAAAGGAAGGAAAAAGAAAAGAAGAAAAGAGGAGGGAAGAAGGGGGAAAGAAAAGAGTTAACATGTAAAAGCATGAGTCTGAGGGCTGGTTCTACAAGTTTGGAACTCTACAACCTTGGGCAAATTGCATCTCCCCTTTGATCCTTAGTTTCCTTAGTACAGTGTATAGACAGTAATCAAATGTCTGACGCTGAGTGATTCAGCAAATGGAAGCTGTACCTGTTGAACCTTTACTAGTAATATTAATGGTATATAATGGGCCATAATTAGCATTCTGACTGTTTTTGAACCACCACATATCTGCTGTATTCATGAAAAGTAAATATATAAATGTTTATATCTGGAGACACAGAGCTGGCCAGTAAGAGTTGTGTTGCCCTGAACAGTCTGTCCACAAAGACTAACACAAAGCAGGAAAAGTCTTCTGAAAGGTGTTCAAAAGACTCAGTCCTCCCAGGCAAAAATACATAATCAGGAAACACTGGTGTAACAAAACCCTGTGGGCTGTTAAGTCATTAGTAACAGAGCTGCCACTTGTGGCTCTGTGCCACGTGGTTAATATATATAGTAGCCATCCTCACCTCGCTCAGTTATGGAAGTGTTCCTTTCTCATTTTTCAGGTAAGGAAACGGAATTCAGAGTTTATTAACATCCCCAAGATCACATAGGTCATAAATTTCTGGGCCCAGGTTCAGTCTCACCTGTACTGATAGCCCCACACCTAGGCTTTTCCTACCACAGCACCTTCAAACTCATGACTGTAAGCCTGCTGATTAACTTTACAGAAAGTATCCAGGGTCACAAGAAGCAAACTGTTTATCTGGGAAGAAACACTAGTAAAAGAAGTTGGGTGTAGGTGCAGGTGTTGAAAGAGAGAGGTCAAAATAATATGAAGTTCATTCACTACCAGGTCTTGTTGGGCAGGGGGAAGGGTGTTTCTGTTTTAAATAATAGGAAGTCCTGAAGAATAATGGCAAAGGACCCTGCATAAGTGCAATTCTAGAGTATGTATTATGGACTCTTATAGATGGTAGCTCATTTCATGCTTAGTAACTCTTTGTGGTTACTATGAGTAAGAGATGGAGTTTATATTTGGAACAAAAGCAAACTGGCTCCAATGACTTTGTTCCAAACAGCTGTATGGGTGGGTCTGGTGTTTTTTTTTCCCATGGTAGGTTTGCCTTAAAGGATTAGTGAAGAGATGGGATGACACCCCCGGGCAGCAAAATTTAGAGCAGAAGCCAGAATTAACTGAGGATGCTATATGTAAATCAGAGAATCTGAGACTTCCCTCTTTCCTTCAAACCTTAATTACCTTGTTGGTAAAGTATGGCTGAGAATGCCCAACTACATCACTTTAAGGAGGATCATCATGAGTACAAAAACTTGGTAAGAAATACAAAATCTAATGGTTGAAGCCCAGGTGTCCAAATCAAACTACCTGGATTTGAAACCTGGCTCTACAATTTAGTAACTTATTTGCAAAATAGGGGTGATAATGGTATATACCTCATAGGGTGGCTGATCACATTATACACCATGAACACAGCATGATGTGGGCCATCATAATTGTGCACTGTGAAGGATTTATACATTTAGAAATGGAGTACAATCATTATTTCATATTTTATACAAATCAAATTTAGATCAACAATGTAGCAATTCCTCTTGTTTATTTGAAGCTGTGTTGCTCTTTCCAAAAGCACCTAAGGCTAAGAAAATTGAGAGCAATAAGATGAGTAACGTAGTTCATGAAGGTCTTTCAGAGGTAGATTTTTCATCTGCTTTGTGCATTCTTTCCTGACAAAAAAACACCTTCAAACATGTGCTCTGCTGGTTGATAGCCACTGTTTTGAAAGCCAAGTCTACATCTTATCTTGTTAATATTAAAAAATTTGCAATGTCTCTCTTGGTACAATGAAGTTACAGCAGCCTCTGGCTTTCCTAAATGCACTGAGCTATTAGAAAGTCATTTATAGTGTAAGAGCAGTAGGATATGAGGGAAGAGGTTGGGCAGAAAAGAAGGCTATATAATTTATTCCCTTTTTATTTAAAAAGAACATCCCAAATTTCTTCAACAAACTATCTGTTCTCTATTCACAATAGATGTAGTTTGGGTAGAGTTGACATCACTCACCACTTTCTCATTAATTGAGCAGCAGGAACTGGTCCAGAGTTGGCCAGTGGACACATTCCATCCCCCTGGTGACAAAGATTGGATCCAGGACAAGCACTTGAACCAAATTAGGTCAATAAAAATCAGCTCTGGGACATTCTTTGATGGAATTAGCAAAAACAGGTTCTTATTTCTGCTAAGGTCACTAGCTGGATGAAATACAAAGTCGGAGTGATTAACAGCCATCATGCCACCATTTTAGGTACAACTTCAATGAATCTGGAGCCAAGCAAGAAGGTGGTGGAACTTAAGAGACAGAGAAAATGAGATTGTATCTTACCCCTGTATTACACACACAGGGCTCTCCAACCTGTGGCCTGCGGGCCGCATGCAGCCCAGGATGGCTGTGAGTGTGGCCCAACACATGATAGTAAACTTACTTAAAACATTGTGAGATATTTTTGTGATTACATGTCACAATATATTTAATGTATGGCCCAAGACAACAGCTCCTCTTCTTCCAGCATAACACAGAGATGCCAAAACATTGGACATCCCTGCTACCTGAACCAGACCTACCTCTGGACCTCTCTGTTGTAGGATCAGTAAATTCTCTCTCTCTCTCTCTCTCCCCCTCCCTCTTGATCTTTCTATCTCTCCATCCCTCCCTCCTTCAATTGTTATCATGATGATATGTATTCAAAAGGCTGCATCTCTCTGTAGGTTCTACAGTCTTATTTAGAAAATTCAAGCACAAAACCTCAGAACAATTGGAAGGCTAGCCGACAGACAGCTTGAACAGAATCTCATTTTTCTGTGGGAATCAGTTCTCCAAATTAATGAAAATATCCATGCCTACATTGTGGAACACAAATTCATTTTCCCAAGTTTATAAAGCTCCAGATAGATACCCCACTCTATTAAAATGCTAATGGCTTTTGTAAAGCTATGCTGAATAAGGAAAAGCAGATGCCTTCCTATGTGATCAGCTCATGTGGCCCTTGGGTCCCATTCATAATATTGGAGGTAACACAAAGAACATTGAGGGTATCACAGAATTGAGAGAAACAATGGGGGTTCCTTTCAAATCAGTCCACCATTTAAGCTGACATAGGAAAAAATAAGCCGAGTCTTCATTGTGTCCATCTTGCCTTTCAGATGGACAATACAAACCAAAGTAGATTTGAAAATGTTTTATTATACCCTCACTGAGGAGAGAAGAAACTATACCTAGCTTCCTACAAGTCAGTGCCCCAATGAGAATTCCTAATAAAATAAACATAGCTTCTGGGTAATATGCTTCATTGTGAGTGTTATAAAAGCTCAGTGCTGTTGCTTATTTTCTGTGGTTAATTTTTAAAATCTCGGGTGATTGGCATGCAATTAAAACTTCAAAAAAAGGAAAAAAGTTTTACTTGGAACATCATTCACTTGGGTTTCTCTCTTTGGCTTTTCTGAGGCAATAATTTCATTTGCTCATTCAATACATATTTATTAACCATGTACTGCATGTCAGCGTGGTTTCAGAAGTACAGCTGACACCAATGTAGTCAAGGTCACTGTCCACCTAGAACTCACTTTCTAAGTGGAGACACGTTAAAAATAGATAAGCATTCAAATAAACATGAATAAAGGTGTAAAGTACCTGTGAGTGCTTTGACAAATGTAGATAGTGTAAAGACAGAGACTGGTGGGGAGTGGCGTCTTTAGACAGGTGATTTCGTGAGGCCTCACAGAGGAAGTGAGGGAGGAGGGGGTCAGGCCAAGGAGCAGCAAGTATAGGTTTCCAGATTTAGCAAACAAAAATGCTGGATGACCAGGTAAGCAAGAATTCTTTTATAGTCCTGGTGACAAAGGACCTTTTAAATCTAGCAACTCTAAAAGTACAAAGGCTCAGAAGTAACACTAAGCTGGGTGTCCTTTACAATCAGCTGGGCTGGTCTCACTGGAGTTTGGGATGGGAGGGCAGTGATGGGGTGTGAGGGTAAAAATGGAGGCAATCAAGGTAGGAGGTTGGGGTGTTTCTGTTAATGTGATGGGAAGCTATTGAAGAGTTATTATTCTATGAACGGCCTAATTGGCTTTGCAGAAGGCTAGATCATGGTGGGTAGAGTCTGCAGGCAGGGAGCCAAGCAGGAACCTCTTGCACTGGTCCAGTTGTGAGAAAATAGATCTGCCAGGGTTTTTGTGACAAGCACTAGAAACTGACCCTGGCTATCTTTAGCACCAAGGGGAGTTTTTTTGAAGGGGAAGGGGAAGTGTATGTGAAGGCTGAATGAACAAACTTTGCAGATGCGAAGGAACCAGCCAAGGCCATGCCCTGAAACAGCACAGGTGCCAGCACCATACCTTGGCCCTTCAAAGCTGCATTCTCCATGTTGCCACCTCCCTATCAATACGTCCGCACTGTCCATGCATCTCCACTTTGATCCCTTAACCTTTGAAGGTCCTGTCAGGATCTCTGGAATGGCCTGTCTCACTGATAGGCCCCTACCTTGGCCTCAAGGGCAAGGAGAGGGCCTCTGGCCCCTTTGAGTCCCGTAGTAGGAGTTGGGGGACTCTGCTTCCCAACATGATTGAGACAAATGATTTCCCCCAAGCAGGAATCATGTTCAAACTTTGTAGTTCAAAAAATGGTCAATATTCACTCATGGATATTTGCTATTCAGGATCAGGTGTGACCACACGTCATAAATCTTGGAATTGCCTATAATTTGTTAAAGAACAAAGATCAAAACAATTAGATGGATATTCTTAACAAAGCTAAATGTGAGCACTTAATGTCCAAAAGTTCCACTTGTGGGAAAAAATAAAATTTCTCAATAGCATATATAAAAAAAGGTTGGGGGAATTTTAGTGTCTGGTA
Organism: Trachops cirrhosus; assembly: GCA_028533065.1. Taxonomy (NCBI): domain Eukaryota; kingdom Metazoa; phylum Chordata; class Mammalia; order Chiroptera; family Phyllostomidae; genus Trachops; species Trachops cirrhosus. The sequence goes on along the minus strand of CM052544.1, from coordinate 50,581,222 downwards.
GGCATAATCCGAGTCAACAGTGAGCTGTGGCTGACCCAACAGCATAAATCCCCAAGGAAACAAAACCAAAGGGAATTAAAAATGTAGAATTGAAATCATACTTTAGGCTTTCTGTCTGATTTCCAGGTATTTTTCCAGAGTTTATTTTTATGGTTGAAAGGAATGATCTCTAACATTCTGAGCTTCACTGAGCTCCTATTCTTTCTGGAATCATGGGGCCAAAGAATGATGTTGAAACCTTGTGAAGAAATTAACACTTTAGGCTCTGTGGTCAGACAAACCTGGATTGGCAAGTGATTAAACCTAAATCTTAGTTTAAAAGAAGATGGAAATAGACCCAAAATGGTATCATTATTGTAAAAACCTAAATGAGAAAGTCCATGGAAATTAATGTCTAGTGCCCAGCATATGGTAAGTGTATGATAAATATCAGTTATTGCTTTCCCAAAAAATGTTTTGTAGCTTCTAAGAGTAGCCAATTGTGTCTTGGAACTCGACACACATAGGCTAATTATTAGGTATTCACTGAGTTAAAATATCTGCTTAGAATTGACTAGAAAAGAAAAGAGGACTCGAAAACAAACATGTATGCAATAGAAAGAACCCAAATGACTCAATGTAATTTATATCACATCTGAGTAGATTTGACAGGTACAACTCAAAATCCCTGTTTCTGTGACTTTACCACAGTTGGTAGAAGTTCCACAAAGATTCAAACTGGATATAGCCATAATCAATGTGCATGTTTTACAGTGACACTATCCTGGGCCATACCTGACCTTTTCAGCCAGCCACCTAGAAATCTAGAACCAAATACAGTAATCATAAGTAAAATTCACAACCTTCCATTCCACATTCTACTTGAAAGGGTCAGGCCAGTTTCCCAGACCCTCAGACTGCTAATGACCCAGTCAGGCCAGTTTCTAACCCTCTGAACTACCTAAGGCTGGGTTATCCCAACTGGCTTGGTGTCCTGCAGCTTAATTGAAACTCTCTCCCACGGAGCATAATAGACACCTGGTGCCAGCCACAATAGCCATGGCCAGTCTGACCCTCCTGTACCTGGGAACAGGCCAGCCCCTTACCTAAACCATTGTCCTGGCTCACATCCTGGAACCCTGAGGCAACCACCTGGAAAAACAAGAGAGTAGCCCCTCTCCTGTACCCTCACAATCACCAAGCATTTTCTTTAAAAAAACCCCACTCCTGCCTTCCTTTGGTGCTGAAGTTGACCCCCTACTCAGCCTGCCTTTCAGCACAACATCAAATAAAAGGAAGTTGGATCAGATCACCCGGTTCCTCCTGCCTATGTTTCTTGCACACTTCTAATATTACTAACACCCTCTTTAACAAGAAAGTTAGAAGACAAGGTAGAAAAGTGGTAGTTAAAATTTTATGCAACAAGGAATAGTTCATAGGAAAAGACTGCACCATGTTAACATCAAAACCAGAATACTGATGACCTAATTTATCAGATTCATTTTCTGTCATATGTATAGTTTATATATTCTACTTGATAGTTTATAAAAATATTTCAAATAAATTCCTAACTTTATGAGTTGTCTCACTCATCTTCCATTTCAATTTTTCATAAAAGGGAAAAATTGATCAGTAGACCAACTTGTGAGAAGGAAGTAGACAAGCTTTTTATGCTTGGGAGCAACAGACATCCATGGGGAATATAAAAACAATGTGCATTAAGTTCTAGGCCAGAAATCCATAAAATATATACTTTTTTTTAAAAAATGGTTTTTAATAATCCATGAATAAGGGCATGCTTGACTTGGCTCCCTTTTTCTGTGGACTATCATGAAAACCATCTTTTATATCAAGTTTCTTTGTATCATCTACAATCAGCCAGAGCTTATACATTCTCTGCTAGGTACTTCAATGGAGTCAATAAATTGAATTCCCAGCATTAAGGAGCAATCTGAAATGAGATCTCAGAAAAATTATATTCCTATTTAACCCTAAGTCAGAGATTCAGCAAGATGGAGCTTTTTTTGTTTTGTTCTATTTAATGTTTTTTGCTAATATACACTAGGTATTTTTGCTGAGTTTAGTTCAAACACAATCCTGCATACAATCACTTCTTCCCTTTTTTCTTCATTCATTTGCTCATTTGAATGAACAGGATCCAGCACAAATAATGCCTTTTTTTTTATTACAAAATCTTTTATTACAAAATCATAGGCATGTAATTCTGTTACACTCAAGAATACCATATGACATCTTAGGTGAAATGTTCAAATTAAAACTATAAATTATTACACCCATGTTATTGTCCTACCAACCCCACTCAAGCAGGTGTAACTTCTGCCACACCTTGTATATTTGAAGATAAGTTTATGGTAGGGACTACGCTGCATGCCGCATAGGTGCAAAAAAGACCATGTTGCTTTGCAGTTTTTTAAAATGTGAATTTTTATTTTTATTTTATTTATTTTTTATTATTTTAATTGTTGTTCCAGTACAGTTTTCTGCCTTTTACTCCCATCCCGGCCCACCCCCCCAGTCCTCCCCACCTCCCTCCCTTTTACACCCCCACACCCTAGATTTTGTCCATGTGTCCTTTATACTCGTTCCTGTAAACCCTCCCCACTTTCCCCTGAAATTCCCTCCCCTCTCCCCTGTGGTCACTGTCAGCCTCTTCTCTATTTCAGTGTCTTTGGTTATATTTTGCTTGTTTCTTTGTTTTGTTGATTAGGTTCCTACTGAAAGTGAGATCATATGGTATTTGTCTTTCACTGCCTGGCTTATTTCACTAAGCATAATGCTTTCCAGTTCCATCCATGTTGTTGCAAAGGGTATGAGCTCCTTCTTTCTTTCAGCTGCATAGAATTCCATTGTGTAGATGTACCATAGTTTTTAGATCCATTCCTTTACTGATGGGCACCTAGGTTGCTTCCAACACTTGGCTATTGTAAATTGTGCTACTATGAACATTGGGGTGCATAGGTTCTTTTGGATTGGTGTTTCAGGGTTCTTAGGATATAATCTTAGCAGTGGAATTGCTGGGTCAAAAGGCAGCTCTATTTTTAGTTTTCTGAGAAAATTCCATACTGTTTTTCCATAGTCGTTGTACTAGTCTGCAATCCCACCAACAGTGCACTAGGGTCCTTTTTCTCCACAACCTCTCCAACACTTGTTGTTTGTTGGTTTGCTTATGATGGCCATTCTGACCAGTGTGAAGTGGTATCTCATTGTGGTTTTAATTTGCATCTCTCTGATAGCTAGCAATACTGAGCATCTTTTTATGTGTCTCTGGATCCTCTGTATGTCCTCCTTGGAGAGGTGTCTGTTCAAGTCCTTTGCCCATTTTTTAATTGGGTTTCCTGTCTTCTTCAAGTGGAGTCATGTAAGTTCTTTATATATTTTGGAGATTAAACCCTTGTCTGAGGTATCATTAGCAAATATGTTTTCCCATACACTTGGTTCTCTTTTAATTTTAATATTGTTTTCTTTAGCTATGCAGAAGCTTTTTATTTTGATGAGATCCCATTCATTTATTCATTCCTTTACACTTTTATTTCTACATGGGGAGAGGGTCCATTATTCTTTCAATAGTTCCTATTTGGGGTTTTCCTGGAGAACTTTCATCCTCTCACTACATTTGTTAAAATGAGGCAGAGTATATTTCCTCTTGGGGATTTTCTTGAACACAAAAGGTAAATGTCAAAAGGCAGTTTTTTGACATTACTAATGTTGGAACCAGGAGCCTCTGGAAAATTGTGAGGAGCCCATTGAAAATCCAACTCTCTTCACAAGGAAAAAACCCACAAAGACAGTGATTCTTTGGAGACCCAGACTGCTTTTTTCACTGACAATCATGGTTATTTACAGTTTCATAGGTCTTCCAACTCAAACTCCTCATAGAGTAGCCCCACACCATCTAAGTCCACCCACTTTCAACTAAAAAAATCCCTGGACTTAAATAATAAACAGCGTAGGAAGACTGTGAAAAGTGGAGAGAAGAGGGTAGACTGCCTTGGAACTCAGGAATCAAGGGATGACATAACAATGAATTTCTGGGCTTCTTTAACTGCCTCCTATACATCCAGGACAGGACAGCCCAGGAGCCTTCAGTTCTGAACCACCAGTGAGAATAGACGAAGAAGCTGCCAGAGAAACCTGTTGTTGCTAACCAAAGGACCACACTACAACAACCAAACACCAACAGAGAAAAGGCAGCTCCCCAAACTCCTCCCAGGGCTTAGCAAGGTCAAACAGGGATTTGATCTTTTATCCAAGGAACTTGATCTTCCATTCACATAAGCAAGTGGCACTCTGATTCGCCCACCCAAATGGTCTCAGTGGGGCCAAGCTGGAAGCTCATTTTCCATCCCTTGACTGGCCTGGTAGAAGCAGGAAGCTCTCCAATTCCCCTGCCAGGTGTCATCACCCCATGGAGAGTGCTTGGTTCTAATGACTATGACTGTCACTGTGGATTAATTTTGACAGTCCCTGAGCTTCATTTAAATGCAACCATAAAGTGTGTATTCCTTTGTGTCTGGCATCTTTTATGCAACCAAACTTTTTGAGATTTATTCAAGTAGTTAGTTTTATGTATCAGTACTTAGCTCTTTTTTTTTTATTTTAGTAACTACTGTTCTATTGTATGGATATACACAATTTGTTTATTCAATCTCTTACTGATGGACATTTGTCATATTTCCAGTTTGGGGCTATTATTAAAAATTACTATTGAACAATCTTTGTATGGACATAATTGATTTTGATTTGATCATATAGGCAATATTCCACATAAATCTGAATCTCTTGGGTGTATTCATCTTCTTCAGCCATGTGTCCTAACTAAATTAACCAGATAATTGTTAAATTTTATCTTACTTCATGCTTTTTAAAATAAACTTCAATGCAAAGAAAGAGAATGGGAGAATTGGGTGGTAGGAACACAATGTGATCAAAAACATTTCAGTTCAGACTAACTGTATAAACTAGAGGTTTCTATTTTATTTATTCAACACACTTATTAAATCTAATTAATAGAAACACTTAAGATGAATGGAATGCCATCCTTGCTGCTGATGTGCTCAGAGTCAAGTCACTTGATAGTATAAAAGTTAAAGCATTTAATTTAAGGAATTTTGGGGATTGGGGCATATCTAATTGAATTCTCAGTCCCTGAATATTATTTTCGTATGAACCTTTTCAGAAGTTAGAAGTGATGACATTTTATGCTGAACAGGGAAACTGATAAGTGTTTAAGATCAACAAACTAAAGGGAATGATGAGAATTTAAATGGTTTCTATTATTGGGAAAGCACAGGACAATGTTATGTGATGGACAGAAATATCAATTCATCTTCATTTATGGGAAATTCCTAAGGTATTCTATTCTGTCTTCCATGAAAGAGAGAAAAAGAGTGATAGATGAGTCATTTTCAAAACACACCTAATGGCATAGAGACTCAATTCTTCCTAACAATTTAGAAATCTACTATATGTATCTTCCCATAATTTAACCAATGTCACCCATTGCATTTAGATAAAAATTGTAAAGGCAAGACATTTTGAGTTGAAAATGCAAGCTAATACTTGCAAAATTTATTTTGAATTAGAAATTGGAATGCCTAGAACCTATAATCCAAGAATGAATAAAAAAGTCCCTTAAATACAAATATATCAGGAAAACAAACCCCATTATTAGCATCATACCAATTTTTACATCATCCACAGTTTTTAGCTTCATCTCTGCATTCCACCCATTCCCAAATGAGCCATTAAACTTCCAGTTATGGTTAATGTACTAGATTCAGAGTTTACCTGGCATTTCTCTGAAAGGGTTGTAAATATTCCCATCTAGGATGGTCATAAAGGCTCTGCAAAATGAAGGGCCTCCTATTAGATACTGCAAAGTGCTCATCATTTTTCAGAGAGACGTGGTTCAGCTGTAAGAGTCCTGCAGAAAGGAGTCTAAGCACAATGGGCAATGCTTCCAAGGCCTTTACACTGATTAGACTGATTCTCAAGGGAACACTAAAGGAGGAACTGAAATAATCTTGTTTCTGAAAAACTCTTTAGACTCAAGTCCTCAATTACTTTATTTTGACCTTCAGAATAGGCTTTTCTATTGATATGAATCTGTGTTGTTAGTCCACTTGAAGTACAATAAAGGCTTGATCAACTTTAATAAATTTAAAAAAGAGGTTGCTTCTTTCCCATGCATTCTGCAAATAGCCATTTGCCCATTCACTAGTAATCATTTCCTTTCAATTTGCATGGCTTTGCACTTTTCTGGATCTGATCCCTCTCTGCACTCACTTCCATGTTCTGCTTTTGACTATCACCTCCACATTTTTTGTTGTTTTGTTTGTTTGTTTGCTAGGAAAGAAAATTTCCCAAATGTCACAGTGGGAAATGTGTCCCATATCAGTTAGGAATAAGGATGCCATTTCTGACTATGATAAACCAAAAAGCACTCTTCAGTCAAAATATCTTAGAACCATAACAATCATTTTAAATCACATAATCAATCATTTTTAATCCACTCCTTGGGGAATAACATGGTAGTGAGTTTTCTGGGCTCCCATGTGGGTCACAGATGCTATAACTGACTCTCTCTTTGAGACTTCATGTACCTATGATGTTTCCAGTTACTAAAGGTAGGGCATTCCTTAAAATTCACATCTATGCCAAATGCAGTTTAAAGGTCACTAGCCTGGCCTATTTCTCCAAATGCTAAAACCAGCTGCAGCCATTTCAGGCTGGAAATTCTTTCTTATATGTAACATGTAACAACAGAGAGGCTGGTACAAACTTGAAGCTGAACGTAGAATTCAGAGGGCCCCACAATATTGCTGTCCTATTCTGCCTAAAGCTGAGCTTGAGACCAGGAACTGTAAATCATGGCCATGTATTGACCCCAGGTTCTCTGGCCAGGCCTGAACTGATAAGATAGAAATCCATTCCCTTATTTTATTTCCACTGTGCACGAAATTACTATTGAGCAATTTACAAAATAAACATCATAACTGGCCCCATGGAGCTTGCATTCTACTATAAGAGAAAGAATATAAAAAGGTAAATAAGAGATCAACACCATACTTCCAGATTATAAGTGCTATAAGGAAAATAAACAGGATACCTTGGTGGAAGATAATGGCAGGACCCGTATCATAGATAAAATAGTCAGAGAAGGTCATGGTGTTTCAAGGAGCAAATGTAAGGGCAGACATTGAACAAATAGGTATTTTATTGATGTAGTCTTATCTTGGGGCATGCATCAAGCAGAGTTACTAGGAAACATGACACACTTAAATGGAAGTGTTGGGGAAAGTTTAAGAGGGACTATAAGGTTGCGGGTAAGATTAAGGAAAACCAAGAATGGTTAGTGGTGATCCCCCATCACATTTAGGCATGAAGGTATAAAGAGAGATAGAGTTTCTGGAACTTGGAATAGGTTGCTATAGTTGTAAGAGAGATGCTCAAGAGAAGCAATGACTTAAACAAAACACAAAAGAGCTAGATCATGTCCTGGTGGAAATAAAACCCCCAAATTCACTCTCCTTCTGTTTTTCAACCTCCCCAGTGCCCCATAATTAGTGAAACTTAAACAGAAGCCAAAGGGCAGAAGATCCTGAATTTTGAAATCCACAGAGATCAGCCTCCCAGGGCACAAAGCCAAATGAAAAATAACCATCATGAGACAGGATGAGCCAGGTTCTGACATTGCTAGATTGTGACTGACCATTGTGGAAACAACAGTGAAGGGGAATATTCAGCTGAAGGATGAGAAAAACCAGTGTACAACTAATGCCTCACCCATACAACAGTCCTGGGCAGGCAGGGCTTTCACAGTGTGGGATCACCAAGACTGTCTCTCTTACAAGAAAATATAGTAGCCTTAGTAACTCAGCAACTACAGTCTTTCCCATGAAGAGCCATTCTACAGAAAATCCTGTAATAATGAGGTTGTACTGTGCAATATTTTAGAAAAATCAAGGCATCTTACTAATTATAACAAGAAGCATTCTAAACAAGAGGGAACCAACCATTTGAATGACTATTTCAGACATTCGAGATGACAAGTTTTGGTACATTAAGCTCTGGTTTATCCTGGATGAAATGAGATTGCCTCCTGACTGGTCTTGGATAAATTTGGATTGCAGGTAATAAGTGACAAGATGAATTTCCTTTCCAATAAAATTACTTGTCACACTTCAGTCCACCTACAATTACTTATGCTATCTTTAGCATTTAGATACATTTCTATTTATATACCAAATTATGGGAAACTATTTAAGGATAGAAAAGAATTTTCTTTTTCTGATGTTTTTTGTAACCCTCAATTTCAAAGTCATACAATTTGTGGTTTATTTTATTCTAATTTTTAAAGTATTTTTACTGATTATGTTGTTACAGTGTTCCCAATTTCCCCCTTATCCCCACTCCACCCTGTATCCCCAACCCTCCAGCACCCTCCACCCTTAGTTCATGTCCATGGGTTGTACATGTAAGTTCTTTGAGTCCTCTGTTTCCTATACCATTTTTATCTCTCCCCATCTATTTTATACCTACTAATTATGCTTCTTCTTCCCTCTACATTTTCCCCTCTATTCCTCCCTTCTGCCTGCCCACTGAAATCCCTCTGGGTGATGTCCATTGCTCTGATTCAGTTCCTGTTTGAGTTGTTTGCTTAGTTTTTGTTTTCATTGTTTCTCTTTTCTTTTAGGTTCATTTGTTGATAGTTGTGAGTTTGTTGTCATTTTATTGTTCGTAGTTTTTTATCTTCAATTTCTTAGGTAAGTCCCTTTAACATTTCATATAATAAGGGCTAGGTGATGATGAACTCCTTTAACTTGCCCTTATCTAGGGAGCACTTTATCTGCCCTTCCATTCTAAATGATAGCTTCGCTGGAGAGAGTAATCTTGGATGTAGGTCCTTGTCTTTCATGATTTCAAATCCTTTTTGCTGCCTCTTCTTGCCTGTAAAGTTTCTTTTGAAAAATCAGCTGATAGTCTTATGGGAACTCCTTTATAGGTAACTGTCTCCATTTGTCTTGCCACTTTTAAGATTTTCTCCTTATCTTTAATATTAGGTAACTTAATTATGATGTACCTTGGTGTGTTCCTCTTTGGGTCCAAATTCCTTGGGGCTCTCTGGGTTTCCTGGACTTCCTAGAAGTCTATTTCCTTTGCAAGACTGGTGAAGTTTTCCTTCATTATTTGTTCAAATAAGCTTTCAACTTCTTGCTGTTGTTCTTCTCCTTCTAGCACCCCTATAATTTCGATATTGGAAAGTTTAAAGTTGTCCCAGAGATTGCTCAGTCTCTCCTCATTTTTTTAATTCTTGCTTCTTCATTCCATTCCGTTTAGATGTTTATTTCTCCCTTTCGTTCCAATCATTGCTTTGAGTCCTGGTTTTCTTCCTGTCACTGTTGGTTCCCTGAATATTTTACTTTATTTCACTTTGGGTATCCTTCATTTGCTTTTTTCCATTTTTCAACCAAGTTCAATCAGTTCTGTGAGCATTTTGATTACCAAGGCTTTATATTCTCTATCAGATAGGTTGGTTGCTTCCTCATCGCTTAGTTCTCTTTCCGAGGTTTTGCTCTGTTCTTTCATTTGGGCCATATTTTTTTGTCTCAGTTCATCTGATAAGTTGTAAGGTGGTGTGGCCTTAGATATTCACGTGGGTAGGGCAACCCTCTTTGCTGCACTGCAGCACTGCTTGTGGGGGAGGGGCCAGAACAGGAACAGTGCAGCTTGCCTGCTAACCTCTAGCAGACTTTCCAACAGACTCTCTGTGAGACTGGGAGTTTTTCCCACCACAGCAACCACCATAGTTTACGGTCAACTCTGAGTCTCAGTTTCACCTTCATTCAGCCCCAACTGTACAGCCCACCACCTCCCCACAGCTGGCCCCACCCGCCTTGTCCACAGCCTCCCTGAGGTTTTTCTGAGTCAGCATGCATAGTCCACTGCCTTACCAGTCTGGTCATTCCGGTTGATTTTTTCTTTAATTCCTTGGTTGTCAGAGTTCCATACAGTTTGATTTTCTGGCACTTTTTGTTATTAATTGATTTTAGATTGGTTGTTATCCTCCTTTTGATTGTATGAAGAAGTGAAGGGTTCTACTTATGCCTCCATCTTGGCTGAACTATTTTATTCTAATTAATTCCACAATTTAGCAAACATGTACTGAATGCCTATTCTGTTCAGACAAAAACTACATATACTAAAATTACTTGTGAAATGCTCCTCTCACCCAATGTGTAACATACTATGTGTATGATTTCATGTTTATAGACTTGTATCAGTTTATCAAATTCTCTTTATTCTGTATTACTCCATAACTCATAATATTTGAATTTCTTTTCTTGAGGATATTGAAAGAACATTACCTCCTATTTATCTGGTCACTTAATCAATGTGTTTCCCCTCCTGGTCACTGGCTGGCACACAGTGAAGTCTTCCACACATTTTTCCCATAGGTTTTGCTGACATGCATTGACTCTGGCAGGTTTATTTACATTCCATGACTATTTAAAATAGCTAATGTAATGGTAGCATTGTGACTTGGCATGGTTGAGATACTGCATGTTGGGTTTGCTTATGTTATGACTCTACTGGGCTGCTGGCACCATGGCGACACAGAGTTGAACCTTGTGCAGGGTCTGAACTCAAGGAGAACCCAGCCTTACGTAGGAAGTAGATGGTACAAAATAACTAAAAGGCATGGGAAAGGAAGTGAGTGTCTTAAGCAGAGCAAAGGAAGAGGTTAAATGTGAAGACAAACAGAAGAGCTAAAGGGAGGAGATAGCATTTGAGCAGGACTTGACAAGGTAGGCAACAAATTAAGGGGCAAAAGTGGAGGAAAAGGAGAGTATAGACAGAAAAAAAATAAACTCTCAGAGCTGGGGAAGAGCAGAAGTATTCAGGGAATGTGAAGGTCTGGAAGTCACTACTTCTGGAGCAAAGAGAAGGAAGGTATCCTAGAAGCAAGAGTAAGGCCAATAGGGTAGAACAAACCTAGAGGTGAATCCCAGCTCTCCCTCTTTTGTGACCTTGGATATGTTACCTACCCAACTTGGCTAAGAAAGCATGGCCTCATCTTTTGAATAAAGAAAACAACACGGTTTCCTAGGATTGCTGTGAAGATTCAATGAGCTGAAGTATTCACTGAATACTAATACCCTACTCCCATACCTTATTTTTCTTCTGAAATCACTATCTCCAAAGAAGCCAAAAGAAGAATTCGAATACTGATTTTTTAATTGTGTAATAATGATATGTGTTTATAATTCAATGTATGCTGGACACTGGGCTTAGTATTCCATATGCATACCTTCCTGAGTTGTATTCTATTATCATACCAAATTTGCAGATGAAGAAACTGGGACTTATAAAAGTACAGTGTCCTAGAGTTCTGGCCAAGATGGAGGTGTAGATAGAAATCCTTGAACTTCTCGTACAAGCAAAAGGAGGATAACAACAAATCTAAAATCAATAAACAACCAGACGTGCCAGAATATCAAACTGCATGGAACTCCAACAACCAAGGAATTAAAGAAACTGTCAACCAGACCAAGCAGACAATAAGATGGGTTGATGAAGAGAATCTGAGACAAGGCAGCAGAACTTGTAGGTGGGGCTGGCTGAAAGGACCCACTGCAAAGGGGCAGACCAGGCCAAGTTGTGAGGCTGTGGCTGGCTGAGAGAACCCAAAGCAAGGCAGCAGACCATGCATGGCAGGGCTGACTGAATGGGAAACTGAGACTCAGAGCTGTGGACCATGGCAAGTGTTGCCAAGATGGGAGAAACTCCCAGTCTCACATGAGGGTTCACTGGAAAGTGGGGCTAGAGCTGAGCAGGCCAGCTGCATTGTACCTTCTCTGGCCCCTCCCCCACAGACAGTGCTGCAGTGCAGCAAAGAGGGTTGCCTTTCCCAGGTAAATACCTAAGGCCCTGCCCCTTATAGCTAAACAGGTGCACCAAGACAAAGATATATGGCCCAAATGAAAGAACAGAGCAAAACTCCAGAAAGGGAGCTAAGCGATGAGGAGATAGCCAAGCAATCTGATGCAGAGTTCAAATCCCTGGTAATCAAAATGTTCACAGAACTGACTGAGCTTGGCCGCAAAATGAAGGAACAAATGAAGGATACCCAAAGTGAAATAAAGTAAAATATTCAGGGAACCAACAGTGACAGGAAGAAAACCAGGACTCAAATCAACAATTTGGAATGAAAGAAGAAATAAACATATAACAGGAACAGAATGAAGAAACAAGAATTCAAAAAATGAGGAGAGACTAAGTAATCTCTGGGATAACTTTAAACATTCCAATATCCAAATTATAGGAGTGTCAGAAGGAGAAGAACAATGGCAAGAAGTTGAAAGCTTATTTGAACAAATCATAAAGGAAAATTTCCCCAATCTGGTGAAGAATATAGACTTCCAGGATGTCCAGGAAGCCCGGAGAGTCCCAAAGAAGTTGCACCCCAAGAGGAACACACCAAAGCACATAATCATTAAGTTACCCAAGATTAAAGATAAAGAGGGAATCTTAAAGGCAGCAAGAGGAAAGGAGAGAGTTACCTGTAAAGGAGTTCCCATAAGACTATCAGCTGATTTCTCAAAAGAAACCTTGCAGGCAAGAAGGGGCTGGAAAGAAGTATTTGAAGTCATGAAACAACCTACATCCCAGATTGCTCTATACAGCCAAGCTGTCATTTAGAATGGAAGGGCAGATAAAGTGCTTCTCAGATAAGGTCAAGTTAAAGAAATTGATCATCACCAATCCTTTATTACATGAAATGTTAAAGGGACTTATCTAACAAATTGAAGAAGATCAAAAACTATGAACAATAAAACAACAACAAACTCACAACTATCAACAAATGAACCTAAAAAAAAGAAAAACAATGAAAACAAAAACTAAGCAAACCACTAGAATAGGAACAGAATCAGAGAAATGGACAACACATGGAGGCTTTTCAGTGGGGAGAGGAAGGGGAGAAATAGTTGGGGAAAGGCACAGGAAAGAAAAAGCATAATTGGTAGGCATAAAGTAGATGGGGAGAGGTCAAAAATGGCATAGGAAACAGAGAATTCAAAGAACTTATATGTACAACCCATGGACATGAAATATGGGGGTGGAATGCTGGAGGGTTGGAGTTGCAGGGCAGTTAGGGGATAAAAGGGGGAAAATTGGGACAATTGTAATAGCATAATCAATAAATATACTTTATATACAAATATACTTTAAAAATAAATAAATAAATAAAAGTAAAGTGTCCTAGGACTGTTAAGTTGTGTTGAAGGAATTTTGACCCAGGTAGTCTGACTCCATGGTCCATGTTCTCCTTTTTTTTTAATTGATTGATTTTTAGAGAGAGTAAGGGGGAGGAGGAGAGAGAGAGAGAGATCGATTTGTTGCTCCACTCATCCATACGTTCAAGCAATGAATGTGCTGCATGTGCCCTGACCCGGGATCAAACCTGCAACCTTGGTGTATGAGGATGATGCTCCAACCAACTGAACAACCCGGCCAGGGTTCCATGGTCCATGTTCTTAAACACCACACCAAATTATATCCTTTTAAAGCTCATCCATGTATTCAACATAAATTCACTGAAAACATAGTATGTGTCAGACAATGTCAAGTAAACCAAAGAGGCAATAATCTCTGGTCTCATAAACCTATGGTATATACAGGAGAAGATCAATAAATAATAAGTCATATAATATTTTAAAAGGTGAGAGTTCTATGGAGCAAGAAAAAGCAGAAACAGACAGTAGGAAGGATAGACGTAGATTACAATGTTTAAATGTGATGAACCAAGCAAAGATGACACTGGTTTACACATAGAGATCATAACAAAGGTCACAGAGAGCCAAGACTTGAGGGAAGTGAGGGAGGGACCTTGAAGATATCTGGGAGGCCACAAATGAAAGTCAGAGGCCCCTGAGGTGGGAATAGGCTGGGCATGTTGTAGAAACAGCAAGAAGTTCATTGTGGCTGGAGTGGAATGAGTGAGGAAATGGGCCAGTTACACCTTGTAGGGCCTTCTGTAGCCTTAGAAGGAATTCAGCTTTCTAAGAATGAGCTGGGAGCCATGGGTCAGTTTAGAAGAATGAATAGAAGAATGACATGATCTCATATTATAATAGCACCACTCTGCCTGTGCTTGTAGGGCTGGGGAGCTGTCTGTAGGTGATATAGCCACCCAGACTAAAGGAAAATGGCCCAGTGGTCACATTCTGTATATATTATAAAGGTGGAGCCAGTAGGGTTTGCAGATGGATTAAACATGGGGTATGAGAAAAAAGTGGCATCTGTGGTGAAGGCAAGCATTTTTCACCCTCCATAACTAGAGTGCTCTGTGGCATTCCATTTATCATGGCTGCTCCCCTGCTAGCCTACTTACCATGTCAAGCAAGGGAAACCTTCTCTCCTAGGACTCTCACATTTGGGTTAATAACTTGAGGACAGAGAAAACAAGGCTCAGAGGAACATGGGTGTGCCACTATAGAGCACCGGTGGTGAAAGCAAAGTCAGGAATTTGCACTGCTGTATCAGGCCAAATAAAATGATAGACTATTTTCAGGCTCCCCAACATAAAGCTGCTCAGTCTGAAAGGAAGTGGGAGTTGCTGAGAGTGTGGAGTATCTATCTCAGGAGTTTTGCTACTAGTTTTGCTTTAATTACTTTACACTTTTTTAAGCTGCAGAAAATATAAAGGCTTACCTACTCTGCCCAGGTTTCCCTCCATGTCTGGGAAAAGCCATTCCTTTTCTCCCAATCTTTCCCTCTCCCTCTCTTCCTCCAATGCATGTGCATTCTCTTTGAGGAGAATCCTGGTTTTCTGGGTACATGAGCATGTAGACACATATCTAAATGGATCTTTAGTTCCTACAAAAATGAAATGAGGAGTGAGGCCACTTTGGGGCCAGGAGCTTTCCCATAGATCATCCAATAAGACCATATATGTATATGGACTGGCTCCCTCATTATCTGCCGTATGATTTAGGCCAAGTAACTTAGAATGGCTCCTTTCCTTGTCTGTGTCATGAGAACACTGATAACACCAACTTCTTAGGGTTTTTATGAAGAATGAAATAAAGCATGCAAATTCCCAACTCAAGGCCTGACACATAGAAGTTCTCAATAAATACTGTTTGCTATTTTATTGTGATTATGGTTATGTTTGTGATTAACCTTATTTATAAGCTTAATTAAATGCCTGGAATAAAGAAAATGCCCAACAAATGTTCATGCATTCTCTTTCTTTCTCAACAAATTTTGGTTCAGAATCTTCCAAAACTGGGGCAAATCATACTGATACCTGGAGGGAACTGCAGAGTGGTATCAGGCAGTATGAGAAGTTTCAATAGACAAAGATGACAGGTTAAATGAATGGCAGTGGTAATGATGAGTAGTAGATGAATTAGAGGGATTTCCAGGACAATAAAATGAATAAGACCTTGAATGCACACTCCCTACTCTTTCTGCCAAATACCAAAGCTTTTGTGCATCTGGCACCAGTTATCTATTCCATAACAAGCAACCATAAAAACCTCAATGGCATGTAATAAACATTAAGTTCATTTTGTGTTGTGCTGGTCAAGCAGGTAGCATTGCTGATATGGACCAGGCTCAGCTAACTTCATTTGGGCTCACTCATGTATCTTCATGCACGGTCTTCCTGGCTGACTGATAATGACTGGGTATTGACTAGGACAATGGAGTGACTACGCATCAAAACATCCAGCAACCTCACTGGATTTGTTCTCATAGGTACATTAGAAGGAAAGCAGAAGAACACAGGCTTCTTGAAGCCAAAACTTGGAGTGTACACTGTCTCTCTTCTTCTCTATTTGCCAGAGCTGGTCACTGACAGCTATTGATCATGCAATGGACGTGGATACAAGGTATGAAGAATTGAGTACATTTTTGCAATCAATGCACTACACGTCTACTTTTGCAAGTCAATACGTGCAGGAAAAGGAGAAGGTGTCAGCCCATAACCCCTGTGGTGCTCAGCTGGGTCACCCTACTATACACTTAGGACAGATTGTCAATCATAGAAGTTATTTGTATTCTTTCTAATGGCTGAAAAATTGAATTTTCAGTTACTGAATGCAGAATTGTTTACCCTTCAGCATCATGTTGGAGAACCCCACTTTTCAGAGACAGTCTTGAAAAGTTGAATGCAGATCATATTGTTGTAAACTGATCTTATTTCCCCAGAGGGCAGTTATTTTTGTTCTTATCTTTTCTGATTGATCATGGCAGGATCTGTCAGTCTCTGCTCTCTTGTAACCCCTAACTCACAGATTTCTCTGATCTCACCCTCTCTGACAAGCTGATTTATAATGTTTTTGTTTTAAAAAATGCTTATTGGAGGTGCCAATAAATGCCATTTATTGGAGGTGTTTATTTGTAAAGCAACTCAGAGGCAAATCCTTGCTTAAATCATTTGTCTGCTTTAGAAAATGGGGTATTTTTTGTTTTTTTAAAGAAGACATCCTTGGACATAGTCATTGGTTGATGCAGAAATCAGAATGACAACATAAGCAGTGTTTCCCCTGAGGTTTTCCCTGGAATCAAAATGTCATTCTTAAACCAAGAAAGTACTGTTTGGTGATTAAGTGACTCATGGAACAGTCCTTGAAGTGAGTGTACATAAAGCACCCTCCAAGTAGACTGACTAGGCAGTCTCCTTACAAGCTGTAATTTTAGGGCTATGGAAAATACATCCATCTATCTGCTCAGTGAAGCCAAACCAGACAGCACACACAGGCTCTAAAATTAAGATGTAGCCCTGAGTGGTATGGCTCAGTGCATTGGGTGTCATCCTACAAACTAAGAAGTTGCTGGTTCGATTCCTTGTTAGGGCAAATGCCTGGATTGCAGGCCGGGTCCCCAGTTGGAAGTGTGTAGGAGACAGCTAATCAATGTTTCTCTCCCTCTCCTTCTCCCTCCCTTTCCATATCTCAACAATATAATTTTTTAATTTTTTAAAAAATTAAGACAAATTGCAAATATCCCTTTTGGCTTTAACACAGAAACTCGTGTTTATATTAAATACATAGTATGATTAGATAGGAAGATAATAGATGGATTACATAGATTGACTGACATTCCATTATTTATTTTCTGAGCATATGTTTATTTCTGAGCATATTTTCTGAGCATATGCCCAGTTCCTTCATTTCCTCTACCTTTCTTTTTCCTTTTGAAAATTTCTTTTCTTGCTGCTTTTATTTTTTTCTTTCATTTTTTTCTTTTCAAGCCAAAGTGACATTAGCTCCAAAGTCAATGCTTGTCTTTTTATTCTGTTGCTTTGACATCTTGGGCCTAGCTGACACTTGAAGGACTGCCCCTCTCAGAGTTAACTAATTCCTTGAGAGAGAAAATCTCCAAGGAGGGCACCCTTCATATGCAAACCCAGAGCCTTACTCCCCCACCATCTTCTTTGTCTAGCTCTTATAGTCTAAGTTAATAATCTGATGACTAGAATACCCATATACCCCAGAGTCAGCTGAAATACAAATTGTCCAACTCCAAACCTGTTTACCCTGTGATGAAGTTTCCTTTCTGTAGAAGCCACAATAAAGGCTCTTGCTGAGTTTCCCACTCACTCCCTCTGCCTCTTGACTGACCTTCATGCAGTGATGCGCTTCCTGTTTCTAGGCATCTGTGAGCATGAACAGTTTTCCCCTTGTGATTGTCACGTCTGCATGTTTTACCATATCTGATGAAAAGAAATCCCAGCTGTGTTTTAAAACACCTAAATACTTGGAATCAAATAAAAGATTAGAAATGTGAGTTTGCCTGTCTCCCATGTTACATGAGTCAGATATGACCACTCTGATATGAAAAAAGTGAATCCAGAGTATACTTACCAAAGACAAAAGAAATAGTCAAAGCAAGAGATGCATTAAGAAAGCCTTAGTTCCCCAGGCCCCGGAGGTAGGAGAAGTGGGCGCCCCTCGGGACCCAGAGACTGCGCACTCGTGAACCTGAAAAAGCCCAGGCCCTCCCCGGGACTCGTGAGGCCCAGGCCCCGGAGGTAGGAGAAGTGGGCGCCCCTCGGGACCCAGAGGCTGCGCACCCGTGGACCAGAAAAAGCCCAGGCGCTCCCTGGGACCTGTGAGGCCCAGGCCCCGGAGTAGGAGAAGTGGGCGCCCCTCAGGACCCGGAGAGTGCGCACCCGTGAACCCGAAAAAGCCCAGGCGCTCTGCGGGACCTGTGAGGCCCAGGCCCTGGAGTATTTTGGCACTCCTCTTCTTTTTGTATAGACTTCTTTGTTTGGCTGATTAAATTAGTAGGAGGAAGCTGTGAACACCTGGATACCAGAAGGAGACTATACCACTGAATCTCACCAGTACTCTA
>CM052544.1:50522970-50562356 GCA_028533065.1 Trachops cirrhosus | reverse complement strand
AGGAACAAATATAGAGGACACATGGACAAAACTACGGGGCTTGGAAATGGAAGGGAGGTGGGGAGGGATGGGTGGGTGGGCTGGAATGGGAGTAAAAGATTGAAACTGTACTGAATAATCTAAAATTAAAAAAAAGAAAAAAAAAAGAAAATTCAGACTCAGAGAAGATGACAAACTTACACAAAGCAAAATTATCTAGTAAGCTAGGATATAATTAATCCAATATTTAAATCCAGTTCTTCTGATTCCAAGTCCTAAAACATTTTCACCAGCCCAGGCAGCCTCAGTAAGCAGTTCATGAGACAATGGGACATATTTAAAACCTGAATATTATTTTTTTAAAAAAAGTATGATCTTTATTATATGTTTTCCACTACCATTTGATCCTGTTATACACTTTCCACCTACTAATCACCACACTGTTGTCCAGTCCATGAATACTTTTTCCTTTTTCTCAATCCCTTCACCCACTAACCACCCCCCAACCCACTAGCTGTCATTCTGCTCTCTGTCTATGAGTCTGTCTGTCACTGTTTTGCTTGTTAGTTCACTTTGTTAGATTCCACATATGACTGAAATCACATGGTATTTGTTTTTCTCTGACTGGCTTTTTTCACTTAGTATAATGTTCTCCAGTTCCATTCATACTGTTGTAGAGGGTAAAATTTTCTTCTTTTTTTTATGGCTGAGTAGAACTCCAATGTGTAAATGTCCCATAGTTGTTTTATTCACTCATCTATTGATGGACACTTGGGCTGCTTCCATATCTTGGAGATTGTACATAACGCTGCAATGAATATAGGGACACTTATGTTCTTCTGAATTAGTGTTTTGAGTTCCTTCACATACATTCCCAGAAGTGGGATCACTGGGTCAAAAGGCAGACATATTTTTAATTTTTTGAAGTATCTTCATGTGCTTTCCACAGTGGCTGCACCATTCTGCATTCTCACCAGCAGTGCAAAAGGGTTAGCCTTTCTTCACACCCTTCCCAGCGCTTGTTGTTTGTTGATTTATTGATGATAGTCATTATGACAGGCGTGAGATGATACCTCATTGTGGTTTTTATTTACATTTCTCTGATGATTAATGACGTTGAGCATCTTTTCATATGTCTTAGACCATCTGCATGTCCTCCTTGGGTAATTGTCTACTCAGGTCCTTTGCCTATTTCTCAATTGGGTTATTTGATTTTTTGGTGTTGAGTTTTGTAAATACTTTATACATTTTTTATATTAACCCCTTATCAGTTATATCAGTGAATATGTTCTTCCATTCTGTGTGTTTTCTTCCTATATGGTTGACAGTTTCCTTTACTGTGCAAAACTTTTTAGTTTGATGGAGTTCAACTTGTTTAATTTTTCTTTTGGAGCTTTAATATTCATTCTTACTTTTCACCATTGGTTTTACATTAAATTTTAATCTTTTTTTATTGTTGTTCAATTAGAGTTGTCCCCATTTTCCCCCTATTACTCTCCTTTGCCCTCCCACCCCCACCTCCCACATTCAACCCTCCCCCACACACTATCTGTCCCTGGGTCCTTTGTACATATTCCTTGACTTGACCCTTCCCCTACTTTCCCCTGTTATCTTCCTCCCACCTCTCCTCTGGTCACTATCAGCTTGTTCTTTATTTCCATGTCTCTGGTTCTTGTTTTGTCAATTTGGTTCCACTAGTAGGTGAGATCATATGGTATTTATCTTTCATCGCCTGACTTATTTCACTTAGCATAATGTTCTCCAGTTTGATCCTTGCTGTCATGAAGGGTAGGAGTTCCTTCTTACTTTCTGCTGCATAGTATTCCATTGTATAAATATATCACAGTTTTTTTCGATCCACTCATTTACTGATGGGCACTTAAGTCTGTTTCTAGTACTTGCTATTGTAGCTAGTGCCTCTATGAACATTGAGGTGCATAGGTTCTTTTGGATTGGTGTTTCAGGGTTCTTAGGATATAATCCCAACAGTGGAATTGTCAGGTCAAAAGGCAGTTCCATTTTCATTTTCTAAGGAAACTCCATACTGTTTTCCACAGTGGCTGCACCAGTCTGCAATCCCACCAACAGTGCACTAGAGTTCCCTTTTCTCCACAGCCTCTCCAACTCTTCTTGTTTATTGCTTTGTTTATGATGGCCATTCTCACTGGTGAGAAGTGGTATATCTCATTGTCATTTTAATTTGCATCTCTCTGATGACTAGTGATGCTGACCATCCTTTCATGTGTCTCTGGGCCCTCTGTATGTCCTCCTTGGAGAAGTATCTGTTCAGGTCTTTTGCCCATTTTTTAATTGGGTTGTTTGTCTTCCTGGAGTAGAGTCATGTGAGTTCTTTATATATTTAGGAGATCAAACCCTTGTCTGAGGTATCATTTGCAAATATGTTTTCCCATATAGTTGGTTCTCTTTTCATCTTAATGGTGGTTTTTTTAGCCATGTAGAAGCTTTTTATTTTGATAAGGTGAATTTGTTTATTCTTTCCTTTACGTCCCTTGCTCTAGGGTACACATCAAATGAAAATATTGCTGCATGAATATGTGAGATTTTCCTGCCTAGGTTCTCCTCTAGGACTTTTATGGTGTCACTACTTATATTTAAGTCTTTTATCCACCTTGAATTTATTTTTGTGTAAGTTGGTGAGAGAAATTTTTTTTTTTAAAGCCCCCTGCTGGTGCTTGTTAAGCATGCCTGGATGGTTTTGCAGATCTTCCAAGCTCCTGCAGATAGTGGGGGGGTTGGGCTCAGTTTTTCCTTTCTGGTGGTTGGGCAAGGATGGGGGTTTAGTCTGGGCTACAATAATCACAGGTACCCAGTTTCCACCTCACGCCCTCAGAGCCCAATGCAGCCTGCACTCTGCACTCTGTGCAGTTGCTCTGGGCTGGTGCTGATAAACTATCTCACTTTGCACACCTTTGATCAATCCATGAGGTACACTGAGTGGGAGCAAATAGCACCCACAATCCTCCCTCCTTGATGGCCCGGCAGCTGCATGTGTTGAGGTCCCTGTCCAGTGTGCCTCAGTTACCCTTTTGAAAAAAGTCTCTTTGGGTGCTGCTGCTGCTCAGAGCCGCTGCCTGGCTTTCCACACACTCCAACTCTCTGGCAAGTTCAGTCTATCTCAGACACAGGCAATCATGACCCACCTCTTTTCCCAGCTCCAGGTGCCACCAAGATCCCTCCCACTCTTCGGGCACTGTCCTGGCCAGCAACCACTGCTTGGGCTTGGGTGCAGCACCAGCTGTGTGTGCGCCTGAATGCCTTTTATTTTCCCCCGGCGACTTTATATGTTCAAGTCTCCTCTGGAGAGGGTCTGCAGTTTTCCCATCCTGGGAGGGGAGGGAGCCCCTAGGCTGCCATCACTGACCCAGCTCTTCTCTAATGTTTCCTCCATGGCAGCTGTGGTTTCAGATGCCACTTCTGGGGATTTTCTCTGTCTGGGGACTTTCCCGTCTGCTTACAAAACCTCCTTACCTCCCATTTTGAAGTGTCCTCTGCACACTTTGGTTTCCAAACTTGATATCAGCTAAGATTCTGTTGGTTGTTCACTTTGTCCTTTGGAAGATCAGCTAAGTGTCTCAGTTGGGTACATGACCAAGTGGGCTCAGCTCCCACCTACCTGACTGCTATCCTCTCTCTCCGGAACCTGAATATTCTTTCTCTTACTCTACTGAGTTCTATAAATTTCCTGCTGATTTGGAAGGTAAATCAGAAGGACTAGTATCTGGCATGTATATATGTGTGAGTATATATATATATATGCACACACACACATATATACATATATATGTACACATATACATGTATATTTTTAACTGAATAGATAAATGACAGAAAGGATACCTAAGAATGAAATGGATTCCCTAATAATGAAAATTAAAATCCAAATGATTAACTTATGACAAGAACTGCCATTATACAAGAAAGACTAAAATGTCTAAAGAAATGGTGGGTTTGAAATGAGACTAGGGCTGGAATATTGCCACTTACTAACTCTGAGACTTTGAGCAACTTACTTCAAGGGTTGTAAAGGATTAAATGCCATAATATTTCCTCCATTGCCTAGGGCAATTTCAGGAACATAGTAGACTTTCAAAATGAGATTCTTTTACTAATTAATTAACATATGTTAAGTGCCTGCTCTATTCCAGTCACTGTGTAAACCATAGACAGGAAACCTAGAAAAGACAGTGTTTGCCCTCAGCAAGCCCACTTTAGGGAGATGGGTTTATAAATCAGAAGATAGATTTGAAATGCTCTTCAGTTCTGAATGTTCCCTGAAGATGTGTTGCAGAAATGTGCCCCTCATTGCCTCAGCTTTCTCCTATGAGTTACAGGAAAATCCCTCAGCCACTGCTTTGTGTAGGGTTGTGTATAAATTGTGGTTTGTACTGGGTTTCTCTGTTCCTTTCTAATTTTGAAGTAGGGGACAACTGACTCAGAAAAGTACTGGGACAAAGAACCAAATGAACAGAGAACTGACCACACTTCTAAGCTGTGGACTCTCAGAAGAGAAGTGTAAGCTAAGTGAATAGAGACACAAGTCCTAAATTTTAAGTAGTTCCTGTCTTGTAGCTAACTTAGACAACAAGTACGACTCTCAGTACATGAGCTTAGGTGTAAAAAAAAAAAACACCTAAAACAAACTATATATTTTCTTATCTTTTAAGAACCACTTGATGCCAATTCAGAGTCCACACCTCCTGACTCACTGGAGTGATGGGTTATCAGTATTACCAGCATTGGGGTTCTTGGGTTCCCCAAGATAGAAATTGAGAGGAAACCCCAGGGAAATTTCCAGACAGATTTTATGAAGCTTATGCACAAGCACAAGGGTGGTAGCAAGAGGAAAGGAAGGTCCCCTGAACTGACTCAGGGTCTGGCTCTGCTTGACTGCTTTTATAAACTGGAGAAAAAGTGGTCTTGTGTGAAAACACACTTTTTCAGAAAGGCAGGCTTGTGGAATTTTCCATTTCAGAGTCGAGTGTCTTCCTTTTCCAGCTGTATTGACCTGTAACTACATTCAGGCCTCATGCCTACACTGTGGGGGCAGGACTGCTGACCTCTCATTACAGCCACCCAAGGAAGGTCAAATAGCAGTCAAACCTTGATCAACAGCACATGCAGTTCAGTAGTTTAAGCAGATAATTAGAAGATAAAATCAGCTACCAGTGCATTTTTGAGTAGGGAGTGGAGGGGTGGTGAGATTTTTGTGGTCAGCTTACCCAAAATTCCTTCTGACCACCTGGTCTTAACATGGCTTCCTGTCCACCCCACATTTTCCATTCCTGGGCCCAAGTCCCTATGCTGTTTCACTAGAGATTCTCCTTCCTTGAGAGGACTGGCATCCTGGAGACTATGTAGCAACACAGCCTCTGGGATGCCTCTCTGCTCATCATCTTTAACCTATCCTGGTTTCCACTGAGAGTCCACACTGCCTCCAGCCTATCTGGTCCCCCAAGTTCTGATGGGACAACAGCCTCAGGGCCGTACTCTGGGCCTGTGAACTCTGGGAAGACTGGGGGCTCTGGTGTCTCCAGGGACTTCATGGGCTCATTCCTCTTGGTGGTCTGGACACCTCTCAAGGGCACTTCCAGGGAGATCAGACCAAATCTTTGCTGCTTAGGGCACACACACACATAAACCATACTCTCTGCTGCTTAGGGCACACACATACTTTTGCCACAAAAAATGCCTTGCAATCCAAAGTAAAATTTTTCTCCCTTTCTACTCTTGTTTCCCATAGCGGCCCTCTTCCCTCTTGTCTCCCTGCCAGAAGTCTAGCATCCTCTATTCAATGGACTTAGACTTTTGAGATCAAAAGCTCAAAAGGGTTCTGTCCCCTCTCTTCTTTGTTGCTAACCTTCCCTGAAGCAAGGGAGCAAGACTTGCTACCTGCTTGAGTATAGGAAGGGAAAAACATGCAACTTAACATGTGTAAAAGATTCTTCCAGAGCTCTCTACTACTTGAGTTTCAATGTAGCAAGCATGGTAGTCAAGCAGGGTTTTTACTAGCTAAATGTCTGATATTATATATCAAAGGATGAGAACCATCTCAGGAAAGCAGATGTTTATAGATAATTAGAAGGTAGATATAAAAGGAAAGTGCTGCTGTGATGTTTGTGTTTGAGCAGAATTGATTATGATGACATGTGAGAAAGACAAGGCTGCGGGAAAGTATCACAAGTCATCTAGCACCTTTCCTAGGAGAGCCTGACCTGGTGACCACCACCACATGAGAGGAAGTGCAATTACAACAGCCCTTATTCACTGGACATCTACTAAATGCCAGTAACTTGAACATATTATCTTTTTAAACCTCACAAAAAGGTAAAAGGTGAGCTCCATGAGGGAAAGGACTTTGTCTCTTTCACCCCCAGCCATAAACAGTGCCTGGCACATTGTAGGTACTCCATAAATATCTGTATGGAGAATGAGCAGGTGGAATTTTCTATATTTTCTAATTAAAAAACAAAGTTTAGTGATGGCAGTCACTTAGTAAAAAGAGATAGAATTTGGACCAAGATAAGTTTAGTGCCAAAGATCCTACTTCTTCTAATCAAAATTGTTGGAATTCACCAAGAAAAAAAGACTCAAATTATGAAAATCAGAAATGAAAAAGGAGATATAATTACTCATCTCAAAGAAATAAAAAGAATTGTAAAAGAAAACTATAAAAAACAATCTGCCAACAAATCAGATAACTTAGATGACAGGGATAAATTCCTAGGAAGACACTAACCACTGAAACTGACTCCCTCAAAAAAAAATAAAAAGGAAAATTTGAATAGATCTATAACAAGTAAAGAGGTTAAGCTGGTAATTTTGAAACTTCCCCCCAACACACACACAAAAAAAAGCCCATGCCAACATGACTTTACTGGTGAATTCTTCTAAACATTTAAAAAAGACTTAATAACAATTAAGAAGAATTAATAAAAAATTCTTCACAAACTCTTTCAAAGAGTAGAAGAGGGAATACTTTCCAACTCATTCCATGAGGCCAGAGCAATCCTAATACTAAACCCAAACATATATCACAAGAAAAGCAAACAAAGAGCAATATCTCTTAAAACTATAGACACAAATCTTCAACAAAATACTAGCAAACTGAATCCAGTAACATAAAAATGATTCACTTGAGAAAGTGATGTTTATTCCAGAACTATAACATTGCTTTAATATCCAAAGATCAATGTAATATACCATGTCAATAAAATAAAAACCAAAAGCATATGATTATCTTAGTATATACATAAAAGGCATTTTAAAAAATCCAAAACCCTTCCATAATAAAAATGTACAACAAATGAGGAATGGAAGGAAATTGATGCTTCTCTGTAAGATCAGGAATAAGACAACAATATCTGTTCTCATCACTTCATTCAACATTGTACTGAAGATTCTAGCCAGACCAATTAGATAAGTAAAAAGACATTTAGATTAGAAAGGAATAAGTAAGATTATCTTTGTTGGCAAATGGCATGATTTTATATATTGATAATTCTAAGAAGGCCACTAAAATGATTAGAAAAAAGTAATAAGCTCAAGTTAGCAATATACAAGATCAATATGCAAAAATCAATCATATTTCTATACTAGTGTTATGAACCGAATGTTTGTGTTCCCCCAAAATTCATCCCCAACTTTCAATTTGATAGTGTTTTGAGGTATGGCCATTGGGAAGGCATTAGATTTAGATAAGTTCATGAGGGTGAGGTACTAAACATGGAATCATTGCCCTTATAAAAAGAAATCAGAGAGCTCTTCTCTCTCTCTCAATCTTTTCCTCATTTTTTCTCTTTTGCTCTTCCTCTCTTTCTCTCTTTCTCTCATTCTATGTCCCCACTCATGTGAAGATAATCTGCAGGCCAGGAAGAGGGTCCTCACCAGATCGGGATCATATGAGCACCCTGATCTCAAACTTCCCCACGTCCAGATTTGTGAGAAATAAACACCTAATGTTGAAGCATACAAGTATATGATATTATAACAATCCAAACTAAGACAATTAGCAATGAATAATTGAAAATCAAATTAAGAAAACAATTTCTTTTAAAATAACATCCAGCCCTGGCTGGTGTGGCTCAATGGATTGAGCACCAGCCTGCAAACCAAAAGATCACAGATTCCATTCCTGATCAGGGCACATGCCTGGTTTGCAGGCCAGGTCCCCAGGTGGGGGTGTGTGAGAGGCAACCAGTCACTGTTTCTCTCACATATATTTCTCTCCTTCCCTTCTCCTTTCTCTAAAAATAAATAAATAAAATATTTAAAAAATAACATCCAAATGAATAAAACACCTAACAAATTTAACAAAATAGGGTAAAATGTATTTTTTGAAAACTACAAAACATTGTTGGAAGAAATTTAAAAAGAACCAAATAAATGAAAAACATTTCATGTTCATGAATCAGGAAATAGTATTGTTAAGATGTCAATATTCACCAAATTGATCTACAAATTCCACACAATCCCTATTAAAACCTCAGGTGTCTTCTTTGCAAAAAATTACAATATGATTCCAAAATCTATACACAAATTTAAGGAACCCAGATTAACCAAAACAATCTTAAAACATAATAAGTTTGGAAAACCACACTTTCCAATTTCAAAACTTATTACAGAGCCACAATAATAAGATAGTGTGGTTGTCTAGCACGGGATAGGCATACAGGTAGAGCAGGATTGAGAGTCTAGAAATAAGCTCTTATATTTATAGTCAATTGACTTTGACAAGGATGTTGAGACAAATTAACAGTAGAAAAGTATTATCTTTTCAACAAATGATGCTTGGAGAACTGGATATCCACATGCAAAGACTCAATTTGATCCCTTTCTCGTGCCATTCATAATATTTAACTCAAAATGTATCAAAGACCTACATGTAAAAAATAAAACTATAAGACTCTTCCAAAAAAGAATAGTAGTAAATCTTTGTGATCTTGATTTAGGAAGGGTCTTCTTATGGATATAATGCTAAACACTGGTGACACTTCAAGGCTGCAAGTGGTGAAGTGAGACTGTGCAAGAATTTCCTCCATGGGATGGCTCATGTTGACATTTCTCAGCCACCCTTCTACATGGTACTGCTCAAAGTTTAGTCTCAGCTCTTTCGTGGGACTCTTGCCTTCCTTGTACTAGGCTAATTTCCCTGCCCCAAACACACATGCACACATACACACTAACCATTGCTATATTCTGTATGCCTAACTCCATGGAATACAAGAGAGTTATTAACACAATATTCTAGCTATTTCAAGCTCCAGGAAAATTAAAACTGAGATGAGATTTTGTGATCTAGATTACAGAGGATGTGGTAACTCATGTCCAAGAGGGTGAAACTAAGGCTGTGGAAATCTGAATGTCAGGACTTGGATGGCAAGGTTGCATATTTTAGGTTCCTATCTGCCTCACATCACAGGTGGTCTACAGTGGTAAGATGACCCTCCAATAGATCCATAATATAATCTGATAGACCAAATCATGGTGAAACTAGAGCAGGTTCCAGAAAAACTCAAAGGCTGTGAAGCATGAGAATCACATCTAAATTGAAATCATGTAACCCCAGTGATCCAAGATAGAGAATCTTAAAAGCCAATGGTGGAGCAGAGTACTTGGGAAGAGTGGAGAGCTAAGAATATTCAGTGTGGGGAACATTCCACCAAGCTCTCCCTTTAGTGAAGGACTCATTGCCCCAGCTGTTAGGGGTATTGTTAGCCCCTACAAGAATGGCCTTGGCTATAGAGATCACCTCTCCTTTCTGGGTAGCCCATATCCAGTAGTAAATATAAAAGAGATGGCCAGAAGTATAAGGACCTGGCCATCTTAGCCCTACTGAGGACACCTCATCAGGGCCCTTCAAGCCCCTGAGCTCCTTGGACAGTTGGCAGAAGCTGTTTTGGGGGCCTGCATTACTGCTCAGTTTCTGTTCACTGACTCCTGCCTCATTCACCTCCCTCCACAGGTGTTGATCCTAAGAAACTCCTTAGATCAACCTCCTGCATGGCACACTCTAACTCAGCAACTACTTCTCAAGAACTAAATGCTTGACACTCAGACATTGAAAATTCATATCCCTGAAACAGAAGCCTTGATGACTTTTGTATCATTTTTATATCATCTGACCATCATCCTAATGTCTAGAACAACCCAAGTTATGAAATTTTTACCTTGAAAAAAATATATGCTTGACTTAGAGAAGTGTGAGGAATCAGAGCTTCAATTTATTTGTTGCATTAGTTCATCAGCTTCTCATTCTTATGTCTAGAGCATTTCAGGAGAAGAAAAAGTTCTCCTCGACCCTCTGAGGGTCCCTGACTGGGTCTGAAAAGTAAACTGACAGAGACAGATTGACAGGAGAAAAGCATGCAAATTTAATTAATATAACTTTTGCATTGACATGGGAACCATCCAAAAAAAATGAAGAACCAAAGAAACAATTAAACTTGAGTATTTTTATGCTAGTTTATCAATTGTGAAGAATCATGATAGGGCAGAGAGTATGAGGTTAGTGCAGTAAAGTGGGGGAAAATGAGCAGGGCCTGTTTATTCTGATTCTTCTTGGCATTCCTTCATTTTTGGAGATAAAGATGTTCCTTTTCTCAGGGTGTAGAGAGGGCACCCCTTGCAAAAGTGTTTTATCATTGGGAGGGGAGTGTAGAAGAGGGTCAGAGTGACCTTCCTATTTTTGCCACTTTCTCAAATTCCTTCAGTTTAAAATATTCAATATGCCAAGTTACCATATTTAAGAGAAGCATGTCCCAAACCCCATCAACATCAAGGTAGCTTTATTCCTTCTCTTCCAAAATCTCTATGGAATGAAGCATTCTGCCATTGATTTTTGCACAGATGCTTAAAGTCACTTAGGGAGTTTCAACCCTGTTCCCCACTGCCCAACCACCAAGTTTGGTTTGTATGACCAGATTTATGCCATATAGGTCAATCAACACTTAGTAAGCACCTAGTTTGTATAAACTTCAGGCACAGGAAGTAGAAATAGCTAAGTTGTCTAGATGCTCTCAGTGCCCATTATGTACAACTCAGTGCCCTCTGGCTGCTTTCAGTGGATAGTAGCTGCTTCTTGTTAGTCAGATATGTCAGAAAATTAACACCCACCCCTCCAGGAGCTCTTAACCAATAACCTAGTGATGAGAGATGGTGTATAAAATTTCTAGCACACTCAGCTCTCGGTGAAATCTGACCCTAACACCAAAACCAGACCCCCTAATTTTTTCATTGTCTAGGTTTGCTTCTGTTTGTTTGTTTTTGTTTTTGTTTTTTCAGTGTCTTTCAGGAGACAATAGCAGGCCTTGTTAAAGTGCTCTGGAGACAACAAGACCAAGCTGAGTCAAACTGGTCCCAGAGGCCTGAGCAGGCATAGTTAGGAGCCACATGCCCCTAAGCTGACCTCTAAAGCACATTGGAACCAAGATTCACAGAACTCAAGTCACCTGGAAGCCTTTAAAAACCAGAGGTAAAAGGTCCATCTATAAGGAAGATTGGGTTCCCAGGCCAAATATAAACACATATAGGATTGATCAATCAAACTCTGCCTGATTGGAATTTCCTTGTTCCCTCCTACCTCTTTCACTTCTTTATTTAGATGGTTTAGTTCCAAGACTGTCCAAT
Organism: Trachops cirrhosus; assembly: GCA_028533065.1. Taxonomy (NCBI): domain Eukaryota; kingdom Metazoa; phylum Chordata; class Mammalia; order Chiroptera; family Phyllostomidae; genus Trachops; species Trachops cirrhosus. The sequence continues at coordinate 50,550,731 of CM052544.1, read as the reverse complement.
CAGAACCCCTGAGTTAGAATGAATAAACATGTGTACTCTTTCCTTAGCCTTATTCTTTCATCTGTTTCAAGTCTTCATTCAGGAAGACTGGTTTGAGCTTCATCTCTTGATCTCCATATCTCCATTGCTGACAAATAAACCCTTCTCTCTGCAAAAACCCTATTACCTCTCAGACTCCAGCTTCTCTGTGAGCAACAGGCAATGGACCCACCAACTTTGTTCAGTAACATCAGTAGGATGATTCTGAGGCATATTTTCTACCCCATTTTCAGAGTTCCGCAGGAGCACTCTAGTATGGCTAGAGGCTACCTACAGAGATATAACACTCAGATTTTACTGCCTTCTCTTCCTGACCTCATTTCCCTACCCCCCAAATAAACTATTCATACTCAAATCTTTGCTTCCAGATCTGTTTCTTAGGAAACAAAATTAAGGCATATATCATTCTCAATCATGTAGAATTTATAACATATTAAAGATTGAACATTGATACAAAATTACATAAACATGCAGAAAGGTTTCTGATGACCAAAAGAGAAATTTTTTGAGTCTTTCAAGCTTTCTTTGAAATTCAATAAATAATGAACTAAAAATTCACCTCAGCTATTTAGCATAATAGCTGTTGGGGCTACCACAGGGAGTTGTTAGTTAATCCCATCAAAGGCAGTTTACCTTGCTGAGAGAGTAAGGCCCTCCTCCTGTCCTCTCTGCCCTTCCTCACCAGGGGCCATGTCACCGTAAGCACCTCACTGATGGCAGATTAAGCAAGTAGAGAAACACATACAGGCTTGTTTTGAAAGCTAAGAAAGCTCTTCTTGCTTTGTTCTCAAATCAAAAAGAGGTTTCATGCTTGAATTGCTAAACCTTTCTTTTAAATTTTGAGGAGAAAGTCACATTCAGATCCAATATTTCTGAATAACCAGGAAGGAACTCCCCGCATACACACAAACATACACACAGCCAGCAAGTATAAGGAAGTTGTCTTTGTCTAGAAATTTAGAGAGTAAGAAAAATAATAAAAGTGATACAGTAACAGCTAACGTTTTTTGAATATTTACCATGTGTCTAGCTCTCTCCTCACAACAACCCTAAGTGTAATGTATTTTTATCCAATTTACAGATGAATAACTGAGACTTAGGGGATAGGGTAACTTGCTAAACATTGAAGGAGAAAATAAATATAAGCTTCATGAAAATGGCAATTGTATCTTGTTCATAATTGTATTCTTTTAGTACAATATAAAGGTTAGATAGGTGTTTATTGGATGTTGGATGAAGGTTGAAAATATCTGTTCTGCAGACCAAGTATTCAATATCAAAGGAAACATGTAGGGCAGAGGAAGCAAATTTTCTCTGTAAAGGGCCACATAGCGAAGATTTTAGGCTTTGCAGGCCATCAGGTCTCTGTCGTACTACATGGCTCTGTCACTGCAGTGGGAAAGTGGCCACAGACGACACATAAGCAAATGGGTGTGGCTGTGTTTTAACAAGACTTTATTTACAGACTGGATGAGGGCCTGATTTGGCCCACTGATTATAGTTTGCTGACTGCTGAACTGGGACCTAGCTACTCAAGTTGGGGTCTATGGACCAGCAACATACACATTGCCTAAGACAGAAATGTGGAGTCTGAGCCCTGCCCCACACTTAAATTAGAATCTAAATTCTAAAATCAGAAGATTTCCAGTCAAGATGGAGGTGTAGGTAAACATGGCTCCCCTCTTCCACACAACCACAGCAAAAATTACAACTAGACTACAAAACAAATATTACCCAGAGTCCTCAGAAAATCAAATAGTATAGAAGTCTGACAACCAAGGAATTAAAGAAATCACATTCATCTCCATGAGTAAGAGTGACAGAGATTCGAAGATGTGCGGAGACATGGAGACATGGAACAGGTGGCCCCACACACACATGTGGTAGATAAAAATTGGGGAGGATACCTCGGGAGCAAGGGATCCCAGCCTCACACCAGACCACTGAGCCCATGGTTCCACTGTCAGAAAGATAAGTCCTCATAACTTCTAGCTGTAAAAACCAGTGGGGGTTGGGGCAGCAGAAGAAACTATGAGATTTTCAGGAGTCTCCTTTTAAAGGGTCCACAATGGACTTAGGACTTATACAGACTCATCCCTTCTGGGCTTCATCACTCAGGCAGCAGCTAGAAGGGCACCAGTGGCATGAGGAGAAATTGAGGTGTCTGGCTTCAGGACAAGTACCAGGAGACAGTTTCCTCCTGGACAAAATTCCAGAGATCAGGCAGCAGCATTGTCTCCTTTCTGAGCCCTCCCCCACACACAGACACAGAGTGATGACATGATATTGGAGACTCCACCAACCTGGTTCACACAAGTTGTCCCACCCTGGCAATTACCTAAGGCTTAGCCCCAACTTGCCAATGTGCTTTTCTACAATAGGCCACACTACTAAGACAGGGAGTCAGAAGAGCTCTACCTAATACATAGAAACAAACACAGGGAAGTAGCCAAAATGAGGAGACAAATATGGCTCAAATGAAAGAAAAGAACAAAATTCCAGAAAAAAAACCTAAACAAAATGGAGATAAGAAACCTATCAGATGCAGAGTTCAAAACACTGGTTATTAGGATGCTACTCATTGGGTACTTCAATGGCATAAAAAAGACCCAGGAAGAAATGAAATATACACTAAGTGAAACAAAGAACAATTTGACAACAGTGGAGTGGATGAAGCTGAGAATCAAATCAATGATTTGGAACATAAGGAAGATAAAAACATTCAATCAGAACAACAATAAGAAAAAAGAATCCCCCCTGAGAGAAACAAAACAAAACAAAACAAAAAAAAACAAGGATAGGCTAAGGAACCCTTGGGACAACTTCCAACATACCAGATTTGAATCATAGGGGTGCCAGAAAGAGAAGAGAAAGAACAGGAAACTGAAAACTTATTTGAAAATACAATGAAAGAAAACTTCCCAAATTGGTGAAGGAAATAGACATACAAGTCCAGGAAGCAGAGAGTCCCAAACAAGATGGACACAAAGAAGACCACACCAAGACACAGGATAATTAAAATGCCAAAGGTTAAAGATAAAGAGAGAATCTTAAAAGCAACAAGAAAAAAGGAGTTAGTTACCTACAAAGCAGTTCCCATAAGACTATCAACTGATTTCTCAAAAGAAATCTTAATGCAGATACCGGCCAGCAATATCTGCAGTGCTGCAGATGGTTAAGATATGAGAGAAATACACACAGACTACCGAGTCCTGTTGGGGAATAGGGATGGCACGGGCACTCTCTCTAAAGGAGAGAGAGCGCCCCACGCTGCTGCCTGAGCAGGCTTTTATTAGGTAGTTTTGGGTAGGAATACAGATACAGCTTATTAACCATTGTCTAGTAGTGAGGATCAAACAAATACATAACATTCAAAAAGGTAAAAAGGCCTCACACTGAGTTGGGGTATTATCACCTAAAAAACTACAGAATTTACGGGGCTAAATTCATTTCCTGCCTGGGCCTTTATAATCTAATTAAGAGCATCCTCAGCAAAGCAGGTTTCACAGGATTTTACATATTCTTTTTGTTTCAGGCCTGATTACCCTGGGAATCCCGCCATTTTTCAGCACAGGGCTGCACCACCCCTTGTCATTGTTGCAGGCTTGACTCAGGCAGAGGAGACAAGGCAACCAAGAGGTTTGAGACTTCTCGCAGGCAGAATGAGGACTCAGGCTTTGTCAAAGCCGAGGGGCGGGGGTCCATCACCCCCTCTTTCCACAGTCCCCCAAGTCCTTCCCTGAGGGACTTCCCACTTAATTGTGCCTGTCTTAGGTCCATCCTTCTCTGAGGAATCTTACCCATCATTGGCTAACTGACCAAGCAATGGGGGCCAGGCAAGGAGCAGGCAGTGCTCCTGCCAGGGAGATAAGCTTATCTCCTTAGTGTCTCCTGGTCCCGAGGTCTCTCATTCAGCCTTAGCCATGGGGGGTTACAGCTCCTGAAACCAGGCAGGGTGGTTCCCAACAAAATCTCACAGGCAAAAAGGAGCTGGAAAGAAGTATTCAAAGTGATTAAAAACAAGGACCTAAACCTAGATTACTCTATCCAACAAAGCTATCATTTAGAATTGAAGGGTAGATAAAGTGCTTCTCAGACAAGGAATAGCTAAAGGAGTTCATCATCACCAAGCCATTATTATATGAAATGTTACAGGGACTTATTTAAGAAAAAAAAGAAGATCAAAACTATGAACATTAAAATGGCAATAAATTCACAGTTATCAACAACTGAATCTAAAAAACAAACTAAGCCAAAAAAGCAGAAGAGAAACAGATTCATAGATATAGAGATTATTTGGAGAGTTATCAGTTGGGAAGGGGAAAGGGGAGAATGGAGGAAAGGTATAAGGATTAAGAAGTATAAGTTTGTACATACAGAATAGACAGGGGGATGCTAAGAACAGTATAGGAAATGGAGTAGCTAAAGAACTTATATGCATGACCCATGGACATGAACTAAGGGAGGGGAGGATTGCCAGAGGGAATAGTAGTACCATGTGGAGGGTGGCAAAAGGGGAAATATTGGGACAACTGTAGTAGCATAACCAATAAATTACATTAAAAATAAATAAATTATAAAATTAATAAGGGCCTTAGGGATTCATATGCATAGCAATGTTTGAGAAGCACTACTCTACACAATTTGAATAGTGTTGACTGTAAATCAGAATAATTCTATATGCTTTTAAACAAAGTTCTATTTCCATTCAACATTACCTGAGTGTGGTGAAAGCAGAAATTTGCTTGGTTTGATGTGACCAGGTCTGCACGTTCCTTCTTCCTTATTAGTGGAGAGAGGGATAGAAGAAGCCGGGGAGGAGTAGTCTAAGGCTACAGAATTGGAACTGACTACCAAATCTGGACAAACCACTCCAAAGAGCCAAGAAGACCTATGCCCTTTTTTTTTTTTTCCTTTTCTCACACCAAGTAGAATAACTTCTATTGAAATGAACCAACCAGTCCTGAATTTGACTGCTCAGATGTGTGTACAAATAATTTAAGGGTCTTTGCCATCACAGATCATGAAATGCCCACAAAGTGAACAGCTGTTCCCACAAGTGTCAGGTTCAGAACCTTAAAAAAAGTGACTACCTCTCTCCAAGAATTGCAATGCCTGATTATTAAAGATACCAATCAATTTATGTTCTAACAAAGATGAATCCATAGTAGAAAGGACAGAGGAAATGAGTATGGGGTTGAGAGTCCTGCCCAGTAAGAAAGAGATTGACAAACTTTTCCATCTTCTGTTAACCACGTGAGCCTGACCAAGGCACTCGCATCCTCAGAACCACAGGACTCCCATTGGAATAGGGGGATTAAAAACATCAGCTCCTATTTTATCAGCACCTATAAATATTTTACTAGCTCATAACTTTTGACCCAACAGTTATACTTCCAGGGAAATGTTTTATAAAATTTTCATATGTCTGAATATAAGTGTGTGATGGTTTATATGGATATATACTCATCCAGTGCTATTCAGATAGTAACTTTTAAAGCACCATAAATGTTCAATAAGATGAGAGTGGCTAAATAAATTGTCCACAATTTATTGACAGCTAACGATGTCATAATATGCAGCAATTTAAAAGGATGGTCGCATTTGCCCTGAAGCAAAAATATATCTATGCTGTACTGTTGAATAAAAATAGATGCAAAACAATGCCACATTCCACTGATTTTAAGATGGTAATTTTAATACTTTCACATTACTAAATGTTTAGTCTTATAATTCATGGTTTCTTATATAATTTCTATCAGCCAGGCAACAGTCTTCATGCTGTATATAAAATAATGAGAGATTATGCAATCAGTGACATCTTAGATTTAATGCAGTATTCAAAAAAACCACATATATATGTGAATGGATATGTTCATATATTTTTCATTTATATTGTGTATAGAATTAAGTAAATAGGGTTGGGAAGTGAGATGGGAGAAGTTTTGCTTTTCAGATTTTACACTATTTTACACTTCTCGCATTGACAGCAAACATTTAAACATTTTAAACTTAAAAACTAATCTGATAATGTCTTTATTTTTGTCTCACAAGATGGGTGGAAATGTTGTCATGCAAAAGTGTTGCTGCAGAGCTAGCTATGTGTGTTCGACTTTCCTTTCTCACCCACAGAGACCAGGCATAAGACACAGAAATTGGAGACATTCTGGGCTGCCATTTTTTTATTTTGTCTTGAGTGTAACATTTAGTCTGTGAGAAAATGAGACCGGATGGCCCATGGCAACATGAGAAGCCAATCTTTGGCTCATTGGGATATCACTTCTGATCATGGATGTGTCATGAGGCGTTCCACAAATCAGCAGGAAATGTCAAAACATCAGCAAATTGTGAGTAAATAGACTCATACATTTTGGTGCAAACTAGCTGAGAACAGAGGCTGGGATTTCCATATGCCCTGACAGACTCCACTGGTAGAAGCCCTCATGAATATTAACCACTTATATATTTCAGGGTGATTGCTGGTGGCACAACCAAGCCCAGCCCACCTTGTGAAGAAGGGCCTGGGCCTGCAGTGGGAAGGATTGAATGAATGGAGGGCAGTCCAGTCTGGCACCTGGAAGACTTTCTCTAGGAGCCAGAGAAATGGTGTCCTGAGCAGAGGAGTTTTCTCAAAGAGGGGCATATCATCACATGTATGAGCTTTGCAAACTACACAGCATCCTGTTCTTTCTCATTTTGAAGGCAGACATTTCATGATGGTGTCTACACAGTTAGCTCCTGGAACTCAGTGCCCTGTGCTTCACTGTACCCAGGGGCTCGGACCACTATAATAGGTGCCAGGCACATTTTACATTTTCTTTTTTTGGCCAGATTAACAGAGCAAACTTGCCTCTTTGAAAGTAGACTATTTCTGGTTTACTCTTGAGTATATGCAGGGTGAATTATCCTCATGTGATCTACACCCAGAGAAGTACTTACTCATGGAAAACTAAGACAGGACATAAGAAAAAGTGGATGGATAAGAAAAAGTAATGGAACAAGACAGATGTGTTGATAATTGTTGAACCTGAATGACGGGTGCATAGAAGTTCATAATGCTTTTCACTCCACTTTTGTGTAAGTTTGAATTTTCCATAGTGAATGGAGGAGTGCTGAATTTCTCAATCATCAGGGAAGGGCTACTATGCCAGCAATATTTCTGTTATTATATTCTTAATTTCCTTCCTTTCCTAAAAAATGGAGATAATACCAACTCACTGAGTTGTAACAAGTAGAGGAAGAAATGAATGTGAAATTCCCACACTGTGCATGAAAGTGTGCTGCTACTGCTAACGTAAAATAAGATAAAAATATATTTAAAATACTAGTATATTCACAATGATTACATTTAATGTTGCCAATATTTTTATTTGCTTTTTTCAACTCTATTTTTCCTATTTTCTATATTGAGCATATATATTGCTATAATTAGAAACAAAATAATTTTTATTTGAAAAATAATTTTCAACTCTATTTTTCCTATTTTCTATATTGAGCATATATATTGCTATAATTAAAAACAAAATAATTTTTATTTGAAATTAACATTGCCTCATCTCTACCCATATATGAATGATCTAATAAACTTGGACTTTAAAACATTCAAAGACATTCCTATTATGGTAACTTAAATTCCTCACTGACTGAAGTTTAAAGGTTTTTTGAACAATAACTTTGGTGTGAAGTTCCTTAAAGAGAAAAAAAAATACCTGGATTATAATGTATTCATCTCTTCTACCTGTTCCGAAGAAAACTGTTTAAATTGGCTGCTGGCTATTCCAGTGTAAAATTAGTTTGTGATTTGACAAGAAATGGGTGAATAACCATGAAATATTCTACCACTGTCAAAGAAGTTTGATTACTATTGAGATTTTCCCCTAAAAAACATGTATTATGTGCCTATTGCTTCTGCTTTTATTTGGGGCATAAAATAAGTAGAAGACACTGACTTACAGTTTTTGATGTTGTGCTCTATAAATAGTCTTGTATACTGTATTAGTTATCAGTTGCCACAATAATGCTACATAACTAGGCAAAATTGACACAGCAATATAACTTCCTTGAAACAGTATAAATGTTTCATGATTTCTGTGGAGTAACTGCAAGATCAGTTACTCCTCAAACTATATATAGGTAGGAGAAATCCAGATGGAAAACTCTGCAGCCTGAAATAATAAGCATTGATTTGGCTTCTGAGGCTACAGGGTGGAGTGAGTCAGGCTGGCCTTGGCTGATCTGGGTTGAACTCACTCTCATTCACATGTCTAGGGTGGGCTGGCTGTGAACTGCTTCAGGGTAGCCTTGGCTGAAACAAAGGGGCCAGGGGCTCTGCTCCACAGGCTTTACATCCTCTAGCAGGTCATCCTGGACAAATGCTCCTGATGGGAGGAAAGCACAAGCAAAAATGCCCAAGTGCTTTTTTCCCCCTCATCATTTTGTTCAAAATATATCTTATATTTTCCCCTTATTTTTTTTCCAAGTGCTTTTTTAAGCCTCTGTGTCATGTGTGCTAACATCCCCATGGCTAAAGCAAGCAACTAAGATAGCCTAGATAAAAGACTGAGGAATAAATTCTCTGTCTTTAGTGAAAGGAATTGCAAAGTAACATAGCAAAAGTTGGGGATACAAGAGAGGGTAAAGACTTGAGGCCATTAATGCAATCAATGTGCCATATAAACTTACATAATAAGAAGTAAAATTTCTCTGTGATTAGTGTATTTTGCAAAGCATTGCTATACATCTTTATTATATATCTAAATACATCCTTAAGGACTAAAGAGGATTAATTCTAGCCCTGATTGCTGTGGCTCAGCTGGTTGGGCATCGTCCCACAAAGTGAAAGATTACCTGTTCGATTCTGGGTTTGGGCACATGCCTGGGTTTTGGGGTCAGTCCCCAATCAGAGCACATATAAGAGGCAAGCAATTGATATTTCTCTCTCACATTAATGTTTCTCTCCCTCTCTGTCTCTCTCCCTTTCTCTCTAAAAATAAATAAATAAAACCTTTTTAAAAATAGGATTAATTCTTTTAGTAGGGCAACTATTAGTTGTTTCAATGTTAAAGTTTACTTCTACTTCTAGCATTTTTACATATATGCTATAGTAGTTTGAAATTGTATTTCAGAGGTCAGTGAATAAAATTGTTCTTTCACTTTTTGCGTATTTGTGATTGCTTGATAAAACCCCCATTTATCTTTCAAAACTCACCTATTATATCACCTCCTCCAGGAGACCTCTCTGGTTTCTCCAGATAAAATTAATCATGCCCTTCTCTGAGCTACATCTGTGCATTGCACTTGAGTTTGTTTTCACCCTTATTTATTGTTTAAACTGAGATCTGCCTTCAAGAGTCTGAGCCCACTGAGAGGAGTAAGGAGAACAGGTTCTGGTAGTGCTATTTCCTGCACAAGTTATTCAACTTAGGCTCTATTTACCTCTTTATTCTCACCTTTATAAAGGAAATAATTGCATTTGCTCAAAAGGGATATTTAGAGAAATAAATGAGCATTAAACATTTGGTAAAATACCTGACATACAGTACTAAATAAAATTAGCTATTATCAATTTTAATACTATTATCCTTAATGCTGTTTAATTGATGTTATATCATGTTGAAGCAAATTTATAATACTGGGTCTAGGCTGCTAAAGCAACCCTAGATCCTTGAGTTCTAACAGGGTCCTTTCACACCCAATGGTTAGGTACAACTTATTAATGATACTGCAAACAGGGCCTGAAGAAGAAAGGGGCAGAAAACCAATAGCTGGGCAGTGTCATCTCATTCTGAACCTGCTTCGCACTTCTATGAAGATAAAGAACATACAAGATGATCTAAATGTCCCCAATTAATACTCATCTTTATAGATCTCATTTCTAGTATTGTCTTTCTGTTCCTCTGAGCAGAAAGTTCACTTAAGTCATTTCAATCAGCCCTATTTGCCAAAAAACAAATAATAAGATGTTGGGACAATGGGAAAGAAAACTCCATCCCTGAGGTTGAAGAGGTGATGAAATGGAATTACATGTCACCCCCAGTTCTCAGTTTGAACGCTGCATTCACTTTGTGACATCCCAGATTCAAAATGGGTGAGCTGAGGTTTAGAGGAATTGAACAGACACCATCTTGACAAATGAAATTAATACTCTGAAAATGAGGGAGGAGAAACATTGCCTAAAAATTCAGGAAAAAAATCCAGTGAATAAAGTGTATGGCATATTTTGAAAATGTCTGAAGATTAATTTAAATGTTTGTGTCATCATCATTTTAGCACAGTTTGGGGCAAAAAAAGAATCTTAACAAATGGAAATATATATTTTGACATCTATTCATTATGCCATAGAGCTTCCAAATATTAAATTCAAAAGACAAATTTGGTTTTTAATATAAACATACTGTTGTTTATCAAAGAAATTGTATCTGCAGAATTATAAAATTGGAATTTTAAGTAGATAAATATATACATAATAAAATAAAAAATGCAAATAATATGAAATGGTGTAGGGTAAAAACTGTCTCCCACCCAAGTCTAATTCTCCAGTCCTCAAAAGAAACATGATTACTAGTTTTTTATAGAACCTACTTTTTCTTGTACATGCTTATATGTTCTGATAATTGTATTACAGCTTGATAGAATTAAAGAGTTTTTCAATTTGTTGAAATTTATTTTCAATTTATTTTACATATTTAAAAACAAAAACAAAAACTACAGCCTTGCAGCTTTTAAAGTATTTACATGATTTGGACAAAGTTGGCCAGTTAATCATCTATGATTTGTTTGGTTTCAAGTAACTGAAAAAAAGTTGATTTAAGAAAAAAACATTATCGGCTCATGTGTAGATCTGACAGCTTCAAACACAGCTTGCAATCTTGACTATTTATCTCCTTCCTTGCTTTTTTTGGCTCTGTTCTCTACACGTTGCCTCCATTTTTAGACTCCATAGAGTGACAAAATAGTGGTCAGCAGATCTAGCCCCACATTCTACCTAGCTTCAAATCTAGCAAAATGAAAAAGAGCTTGTCTCTTCTCCAGCTATTCAAGGTAAGTCTGAAGCTTAATTCCTACTGGTCCATATTGTCTCATACACATCCCTGAACCAATCACTGTGCCAAGAGGAATGTCCTTTTGCCCCCAAAGCACATGCCTTCCTCTCCCCCACTACCCTGACGAAGCACATGATCTAAGCGTGAGAAAAGCTGTGTCATCCAGGAAAAACTAAGGTGCAAAACAAGGGTCTATTATCAGAATAAAGATGAACTGATGCCAGGCAGATGAAAAATCACAGAAGTTTATTCCACTTATCCAATTAGGAGAAAGATAGGAGTAAGTATCCCTTGCTTTGCAGTACAAACTAGTCATATCTAAGACTAGGGAAACTAAACCCTCCTCTTATAATACCACATGGTTGTTTATTTTCAAATGATGTTTCTTATTACAGGATAAACCTCACTTGGACAAGCAGTATAAGTTAGCCAGTATCATGTTCCTGCTTTCTGCAATACTGACTTGAATTCAATAATAAAATAACTCAAATTTCAGTCACTTTCCAATTACTTTCAGAACCATTCCCAGTAAATACATGGTGATAGTTTTATATTTTTCTCCCTTTCAGGAAATTCATTATTGGAATTCTTCTTAGCCACTAAAAGTAGTAATTAGATTTCTCCATTACCCAGAAGACATAAATATATACACTAAACCATAACTGAAATAAAAATGATAAAAGAATATGGATGGCTTCCATCAAATTAGGGAAATAACAGTTAAGACTCAAATAGAAGTATATCAATAGGTAATACAAGACAAAATATCTCTTTTTTAAATGCACATTTCAAGTGATATTTAAGAATGCTGTTTACAATAAAACACTATTCAGTAACACTGAAACTATACTGCTTTTAACCTCAGGACTGCAGAAGATTCAGGTAGAAATGAAGATCACCTAGTCTAGTGATGTGGTTGTATCACAAAGCAGACCATTGGGAAGAGAATTAACTCAGGTGCAGGCTTAAAATACAAATTGTTGGGGATGACCTAGCTCTAGTAAGTTAATGATCTGCAGGTGGGATCTGAGAACTGCATGTTAATTGGCTCAATTAGTGATGCGTAAGTGGCCTAAATTTGGGGGAAAAATGTGGACGATCTAAACCCTTTATTTTATAAACAGGGCTACTGAAGTGCAGAAAGTGAAAATGATTTGCCAGTAAATGGTGGATCTGGGCTAAACCCATGTGTCCTGATTACCATACTCTTACCGCCTTTTTTGCTTTCTGCCTTTATGTTCATCCATTTACATAGGGTCACTGAGAAGGCATCTGGCTGACCAGATTCTCCAAGCTGGTGTGAAATTCTATTAGAAAGATGTCCAGTGGGGAAATTACCATATCAATGACCTTTAACTATACGTTAGAGGATTTATTTTCCTGACCATCCAGAGCATCTGTCTGGTTTAATACTTAGTTGGTTTTTAAACAAAAATGTTTCAGGTAAGGAATGGTGTTTTCCTTGGTTACAGAGCCATACATTCAGAAAATCCAAGTCAACCAATGGGACTCATTCAAGTTGAGGATACACTGCACCTGAAACTCGTCAACTTCACTGTTCAATTGATTCCTTTTGTAATTGTCTACAATAAAAGTAAAGAAAGACTGAGGGAATTATTTTATTGAAACCATTTTGATTATATTTTTTTCTAGCTACTTTAGGTATTATTTTACCATACATAAAATTGTATCTGGCTAATTTCTTCAAAGTGATGTTTCAAACTGCAATTAAGCAGCATCAACAATTTCTAGTAGGCAAGATTCTCTCTTCCTTACTTCTACTGTAACTGACTCAACTTTGTATCTTCTGTATCCAGCATAATGCCTGGTACTTAATACTATGGTATTATGTAAAGTTATATGCTACAGTAGTTAAGAGAAAGGACCCCTGGTATGCTGGTAACTGTTTAACAACTGGCTCTCCAAGAGAAAAAAAGTCCTGATTTGTAGCATTTGCTGATTTCCATGGTGTAAATATCCCACCTTGGCTCATGTCAAGCCATTTACCTCATGTCGCTGGCTGCAGACTTACAAACAGAAGTATCCAAGCACACCATTGTATAGTATTTCCACCACAGAGATTTGATAGAAATAACTTCAACCAAGGATGAAGTAGAATGAATAAAATAATGAGAAGACTATGAGTTTGAGTGCTTATTTCTTTTTAAAATATAATTTATTTGGTCAAAAGTTATATAATTTAATTTTTAATAATGGCTGTATTTACTTACTGGTGCTCGAAATTCCTCTTGTGAGCCAATATGATCTGACTTCAGTTATGACTGGAAATGGCATGTGGTTCAAAAAGATATGGGTTTGAGCCATGAATCCTCCAAATACTAACATCACCTCCTTATGCCTCATTTTCCTTATCTGCATAGTGGAATAACAATGGTAAGTATCTCACAGGTTGTGTAAAGAATAAGTGACAAAGTACATGTAAAATTAGTAAAATTTTGTAAGAGCTCAACAAATGTTAGCTGTTAGTAATAATAATTATAATAACAATATTCAATAAACATTGACTCAGTGATGGATGGTGAACAGATGGGTGAATGGATGCATAGAGGGACATGTGGGAGAAAAGGGAGTCTTTGAATGCAAAGTGCAGATGATGTTCTGTTGAGTTGTACACTTGAAACCTGTATGGTTTTGAGGACTGATGTTACCCCAGTAAATTAAAAAAAAAGTAAAGAATTCATAACCTGAAAAAAAATGAGCTGTGTTCAACTGCAAAATGTCTCTGAAGAGGAGATGAAATCCTCCAGACTGGGATGCTGGGTGATTTGATCAACCCCTCTTCTTTCTGTGAAGTCACAGGCCTATCAACCCATTGTGTACTAAGAGACAAAACAGCCACTGAAAAAACTGGAAAAGAATTGCCTGTTAGTCACCCCTAACTTCCCCTGGGCACTCAAGTGTTAAATTTTCTCTTTCAGACATCTTCTGAAGAAATGGCTGAGTCTGTCCTTTTCAGAATCACCCTTTAGCTAATACCAAGTGGCATTGTTTTTCCTCCAACTACTGCCTCTCTCCCACCTAAGAAAACCTTTCTTTCCTGCTCACTCAGTTGATCACAGCAGGCCTCACAGGGCCCAATGGGACTGCTGCTCACTCAGAGTCGGATGTGCTAGGAGCTGTTTGCTCTCACACCAAGTGGAGTCTTCTCCTCCTCCTTGCTCAGTGAGTACTTCGGTTCACTCTCACACTCCAGGGAAGAGAAAGTCTTCTGACAACTGCAGATCCTGGAGCTTTCGTGAAGAAAATGTCTCACAAAAACTATAAGTAGAAACCCAGTTACCGTGAAACTCAGCTTCCTAATCATTTAAATGAATCCCCAAATGGTGGTATAACAGCAATGAAAATAGGAGTTTGACAAAAGTTCGCATTAATGCATCAGGATGAGAACATTGACGTCCTCACTTAAAGTCTGGAACATTGTTTATTGACTCATGCTGCTTTTTTTTTGGGGGGGGGGCAGTTCTCAATATAAAAATAATGCATTTACTTTTACTACTTTCAAAAGCTAAATGCTGAGGTACATATGTGTTCGAATGAGGGAACAAATCTGTCTACTTTTTCTATCCTAAATACTTTAAAATGAAGAGGAGATATTTTTAAGTATCTATAACAGGACTGGTAAACAAAGAAAAAGTTCCAACAAAGAACAATAATAGAAACAGATGGAGACATAGAATAGAAGGAACATCTTTAACCAGATAAAGATTACCTACCAAAAGCCTAGAGCAAGCCCCATACTTAATGGTGATATATTCCTCTGAAAATCAAGGAAAATCCCAGATATTCACTCTAATTACTTCTACTACCCTGAAGATATCAATGATTGCAGTAATACAAGTAATAGAAATCAAAAGTATAAGGATCAGAAAGAAATGAAACTGTCATTCACAAATGTTGAAAACCTACACAATTCAAGAGACTCTTCAAATTATTAGGATCAATGTGAACCTAAGTAAGGTGGTCAGATTTAAAGTCAGTAGGCAAAAGTAAGCCTATAGGTCAACATCAAATATTTTAAAACTGATTTTAGTCCTGGCTGGTGTGGCTCAGTGGATTGAGTGCCAGCCTGTGAACTGGAGGGTCGCTGGTTTGATTCCCAGTCAGGGCATGTGCCTGGGTTGCAGGCCAGGTCCCCAGTGGAGGGCACACAAGGGACAACCACACATTGATGTTTCTCTCCCTCTCTTCCTCCCTTCCCCTCTCTCTAAAAATAATATCTTTTTTAAAAGTAATTTTAAAGGCTTCAATTTATAATATTTTTATGGTATTGGGGAATAAAGCTCAAAGAATAGCTACCATGTTAATGAATAGGAAGATTCTACATCATAAAGTGGTTGATTCTCTCCAAAATTACCTTAAGTACTATTCCTATCTAAATTCCTGTAAGCTTTTCTTAGAAGTACAACTGATTCTATACTTTATGTAAAAGGGGGCAGGGATAAGCCATGACACTTTGAAAGAAAAATGAGGTTGGGAGAGCAACATGCTCTCTAGGTATCAAGATATAGTATAAATCTATAGTAATTAGCACAACCTAATATTGTTTTAGTTATAGGCAAGTAGTGAGAAAACGATAAAATAGTCAAGTAGTAAGGCCAGATATATACTTAGGGACTGTTGAATTGTGTCCCCCAAAAAGGTGTGTTCAAGTCCAAATGCCTGGTACCTATGGATGTGGCTTTATTTGGAAACAGCCTTTGCAGAAGTAAAGTTAAAATGTGGTTGTATTGGATTAGGGTGGGCCCTAATCCAGTCACTGGTATCTTTATAAAAGGGACAGAGAGACACAGAGAAAGAAACAGGGGAAGGTAGATATTGACTTTATGTTGCCAGAGCCAAAGAATGCCAATGAATACAGACAACCACCAGAACCTAGGAAGAAGTAAGAAAGCATTCTTCACTAGGGCCTTCAGCGGGAGCATGATACTAGTAGTGCCTTGATTTTGGACTTCTAGTCTCCAGAGTTATAAGAGAATAAATTTCTATTGTTATAAACTATCCAGTTCATAACACTTTATTATGACAGCTCCAGGAAATGAATACAAAGATATGTGAAAACCAAATATGAAAATCACAAACCGTAAACAGAAACATTGACAAATTTATTAAAGATCTAGAAGTGAAAAACAATGCTTTAAAAGTTTCAGAAGACAATGTAAAGGCCTATCTGTATTTCCCGTTATAGGGGTTCTTTACATGTTTTGAACACTAATCCATTATCAGATCTATGTATCTGTTTACTATTCTCCAGGCTTCCCCATTTCAGTTAAGGACCCACCATATACTCAAACTCACAGCCCTTAAACATTGGAGGACTCTTTAATTCTTCTCTTTGCCTTGCAGGATTTTCATTCCTCCAGCAAGTCCTTTGGCTTTGCCACCAAAAATATCCAAATTCTCATCACTTCCCATCATTTCTGCTGCTGCCTCTCAAGTCAAAGCAACCGTCATACCTCTGGGTCACAGAAGTAGCTTTCTCACTTACCTCCCTGCTGCCATATGTAGCCCCCAAGCACACCAAACACATAATTCTCCAACAAGCTACTTCCTATAGACTAAGTGTCTGTGACCCCTCTTCTCCTGTTTTATTTTTTATTTACTTTAGAGAGAGGAACATTTATGTGATAGAGAAACATCAATCAGTTGCCTCCCATACATGCCCCAACCAGGTATTCAATCTACAAATGTGGTGTGTGCCCTGACCTGGGACTGAACCTGCAAACTTTTGGTGTATGGGACAATGGTCCAAGAAACTGTGTCACAAGGCCACGGCCATCTCCTTACTCCACATTTCCATGTGTTGAAATCCTAATCCCCAGTGTGATGGAATTGGGAGGCAGGGCCTTTGGTGGGTAATTAGGTCGTGAGGTGGAGCCCTCATGATAGGATTAATGCCTTTCCTTACAAGGAGAGGAATGAGCTTAGAAACTCTTATAATAAAAGACAGTGAAGTGATTAGGAGAATGAGTCAGAACAAACCTGCTGTGTGTCCTGGGGCCAGTCACTTAAATTCTCTGAGTGTTTGTTTTCTTGTTCAAATTGGGGAAAAGTTTAACTACTGTAGATTTGGGGGTGATAGGAGAATGAAATCATGAATGTAAAGTCTTAGTCCAGTGCTTCGCCTATAATGAGCACTTAAAATAATAGCTGCTATAGTGTTGAATAATATTTGATTTATTATTAATAATAAATTATTGTTATTGTGAATTGACTCCCATTTAGCAGTAATTATCCTGTGTACATATTTTCATTTCATCCTCCCAACAACCATGCAAATTCTTGTTGTATACCCGGCCAAGCACTCTTCATGGTGCATTTGCTAGGAAACACATAGTGTACATACAGGGAAGCGAGGGAAAATTTACATTTGAGTAGACATTAATGAAGATACTATTTACCAAGCTGAAAGTAAGTCTGAAGCAGTCAGGGGGAGAAATGGGCCAGCAGAACCTGGAGAGAACTGTGTAAGAGTCAGCTAGGAGGAGCTATGATCTTTCTAAGAGGCTATCCAGAAGGGAGGAAGCTGGAGAAATTATAATCCAGACCTCAGGCCTCCTGCTGGTGCTTCCACAGCTCAAGAAGACTCAGAGGGTGAAGGAGTCAGTCCATTGATCAGCTTTCCAGGCACAGAACAGGGAAGAGAGGCTTTGAGAGAAGTGCATATATGACTGATTATATAATTTTTGCAACAGCCTTAAAGGATGTGTACTACTATTATCCCATTTTTACATGAGGAAACTAGGAGCTTAGAAAGGTTAAATTATTTGCTGACAGCTGGCATGTGGTGAAGATGGGGTCTAGGTCTATACAGTCCCAATCCTGAGCCATGGCTCTCTCAGAGGTGAAGTGGCTAAGTCTCAGATCAATCAGGTAAGATGCTGGACCAACGTCAAAAGAAAGAGCTGGGGTTACTCAGTTCTGCCTGGCTCTGAATGCCATGCTCTACATGTGACCCCTGCCATATGAGCACCTATAATGTAGCAATTCACAAGAGACAAACACTGATAATTTTTCTTCATAATAACAAAATGAAGAAGTGAGAACACCAACAGTACTAACTGAAGTACTCAACTGGTTGTCACCTAAAGGGAGGGAGCAGTCATCCTTAGAAATGAACAATATTTATGGAGTACAGAAAATAGCAAGGAGTAGGCCAGTGTTTGCAGCTCAGCATTTTACAAAACCCCAGTGGTCACTAGAGATATTCTGAGGGTTTACATTGTTAGAGATATCGGGATATCTCCGTTCATTGATTTTTAAATTTTATGAAATAATTAAATAAAGTGTTTTTTCTATTAAAAAAATAGGACAGTCTGAGGATTTGCAGCTTTTATTATGGACACTTTCAAGGAATGTAGCCCCTTTTCACTAAATACTATTGGCCAAAACAGGGGCTTTACAGGTAGGTACACATTAAATTAAATTAACTTAATCTATACTCTTACTAGACAGAATAAAGTTAGGAAGCATTAGAAAAGCAAGAATTGATGATCATGAAAATGAAGATAAACCTACAATTTCCCCTCCAATTGTTACCTTCTAAATTCGTACATTAATTAATTCAATCAGAATTTTTAAACCACACATGTCAGGCTGTGTCTACTGCCCCAATTCCCACTGTTCAGTAAAGGAATTTTAGTGGTGATTATAGGTATTTTGGCTTTGATTTATTAAAGATAATAACTACCCATATGATGGTTTATTTGCAGAGAAATGTGGCAAATAGAATCCCTAAAATATTTTATTAGCTTGTCATTTGGAAACAAAACAGAAAAACATAAAAAATAAACTTTAAAGTAGAGAAGCCAGGCATTCCAAACAATCAAGTCATGAAGCCATTTTTTAAAATCTACTTTAATGTTGTGACACCTGTTAAAAACCAATCTCTATTTTAATAACCAGTCAACCCTCAAACTAAATAAAGTATGATGTCCTTTTAAAATGCGTTTTTGTTCCAGAATTAATTCAAAGTACATTAACTGAGATATTTTTTAAAGGAGAAATGTTGGCATTGCTTTTTACATAGAAAGTAATTGCTACTAATAATTTTTAAAAATTTGTTTTATTATACAATATAGGTTAAATTTTTAAAAAATAAAATTGCTTCTTTATGATGTGCCATGAATGAAATAATGAAGTTATTCACTAACCTGACAAGAGGAGTCCAGGAACATTGCTCTGTGTGTAGTAGACATTTGCTGCTTTTCTTTTCTTCTGGAAATGGTGCCAGGAGTCTCCTTTGGGAACTTCTCCTCCCAGCCACAGTCTCATATGGTGTAGGTGAAGCTGACCTGACTCCCTGCCT
This sequence comes from Trachops cirrhosus, assembly GCA_028533065.1. Lineage (NCBI taxonomy): Eukaryota > Metazoa > Chordata > Mammalia > Chiroptera > Phyllostomidae > Trachops > Trachops cirrhosus. The sequence continues at coordinate 50,531,324 of CM052544.1, read as the reverse complement.
TGTTGATGGGCACCTTGAACCAGACCAAGAAAATCAATTTGTAGAATAACCCAAACTAGGCTAATGACTTTGACTGGAACCAAGAGAATAAAATAGCTCTGTTTTGGCTGTAGCCACTGAGATGGAAGAACCTAAGGCTGGGGTAATCTTAGCACTGTGCGATGAGAGTGAGCCTGAGAAGAAAGGAACACAGAAAACAGAGCCAAGTCATGGATAGAGACAGGTTCCTGATGACATGCGTGAGCCCTGGATCCAGCTATTAATGAATTCAGTTGGATTTCCCTTCTAGACTTCTCAATTACATCAAGAAATAATATGATAGATAACCTTGAATATATCACTTTATTTCTCTGGACCTCAATATCCTTATCTATAAAATAAGGGCATTAGACTAAATGACTGCCTAAAATCTCAAATCTTGCATCTTTTGATATTGTGATTGCCCGTTCATTAGTGACCTCATTGAGAAAATGCTTAAATTGACCTGAGTTCAAGTGAAAAAATAAATGGTGCTGACCATTTCTATCTTCTTCATAGATTAAAAAAAAAGTGATTAGTACAGCAGTTATAATTGTAGGGGACTTGAGAGGTCATCTAATCCTCCATCTCAGTCTCTGACCTAAATTGAAAAATGTGCAAAGGTTTTTTTATACACAGTATCTTCATTTTGATGGAACCCAAGGGCAAATGTCTGAGTTAATTTAATTGAAGATGCTATTTGCACCCTATATCATAAGCCTAAATATTCCTGCCCCCACTTTGATGGATAACCATAGCTGTTATTTATTTTAGTCTTACATTCATTTGATGAAAAATTTTTGCACAATTTAGCAACTGCAAAGAAGAACCTTTTTTATGTAGTTCTTCATAGTCTAATAATTCTTTGATAGACAGCATCTGTATCCCCTGCTAATTATTTTCTCTATAAGGCAGGGTATTTCCCAGAAGATGTTTTACAGGTAGGGAAGCTTTTGAAAATATACAAGATTTTGAACTTTTGAGATAAGAGATTTGTTGTAAAACTAGTCCTTTTTATTGCTAGTGTGTCATTCAAAATAAAATAATACATTTAGACATGTTGCAGCAATTCACTTGCTATTACTCAAATCTTACCCTCTAATTAGAAAGAGAAATATGAAGCCTCATCAGTGCATAATTTAACAAATTCAATGCCACGAAATTACCATATTTTATTCTTGCCTACCACCAAAATTTGTGAGCACAGAGGAAAAAAATGTTCACTTCTAAAATGTAAGATACGACTTACAACAATAGAGTGCTTGAGAGGCAAGAGTGCAGGTTCAGGATAATCAAAGGTTTTGGACAAGTTCCAAAAGGCAGATTTTAAAATATGACTCAATCTTCAAATCCCATCTGCTTTGGGATGCAATAAAAAATGAAATAAAGTCACTTGGGGAGAGAAAAAAACTATGAAAACCAGGACTTTTGAAAGTACTGATGGAAATGATTTTGGGACAGTGGGGATTCCAGGAAGAATTCTCAAGGGAATTAGAATTTCACTTTCAGATAGAAAAACACATATCCATGAAAATGTTAGAAATCTCCCTACACTGGAATTCAAGTTTACTTTGCTCTATCATCATTCTGTCCCCTGTCTACTTATATAGCCACATTTTAGGGTAGGTTAGAAGCTTTACCTAAAAACCCTAAAGTTATATTGTGTAGCAAAATCAAGGTTTTTCTCATTCACATCACAATCCCATTAAAATGTTTCTGTTCAAGAAGCCTTCCCCTTGATCGTTTCATTTCATGGCTCCACCCTTCTTTAGGCCCTTAGGGCTCTCCATTTAGCCAGCATTTGGGAAAAGAAAACTTAGGAAAAGTGCATCCACATCTTAACTACTTTGGCTTAGAAAGAACACAGATCACTACACATTCCATTGTCCAGTGTTCACTCATATGTCACATCCAGGTGAAAATGAGGCAGGAAAATATAATCAAACTGTGTGCCAGAAGGAAAAGGAAAAAAGTTTTGATGAAATTGTCATAATCTCTGCCATACTTCCTCACCCCTCACCCCTCCCTCCCTCCTTCTATCATATTTGCAAAAACAATATTGCAAAACAGTTAAAAATGTAAAGTTAAGTATGCTCTAGAGTATCCTCTACCAGGATACAGATTCAAGCTCTGTTCTTAGTAGCTATGAGATCTTGGAAAATTATGTAAGCTGTCTATGTTTACTCTTCTGTAAAACAGAAATAATGAAAGTACTTACTCATAGCATCATTACAAGTATCAAATAAATTAATGCCTGTAAAGAATTTAGAATGTGCCTGGAGCTTAGTCATTTCTCAGTTTCTGTATCAGTCAGACTTCTAGGTTGCAACAGAAACAATGTTGCTGACTTAAGAAAAGAAATTATGAGGAGAGTAGAAAGGCTGCAGAAACAGGCTGAGAAAACAAGCCCAAAGCAAGCAACTTCTGGAGGGACAGGCTTCAGGAATCAGGGCAAATTTCCCAGCAGGAACAGGTCCATCCACACATCCACAGGCCACTTCTGTTGCTGAGGTGATTTCCTCTAAACCCCACTACACCCTGCAGCACTTACTCAAATTCCAAGTGCTGTAAGAAACTATCTGATCAAGATGAAGATGAAGTTGGATGCTTGCCTCTGTACTTGCCAGAATGAAGATAAAGGGAATTTGCCCTCACTTGCTTTCTGTTTCCCAAGAATGCACACAATGGCACATTTTTTAGAGGAGAAAAAGTTTTATAGTCATAGAACCTTGCCATGATTGGGTTTTGAAGAAAAGCAGATACAAAAAAAGAGAGAAAAATATCTATTATATGACACATCATCTCATCTATTCACCCACCCACTCATCTATTTATTCATTTACTCATCCACCAAATCATCCATCCACCCATCCATCCATCCCTCCATATAGCCAGCCAGCCAGACAGCCAGACAGCCAGCCATTTAGCCAGACACCCATCCACCCACTCACCCACCTATCCTCCCATCTAGTCATCTCCACTCACCTACCTAGCCAGTCAGCCATCTCTCCACCTATCCAGGCATAGATACATATTTCACAAACACATATCACTGGATTTCAGTCATGATCTTTATATCCAAGTGCCATTAAAAAATGAGGCTTTCAGAGGAAACTCTTATGGACATAGTTCTCCCTAAGGCTTATGTCTCTCTGAGCAGTAGATGAAAAATATTGCAGTCTGCAAAGAATTGCCTTGAAAGACTTAGGACCCCTGCCTAAATGCCTAATGTAGTATAAAAGAGTGACTTCAGCCCCAGGGTGAATGGAATCTTATGCTTCATAAGGCAAGATATGTATTATGATAGCAGGACAAAATAACCTTGGTCAAATCTTAAATTCAAGACTCATCTAAAGCAAGAATATCTCTTTCAAATTCAGATTCAAAATTTACATTAAAAGCAAGGTGTGCATATGAATTCTATTTAAAATTCTCTTTATAGACTTGGATTAGGGTTGAAATTAATACCAAACTTCTATCCTACCTGAGATGCATTTAACGGTTTGACCAGAGTTTAAGGTATTCTTCTGGCATTAATAACCTAATTTAATTTGCAATCTCTATGTTAGAATTGATGTAGTCAAAATAACCAAAACAATTACACTATTTTCCTCAATGACATTCTAAATTAGCCCTTTTGCTCAATTATGACAGCCTCCACAAAAGATTTTATTTTTTTAAGGGAGTTAATAGTCTTGGCATTTTAATGCCATATTTTTGAGGAATTAAAATTTAGTCACTAAAATATGCTGTAACACAATTTTAATAGACGCCTTCTTGTGTCTGCCTTCCACTCCTTAATTGTTGGGTGCAAGGCACATGCTAAGACATTTACATAGATCAGCTCATTTAATCCTCACAACAACCTATGACATAGGCTTTGTTTGTATATATAGGAAATTGAGACTTGCAACATTAAGTAGCTTTCCCAACTTCACTTACATATGAATGATGAAACTGGAAATCAAATCCAATACTCTGATTCTAGAACCTATGTCCAACCACCATACATCTAGCCTTCCAGATCTTTGACCTGCATCACTCAGGTTGGCTCATTGGCAGCCATGCTTGGTATATGTGACCCCACCATCTTAATTAGTATTATTAGGGTTAGATAACTCATTCAAAAAGGACTAACTGGGGGGCTTTTCTGGAAATCTGGAATTAAGATGAAGAAACTTCTATTTGATCAATATTAGCTCCAAAAAATGGAAGAGACATAATCTGAGAAGTACCAAGTAGACTATTCTTCACATGATGTGGGGATGAGTAGGGGAAAACTTGAAGGTAGAGGCAGAGGCAGGAGAGTTAGGAGGACATGCCAAGAGAAGTTTTGATTATTTCTTAAAATATTTTTAAATTTATTGAAATGGCATTTGGTGAAACATGGGTTTAATGGCAGCCTCAACAATAACAATGATGTGGGAGACATCTCTTCCCAAGATTTTTGTAATTACAATTATATCAGTATTTAAAGAATCTCTAGAATCAGATAAATTAGACAATACTAGTGGAACACGTATCTGTTATCTGCTTCACTATTATACTTGTAATTGACATTTTTAGCACTTTAATTCATGTTAGCAGTCCCAAAGGCATCTGAATCTGTAAGTTGTTGTTCTGAATAAAGCATTGGTACTTAGCTCGTTATTTCAAGTTTCCCTTTGAAAATAAAGTGCCTGTTTCCTTATTATAGAACTTTTTAAATGGCTCCCTAATCATTATAAATGTTGTTTAAATATTATAAACATTATATAAACCAATTATTACTCATGTTCTTTTTTTGCTTTCCAGTAGTTCAAATCTCTCATAAGCCCATTGCATCTCTCCCTCTGAGTTCTAGAATTGCCCCCAGTGCCTGTACAGTGGACTTCCCAGTGTGTGTAGCATAGCTGGAATTGCTTTCTGTTACTTGCCACCCAAAGTTCTCTGATGCTATAAGAAGCATAACAGGAATCCAGTATTTATTAAAAGTTCACTAACTGGTAGTCTATTTACATAAATTTACTAACTTAATTCCCATGATCTCTCTGGGAGTATCAAGTTCAAAGCATTTAAGTGATTTGAAGAAGTCACATTTCAGCTCTGGCCCTCTAGACTATATAGAGCGCAAGTTCTTCCTCTATCATGCTGTAACCTACCTCAGAATTAAGAGAAAAAAGAGAAGAAAGAAAAAACTCAGAAACTCAGAAATATTGCTCAAAACCTGAACTTTGTGAACAATAAAGGTACAGATAAAATGTGATGACCACTGTTTGCTCCTAAAATATTTCACTGCCCCCCTAATGCATAGAATAGTAAGTGCCTATTTCTTTACGATCCTGTGTATCTGGGTCTGTCATAATTTGCACAAATCAGAACAAAACTTATCCTTTTAAAACATGTAGGCATTAAGCTAGAAAGGGACAAAGAATGAAGAAGAGAAGCCAGTGCATGCAAAACAGCAGTGTATACACAGTTGAACAGTTGTACTCACCACAAGGAAGAGACTCAGGCCAAACGAAAATAGGCAAGTTAATTGCCAGGGAGACAGGGATCTTAAAACTGAAACCCAGAAGAATGAGCCCAAGAGAGGCAAGAGGAGAAGCCAAAACAGCTCGGATGATCTGGGCGGCAGACCAGGCAGATCTTCCCACCAGCGCTCCATCCAGAAGGTGAGTTGACTACTCTTTGTCCAATCTTTGTATATGTTTGCCTCTGCTCTCACTGCCAACTAGCTCTCTTGCCCACTCCTCTATGTTTTTCTCTACCTCATAGCTTCTGCTACTTCTGGTGTCTGCTTCCTTGTTGCTTCTGCATACTGAGAGCTCCTAGGTACTTCTGTTCACCAGGATACAAGCTCCTCCACATCGTACCTTTCAAGTTCACCTGGGACCATTAGTAGTGCAGTGGGTTGCATGTTTCCCAGCAAAGTCCTGGAGCCTCCATCCTCACTTGGATCCTTGATTGTTAAAAGGGGGCAGGGAAGGCTGAGTCCAATTCCACCTAACCTTAGGATGTGATAAGTTCCTCTCCTCCCAGAAGACTTCCCAGATATTGCAGGATCTCTCCTGTCTTGGAACTCTCATTTCCCCTATTTTGGGGCTAACATAAGAATACTATACACAAAATAGAGAAGGAAGAAATAATTGTGGGTCTAATGCCTGAGCCACTTTGGGCAGCTTCAACTGTGGCAGCAACAGGCACAACAGCAGTACCAAAATCTTAGCATTAGCAGTTCAGTCAGATGCCCAAAGCCAAAGCAGGCATGCATCTGGGACATTTTTTTTTTGTCCTTGCTGTTGTGACTGCTGTATTCTCTTCTTTTTGGTGCTCCAATCTCTCTCCTTTCTCTTTGGATGGCTGGGTCCTGGGTTCTAAATAGGCCAGAGGAACTCTTTGGCCTGGTTAAAGACCATTACACCTGGGTGAGTCCACTGGAGTCATGTGAGGAAGCAGGGCAACGCAGCCAAGAAACGGGCTGCCAGATGAACTGAAACAAAACAGAACACCATAAGGAGACCACGGTGGTCACTGTGCATTTGGTGGGTTCCACCTAATATAAACTGAAGAGTTAAGGAGATGGTCTTCCTCTCATGCCTCAGCAAATGCTTCCTGTGCAAATGGTATTGTCTTCCAGCTTCTTAAATACAGTCTGGTGATGGCTTTCAGGCTGCACCCAAACTGCCTTGAAAAGAAGACATGTGCAATTATGTTTGACATCCACCCATTGTCCTCCTGTATTTCCCTGCCAGCAAGCAGTTCATACTCCATTTCTACCTACTGCAATTCTTCTACTGGGGAAATGTGTAAGAGGCATTTTTGTCTTTCTCTCAAACTTTAGAGTATTTTAATGTATTTGTGTACATATGTTTTTGAAGAACAAATGCCCTTTGGAAGCAGAATCATACATCTTGTCACAGCTGCATTGAATACCTCTCTCAGCTATAGAATTGGAAAATGTAGACTTAAATCTTGGCATTATCAGTGTGCATGTTTTATTAAGACAAAATTCTCTCTTGAGTCAGACAATGTTTGTCTTTCAGAAAAGAACCACTGAGATCAAGTATTTTGTTATTGATTTTGTTTTAGTTTTAGTTTTAATAGTAGTGTTATTCTCTTTGGAAGAAAAAAAATTGTTTTTGAAAAATAGACACCTATATATATTTTCTTCACTCAGCCCAAGGTTTTTTAGCCTTGGAACATGTGATGCTTTTGGCTGAATACTCTTTGTTGTCAGGGACACTTTGTTGCTTTGTTGTCCTGTGCATCATAGGATATTTAACAGCACCTCAAACTCTGTCTCCTACATGTCAGTTCAACTCTTCCTCTTTCTTCACTGCCTGCCACTTGTGACAACCAAAAACTATCTTTAGACATTTCCAAATGTTCCCAAGGGGCAGAAGCACCCTGAGTTGAGGACCCAACCTAGAGTAAAGGCACAGGCCTTGTACACAGTGGGTACTCAACACGTGGATTTATTTGTGAGTAAATAAAACAGTGTTTCCCACTGCTTGTGAGGAAAAAGCACAGCATCTGAACTTGGCTTTTTTGGCTAACATGGCCTGGCCATCACTTGCTTGTCAATTTGGATCTCTAGCCACAATCCCTTCTGCCATAGTGTTTAGAACAAACTAGCACCACTGTGAATGACCTTCCCTCATCTTTGTACAGTCACTCCTGTTTGTCCTTCAGAACTTAATCAAGTGAGACTTCTTCAGGAAAATGACAGGGAGGTCTTCCCATCCTGGATTTCATCCTTGTTACAGCCACTCTCCTTACAGCATTTGCTCTTATCAAAAGCTTTTTTTAAGTTTATTTATTTTTAGAGAGAGGGAAAGGGAGGGAGAAAGAGAAGGAGAGAAATATTGATTGGTTGTCTTTCACATGCATTGATCAGGATGGAACCCACAACACAGGCTTGTGCCCTGCCTGGGGACCAACCAGCAACCTTTCAGTTTGTAGGATGATGCTCAACCCACTGAGCCTCACCAGCCAGGACTGTCTGGATTTCGGATGATCATCTCTCTGCCCTGTCTGCTACAAGCTCCACAAGGGACAGACCAGGACCAGGGTACCCACTGTTTTGTCCCCACTGTTGCCCAGCATCCAGCACAGTTCTTGAATCATCTGGAGGTATAAAGTATTTAAATACGTGATTATATGATTAAATCATCCAAAGGTCTGTTTCCTAATAGACTGACAATTGCAAAAATCTTACTTCTTTGTTCCCGTCAGTAAGGAGATTTGAATTCAAATAGATGCTGATACCCTTTTATTATCTAAGATATTAGATATTAGATATTATTATCTAAGATCTTAACTTAGGTTAATTCACTCAATTGCAAGACTTTTCA
>CM052544.1:50506707-50522470 GCA_028533065.1 Trachops cirrhosus | reverse complement strand
TTGTCTTCTTTTTCTTAAGTAAGTCCCTTTAACATTTCATAAAATAAGGGCTTGGTGATGATGAACTCCTTGAACTTGACCTTATCTGAGAAGCACTTGATCTGCCCTTCCATACTAAATGGAAGCTTTCCTGGACAGAGCAATGTTGGATGTAGGTCCTTGCCTTTCATGACTTGGAATACTTCTTTCCAGCCCCTTCTTGCCTGTAAGGTCTCTTCTGAGAAATCAGCTGACAGTCTAATGGGAACTGTTTTGTAGGTGACTGTCTCCTTATCTCTTGCTGCTTCTAGGATTCTCTCCTTCATTTTTACCTTGGCTAATGTAATTACAATGTGCCTTGGTGTGTTCCCCCTTGGATCCAGGTTCTTTGGGACTCTCTGAGCTTCCTGAACTTCCTGGAAGTCTATTTCCTTTGCCAGATTGGGGAAGTTCTCCTTTATTATTTGTTCAAATAACTTTTCGACTTGTTGCTCTTCCTCTTCCCCTCCTGGTACCCCTATAATTCGGATGTTGGAATGTTTGAAGATGTTCTTGAGGTTCCTAAGCTTCTCCTCATTTTTTTGAATTCTTGTTTCTCCATTCTTTTCTGTTTGGTTATTTCTTTCTTCCTTCTGGTCCACTCTATTGATTTGAGTCCCAGTTTCCTTCCCATTACTATTGGTTCCCTGTGCCTTTCCCTTCATTTCACTTACTGTAGCCTTCAGTTTTTCATCTAATTTGTGACCAAATTCAACCAATTCTGTGAGCATCCTGATCACCACTGCTTTGAACTGTGGATTGGATAGGTTGTCTATCTCTTGGTCACTTAGTTGTATTTGCTGTGGAGCTTTGAGCTGATCTTCCGTTCGGGCCTTATTTATTTATTTATTTATTTATTTATTTATTTATTTATTTATTTTTTGGTCTGGTCACACCTGTTACATAGGAGGGGCAGAGCCTTAGGTGTTCACCAGGGTGGGGCAGCCCAGTGGCTGGGTTGTGATGCTGTATGTGGGGGCAGGGTACGAGAGGGAACAATGGCATTTGCTCCTCTCTCCATTGGATTTCAGTCCCCTCTGCCACAGGTTCCCCCAAGCAAACTGGGCCTTTCTGGTGCTGATTCCTGTGTGGGTGGGCCGGTGCATGTTCTAGGACTCTGTGGGTCTCTCCAACGAACTCTCCTATGAGGCTGGGAGTCTCTCTCTGCGCCTTAACCCCCACAGGTGTTTTCAATCAGTGTCCTAAGGCTCTATTTCCTGGTGCTGGGACCCTGGGTTTCGAAGTCTGTCTCACTGCCCAGTTTTGCCTGGTTTATCTGCATGCAAATGTGGGACTGCCTAGACAGCCAGGCACCTTGTGCACAGTTCCTCACTTCATAGTCACTGCCACGCTGGCTCTTCCAGCCACCTGGGTCCCAAAGGTCTGCCCACTGCTATCTTGCGCCCGGTGCCATCGCTCTTTGTGCCATGACCCCTCTCTGCCCAACTGCCTGAATCCGCCCTTCCTACTGGTCTGGATGAATGTGTATATTTTAACTCCTTGGTTGTCCAACTTCCATACAGTTCAATTTTCTGTCAGATCTGGTTGTTATCTTGTTTCTAAATTGTTGCTGACCTTATCTTGGTTGTTCGCGGAGGCACAGTGTGTCTACGTATGCCTCCATCTTGGCTGGAAGTCCCCAATCTATACTTCTTAATCCCTTCACATTTTCCTCCACAATTCTCCAATGCCCCTCCTATCCAGCAACTATCAAAATGTTCTCTGAATCTATGAGTCTGTTTCTGTTCTGCTTGTTCATTTTGTTTTTTTAGATTCAGTTGTTAATTGATATGTATTTATTGCCATTTTATTGTTCATATTTTTTAATCTTTTTTCTTCTTCTTAAAGAGGACCCTTTAACATTTCATATACTACTGGTTTGGTGGTGATGAATTCCTTTAGCTTTTTCCTGTCTAAGAAGTTCTTTATCAGTCCCTCAATTCTAAATGATAGCTTTGCTAGGTAAAGTAATCTTGCTTTTAGGTCCCTGCTTATCATCACTTTGAATACTTCTTGCCAGGCCCTTCTGCAAAGTTTCTGCTGTGGAGTCTACTGACAGTCTTATGGGTATTCCTTTGTAGGTAACTAACTGCTTTTATCTTGCTGCTTTTAAGATTTTCTCTTTGTTTTTAACCTTGGTACTTCAATTGTAGTGTGTCTTGGTGTGGGCCTCTTTGGGTTGATCTTATTTGTGTCTCTCTGTGCTTCCTGGACTTTTATGTCTATTTCCTTCACCAGGTTAGGGGAGTTTTCTGTCATTATTTCTTTAAATAGGCTCTCAATCCCTTGCTCTGTCCCTTCACATTGGCTGTTTCATGTGGTTGCTGTACATATGCTAGTTGAGTTTCCTCACTGTGGAAGTGTCCAGGACCCAAAGACAAACACTGAGAGAAAGAGAGAGATTGAGAGAGAGAGAGAGAGAGAGAGAGAGAGAGAGAGAGAGAGGGAGAACACATTAGGCAAATGTGACATAGCCTGGAAGTCATGAAGCATCACTTTGGCCACACAAGCCCACTCAGGTACAAAGGGAGAGAAATAGGTTCCATCTTGCATAGAGGAGTAACGAAGTTCTGGGAGATCACATGGGGCCAGAAATATTGCCAGGACCATTTATAGGAAATACAACCTTGCTATAGAATATAAATGCCATGAGAGCAAGAATTTATGCATGTTTTGTTCCCTCTTTGGCTCCATTGTCTGGAAGAGAACTGACTCCCAGAAGTGTACAGTAAATTTTTGTTGAATAAATGAAAGAATGCCAGTTTGTAGGACCTGTGACTTGTCAAACCCCTTATTTTATGGAAGAGAAAACTGAGACCCACTGAACAAAATGGATCTGTGCAAAGGCGAAGCTAGGACTAAACCTGAGATTCCTGTTTCTAGTCTCATGTTCTTTCTACACCCAAAATTCTGCCTATCTAGGATGAAGTTACTGGGAAAATCTGAGTGTAAAAACCACATTGTGATTCAATGCCTGGTGATAATGACCAATTTTGGAGCTGCTGGAAGTAACAACTTTTCTCCCAACAAAATATCATTACTATAAATTGCTACTTGTTAAAAAAAATCTATGAGAGTGCACCATATTCATAGAAATAGCTGGAAACTGAGAGAACAATTATTGCAGAATTGATTGCCCATGGCTCAATCCAATGAAATTAGGGCTGTCCTATCTCGTGAGGTGTCAATGAACCAAGCACTGTGATATTTTGAAAGGACCATTGATTACCCTCTAAATAAGATTTCAAGCAATTCAGGCCAAAATAAAAAGCAATTGTGCATGGGGCTCCTGCTGGAATCAGATGTAGCTCCTAAGCAATATATGTTTAGAAAATAACTGTGAGGCTGCTTGCAACATTTTAGTGTTCTCACTTCAGAAGACTGCACAGTTTATGTCATCCTATTAAAGCTCCTTTACTAGCAAATTAGTATTAGATAATATAATTAAATAGCATCTAGAGCTGAAAGAGAATAAATCAAAGGTCAGAGCAAAGCCTACCACAGCTCCCAGTTAGAATACATATAAGATGAAAGACAAACAAATAAAACCTTGGGAGGAACTGGAGAACAATGGTTAAGCTCATCAACTCTGCTACCAAATTCTCTAGACTCAAATAGCCCCTCCAGTATCTGCTAACTGTTTGAACTTTTCAAGTTGCTTAACCTCCCTGTCCCATGGTTTCTATAATGGAGATAATTGGAGCACATATCCATGACATTGTTTGAATTCACAAAAATTAACAAATATAAAATATTTATTTAGGGTAGTGCTTGAGACATAACCATTGCCATATAAATGTTAGTTGTAATTAGTATTATGAAAGGGACTCATCCATCTAAACAGTGGATCATCTTCCAACAAAGAACTATTAGCATTAGCAGCCACCTAGCTCCAGAATTTGTCCTCTAGGTCTTGACGACCTCCACTAAGAAGGCTTACTTTTTCCTTTCCTGGAAATTGCATTTGCAATCATCATTCATTGAAAGAACTACCCATAATTTGGTTCGATAGAACATCTTCTTATAGTCACCAGCAGATGGGGAGATGAAAAGTGGAACTTCCAAGAACCAATGTCTGAGTTTCACTGAGCTGGAAAGTTTCCCTGAACTGAGGCTGTGGGAAACAGGATAAGAGAAAGCTGTCTAAAGGACACTTATACTTGGGAAATTTAAAGCTTGGCATAAGCATAGGCCATCTGCCTCTCTTTAATAAAGGTAAAGGCTCTTTACTCCTGCTCCATCCCTTGTGGTGGCTGGGTTAGTGGTCTTCTCTGTATTTGCACTATAATCTTCACTTAGATAGACAGACAGAAGGCCTACCTCTCCTGACTTCTTTGCTCAATTCTCCTTTATAGAGAGTAGCTGTTGAGAGTTCAAGTGTAACTTCCTGAATAGGGGAGGAGGACATGAAACCTTGACACTGGCTGAGCACAATTCTCAGTTGTCAGATGCGTTTTACTTTCTGCAAAGTTTTATTGAGCTTTCATACTTGCTAAATGTTCCACAGTATTCTTGTAACAACCTTATGAAGTAGATGCTATTACTGTACCCATTTCAATGATAAGGAAACAGTAGTTTGAGGAAAGTAAGTAATTCACCTAAAGTAACAGGAAGAACAAAGCTGAGCTGAGGTTTCCCCCACTCCAAAACCCATGTTATCAAGATTTGGGTGAAATTATGCCTATAATCCAGAATTCTCTTAGTGGCCTGCAGTGTTCTGGATGCTCTGGCCCCCACTCTCTCTCTGACCTCCTGTCTCTCCCTTCCTCATGCCATTCCAGCCACACTGGCCTCCTCATTATTCTTTGAAGATGCCAGGTCCAGCCCTGCCTTAGGCCATTTTTCTAGCTGTTCCCTCAGCTTACAACATGTGTCCCCAGAACATCTGCTTGACTCAGTCTCCTATCTCAAGTCTTCACTCACCTCTCATCTTTCCAGGGAGAGTTATTTTGACCTGTTAAATACTAAAACTGCCTCCCCATCCTCCACCTACCCTATTCACAGCTACTTCAACTTTTTTTCTAAACACTTATACTTTCTTGCATATTGTGTAATTTACTTACTTTCAGGTTTATTGCCTATCTGTTTCTCCCACTAAAATGTATGCCAGATGAGTGTAGAGATCTTTATTTAGCACACTGATGTATCCAACCACTTATAATAAGAACCTGACATGTAGTAGGTGCTCAGTAAGTAGTTGTCAAGTGGGAATGAATAGCCCTTCCTTAGATGCACATATGCCTTTTGTCAACCTTTCTCTATTCTTTTTTTTCTTAGAAGTTTTCACATGCCTGAATTATGCCCCACAAAAATCTTGCTAATATCTCTGAGTATGACAGAATCATACTGTAGACACATATCTATACATGGACATTTAGTTGACCCAAATGAAATTAAATATCACTTCTGGAAGCAAGTACATAATATACTTCACCTATCTGTACTATTATTTTGTTCATTTTTTCCTTTGTTTTTTTTAATTTCATGAAAAATTTTAACACATTCATATGCTACAGTATGGATATGCTATATCTGTAATAGTGCCCTGACTTTACAAACTAGTTGCCTTCATGGAATTTCTTGGACTTTTCCCCTTTTAATTTATACTGAAGATTACCTCCAAACTGACTTTAAAATTTCATCTTTTATTAATTTATTCCTAAAAACCTATTGTTTCTTTCTCCTACTCTCCCCACTCATTCAAGTATTTCAATTAGAAATAATAATATTCTACTTATGGGTAATACTTCCACTTCAATGGGAGTAAGTAACTATTCTGATTACTATGCTCAAGGTAGGAATATCTTAAAAATACACTGCTTGATGAGAAAGACAAATATCCCCCACAAAACTATATAGTTGCCCTTTCAGTCTCTTAGGATGACAAGTGATTTAAACAATTAGGAAGAGAATAGGGATTCCAGGAGCAAATAGCATCATCCAGCATATTGAGACCCTCTTATGGAATATGGTGGGAAAACAAACTTATACAGCTACTTTGAAAACAGAACACTTAGACTTGGATAACTCTTATGGAAAGCTAAATTTTGCATAATGTTCTTAGAGTAGCTTGATTTATTAAGACCTTATGAAATAATTAGGTTGTTTAATCTTTACCTCACTATGAAGCAATTACTATTGAAATCCCATTTCATAGATGAGAAAACTGAAGCTCAGAAATGTTGAATAATTGAGCCAAGGTGAACACATAGCAAGAAGTAAAATGGGATTCAAAAAGAACTTGTCTGACACTCTCTTCTCCCTCTTAATCCCAGGCTTTATTGCCCCTATATATTTTCTTCAAATGGCAGAGAGTTGGAAAGAGAAATAGAATCAATATTTCAGCATTTCTTCCTTGAGTCATTCTATAAATATGGAAAGCCACTGCATCAGACACTATTAACCACTCTAATCAATAGTTCAATGACTGTTGGCAAAGGAGAAGGTGAGGGAATGCACAAATTTTTAGCATTGAATATGTATCATGTACTGTGCTAAGTGCTTTCCATAGTTATTTCTTTACCTAACACACCAGCACTGCTGTTACCACTGTGCTTGCCACAGAATAAGTAACCCACTAAATACATGTTGAATCAAATAGCCAAACTAATGTTTTAAAGTAGGGAGCATAGATGCCATATCTGGGGATGAGGGGGATTCAAAGAGTCATCTCTTTGTTACCTTCCACAAATTTAGAGTGACTCAATATGTCAATCAGGAGTGCCATGAAAATATTTTTCACAAACATGGATTGTTAAGTGGAAAAATAATAGTTTAAAATGTTAATATATTTTTAGACTATAGATATAGATTGTTTACCTCTAAAAGTAAACAGAAATAATGGCAAAAGTGTGTTAGTTAAAATGTGAAGTATAAGAACTTTCTACCAAGATGGAGGCATAGGTAGATACACTTCACTTCCTTGCACAACCAAAAGAAGGATAATACCAACTTAAAAACAAAAATACCCCAAAACTTCCAGAATATTGAACTGTATGAAAGTCTAACAACCAAGGAGTTACCGAAGAAATATTCATCCAGACTAGTAGGAGGGGCAGAGACTGGCATCCAAGACAGAACATGTGTCAAGGTGCCAGCTGGCAGACCAGGAGGTCTCACATGTGTGTGGGATAAGTTGTGAGGAACAACTAGGGAGCAAGACAGACCACACAACTCAGGGTTACAGCGTGGGAAAATGAGCTTCAAAATCTTTGGCTGTAAAAACCTGTGGGGGTTGCAGTGGTGGGAGAAACTGCCAGTCTCACAGTAGAGTCTGATAGAAGGGCCCATGGGGTCCTAGAATGTACACAGCCCACCCAGCCCACCCACCCAGGAATCAGCACCAGAAGGGCCCAATTTGCTTGTGGGGAGTAGAGGAAGTGATTGAAAGCGAGGCAGGAGCTGAACAAGCGGCATTGTTCCCTTTTGGACCCTCCCCCACATACAGTGCCAAAACTCAGCAACATGTGTCGCCCAACCCTGACAAATACCTAAGGTTCCACCCCATGAATGCAATGGGTGTGCTGAAACAGAAATATCACACACCTGTTATGTTTGTCTTTCCCAAATGAAAGAACAGATCAAAACTCCAAAAAAGAACTAAGTGATGAGGAGATAGACAACCTAACAGATGCAGAGTTCAAAATACTGGTAATCAGGATGCTCACAGCAATGATTGAGTATGGTCACAAAATAAAGTAAGAAGTGAAGGCTATACAAAGAGAAGTAAAGCCAAATATACAGGGAACCAACAGTGAAGGGAAGGAAACTGGGACTCACATCAATGATTTGGAACAAAAGGAAGAAATAAACCCTCAACCGAAACAGAATGAAGAAACAAGAATTTAAAAAAAAAAAAAAAAAAAAAAGGAGGAGAGGCTTAGGAACCTCTGAGACAAATTTAAGCATTCCAACATTCACATCATAGAGGTGCCAGAAGGAGAAGAGGAAGAGTAAGAAATTGAAAACTTATTTGAACAAATAATGAAGGAAAACTTCCCCAAACTGGCAAAGGAAATATATATACAAGTCCAGGAAGCTCAGGGAGTCTGAAATAAATTGGACCCAAAGAGGAACAGACCAATACACATTATAATTAAATCACTCAAGATTAAAGATAAGGGGAGAATCTTAAAAGCAGCAAGAAGAAAATAGACAGTTACTTACAAAGAAGTTCCATAAGACTATTAGTTGATTTCTTAAAAGAAAACTTACAGGCAAGAAGGGGCTAGAAAGAAGTACTCAAAGTGATGAAAAGTAGGGACCTAAAGCCAAGACTGCTCTATCCAGCAAAGCTATCATTTAGAATGGAAGGGCAGATAAAGTGTTTCCCAGATAGGGTCAAGTTAAAGGAGTTCACCATCACTAAGCTCTTATATGAAATGTTAAAGGGACCTATCTAAGAAAAAGAAGATCAAAACTATAGGCAGTAAAATGATGACAAACTCACAACTATCAACAACTGAATCTAAAAAACAAAACAAACTAAGCAAACAACTAGAACAGGAACAGAATCAAAGAAATGGAGATCACATGGAGGTATATGAGTGGGGAGGGGGAGAGGGGAGAATGGGGAAAATGTGCAGGGAATAAGAAACAAAATTTAGTAGGTAGAAAACAGACAGGGAGAGGTTAAGAATAGTACAGGAAATGGAGAAGTCAAAGAACTTATATGAATGACCCATGGATGTGAACTAAGGGGGGGGGGATGCTGGAAGGAGGGGGGTACAGGGTGAAGGGAGATAATGGGGAAAATAAAAATTGGACAACTGTAATAGCATAATCAATAAAATGTGCTTTAAAATGTGAAGTATAAGTGAGATCTGTGGTAGGGTATAGAGTAAATTTTTATAGATTATATGTCAAGGTAGAGATTTCAGAGTATGGAGAAAGTGGCTAAAATGTTTCCATGGACATGAAAAATGAATGGAGTCCCACTCTCAGGAGAGAATCCCAACACAGGGTCCAGCCTTCCCACCACATGAACCCAAGGGCAATGGATAAAAACTTGCAACAAGTTTTCACAGATAGAACAGATTGCTGACATTTTCTGCCCACCCCCATATTAGCAGCAAAATGCCCCTACTAGTGCACTAGCCACAGCCCCTCTCCATGTGTCCCTGTGAAACCATAGGTTGCAAACTCTTGGCTCAGGGGCATGTATCTTTTCTATATTTACCCCTTTCTTTTAATCTCCAGGCATTTGATGGTGGTGGAAGTAGAAAGAAAACCAGAAGCAGCTATCTCTATTTTTAGATTGTTTCATTCCTAGCTAACCTTAGGATAATAGTAAATAGTTACAAAGAGAACAACTTAGAAAATATTAAAGGTTTTGAAAATCAAATCCAGGAGACAAACTGTCTTCCCCATTTTACATATGGGGAAATGGGTGCTCAAACAAGGTAAGGAATTACCTGAGGTCGTAATGTGGATGACAGAGCTGGAATTTGACTTCAGATCTCTTTGCCTCCAAAGTGTGTATTCTTAATGAAAGAGGATAAAACAGAACACTTTCCAAAGTAAGTTTTCAGTTTAGAATTCAACATTGTCTAATGGAGAGGTGGTAACAAACATTAAGCAGCAAGATTGACTTTGGACATTAAATGGATGGAGCTCAAACAACAGAGTGGGGGGTAGAGTTTGTGAGGTGGCATCAACAGATTGTTTCAAGAACCTCATTAGAGGAAACTACTATCTATTTGTGGAGTACTGAAGATGGATGGGGGAAAACTTACTTCACACAATCTGCTATGTTGGTGTAAAACTATGTGACTATTTTGGAATTAAAGGTTTGAATTATTTGTAAAATTAATTAAACCAGAACTACGATTATGTACCTAACAGAAGGAAAATGTCACCAGCCAGAAACATCCCCTTCTTGGTGGTCATGACCTCCTGCAGTCAAAGATTAATATGAAGAGAGCAAAACCAACTATTGGCCAAGTTATAAGAGTTTTAAATATTTTATCCTCATAGGAGCCAGAAAAAACACAAAAGGAGCAATAATGTAACAACTCAAGCCCAGCTCAAAGAAGTAAATTTTTATAAAATTTTGGGTAGATTAAAATGCTTCATAAAATAAAGATTGAGAAATTGTCATAGGATGCAGAAAACTCGGGGACATACTGGAGACATGGAGGCACAACAACTAAAGGCATCATAGATCTCTAAATTGGATTCTGGAACAGGAGGACATTAGTGAAAAAAATGGGTAAAACCCAAATAGTCTTAGTTAACCCAAATAGAGCTCAGTTAATAATAATATGCAATGTCAGTTTCTCAGTTTTGACAAATGTACCTTGGTAACATACAATGGGGGGAAGTGAGTGAGGGGTACATGGGAACTCTCTGTAACTATCTTTACAACTCTCTGGTACATGTGAAATTGTTGCAAAAATAAAAACTTAATTTAAAATACTCTTTATGGCCAACTGCAATGGTCTCCCAATTCAGTGTTCTCTTCTGCTATCACCATAGCCACAGTCATCCAATGACAAGTGGTGGGGTTATGAGAAAGGAGGAAGGAGCAAGCAGGCAAATGTGACCTTGGTCCTCAAGGAATTTGTTCACAGAGAGTTCCTCCAGTACTTTTATTGTCAGTACTTAATATCTTGGGATATAGAACACCAGCCCGAGAACATGGAAAATATGCCAGTTTGTGCTCCTGATCGTCTTGGTATTTGAGGACATTGCTAAGTTCATAAGTATTGTGTCTGGTTTCAAGAATCAACAATCATAAAAATGTTTGTATTATATAAATGTACACATCCCAAAGGGAGAAAGACTGAACTTTCTAAGGAAAAGACTATGTGCAGAGCACCTAACCTTAGATGTAAAGATTTCAAAAGCTAGAAAATTATTATGGTATCCAACTTAGAGATCAAAGTGAAAAAAAAATAGCCACATTCTAATTCTTCAAGAGAGGAGGAAAGGCACAAAAAAACACTCACAACTGGAAAAAGCCCAAAAATCATTTGGGAGATTGGATGCTGAATTCTGAGTATTCTGTTATTTACCATTAGCTACTTACTTACTAACTAAATCCCCGCTGTGTGCTAACTGGACTTGTGGATACATATGATTCTTTTTGCTTTAAGATGTATTAGCAGTTTTTAGGAAAAGTGTCTATAATAAACTGCCCAACAAATGTAACTTATTTGCTGAAATATATGTGATTCCCCAAAATGTGAGATAAAACAAAAAACTATGATGCAAGCTGAATCCAAAATAAACTGAGGAAGGTATGTAAGTTCTACCATGTGATAGACATCCAAATGGACTTGTGATTTTAAATGTAAAGTGATACAGAATTTTCTGTAATTTTCTTTGTAATATATATCTTACTATAAATCAATAAAGAATACAATTTAAACATTAAATTGCACACTTCTCCCCTTGCAAGCTAAAGAATTGGGTAAATTAATTTAATATTATCATTAAATATTGAATAAATTAAATATTCTTTTAAAATAACAAAGGAAAGAAAAAAGAGAAAGAGGGAGAAAGAAGGAAAGAGGCGAGGGAGGAAGGCAGGGAGGGAGAGAAGCAAGAGGGAGGAAGGCAAGAACAGATTTGTTCCAAACAGTTGCTTCCAGGGACTTAATTTAATACACCAGCATTTCTTCTCCCACTCAAAATGCTTAAACAGTGTTCTTTTTCCAGGAATACTGAGCTTGGGAAACACTCCCACAGTTATATAATGCTTTCTAAGAGGGAAGAAAAATAATAGACTTGCCTAGTTGGTCCTTGTTAGACAGTAATCATTCTATTGGTCCTATTGAAAGTACCATTGTTATTTGTGGTCATATAATGTTGGTTCTAAAAGTCTAAAGAATCTCAGCAGCACATATGCTAGCTTGCCAGATAACTAGACATTTAGGGATAGCTGTTGCCTTAAAGCACCTCCCCTTATCCCTTCCCTTTATTATTGGAGTTTTTTAAAAGTGTAAGTATAATATGTACAGTTATATATTGCTTAATGTTGGGGATGCATTCTGAGAAATGTATCATTAGGCGATTTTATCCTTGTGCAACATTATAAAGTGCACTTATACAAACCTAGATGGTCTAGCCTACTACACTTAGGCTATATAGTGTAGTTGATTGCTCCCAGGCTACAAACCCATACAGCATGTCACTGTACTGAATACTGTAAGCAACTGTAACACAATGGTATTTGTGTATCTAAGTATATCTAAACACAGAAAAGGTACAGTAAAAATAGAGTATAAAAGATAAAAAATGGTACACCTGTATAAAGCATTTACCAAGAATAAAGCTTGCGGCTTGCAGAATGGAAGGTTGCTCTAGGTGAGTCCCTACATGAGGGGTGAGTGAAAGTGAAGCCCTAAGACATTACTGTACACTACTGTCAACTTTATAACACTGTGCACTTAGGCTACTCTCAATGTATAAAGCAACACCAGATTAAATTGAACACAAGAGAACATAATGCAACCAAAAGACATAAACATGAGATGTATGAGGCTGCTGCTGGTGTAATACAGCATACTATCTTACAGCAAACTTTGCATTTTTGTAAGTAGAATGAGTACACTCTAAAATAATGATAAAAAGTATAGTAAAGTCAATACATAAACCAGTAATGTAGTCATTTATTCTATTTTCAAGTACTGTCGCACAGTAGGTTTGTTTACACCAGCGTCACACAAACACATGAGTAACAGCTACAATGCTGTGACAGCTATGAAGTCATTAGGCGTTACAATTTTTCAGCTTCATTATAATATTATGGGACTACCATCGGATGTGTGATGGGTAGTCGACTGAAACATTATGAGGTATTGTACATAACTGTACTTATCATAATAAGTCAAACAAAAGTTAATAATATGCCCTTTTTTTCCAAGCATTCCTCCTCACAACGTTTGGGCAATCAATTCAGTATTAATAGGTTAGTAGATATCATTCCACATGATATCTATGCTCATTCAAACATGGGAAAACATATACTCACAAATAGGTTTTGGACACAATATGTTACAAAACTGGAATCATATTCCTCACTCTACTAGTTTGAAGTTTGTTTTTTCTCATTTGGCAATTATATAATGAACATCTCTCCAAGCCAATATATACAGATCTAATTTATTTTCATCTGTAGCTATGTAGTACTCCCTGGTATAAATGTGTCATAATGTAATCAACCTCTCTATATTGGTGGACTTGATTTCCAATTTTATTTTCCACTATATCAATGTTACAATCAATATCTACATCCATCTATATTGCTTTTATAGTAGAAATCTATAATTTTATATAAATAGATATACATAGATGCTTTATTTCTGTAAGAGGGATATCCTGAAATAACATTATTGGCTCAAGGAAGCAATCCACTTTCCTAAGTGAGATGTAGAGGCAAGAGTAACTATAAGTATTCATTTTTCCTCTTTTACTATTTGAGACCCCTTGAGGGTCATATAGTAACATAAAAAGATAATCAGCAGAGGCCAAAGTGAATTTATTGGCACAAACACCCTGTACATCATGGGACCAAGCAAAGTCCTCAACTGACCTTGATGGAAAGAGCTTTTCGCAGAGATTTTATAAACCAAAGTGTGATGGTAACTTCACTAGGCCCTGCTCTCTCATGGCCCATTCTCATCACCATGACAACTTCTTAAAGGGAACAGAAAAAGAACCTCAGCAAAACTTTAGCCAGGGTTCTTGTCTCCTCCTTGGAATGCTAAGATTTACCCATCATTAATTTTTCCTCTTTTGAAGAATCAAAGTAACAAAATGTTTTAAAAAAAGGTAAGACTAGACCCTTCTTTTTTGAGGGGAGGGGTTGTGGCAGCCTTTGAAAGCAGCAGTGGCTTTATAAATAATTAGTTAGGGGCAATACAAATAACAAAAGAAAAGCCATTTGATCTCCAGGGTAATGTAGCACTCTTTGACCAGAAGAAAACTTACTAAGGAATGGGAAGAAGGCCATTTTCTCAAATTGGAGCCCATTTGACACATTAGTCTTTATAATGAACTTCAATTCCTTTATGATTATTAATGCCATACTTCAACAGAAACTTTGGCACAGAGATGCCTATGAAAACATATTAATCCCCTGTGGTCCTTCCAAATTTATATTATGAAAGTCCTAGCTAGAATCTTAGCTTAGCCATTTCTGCTTAACATAATGGCAACTATTTAAACTGGAACTTAGGGGACCTAAGTCACATTGAGCAAGTCACATAAACTCTCTGATTTTCCAGTTCTTTTTCACAAAATGAAGCTAATACTGTCCCCTGCTCTCATTACCTCACTGTGGTCAATGAAATAGCATAGCTGGAAGATCACTGAAGCCAACCTAAAGATAGAATTTGAGAAAATAGACTGCAGTCAGTCAATCTCTGACTATGGCAATCCTGGTTACCAGTGAACAATGTTCATCCTATTACTTGCCCTCTGAGCTTCAGCTTCCAAAAAGATGATAAAGCTATTGTACTTTAACCACTGATTTAAGAATAAGATGGAATCATACCTTCAAAAGTGTTAGTGCAGTGTCAGGTGCATAGTGACATCTCAGTAAATGAAAGCTATTATTTGTAATGTGCCAATCAAAGGTAATAATTCCATAAAGAAGCTCAGGCTTTCATCTAAGACCAATTAAGCATTTTCTTCCATTCAGTAGCTGCTTTTCTTCCTCTCCTGAGCCCTGTGTTCTTTCTAAGGCCCATTTGTCCTGCCTACGGAAGATAAAGAAGGGCCTCCATGATAGAATCAAGGCTGAAGAAAAGGGATGAGAACATGAGATCCAGCTTGTGCTTTGATTGGAAGCCAAGTGTTCAAGAGTCCCCAGGCACCAAGTGCAGGCCACAGTGTGAAGACTACATTAACTCCTGACTGCACTGCATCTCAGAGCAAATCAAGAGATCAAAGAGCAGCACATAGAACCAGATGTAATTAGAGAAACTTCCTTCAATCCACTCTGAGATGAAATTGGTTTGGGAGAGTTAAGAAATCAGCAAATATATATACCCCTGCTTTGGCTTTTCACTAGTTTCTTTGTCATCTTGATTTCCACTTATTGCCCTCAAGTCAAGAAGTAGAGATTATGTCTGAATCAGTCATTTTAGATTAAGTATGGAGGCCAATTTGTATTTGCGTCAGCTAGTCCTGGATCATTCTACACTAACTCTGGGGTAAGGGACAACTCTGTCCTTAGGTCATGGTCAAAATATTTCTCATATGAGGAAGGTTATATGGCCCTTGTAACATGGTGATAGATTAGAAGCTGGGAGTCCCTTTTGGAATTACACAATTTATGGACACTACAAACAGAAATAGTTATGATCCAACATTAAGTTTTTGTGTTCTGCCTTGTAATTTCCTTCATTAAGTTTATTAAATACCATGGTCTTGTTTCATTGTGTTTTGAAGAGCTGAGAGAAAGGCCTGTGGTCATGTCTGGCATGAATAAAACAAAGAGGGAGACTTGCAGCCAAGATGGAGGTGGACGTAGGTACACTTTGCCTCCTTGCACAATCAAAAGAAGAATAACAAATTTCAAACCAAAAAACAATCAGAACTACCAGAAAATTGAACTATATAAAAGTCTGACAACCAAGAAGTTGAAGAAGAAACATTCATTCATACCGGTATAAGGGGGAAAGAGACAGGCAACCATGGTGGAGAGGATTCACAGCAAGGTGGCACACAGGGCACGCAAGGTGGAAGCTGGAGGACCAGGGAGGGCAAGGCGGAGGCTGGCAGAGAGGGCAGTCCC
>CM052544.1:50461476-50506207 GCA_028533065.1 Trachops cirrhosus | reverse complement strand
GCTATATGTTGGGGAGGGGTCCGAGAGAGAAAAATGCTGCTTACTCAGCTCTTGGCAGGCTTTCAGTCACTTTCTCCACTGCCCACAAGCAAATTGTGTCCTTCTGGTACTGATTCCTTGGTGGGTGGGTTTGTGTATATTCTAGAACCCTGTGGATCTCTCCAATGAACTCTCCTGTGAGGCTGGGAGTTTCTCCTGCCACCACAATCCCTACAGGTTTTTACCACCAGAGGTTTTGAGGCTTTATTTCCCCGTGCCAGAACCCTGGTTTGCACAATCTGTCTTGGTCCCCTGTTTTTCTTCCAATTATCCACATGCAAGTATGGGACTGCCTGCTCTGCCAGCCACCAACTTGCCTATTCAGGTTCACCAGCCACTATCTTATCTGCCTGGACCTCCAGCCACAGCCTTGCCATGCATCTTCTCTACACTGGCTGCCTGTCTCCACCCCTCTTACTTGTCTGAATGAATGTTTCTTCTTCAACTTCTTGGTTGTCAGACTTTTATATAGTTCAATTTTCTGGTAGTTCTGATCGTTTTTGTTTTTAAATTTGTTGTTGTCCTTCTTTTGATTGTGTGATGAGTCAAATTGTATCTACCTTTTCCTCCACGTTGGCCAGAAGTGAGAAGAAAGAATATTTATTTTCAAAGGACTTAAACTGAAAAGATATTGTCCAGAGTTGCCATTGGACCTTATACAGAGAAAGGCTGACCTTGAGTAAAGTCAGCACAAAGCAAAGCAGAACTGGAATTAAAGGAATAGAGTCTCAATGGCTTCCCTTGAGCGCTGGCCCAGAAGTGTCTGAAGATCTGTCAGTGGACACTAGGAATGTGATCCAACACATTTCCTTCTGTGCTTGAACCAGTTTGACTTGAGTTTCCATTTCTTGTACCAAGGAAAGCTGTTCCCCATGCTATTTTCTCAGTGCTAAGAGGGTTGTTCCCAGACACCCTATAAGAGCCGAGGCCTGATGACCTGGGTTTGGCTTCTCCTAGAGACCTGATCATAAAAGACCAAATGCCAAAGCTGCTCGCTGCTCATGGAAGTGATTTTAAGGATGTCCTGTTTGGGACTGACCCTAGGAAAGGATTCTAAAAACAGCCTTGCTTATGTAATTTAAATTCTTAAAATAACTGCAGATTCAGTCTGAGAACACCTCTGGGGCTCCTGACTGCCTAACCTGGGATAGAGAGGTCAGACACTCTCAGTGAATGAAAAATAGGCTGACAGCAAAATAGGCTGACAACAAAATAGGCTACGAACAAAATCATCTCTTATCCTCAGCAGAACATAAGAATGAGTCAGGACTCCAAGTGGCCAATTAGTGACTTTGCATTTATTTAAGGACTTCTTAAAAATACCTTTAGCAGCACAGGAGGAGAACTGACCCATTTCTGGGTCTGGAATTGATAGACTAATGAAAGGAATCCTTAAAAATAGCTTTACTTTCTTAAAACATATTTCCCATTGAGCAATAATCAGTAGAAGCTTTTTATCTGGGCTCTGGCTCATTTTTCTATGGTTAGAAACAGAGTAAGGCATAAACCTTGGGTTTCTGGGTGGTTATTGCCTCCATGCCATGCACAGGAGTTCCATTCCTGAGTGGATAATCTAGCCCAGGTTTCCCAACTCTCCATAGTTGGTGGCTCCTCCTCCCTCAGGTGGGGCTGGAGGCAAGACCAGTAGGGTCCCAGGGATCACTTTGCCAGAGGGTTGCATTGGGCAGTCACATTCTGTTTCCAGCAAACCAAAACCTGGAGTAAGAAGCAAGGTCCAAAGTGCTGAGAATGACAATTTGAAACAGGGCTAGAGAGTCCTTAGGGTGGAGTGGCTGCGTAGATTATCCTGGAGCTGAGTGGACAGGAGAGAGGGAGGAAACGGATTTTCAGAAAAGGGCAAATCCTTCAGCACTGGTTGTAGTTTATAGACAATGTCCTTTACTTTGGTTTTGGTATTTCCTGATTCTGACTCCCTCAGAAGGACACTCTGGGTGTTTTTTTCCCCCAAGAGTTCTCTTTCCTACATATGTAGAAGAAAACTTCTTTCTTTCTTCCAGGTTCTGTCTAGCACTTCCTACATAAATAATAATATGGGCTCTATGTCTCATCTCCATTTATGTATCATCAAAATGAAAATTCCTCAAGGAGCATTTCTCTAAGAAGGCTGGAGACCATTTGCACCAATTACCCCTAGGGCATCTAACAAAAATGTATATTTCAGAAATCTACCACAGACTTAATGCATCACAAACTTGGGGAATGGAGCCCAGAAAGTTTCATCTTTAAGATTGTTTCCAGGCGTCCTTTATACCTTGAATGCCATGGCCCATGGTAAGAGCAGATGTTTTATGTTGCTGCAGGTAGAGCAAAGTGGGGCCTCCAGATCACCATATGCCCTCTGACCTCCAGGGAAAGGTCCCACATGAAGCTGTGTGTTCAAATTTGATTGAGTGGAGAAGTAAAAAAGAAAGCACAGAAGCAGTGTAAACTTGCATTTTCCTTCCCACCTCATTGTCAAAGTAATAGGTTTTGTTTGTTTCTAGTTCATGGGGAGAGACCTTAAAAATTCCAGAAGCTCCAAGATCCTTCCTAAATTCAACTCAAAGTCACATTCATGAATGCTGTGGTTAATGTTATTTTATGGATTTTGGAGGTTTGTCTATCTCTCATGTCTCATGAGATGGCAGTGTGCTGTGGAAATTATTTTATTACAGACCATGACCTGGATTTTTGTAATGGGGACAGAGGTGATTTTACAGTCATGCCTTTTGAGCTCTGAGGCTAAAATAATGCCAATGGGAGGGACAAAATAAAATATAAAAATTTTTTTCAAGAGTTCTTAACAAAAATTTGAAAAGGATGAGAAATAGAAACTAGAAGTTATTAGTGGGACACAGAGTACAAAATTATTAACAGATAAAATTAAACCAAATGGGATCTCTGGGGAGCAGAGAGGATAAGGTGAGAGTTGTCCATAATGTTGTCTCATGGAAGCAATATAAAGGTGGTTGACCTTCAAGTTCAAATATTTATCCAGGACCCTTTTCTTAAAGTAAGAAGATTTAAAAAAATAACAAAATAACAAAAAAAAAGCAAAGGAGAAGTCCTGTGCTATGTTGTTGTTGATAGAAGCTATATTCATCAGCATAGAGAATGAGAGATTATTATGATGAAATTGAACAATTATGTTTCTCAAACCTTATTTCTTAATCTTTGAAATGATCCTATGAAGTCCCATAACAAAGGAACCTGGGACCTGAACTATTAAGTAATTTACCCATGACATATGTATTTATTGGGTAGTATGGCCAGGATCTGAATCCAGGTTACTATGATAAAAGGTTTGACTCATATCTAATAGGTGGTTTTTATAATGACTGAAATCCAAACTACAAGGAAGAAGTAATTTTTAAGAATTTCATTCACCCTATGGTTTACTGAGGTGTCTAACAAAACAAGTTCAAATCAAGATCATGGGGCACTTGTTGCAAAAAATTGAGAGAAAAGTTATAAAGCCCTTAGTGTCTACATAGATTAAGCAAGCACCTCATAAAAAATGAACACTGTGTTCATCATTATTATCTCTACAACAATATTTATCATTACGATCATTACCATTATTCCCCAAATAAGACAAATTTTAAAGGTTACTAATCTTAGACTTCTCTAAAGCTCGCGGTAAAAATCTAAATTAAAAATAGAAAAGCAAAGCAAGTTGTGAGTTGATTCAATTGCTCCAGGAAAGTTCTACTTGATTTAACATTAGCTAGATAGTCACAGGATCAGGATTTGAACCCAAGTCTACCTGATTCCAGTATCTGAGCAGATTCTTCCATGTATCATTCTGCTTCACATAGTTCTCCCTGCCCAGAAAACCCCTTCTGTTTTTCCCTTTTCGTAAGCTATTACCTTACAACCTTTCTCACAGTATCATAGGGACATATTTCAAATTAGGGATTTCCTCCAGATCACCCTCTGATACATTATCCATGTTTCAGACACACTGGACTACACATATAGCCCATTGTCAACTGTGCTTTTCTAGTTCCTTATACTATCTCATATTCCAGTTCTAGATATTTCTCCTTGCTGATCCTGGAACACCCCAGGACCAATAACTCTATGCTTAGATCTACTATAGGACATTATCATTTGTCTTTTCTTGCCTATATTACCAATAAGACTGTGAGCTCCTTGGAAGCAAAAAGCGTGGCTCAGTCAACATCTAGCACAGATGCCAGTACATAATAGGGGTTCAATGTGTGTTTATTAAATCCTTGAAAAAATAAGCTCTAAAGTCAAGTTACTTAACCATCTTTAGAAGTTCCCATATACCTGCCACAAATTATAAAGATTATCAGAGACTCTGATCACAAAATCTAACTTAAATGCCACATGATTCCAGTTACAATGGTAAAAATGCATTCACATTTCAATTAGCAGAATTGAAATGCTTTTGAGGTCCTGGGCTCACACAGCCAAACTTTCAGGGCTCACACAGCCAAACTCTTGGCTCACTGTAAGGTTTCACATATAATTCTGTCATTTAGCATCCACAAGCTTGAAAATTGGCACATGCTGAAAGAAATCTCTGGGGTAAAGGAAAATCCTGATTTCCTGATATGTTCCAGCAGGGAGAAAAGGACTGCAGTTTCATTTCCTGCCAATTTTAAAATTATGAATATTTTGGTGTGATTATAAGTAAGCAAGACAAGCCTACCAGGGAATCAAATAATCCAGAAAACATGAAAACATAGATTATTGTTTTCCTTCCCTTTTCCTCTCAAGTTGATTTGTTTTGCTTTTGCAAAAAAAAAAATAAGGTCAGGTGGGCAGGATAATTACTTTGGGAAATTTAAATCTACAGAATCGTAGCAAAAGGAAATCCATTCTCTATTATTCAATCATGTCATCCATTTGCATTATTCTTCTCTGGTCTCCTTCCAATTATGGACAAATTATTTGATTTTTAAAAAATAGTTTAGTTATTTATTTTAGAGAGAGGGGAGGAAGGGAGAAAGAGAGGGAGAGAAACATCCATGGGCTGCCTCTTGCACACCCCCAACCAGGGACCTGACCTGCAACCCAGGCATGTGCCCTGACTGAGGATCAACTGGAAACCTTTCACTTTTCCAGACAACGCCTAACCCACTGAGTAACACTGGTCAGGGAATTTGATTGTTTTAAGCTCTCTAATTATAAAAAAATCACCTTGCTTGATCTCCCAAATACCTCTGCAGATTAGATTAAGTAAATTATTTAGGAACCACCTCTTTGAAATATTCATAGTAAAATGTAGACAGTATAAAGAATTCCTAATTCAGAACAATAATAGAGGCGACAGCAGTCTTACTTTTAAGTTTCTGGAGTTAAAGAAGAAAGCTTAACTTTTGTGGCATTTTTTCGTACTAATCTACAACATGGGTTTTGTTATGTTAATGAAACAACTACTATTTTCCTCAATATATTTTCCTTTCATACGATAGCACTTTGAGAATCCAGACAAGGTTAGGTTAGGGCAAGACTACCTTTCCTATTACCAATTTACAAGCAAACATACGAACATCCAGCATAAGTTCGTTGAGTTAATGAGAGCAATAAACAAAGAAACCAAGATTATTGATGAACACAACATAATCATTTTACTCTAAAATCTCCTTCTTTGTTATTTGAATGTTATTGCTAAATATAAGATGAGAATGCTTTCTCATGTACTTCCCTTTAGTTCACAGACTTTCTGACTCACTCACTGCTATCCATGATCAAACACAAATTTCACAACAGGTTTAATTGCATCTAGACTTCAATAAATGTTCTATTTGAGACTTGCAAATAAGACTATAGGAAAGTAGGGAATCCTTTTGTTATGCAAATACAAGCTAGTGGAAGCTTTTTTGGAGAGCTACTTAGCTGATTCCTCATAAAGTAATGTTTGAATGGTCTTGTCTTCTTTTTTTCTTCCAGGAAAGTCAACCTCTTTACAAGTCTGGTTATAACATTCTTATTTCATGGACATTTGTCAAATCAGTTTTTTTAGATGAATTTTGACAAAATATGTAATGATAACTTCATGTATTTTCATAAGCTATTTCAAATAAAGTTCTTTATTTAGGGATGGAAGATCAAGTTCTTGATAACAGAATTTTTGCACAAGTTTCTCCAACAGGACTTGTCCTCTCCGCAGAAGGCAATGCTACATATATCTCTTCTTTTAGTGTTCCCATTCAGTAAGACACAAATTCATGTATAATGTTGATAATAGCTTCTATTTCCTGAACTTGTGCCAGACATTGTACTAAGCATTTTAGATGGTACATGAACTTGATTCACCTTTATAAAAACCCTATGCATTATTGGTATTTCATTGCCAATTTCAAGTTTGAAATGAGAACCAAAGAATTAACTACCTTTTTCCAAGTCACACAGCTGTAGAATCAGAATTTGAACTGAAGTCTGATCCCAAAGGCACAACTCATATCCTTTATGCAAAATGAAGTGTTTTTGATTTTTGGCTTGAATATTTTTTTCTTTCTAGAAACAACTAAATGAGTAAAATAGTATGTATCTAAACATGTTTTATTCAGTGAGTCATGTCTATAAGAATAAGAAAACAATATGCAGACAATGACAATAACAAGGGTAATTGAGAGGACAAAACAATTATTTGACCTTGGGACTTAACAATAATTATGGGATATAAAGTTGATATCAGGATGTCAGAAATCTGCCTTTATCATCTAGATGCCAATTAACCTGGGAAAACTTGGGAAAAAACTCACAACAGGCTACAATTTCTAGTATTCATCACTTTTTACCACCCAACTGAAAATGTCAACATGAAACTGAAGACTCAGCTGCCCTCAATAACCCTGAATAGATAGTTGAGCCCTACAATGAAGTTACTCCATGATTATATCATTTCTAGCCCCTGTGAAGTCACCAGAGACTATGCATATGTATGGATGGAAAAAAATGATTACTGACTTTTATGTGATTACTCAACTGACTGCCTGAAGGCATCATCACACACACACATAAGGTTTTCCTTTTTCCACAGATTTTCTGAAGTAATCAAATGGGTTATGGCCACTGCATGGTGGCAAATGTACTGTTTTAATGGCTGACTATACAAATGACTTGATGACTCATGGGCAGCTCATTTTGTTTTGCTGTATAAATCAGAATGCAAGGAAAGTTGAGGCCTTATGATATCGGTCTAGCATTTTGCAGTCTCTCTACAGTGAATTGACTTTCAGTGCAGAATATTCTTTAAACATTTACTACATTTCCTATGATGAGTTTGTTGAAATGGAGATGGACTTTCACCAGTCCATGAAAAGTCTGCATACTGGTTTCTATGTGTAAACATGAAACCAGTATGCAAACTGTAAAACATGAAATAATATTTTACAGGGAAAAGGTAGAAAGGTGTCTCTATGGCAGTTGACTCCACAGTTCCCTTTAGAGACCTAGCCAACCTGTCCCTCTGTACTATGTCTTTTTCCTTTATCAAACACATATCCTTGCACTGGTATGCCTTTTAAAAGTGTAAAAGTGGACCAAGGTATCAGAATGGGTGAAGAAGGGCAGGTATTAAATCTAAACTGAAGTAATACAATGCCCACTATTTTCAAGACCTGTGTTATGGCTCTAATGTTGACCCTCTTGGCTATTGCAGGTGTTCAGTCTTAAGTTGCCTTTCTTTTATAGGGCAAGAGGTTTCTCACTGGCCCCAGTTAACTGTGTCCCCATCCCGCTCCCCCAAAACAGGGCCTAGCCTTGTTATTTGAAAAGGTTTCATAGTAGTTAACTGCCACCTCCACTGCCACATCAGAAACTTACTATTGGCTAGATTTTATTCTAAGCACAAACATGCATTATCTCCTTTAAAGATATTGCCAGAGTAGTGCCAAGAATTCCAGATAAGTACAACAGATTGAGACCCACTCTTGAGGAACAAGTACAGGGGTTTATCAGGATTCTTGGTTTTAAGACAATTAGGGTTCTGAGAGCCCGAGCCATTTGGTGAAAGGTAGTAGCTTGTAGGGCAGCAATTTTCAACCTTTTTCATCTCATGGCACACATAAACTAGTTACTAAAATTGTGTGGGACATCAAAAAATATACTGTTTGTTGATATGAGAAAAAATAGATATAATTTTGATTCATTCACACTGAATGACTATTGTTGTGTTGGTGGTTTTCATTTTTTAATTTTCAATCTAAGAGAAAATAGATCAGTGTCCCTGACTAAGTAGTCATGCTTGCATGTTTTAAAAATTCTTGTGATATACCAGTGTGCCTCTTGCTGCACACTGGTTTTAAAAAGCTGTTCTTGGGAGAAAAAGAAAACTTCTGTCTCTCTGAGAGCCTGTTGTGCTATCCTTTTCTGTCTCCTCCTTTAGAAGAGGGCACAGTAATCAGATTGATCAGGTGATGTATGCCAGTTGGGGTATATTGATGAGTGGTTAGGTCACTGTGTATTAAGGTACTCTGGCGCCCAGGTATGTCTTCTGTTTTCTTTTTCCATGAGGCTGGGGTGAGTTGATTCAAGGTCTGCCATTCTGGGGCAGGCTCTTTTCTCTCTTTTTGTAGGCATGCCTAAGTGTACTAACTGTTATTTCAGTTTTCTGTACCTTACAACTGTTAAGAAGGTGATAAAATATCAAAAGATGAATTCTGGTCAAGAAAGGCAGAGATTCTGCTTAGATACGAAGCCTAAAATATATGTTTCACTCTATTAAGCCCTGACCCGGCTATCATCATAATGGCATTGTGATTTTTAATCTCCAACTATTCCTTGTATATCTCTCAAGAGCCACAAGAGATGAAAGGATGACAATACAGGATTTACACTGGCTGAGATCAACCAAAACCCTATGATAATACATCCAAGGTTCTCATAGAAACCCCTTGCGCCTCACCATAAATTGTTAGGTACAACTTATAAATGAAAAATAACAGCATGTCAATGTCTTCCAAAATATTCTTTTGGGATTGGCTTGGGTAGAAAGTTTTTATTGATGAAAGAAGCAAGAAAAGAGTAATGGCATTCTTACAAACAGTGGGCTGGAATAGTGGACTTGGCTAAGAAGAGTCAGTGTCACCCCAAGAAGAGGGGGAAGAGGAAGAAATATACTTATGAGCTGAGCCCAGGCTATAATCTGTGAAATTTCCCTTTGCTACTCAGTTTGGGATTTAGGTGACTATATCTTGCTTAGAGCATTTTCCCAATGTTTATACCTATTGCCCCTGGCTCAGATGTTAATATTCACCCTTGGTCAGGACCCATCCTTACATTTTCACTTACTTTACCTTCATTCATCAAGATTTTCTTGATCTCTTTCTCCTACTCACCTTTTCCTCCAGAAAATTAAGTAAGACCCATATATTTTTAAATAGTCTAAATTGAAAAAAAAACTCTCCATTTTCAGTTCTACAAAACTGAAAATGAACTTGTTAATATGAAATCCTGATTTCAATGATTCCCATTTATAATCTGCAGAAAGCCTCCCAGTCTAAAACCACTGTAGTTTGTGAAATATAATGGAGATAATCAACCCAGAAGATCATTTTGAGAAGGTAGAGATATAATAGTAGCAGCATTCCCCAGGTAAGCCAAATTGAAGAGCTAGGCTAAGCAAAACATTTACCTAATATCTTGTGAGAATAGCTATTCGGGTATACCTTTCAATGTATACCATAACTAGCACCCCAATTTTATTAAAAGAAATCATCAGTAACAAATTTGATTATCCTTGTGAATAGTTGGTTTTCAGAATTCAAGTTAAATATTTATTGTAAAATATGTTGTTTCACTTTTTATTATTTTTATCTTCTTAACTAATAAGGTGGCTTTCCAAGACCAATTCCTGTAAGTAGCATTTTTATCATCTCACAAAGAATACAAAAGATGGTGTTTCTGTGTAACTTGATTTTATTATTTTTAGTCTTATGATTATCCTTTAATTCCATCCTAACCCACTTCATTTCACTTTAGCAAGAATCATCAGATGATAAGGAGTAATGATGAAGAGAAGATTTCTCAAACAAAATAAACCATTTTCTAAGAAATGAAAATACTATCGAAATCCCTGAAAATCCCTGAAAATACTATCTAAAACAAGACTGGGATCAATTAAATAAATAAACACATATTATGTCATTCAAGGATCTATTTCTGGATTGTTTGATTTTTTTAATGTTGTATTTCCTTCCAATTACTTGTGTCCTATTTATTTTTTTATATTTAAGAGAGAGGGGGAGGAAGGAGGGGGAAGAGAGAGGGAGAGAAACATCATTGTGAGAGAGAAATATCAGTTGGTTTCTTCTGATTCACACCCCAACTGGGGACCAAACCCACAACCCACACATGCGCCCTGACCGGAAATCGAACCCATGACCTTTTGCTTTGTGGGACAATGTCTAACCAGCTGAGCTACACTGGCCAGTGCTGTGTCCAATTTTTGGTCACCTCATTTATTACAAGTCCCTCTCCCACTAGTTAAAAAAAAGGTTAAGCCTAAAATCTGTTGTGACATACTTTTAATATTAACATCTAATTTAATTTTCATGTCATTCCACATTGAGTATTATTATCCTTCATTTTACATATGAGGAAATTGAGTCTAAGTCATTACATAATTTACTGAGAATAACTCTGCTTTTGGGGTTGAGAGGCCAAGCATTTAACTTGACATAGGCATATTGCTAGGTTTAATTTAACCACTTTGGTGCTTGTGAGCTGTGCTTCAAATTAAATATTGATTGAATGAGATGATTGTATCTAGATAATGTAAAGTTTATTGTGAGATAAAAATTTTCACTTGGAAAAACTCTTTTAGTAACAAACACACAAAAACATTAAAATACGCAATAAACTCAGTTTTATTTAATTGAAACATGTTATAAGAGCTACATAAAGATGTAATTGTTGCCTTGGCTGGAGTGGCTCAGTGGATTGAGCACCAGCCTGTGAACCAAAGGGTCACCAGTTTGATTCCCAGTATAGGGCACATACCTGGGTTGTGGGCCAGGCCTGGGTAGGGGGCACAGGAGATGCAACCACACATAGATGTTTCTCTCCCTCTCTTTCTCCCTCCCTTCCCCTCTCTAAAAATGAATAATTAAAATCTTTAGAAAATAAACAAAAGAGATATGATCATTTTTCACCAAAATGTCTATCAATAGTCAATGAATTAGATATTCCCTCATACCATGGTCTTTTACACAATCATAGAAAACACTTTAGAGGAGAATTGAGATAATTTAGGTCTAGATTAGAAACCTCGGTTTAATGTCTCAGTCATTTCCATTTAAAAAATTGATGTTATAACTTCTACTTTCATGATATAGTTTCCAGATGGCTGACTAAAATTTATCCCATCACCCTGAGGTTATTTAAGTTACTCTAAGCAGAACTGGAGGAGGTGGGGGGCAAACATGCAAGCACATAGAAGAGCTTATTTGAGGATATAAATACTTATATGTATTGGAATCTATTGTAGAAATGTGTTTTTCTAAAATAAGAGTATGTATGTTAACAAAAGTAAGATGTTAAGAGCTTTTGGATATGTTCTGGGGTTATTTTCTTTCTGCTTATCAACATTTGAATCTAGGAAAGCCATAACTAAGGAGTCCTGCTTGGCATATCTGATCTTCAGCAGTAACAAAGAGTTTTGATATCTCTAAGGACATTGAATTTACTTTCAGCTAAGGTAAAAGATATCTTTAAAAGAATGTACATTTTAATAGATAGCAATGTACGCCATTAAAAAATTATAAAAGTATTTATATTAAAATCTGTTAATGTCTCTTTCAGTACTCATGGGGAGGTTAAGAAGAATGTTATATTTATCTAATTTGTTGTATTTAATACCTAAAGCAGAGATTTATATATTTAGCAAAGGTAGATACTGAGTTTATTTTAATGAGCATATGTTACAAATAAAAACCCACATAAATCCAAAGGAATCTGTAAAAATATAAAACTCAACAAAACCTTAATATAGCAACTGAGAAGTTCCAAGTGGTTCTGAAGACAGAATTCATGGTCACTCTCTACCAATGTCTAATAATACTTGAATGACTAAGCTTGCTTAAAGAAGAAATATTTAATTAGGAAAAGGCCTTTGTCTGGCCTTCAAGGGCACCCCTTCCACAACTTATTACATTCTTCCTAACTAAATTCATTTCTTTGTGTCCTAAACATGATCCCTCCTTTTGGCCAAATGGGTTATTATTTCAGCTCTTTTCTTCCCTCCTTATTTCCCCCTTCTCCATGACACTTTGTACCTCATTTGGTCCCTCGTTCTATCACTATGGCTTTGCAAATCACTTTTTCCATTTGCAATATCTTCCTGTTGCACCATCCATGCACATGGTTCCTTCCTTTAACATTTAACTCTCTTCTTTGAGAATTATATGATTCTCTTCTATTCTCAGTTGCTTCATCCATGCAAGCTTTTAGCAATGTACTTACTTGGGTTTGTTTGTATGTTGCCCTAAAATAAGTGCTGTCAGTCTTTTTCACATGTTTATGTTATATCTCCCAAAGGAGATTATAGACTCTTTAAGAGAATGTCTTCTAAAAATTCCATCCACCCTAAGCGCCTGGAACAATGTTCACTCCATAAAAATGAACTGAATAAAAGTGGTTATTTGATTGTTTGGCCTGTTATATTTTCTGCTTG
Organism: Trachops cirrhosus; assembly: GCA_028533065.1. NCBI lineage: Eukaryota > Metazoa > Chordata > Mammalia > Chiroptera > Phyllostomidae > Trachops > Trachops cirrhosus. The sequence continues at coordinate 50,493,516 of CM052544.1, read as the reverse complement.
TAACAATTTCCACATCACTGGATTATTTATTTTAAATAGATACAGAATGAGTGATGGCCACAGAAATTATGCCCCTGAAGTGAGTATGGTGGTAAACTCAAATATATTAGTTAATTTTTAAAAAATCAAACAGGTTGGTTAGAGTTAATGTGAAGCTAATGTGGTTTTGAGTTTATTTTTAGTTCTCAAAGAGACTAGATAGGAAACTTCACTTGAGTATCAAAGCTTACAGTAAACTCATAAGTTTGAAAGTACATGAAGACAGATATGGTGTAAATTTTAAATTCCTGTTACACATTTACAACAACTTCCACGAGTATGTTCATGTAATTATTAGAGCACCATAAGATACATAAATATAGGAAATGAGGTGGCGTGGAGATTAGTCTCTAGATAGCCTAGGATACAAGGGTAGAGGTTATTGGTTTGTTTTCCATCTATCTGCGGGTCGCTGATTAGATTCAGCACGCTGGCCAGCTCCACCGTCTGCCGATTTATTGGCCTAAGTGAAAGGAGCAGGGGGAGGAAGGCACCATCTGCAGCTTTTGAATTCATAGATAACTGAGAGGCAGGGATGGATGAAGACAGTGAGACAGTCATCGTTTTTAGAGGTTGATGTCGCCGAGTTCTTGGGATGTCTTTGGTCTCGGGGTCCTCACTCTTCCACCCAGATCATCCAGCAAGCCAGAATGGAAAGGGCTGAGCAACCAAATAGATACCCTTCTGTTTTTCTGGTAGGCTCACCATGGCAGAAAGAGCCAAGTCCTTGGAATTGAAGGATATTCATCATAGTTTATGAGGCGAAGGCAAGGGCGAGGATTCTACTTCAATTAGTTGAGCTGCAGGGTCGATACACAAATCCACTCTAAATCTGATTCACTTTTATTTTAATGAGAGTGGGCGTATGTAAATTGCAGGAATCAGAGTTTACACAAGTGGGACAAACACGCTGCCCAGCCACTCAGCTCCCACGGCCCAGGTGTGAAGAAGCTTGGGGAAGGGAGATGGATTCTTTACCGTATGGGATCTCTCCGACTTTGTGTTAGTGAGACCTCTGGGTTTACCGTCACGCTAACAAGTCAGCACTGGTTTGTGTATTTCTCTTCCTCCCCCCAAGAACTTTTTATCCACGGGAGGCGGAAAGAGGTCGGGAGCAATGAGAGCTGAGGATCAAGCAGGAAATTATCCACTAAGGGAAGGGGGTGAGGAGGGTAGGAAAGCATTACGGTCAGTACTGAAGCTTCGAGACTTTGGGGACGCTCGAGTTCTCCCTCCTCCAGCTCTCTGAAACCATCCTTTACGCCACGGACACGGGAGAGTTAAACCAATAAACACGTAAGCGCCGCTCCCTCCCCAATCGTCAAGATGCCTCTCCGGCTCTTGGCTGCATCGACAGCTTGCAACACTCGGCATCTTTTCTGGAGGCACCTCCTTCAGCGGTTGCAGATGGCATCCGACTGCGGGCTCCGGGCTTGCAATTGATTCTCCCCCTTGCCCACCTCGGGTCCACGGACGCACCTCTCCCTTCCCCTCCTCCCCTCGCGCTCCTGGGTCTGAGCCCAGCTTCGGATCGCCGGGTGCAGAAAGCAGTCGCGGCGGCCGAGGCTGAGCTGTAGGGCGCTCGTTCCCGGATTTAGGGAAGAAGCGCCCTCCGGGAGAGCCGACCCCCAGCTGCCTCCAGCGCCGCCCATATTTTGTAGCCCAAGCCGGGGGCTCCAGAGACTCCCCTCCCCGGGCGCCACCATGCTGGACCCTTCGTCCAGCGAAGAGGAATCGGATGAGATTGTGGAGGAAGAGAGCGGCAAGGAGGTGCTCGGCTCGGCCGCGTCTGGCGCGCGCTTGTCCCCCAGCCGCACCAGCGAGGGCTCGGGCGGCGGCGCCGGGCTGGGGGGCGGCGGCGGCGCGGGCGCCGGGGCCGGAGTGGGTGCCGGCGGCGGCGGGGGCAGCGGCGCAAGCAGCGGCGGCGGGGCCGGGGGGCTGCAGCCCAGCAGCCGCGCCGGGGGCGGCCGGCCCTCCAGCCCCAGCCCGTCAGTGGTGAGCGAGAAGGAGAAGGAGGAATTGGAGCGACTGCAGAAGGAGGAGGAGGAGAGGAAGAAGAGGCTGCAGCTTTATGTGTTCGTGATGCGCTGCATCGCCTACCCCTTCAACGCCAAGCAGCCCACCGACATGGCTCGCCGGCAGCAGAAGGTAAACATGCCTGGATGGCCAGGCGGCCGCTCCGGGTTGTCGCCGGGCGGGCGGGGCAAACAATGGGAGCTGGCGGCGCAGCGGGCGTGGAGCAGAAGCAGGTGGAGACCGCACCCTGCAGAAGGGGCTGCGAGGCTCTCTATCCACGGCCGGTACCTGTGAGAGACCCATGGGGTGCAGTGCTGGGCGCCCGGCCTCCCTGAGAGTGCGGGCATACGAGCCTGGCAGGTCCGGCTCAGTGGTCCGGGAGGCTCTAGGAGTGACTTGCAGCCTGCGGCGCCCACAGGCCTTACTCGCTTGCACAGCTCCTGGCACTTTCCAGCCGCAAACGGCTGCATTCAGCTCCGAGCCCGCCCTCCCCGGGGTGCGCTCGCCGGGTGGGGGCACCCGGTAGGTGGGGGCGCCGGTGTGGAGTGCAAAGAGCGCCTCGGAGCAGCGCTTGTCTCACCCGAGCTGAGAGCCACCGACCGGCCAGGCGGGAGAAAGCACCGCCGGACCGCGAAGCTTCCAATCTCACTGCATAGGGCATCTTCCTCCCTCGCCGGGGTCAGCTGACCACTGACCTGTGTCGCCTAAGGACCCTGGGGCACTGCTTCCTTCTGGCCCAGGCTCCGTCCAGTACCCACTCTTCTTCCTCACTGACCCCAGAGAAGGGCCATCCCCTCTGATCCTCCTGCCTGGGTCAGGCCCTCTACCTTCCTCCCTTTGACCCTCCTCTCTTTCCAAGGTGACTTCGCCGCCACCTTCTGGCCCTGCGAGGCCCTCAAAGCCCTGCCACTGCTGGCTCGATAAAGTGAGCTACAAAAAGCCTCGCAATTATAAGCATCAGACGCTTTTTGTGTCTGAAGCTGAGGCGGCTGAGGACCGCCTTTGATGTGAAAAAAAAAGCGCCTATTTCTATCAGCTGTTCTCCAGCCTGAGAAAGGAGGGGGGCGGCTACTGCTGGGTGTGGGGCGTTTCGCGGGACCGGAAGGGAAGGGGTCAGGTACTCACGTGGAGTGAGTCAGTGAAGAAAGTCAGTATCTGTTGTCTTCTAAGCGAATGTGCAGCGCTTAAGCTATCAGAAAAGCCAGTGAAGGCCCCACGGGCGGTGAGTGAAGCCAACTCTAACCCCATCAAGGTTGTGAGACCAATTTCTTAAAATAGTGAATTTCTGGTTGGTGCCGGTTGAAACTGAATTTTATGTTGCTGTAGTAAAGCCTGGGGTTTTCCTGCATTTATCCACCCTTATCTTGAGTGAGCACAGATTTTTCTGTTTGTTTTGCTTATATATGTTCACACACCAGCCAGCATTGATAATTTATTTTAGCTATTACTAGCTTGGCTATCAGTTTTATTAAAAATAAAACTCATTTCCTGGTTGAGAAAGAGCAGATGAGCTACACCCTCCACTCTCGATCCCTGCCCCCATCAGTAGCCCCTTGCTTTTTCAGCCTGTATTTTGGACTACCATAGAGCAAAGGTATACTCAGAACAGTAAAAACTTTTTTGGGTATTCTTTTAAGATTGGGTGCTGGGTCAACACACATGCCTGATATTTCAGGTCTCAACTTGAAATTATTGTGTCTTTATAGCAGGGGAAATTCCATCTTTAAAATCTATCCCGTTAATAAGACCATCATCCAAAGACATACTAGTTCTTTGGCAATGAAAACTGTTGTGATTTAAAGAAAAAATAAGAAACAAACTTCCCTTTATCAGTCAGAAAGACTCTAGAGCTCTGTCATTTAAACAGACACTTGCAATCAGCACTAGAATGCAAGAAATCCATCCTCATAGAGAGCCAGTTTTCTAAACTACCTTCAGCTACCTGAGAAAGATTATCAGGAGGCTAAATTTTTCTGATCTGGTTGTATGTTTTGTCTGAATCCATTCAAAGCTGTACTTTTGATGGGCAAGTGGGTTTTGGTTTTACACATGACCTTATGTGTAAATCCACAGGACAGATTGATAACACTAGCATGTGGTCAAACTATTTTTAGTTATTGCAGCAAAAACAAACTTTTCCATTGCTATATCTGAAAGTTTTTAATATCTTTCTGAATTAGGGTGTTGTTCTATTTTCCTCATAGAGAGCTTGGAACTTTTTCTTAAAAAAAAAAATGAGCCATCATTGAAAGTAACTAAAAAGTTTGCATGTCACTGTGGTAAAATTTAAAGCCAACAAATAAGATTAATGAACTAAAATTAGTCATGGAGCAAATGTCATATAAACAGGTTGTACACTAAACATGAGTCTGCAGTAGGCTGGAAATGGACGAATTAGGAAAAGCTATACAAAATGATGTAGAGAAAAAGAAAAGAGTGACATGGAAGGAGAGAAAGAAAACTGCCTATGAAAAAAGAATTGCTGAACTGGCAAAAAGAAGAGATCATATTGTCAAATCATCACACTATGTGCCTTCAGTTTAGACCATGTTATATGTCAATTATATCTCAGTAAAGCTGGCAATAAAACACAAGATCATATAATACTGCACATGATACACATTTTGAAACCAAATAGTCTATATTCATAATACTGGCAACCATTTGTCAAGTACCTACTGTGTGCAAGGCACTTCACTTAGATCACTTTTTTTAAATAGGCTTTATTTTTAGAAGTTTTAGATTTACTAAGAAATTGAGAAAATAGTACAAAAAATTCCCACATACCCCTCATTGAGTTTTCTCCCATTATTGATATCTTACTGTAATATGGTACATCTGCTACAATTAAAGAACACATACTGATACATTATTACTTACATTATTACTAATTAAAATATATAGTTTTCTTCAGATTTCCTTAGTTTTTACCTAAATTCATTTTTCTGTGCTTAGATCATTTTAATTTCTCCTAATAACCCTAACAATGTAGGAATTACCATCCTCATTTTTAAAAGAGAAAACTGAGATTCAGAGAGATTTTGTTATTTGTAAAGAGTGAAGATTGAAGCATGGGCATTCTGATTCCAAATCCTATCTTTTTAATAGGCAATACTGGGCAGAAATATTCTAAAGTGAAAAACAGAACCCTAACATCCTTACAAAATGTTAAGTGTAGTACATCTTAACCAGGGTTGTTTCTATTTGAGTTGAGAGGAGTCTACACCTCTTCCTTAGGGCACCTATCAAATACACTGGTCCCTTCTGGTCCTGTGGGGCCCATGTTCCAAGGACCCCAGTGGATGCCTGAAACTGTAGATAGTACCAAACCCTAAATGTGCTATGTTTTTCCTATATATACATACCTATGATAAAATTTAACTTGCATATTAGGCACAATAAGAGATTGATAGCAATAAATAATAATAAAGTAGAACAGTTTAACCATGTACTATAATAAAAGTTATATGAATGCATTTAGGGTCATTATTAAGTAAAGTAAATGTTACTTGAACACAAACACTGTGATAACATGACTGTCAATTTGCTAACCTAAATGGCTACTAAATGACTAAAGGAGAGTGGCATACAGTGTTGATATGCTGGACAAAGAGTTGGTTGATTCACCTCCTAGGTGGGATGGACATGGGATGGAGTGAGATTTCATCATGCTACTCTGAGAGGTGTACAATTTAAAACTTATGAATTGGTTATTTCTGGGATTTTCCATTTAATATTTTTAGACCATGGTTGACTACCAGTAACTGAAACCATGGATAAGGCGGAACTGCTGCAGTCAACACGAGCAAAGTGTGCACTTAGGTACTAATCTCATAAACAGTATGAAGGAGAGAGGTGGCTGTTAGGTGATCAATGTGAACACCAGGCTGTTGTCAGTCTTTCTATATGGTTCAAGCTGAAAACAAAAGTAGTATTTTAGCTCAGGATAACATCCGGAAAGGAGCAGAGGGTGAAGGTACCATTGCTGAATAATTCTGATAATTATTTCGGTTTCACTTTACTGGGAAAAAGAATGCCTGGGCATTCCAGCAATTTTCCCAGTTAAAATAAGAGACTTTAAACAGACTATGTGAAAACATAGTTTATCATTTATAGGTATATTTTTCTTATACTACTGTGAATCTAAATATAATGTACTTATAATGATAATTTATGACCAAAATAAAAATCTGGCCATCCCACTGTCACTATGTATGTTTTAGCAGCTCATAAATGACAATTTGAAAACAGTTCTGTGCTTTTTATTTTTCTTTTTGTCAGAATGGTAGAGTGAATACCTAGAAGCTGGCATGGCAAAGCTACACCATATGTTTCTAAATTATGTAGTAACGGTGATGGGTGGCTACCTCATGTGAACTAGCTACTTATAGATGTTACTGAGGGAATATAAAAGCAGGCACTGTAAACGTGTGTACAATATTTAGAGTGGCATAACCAAATTTTAAAAAGTGGCTAAGAATTATTTATAATGCTTGGATTACTAATGTCCAAAATGAATGAATATCGTGTGAATGTACAGGTTTATGTAAATGTGTGCCTATGTGTGTACATTTGTATATGATGTGGGAAAGGGGCAATCCTATAATTGTGTCTATTCCATATGAACTCCCATTTCATTCAGGAGATCTTTAGATCAATGAGTTGTAAATGCAAGCTACTCACTTCCATGTAATTCAGCTTATATCTTGCCATGAAAATATGGCTAACATTGAGTCACTGTTAGCCATAGAAATTGTCTTTATTCATTTACTTATTGGCCTTTGTTAGATAATGATGACTCAAAAGCCTATACCTTTCCTAAAATTTAAGATCTACTGCTAGATAACTATGTATTTATATAAGTATGTATATTTTAAATCAATACTAGTGATTCATCCATTCATATATGTTTTGAGGCATTTGGATTAGCTCTACTACTCAAAATTCTTAAGGGTCACTTTGTCAGTCCAATATATGATTTGCATTTCAGAAAACAAATATTTTAACCTTTGAAAGAATTAAATGGTTATTAAACAAGATTCCTTTTTAAAGGATTGTATGTTTATCTCTTCATCAAGGAAAAAAATACATTCTTTAAATATGCTTTTTTGGCACCACCACCCCACACATCTCCTTGGTGCAGTGGGCAGGAACCATTACACACTGGTGCTGGCAGAGACATTCTGAAGATGTGAAACATGGAAGATGTAATAACAGAGGTTCTCGCCTCATTACACACTTGAAATAGACTTGTGCTTCTCTAAAACTGGACTGAAGAACAAAGGAAATTAAATATTTCATTCCAGAAGAATTGTACTGTTTATATTGGTAAAAGTCAAATGATTCAAAGATTTTTTCCCCTGAAAAAGCAAATTTAATACACAATAACAGGCTATACATTAAAATATAATCAGTATTTTTTATTTGGGACCAGATGTCTACACAACTTAAGCTGAAATGATCAGGAGAGTTCTACTAACTAGAACTAAGTTTATTTATTTTTTAAAACAAAAATATTTTTAAGAATATTTTTAAAATTTTATTTTTAGAGAGAGGGGAAGAGAGGGAGTGAAAGAAGCATTGATATGTGAGGGAAACATCAGTTGGTTGCTTCTTGTAAACCCCAACTGGAGCACCTAGCTCCCAACCTAGGCATGTATCCTGACTGGGAATTGAACTGGTGAACTTTCTGTTTGCGGCATGAGGCCCAAACTACTGAGCTATACCAGTCAGAGCATAACTAAGTTTTAAATAAGTTACTCTTTGCACCAAGCACTCTCCAGGCTTGGTAGCTAAATCAGAAGATACCTGTGAGGTATGCACCTGAATTGGGGAGCTATATTCTAGCTTGGAAGTTAACATATATACATGTAAAATAACTTGAGAATAAGAAAGTGTTTAAGTATAAGATGATGATTACAATGCAATCATCTGGAGAGAGTATGGATACATGCACACATGCAGGAATGGATTTAATATGGAACATATTCATTGAGGAAGTTTCTGTATTTTTAGGACTATAAGATGCACCAGACCATAAGGCACACCTAGGTTTTAGAGGGGGAAAATAGGAAAAACATTTTTGAAGCAAAAAATGTGGTAAAATATTTAATAACCTGTGACCCCGCTCCACCACTGCCCCCCACAGTGAGCCAGGTAAGCTACATTCAGACCATAAGATGCGCCCGCATTTCCCTCCCAAATTTGGGGGAAAAGTGTGTCCTATATATATAGTATGAAAAATATGGTAGATCTTAAAGAATTTGTATGACTTATAAGCATGAAGAAAGACAGATGTTCCAGTCTGGAGAAGAACATGAAATAGCAGAAATATGAAAGGAGTCATTGCTTGTGGGCTATTAGTAGTTCGATTCTTTTGGTTTCAAGTGGCAGAAACCCAAACTCAGGTGGTTAAGTCAAGAAGGAAGTAATGGGAAGGGGACAGATTTATTAGTGTATGTAATTGAAAAGTCCAGTACAGAGGTGACTGCAGGAATGGCTGAATCTAAGAATTCAAATTACTTCCTCATCAGAATGAAAAAAGCTGGCTGATGGTGGAAAAGGTTGTATATTAAAACATGTGTTTGAATTCAATCTCTACAACTTGATTGTAGTTAAGTCATCTGTCTCAGTGGTCATTTGACATACGGAGATGGAGGATAGGGAAGCTTGACATTCTCCAATGTTCCATCTCACTCTAATAGTTGATTATTTTTTTTTCTGGATAATGAGGTTTCTTGTTACCAAGACTTATAATTTCATTTAAACTAATATTTGGTATGTTTTTACACTATAAAATAAAGTAGTGTTTTGAAAGACCCTGAGGTGATTCGAAATGAAGTTATAGTTCACTTTATCCAACTATCTGAATTTTCAGGCAAGGAGGTGAGATCATAAGAGGTTACACGACTACAGACTACACAAGAGATTGTAAGCTATGCCCTATGGGCTGAAAGTGACCACAAAGGAACTTGGCTTTTCTACAGTAAATTTTTCAATTTATAAAGTTGGTTCTTGGAATTTAAAACTATTAAGATATTTCACATTAAAAAATCTGCATTTCTGGCTACTCTTACAATCAGATGTAGCAAAGCTGGGCCTAATATTTTACAAGTTTGCAAAAAGCAATGGAAAGAAGACTATCAACCCATCACTTAAATAATGAATTATTGATTGCTTTTAATTAAAACTATGCTTATTCTAAGAGGGAAACCATATATGTGTATATCTAGATAGTAAGACTATCTGGTTCTTGCCAACACCATCCCTTCTTGCCACTGCCGCACAGTTATTGATGGTCTGACCTTGGTCCCTATAAGGCATCCAAAACCACCCCGGAATAGAGTTTGGAACTCTATATTCTGTTTCTGGCAACAGTTTCTACGTTAGGATCAGATTTATCATTTCTGCAGAATTAGAGGGCTTATGATCAGAATTACTTTGTTATTTTTTCATTTGTCAGTCCAAGCATGTAATAGAATTACTTCTCTGTCATTAGCAGGTAGAGAAAAGACAATGAGGTCAGTCAATGGTTTGAAATTTGGTCATTATTTTTGACAGATGATGGACAGTAAAGAACAGTAGTTGAGAACATAGACTCTGAAACTCTATTGCCTGGGCTTGCTTTTTGGCTATACCCCTAACTGGCTGTGTGATACTGGGCCACTTACTTAACATCTCTGAGACTCAGTTTACTCATCAATTAAATTGGCATAATAGTGGTGTCTTCATTATTGGGTACTTGTGAAAATTATGTAAGACAATACACTAAAGCTCTTAAAGTAATGTCTGGCATGTGGTGTTACATTTATTGCTAAGTTGGGATGTACGATGTTTTATTTTTATTGGTGAAAGAACTTAAAAGTTAATATGTGTGAAGTACTGACCATAGCAAGCTTTTTTTATTGCTATCATCATTGTGGTCATAATTACTGACATGATAAACAGACCTAGAAGGTAGTAGTTATGGTTACAGTATTGTCTCTAAAACAGATAAGGTAGAAGGTACAATGTACCCCTAATCCTCTTTTGCTGAGGCACTTCACTAACTCTGGTTCAAATTCTTGCTCAGTTTTGTGCCCTGGTGACTATGTGACCTTGGAAATGTCATCCAATCTCTTTAAGTCTTGGTTTCCCCATTGTAAAATGGGAGGAAATAATATTGAGGATTACAAGGAAAAAAAGCATGATAAGTACTTAACAAATTCTTAATATAGGGTAAATGTTATTGGTAACAGTTAAAATAGTATACTTGCATTTTTGTCCACCAAATGCGCCCTTGCTATTTTATACTATAATACCTTTTCTCATGCTGTTCCTTGTTGGGGAGCTTTGCCCCCAGAGCCCCCTATCCGCCACAAATGAGAATAAGTCTACCAAGACAGGATCTGCTTGGGGAGGAAAGGTGGCCATTCTCTCAAAGGAGAAGGATCAAGAACCTTTTCCTCAATGGGCTTTTATTGAGCTCATTTTGCACAAGAATACAGGTAAAGCTCATCAATCATTGTCAGGCAGTAAGGATCAAACAATAGATAACATACAAAGAACTACTAGGGCTTGTTCTGTGTCAGGCTCTGTTAGTTAAAGGGCTACAAAACTTTGGGAAACAAAGTCATTTCCTGCTCAGACCCTTATCACTTAATTGAGAGCATTCTTAGCAAAGCAGTTTTCGCAGGATTTTACATATTCTTTCTTAGGCCTCATCACCCAGGGAACCTGCCCTTTCCAACACAAGGCTGCACCACCCTCTGTCATTGTTTCAGGCTTAAGTTAGTCAGGGGAAGTAAGGCAGCTAAGAGATTAGGAGACTTCTTGCAGACAGAATGAGAACTCAGGTTATGTCAAAGCCAAGGGGTGAAGGTCCATCACCCCCTTTTACTGTAGCCCCCCAAGTCCTTCCCTAGGGCCCCCCTGTGATCGTGCCTGTCTTAGGTCATCCCTCCCTTGAGGAATCTTACCTGTTATTGGCTACCTGATCATGCATTGGGGACCAGGCAGGGTGAAGTAAAAGAGGCAGAGGCAGGACCACAGCCAGGGAGATAAGCTTGTCTCCTTAGTGTCCCCTGGTCTGGAGGTCTCTCACTCAGCCTTAGCCATGGGGGCGGGGCGGGGGGTACAGCTTCTGAAACCAGGAAGGGTGGTTCCCAACAGTTCCTTGTTTTAGAACATCTTTCTCACCTTTTTCACCTTATTTGCTCTTATTTGTCCTTTAATTAACTCAGGCGTTATCTCCTTTAGGAAATCTTACCTAAAACTTTATATTGAGCTGAATGCTCCCATTAACTCCCTAGTCTATGCCCGTGTTACCTCCTGCACGTTATATTTAAATATATTTTTGTGTGGGTGCATCTCTTCTACTAAGCTGTAAGAACCACAAAGACAGGAACCACACTTTACTCTTTTTTGAGTCCTCATCTCCTCAAATAGTGCCTGGCATAAAGTAGGTGCTTGCAAACATTCTGACTGTTTAAATTCTACACTGATGCTTTACTTCCCAAGTTTCGAGATTCTAGGAAAGGAAGTGAAGTAGTCTTCAATACAGTCTCACTCTATTATAGAAACACAACATCATAACTTTAAAAAAAGCTTCTCAGTAGAAAACATGAAAGGTAAACTACTAAATGATTTCAAAATTATTTATGTTACAGAAACATACCATCAATCATTTCCCAACTTAACTTGTTTATACCAACAAATGACAAATTTCTAGATTGATTACAACATCTTCTTTTATTTTATATTCTCTTTTACTTTTCTAAAAAATGATCGTTCAATTACAGTTGTCCCCATTTCCTTCCATTACTGGTCTTTACCTAACCCACCCCCAGCTCCCACATTTAATCCTTCCCCGTTTCTCTTTGTCCATGGATCCTTTATAGATGTTCCTTGACAACCCTTCTCCTTCTTTTCCCTGTTATTCCCCTCCCCTTTTGTTACTGTCAGTTTGTTCTTTACCTCCATGTCTCTGACTCTATTTTGTTCACTTATTTTTTTTGTTTATTAGGTTCCACTTATAGGTGTGATCATATGGTATTTGTCTTTCATCACCTGGCTTATTTAAAAACCACAGCAATTATGAGTTTCTTGTAATGGCTGAATCCCAGGTGGATTTGAATCACTATAGTGAATGTTTAAGTGGCCAACATTAAGTCAGGAAAAGTGAACATGAGAGTGGAATCTCTATATTGGACATATCTTCTTTAGGATGTTTTATTTGATTTAGCTCTTTATGAAAAAAAAAGAATTGGCAGTCAACAATATTATGGTAAAAGTTAGGTGTTTAAAGTATTATCAGTCTCAATGTTGCCAAAGTTATAGAACAGAACCTATAAATTCTATATATGTAGACATAAATAAATATGCTTCTTTTCTCTAGTTTTATTCTCTTATGGGATTTTGATACTTTGTCTATTATTGTAAGCTATTTTTACATTGGAAGTCTTTTATGAGTGTAGTTAGGATACACATAAATAATAACTGAAGCACTATTGCATATTGGATAGGGTAATAAGGATACAATGGGTGTGAAATATCTATAAAAAAGTAAAATCACTTAGGTGGATTTTTCTGATGCTTTTAACAAGTCACAGGGAAAATTACCTTTGCTAAGTCATTTATTTCACTTTAACAAGCAGAGGAAACACTGAGAAGCTTACAAATAAATTAGATTATCAAGCCCCCAAGAATTCCATGCTTCTAGCTACTATTCTAAAATTGAGAGATGTGGAGTAAACCTATAATGTGTTCATAATGATAATGAAACTGATCATGATAATTGATAATGTATTATACAACAGCCTATGGGAGGAAAATATCAATCTGTCATGTGGTGTTTCCCAGGAGCACTCATGTGCAGTAGGTAAGTTCACTAGTAAAAACCATTCTTAAGTGTTCCAGGGCACATGCTCAGTTACCAACCCTCCAGGGGCTACAGTGCTTTCACACAGACAATAGGATTTTGGCAAACATGTAGAGCGGTACAGAGAATCTACTGTGTCACTTAGGAAAGCAAAGGATAAACAGTGAAAATTCTTGCAAATAATTATGCCTTCTGTTGCCCATGCAAGAAAAACAGCCTTTTGGTGTGATGATAGGCATAGAGTTGTTTAAGCAAATGAGTTAAAACATATCTTGAACATCTACTTTGGCAATTTTTCTGACAAGTACAGCAACTGTTGTCTATAAGGCAGAGTGTCATAACATACTGTGTTCAAAACATTTCTTGGGGGCTCTTCCATATTCAATTTTTGTTTCTTACACATCATCACACAATATTGTTTTGAGCCACTTATATATACAAGAAACTCACTAAATCCTGTAGACAAAATCTGCAAAGACTTTTTAGACAGCCTCCCTGATCTCCCAAAACCTACCAATCTGGTTGAGAAGTTGAGGTGCACCAACTTAAAATATACCTGAAACTGTAATGCAGGACATGATGAGTATCTATCTGAATCTTAAATATTGGTGTTTTTCAGGTCTCCATCCTTGGCTTTTTTTATGGCTTGTTTGTGTCCCTGCCCCCCAAAATCCATATGTCTAAGTCCTAACCCCCAGTACTTCAGAATGTGACCTTGTATGGAAATACATTATTTGCAGATGTAATTAGTTAAAGAGGAGATTGTCAGGGTGGACCCTAATCCATTATGACTGGTGTGCTTATTGAATAGGGAAATTTGGACATTGAGATGCACACAGGGAGAATGCCATGTGAAAAAGAAGGCTGACATTGGGATGATGCTCCCACAAGCTAGGGACACCAAAAATTTCCAAGAAAGCACCAGGAGCTAGGGGAGAGGTATGGAATATATTCTTCTTCACAGCCCTCAGAAGGAACCAACCCTGCCTACACACTGATCTTTTATTTCTAGACTCCAGAACTGTAAGAAATTGCTATTGTTTAAGCCACCTCATTTGTGGCAGTTTGTTACAACAGCCCTGGTAAACCAATATAACCCTCTTTTATCTCTGTATTATCTCTCAGCAAACTTACCACTAAATAATGGCTGTAGCTACTAATGTTTCTACATTTTCATTCTCAAATTACCATATCCAGATAGGTCTCTCATGAGACCTCAAACCCATACATCTAGTCATTTACAGCAGTGCTGCTGAAGGTATCATCTCAGACTGGTCCAAGTCAATGAACACTTTGTCATGGATCTACAAGAAGGTAAGGGACTTCTATTTAAATGCAAATCAACTTGCTGCTTTCTTCAAGAAAGTCTTGCTACAAAAAATTGTCAATTGAATTGAACAGCTTAGTGATGAAGTTGATGTAATTTGTAGTACTAGAACTTTATCTTGGTGAAGACCAATAAAACACAGTTCACAGATGGGACAGGTTTATTGACTAGGAAGAGCATAGATCTCTATGACACCTCCCCTATGATGTCCTCAGACTGCTCAACAATAGAATTTCTTACCAAGACTCCTACCTCCTCTATTTTCTAACTCAGTGATGACAAACTTATTGTCTTATGGTTGTGGTGCTACTGTTTAACAAAGACAGAAGTGCAAAATTCCTTTACTGTTGCTCATCATCACCACCAAAGTGTACACATGTCCTGTTGATGTTCCTGCTGAGAAAATTTTCCTCTCTTTCTCCTCTTTTTCATCTTTACCACTGGTGCCCTGCTTTGGGTCCTTATAATTTCTTACACAAACTATTGTGATAATCTTATGTCTTTCTCTGCCTCCTCTATTGCCTGTGTTCCATTTAGCTTCCAGAGTGATCATTCTGAAGCAAAAATCCAATCATGACCTTTCCCTGCCCAGAGTTCCTATGTAGCTTTTTATTGCATACACAGAATAAATTCTAAGCTCATTTTCACAGCATAACTGTATCTTACCTCATTATCCAGCCTTAACTCCTGCAGTTGTGCACACACCTTCAGCTTCAGCCCATTAAACCACTTAATGTTCCTGCATTGTTGTATACACTTTAGTGTGTCAGTCTTTGCACATATTGTTTCTCCCTCTTGAAAAGCCCTTCCTACCCTGCCTTCTGTCACTCCCCTAGAAAGAAAATGGCACCCAGTTACTATAAACAATATGAGTAAATAATGAGTAGTAGATATTTACTCATATAGTTATTCTATAAATATGTCTTACCTCATTTAATTCTTACAGTAATTCCATAGGATAGGTTACCAATCATCTCAACTCTACATATAAAAACTAACAAATAAACAAACAGACAAAAAAAAACAAGAGGCAAAGAAGTTAAACTTGCATTGGTCATACATTTAGTAAGTGGTAGAGCTGGGTTGGGACCCAGGCAGTCTCTCCAGCATGCACTCCTAACCATGTGCTGTATTTACTGCATGAGAGCATTGAGTACACCTTACTTTGTTGTATAGCTGCTTCATTGTTCTGACTCTACAGAGATGATTTCATTTAGTATTCCCTGGTGCCTGGTAGATAGCCTGTATACCTAATAGGTGCTCAAAAATAGTTGATGCATGAATTCATGATTGTTGAATTCACAACTGCTTAGAGAATAAGGATTCCTTGCCATTTATAGTATGTTCTCTAAGTTGATCTCATTTTTTCTTTAAAACAACCTTTTTGAGTAGATGGGGCATGAACTCTAAAATTGTGTTTTGTAACAGGCAAAAGTTAGTGAGGTACAGAGAGGCTCCACTGGCTGGACAGAACTACAGAACTTCCACCTGGGCCTCTAGAACACATGTAGGACTACTCAATGTGCGGTCAGGCTCAGATTCACACTAAGTATGGCCAGACTACTGCAGACTTTTGAAGGTCATAGTGACTAACACTTTCAGAAGATCTACCTCAGCTCACAGCAAACATATTAAAATGTACCTCACATCTCACATCCATTATTTTTTTGGAACCTAATCAACAAAAGAAAAAAGCAAGCAAAATATAACCAGAAACACTGAAATTAAGAACAATCTGACAGTAACCAGAGGAGGCATGAGAGGGGGTAATGGGGGTAAGGGTTTTCAGGAACATCTATAAAGGACAGATGTACAAAATCAAGGGGGAGGGTGGAAGCAAGGGAAAGTGGTGGATTTGGCTGGGGTTGTGGGGGGAGCGGTGGGGGGAAAATACAGACAACTGTAATTGAACAACAATAAAATAATCTTAAAAATTGGAAAGATTTTTCTCATCTTTGTAAACTATTAATCTACATAACTTGGCTAATAAATGACTGATTTTTTCAGGAATCATGGTATAGCTACAGAAATCCTTGCAAATTGAAAAAGTTCTCACAAATTGTTTTCAATGTCAGAGATTTTCTGAGCACTAAATTGAACAATTAGTGAAGTTGACATATATTTGGAAGTCATTTCATTGGACATTTAGTATTTTCAAGTTTCCAATTTTAGTTTTTCATTTGGGAGACAATACATTTTATTTATTTATTTATTTATTTATTTATTTATTCATTTAATTTGAAAGGGTTTGTTTTTCAAAATACTTTTATATTTTTTGAAGCACATTTACATGCATTCATGTCTTTTTAAGTATATTTTATTGATTATACTATCACAGTTGTCCCATTTTTTCCTCCCCTTTATCCCCTGTCTGCCCTGTATACCCCCACCCTCCAGCATTTTCCCCACCCCTTAGTTTATGTCCTTGGGTTGTACATATAAGTTCTTTGGCTTCTCTATTTCCTATACTATTCTTAACCTCCCCCTGTCTGTTTTATGCCTATCAGTTCCCTGTGCCTTTTCCCTTTCACCCATCCCTCTCCTTCCCCACTGATAACCCTCCATGTACTCTCCATTTTTGTGATTCTGTTCCTATTTTAGTTGTTTGCTTAGTTTTTGTTTCTGTTTTTTAGGTTCAATTGTTGATAGTTATGCATTTGTTGTCATTTTACTCTTCATAGTTTTTTATCTTCTTCTATTTCTTAGATAAGTACCTTTAACATTTCATATAATAAGGGCTTGGTGATGATGAACTCCTTTAACTTAACCTTATCTGAGAAGCACTTTATCTGCCCTTCCATTCTAAATTATAACTTTGCTGGATAGAGCAGTCTTGGATGTAGGTCCTTGCCTTTCATGACTTCAAATACCTTTTCCCACCCCTTCTTGCCTGTAAAGTTTCTTTTGAGAAATCAGCTGATAGTCTTATGGGAATTCCTTTGTAGGTTACTGTTTCCTTTTCTCTTGCTACTTTTAAGAGTTTCTCCTTATCTTTAATATTAGGTAACTTAATTATGATGTACCTTGGTGTGTTCCTCCTTGGGTCCAATTTCTTTGGAACTCTCTGAGCTTCCTGGACTTCCTGGGAGTCTATTTCCTTCACCAGACTGAGGAAGTTTTTCTTCATTATTTTTCAAATAAGTTTTCAATTTCTTGCTCTTTCTCTTCTTCTTCTCCTGTGGCACCCCTATGGTTCAGATGTTGGAGCACTTAGAGTTGTCCCAGAGGTTCCTAAACCTCTCCTCATTTTTTTTTTTTAATTCTTGTTTCTTCATTCTGTCTTGGTTAGATGTTTAGTCTTCATTTTTTTCTAAATTGTTGATTTGAGTCCCTGTTTCCTTCCCTCCACTATTGGTTCCCTGTATATTTTCCCTTATTTACTTTGTATAGCCTTCATTTCTTCCTTCATTTTGTGACCAAGCTCAGTCATTTATGTGAGCATCCTGATTACCAGTGTTTTGAACTCTGCATCAGATAGGTTGTTTATCTCCTCATCGCTTAGCTCTTTTTCTGGTGTTCTGATTTGTTCTTTCATCTGGGCCATATTTCTTTGTCTCAGTGCACAAGTTATGTTGTAAGAGGGTGGAGCCTTAGGTATTCACCTGGGCTGGGCAACCCTCTTTGCTGCCTTGTGGCGCTGTCTGTAGGGGAGGGGTCAGAGAGGGAACAATGCTGCTTGCTTGTTCTGCTCTATCCCCACTTTCCAACCACTCTCCTGTGAGACTGGGAGTTTCTCCTGCCATCTCAACTCCCACAGTACTTTACAGCTAGAGGTTTTGAGTCTTTAGTTTCCCAGTCAGCTAGCCCTGCCTCACCTGCATGGTCTGCTGCTTTGCTGTGGGTCCTCTCTGCCTGGCTGCCTCTCTCCACCCTTCCTACCAGTCTGGATAAATGTTTCTTTAACTCCTTGGTTGTCAGACTTCCATGCAATTTGAATTCCTGACAGTTCTGGTTGTTTATTGTTTTTAAATTGGTTGTTATCCTTCTTTTGGTTGTGCAAGAAAACGAAGCATTTCTACCTATACTTCCATCTTGGCCGGAATTCTTGAAAGGGTCAGATTTTATTTTTTTATTAAGTATTTTATTGTTATTCTATTACAGTTGTCCCAAGTTTCCCCCTTTTCCCTCCTCTGCCCAGTCTACCTCCCCAACTCTCACAGTCATTCCCCACTCTGTTGTCCACATCCATGTGTCATTCATAAATGTTCCTTGACTAGTCCCTTCCCCTTCTTTCCACCTTTGTCACCCTCCCTCTCCCCTCTGGTCACTGTCAGTCTATCCCTTGTTTCCATGCCTCTGGTTCTATTTTGCTCATTAGTAAACTTTGTTCATTAGGTTCCTCTTATAGGTGAGATCATATGGTATTTGTCTTTCACCAACTGGCTTATTTCACTTAGCATAATATCCTCCAGCTTCATTCATGCTGTCACTAAAGGTAAGAGTAGATTTTGAATTTTTTAGGGCCCTGAAAGTTTTATGTCTCTGGTTAATATGCCTTGTTGCTTAAGCCTTTAACCATGCTTTATGGAAGAAGTGGTATTTGAATTAAGCCTCAAACTGACCAAGAAGATCAAAGAATGAGGGCATAAAGTATTTTGAGGAGAATAAAGATACTTTCAAATATTCATAGCTGAGATCATCCAAAGTAAGTTTGAGGAACTCAGAACAAATACAATTGTATGACGTTCCAATATTGGAGATATATAAATGAGAACAGAAGTCAGTTCATGATTGTGGATACCTTTGAACACCAGAGTAAGGGGGCTGTGTGGAAAAGGTGGAGGACTTTATCTTGTAGGCAATGGAGAATAGTGGAAGAATTCAGAGCAGAGCAATGACATGACCAGTGTAGTGTTTGGAGATTAATCTAAGTAAAGTGTGTGGAGAGTATGGAGAAGAAAGAGTAAGAAGAAGTGTAAATTTCTCCATAATTTGAAAAAGGGTCACAAATTATGTTTCAATGTTTTATCCAGCACAGGTAATCTTTATAGTTTTGTGGGGGAAATTTGTGGAAAATCTCAGAAAATTAATGCCTATATGTAAAAGTGTCTTGAGTTACTAGTTCAAAAGCATTTTCATTAAAACAATTGTTGATTTTTGTTTTTGTTTTTAGAGTAATTTTAATGTATTTGTCACAATGTGCAGGGTATAATTATTTCTCTTCTTATAAATCTTAAAAATGCAAATCAAGGTGCCTGCCCTCTAAATTATATTTAATTTCAATGACCAATATTCTGATATCTTCCTGTTCTGGTACAAAAACACTCCTGCATAACATTATGGAGAACATAATGTCTCTTGGACAAAGATTGTAGAGCTAGACGTGGTGTAATTTCAGAAATGGTATATGTGATTCCACTTCAGATTCCAGCTGGCCTAGAGGATTCAGATGGAGCTTAATCTGGGCCGCAAAGGTAATAAGCCCCACAGTAAGCCCAGGTTTATATCAAGCTCAGAGGAGGACAGAGAGGGGAGCATGGTTTGTGGTATATGTAAGGAATCTGAAAAGAAAATTTCAAGGTGTGCCTAATTAGACTAGAAGAGAATCTTGAACTTGTTCTCACTACCATATGAATTCATCTTAAAAACGGACCTGGATTTGCATAAACATCCAGAGGATTGGGTACTTTTATCCCCCCTTCCTTTCCTCACTCCTCAAGTAGGAAGATTTTGATCTTAGTAATAAGATTTGAGAAAAGTTATTGGGTCACATTTATTAGAGGTCAGAGTCACTTGCATGAAAAGGGAAGCATAGGTTCCCAATAGCCTCTGTTTTTGCATATCCTTAAGTACTATCATCCTTTCTGTCTTTCATCTGTTAATAGAGATAGTAAGATTTGGATGTGGGCACTCAGGTAGAGAAAGGTTATGTGCTCCAGCCCAGTGTCCCAAAGTTTTAGTAATAGAGAGGGATTTTATTTTCTATTTGTCATTGCTATCTCTGTGTATCACTTTTCTGAGAAGATAAGTGACTTTAATATAAGATTCAGGTATTTCTGAGTCAGCATTACACAATCTTTAAGGCATTGGAACACCATTTGAATTACTGGAGGTCCACAGCCTACTTCCTGGAAGAGGTAGCATTGAAGCTGAAGAATAGGTTGTATTTGAATGTCGGTGCAAGAATAGGTACTCTAGGGACAGCATGAGCAAAGACTCAGAGGCCATGGAAAGCTAAAACAAAAAGCATTTACAAGGCATGAGATTAGAAAGGTGTGTAGGAACCAGGTAGTGGTAAACATTGAACTGCTACTAGACTCTCTCATTTGTCTCTTATTTAGGCAGTCTGCAGCCTTTGAAAATGGCCTGTACTGTTGGATAGGCCCAGTGGAAATACTACCAAACTGAGCCATAGGGCCTATCAAAGACAACGTAACCATCTGGGTGATTGTCAAATTGGGTGATGTTCCGGGGGTGGGGGGAGAGTGATTGTTTTTGACCTTGTCTTGAAATGATATGTTTTCCCGTAAGGCACTTGGAGGTTTCAAAATTTCTAAAGAATATTGGTCAGCATAAGCAAAATATCTTATTTGCAGAGGACATGCTTTGCTTCAGCATATTTTCATGGCCAGGTTAGAAACAACTTCTTCTGAGTTTTGACAATGACCCTACATAATTTGTCAGCCTTTCTGTTTGCCTGGCAATGGAGAAAGAAAAAAAAAAAAGGATTTCTTTCTACTATCTATTTTCCACAGGCAGCCTATGTACTGTTGTGTATTATGATTCAGCATTATAGAACTTCAAAGTGAACAGACACTGGTTAAGATTTGTACTTGTAATTAATCAGAAGTACTTTCCACACCTTACCCTGCAGTTCTAAACCATTGTGAATCTGTCATTTAGTCCAAAGAGCTTTTTACATTTTTCTCTCCATTTCTATGTGCTAAGAGCTCAAAAGCTGTCTTTTAGTCAATATTCAATTAGGATTTGAGTTGGAAGGCTGTGTTGAACTCTTACAGAGAAGTATAATGTAGATGCTTGGTCTCACCTCCATTTGCCTGTGTGCAGGAAACAATCCATCCTTTTTCACTAAAAAAGTGTATGTCTGCTCCAGCATTTCCTTCTCCATTCACATTAAGAACTCTGTGCATTTCTGTTTTGTGTATTCTTCCAAATGTTTTTACGTAATGCTTTCTTTAATCAGTGTTCTTTGACATATTCTTTTGTTTTTAACACAATTTATTACTCAATATTATCTTTGTCATTGAAGTATGGTTTCAGAAACAAAAATAATTTACACCTAGGATTTAACAAAGATTTTCTACAAGTATGATAGCAACAAAGAAATTTAGAAAATGCATTTATTTTTGAAAAAATTTCATTTAAATTAAATTTACCTACTTACTTGAAATGCCATATATTTGGGGACCACAACAAGATGAGACATTTATGTTGTTGGATGAAAATTTATATTTGTTCCATGACCTCAGATTTATATATTCAACACATATCATTCAAATGATGTGCATAATCCCCAAAATTACAGAAAATTTACTCAATATGTCCAGCTAATTGAGATGATTCTAATGAAACTTTGTTTTATCTTGTACACTTAAGAAAAAGCCCTGTATATCCTATTTTTAGTGGACAGTATTGGTTACCTCCCTGTTAGTCACAACCCAAACAGAATTATAGTCTTTCAGGTAATTTTTCCACATTTCCAATTTCAGAAATAGACGGACATTAGTCCAAGCCAATCAGCACATGGCACTATACTGAAAATACATCTGCTTCATGGGTAACCATGTGACCTAAGTTGATTCAATTACACTGAAGGGAAAGACTTGTATTTCATACTTGGGAGAAAAGTTTTACTCCTTCTCTACTGATGGTCATACCAAGGAAGCATGTGCCATTATTGCCACTGGCAGCCATCTTAGAACCATGAGGAGACCCAATTTAGGCTGAAGTTGAGGTTGAAGATAGTGATGTAATTGAGATTTGGAAATTACTTGAGTTTCTGGTGACAGTATTGAGCCACAACAATTAAGCTAGACCTGGAGTTCACCTTTCATCCGGACTTTGAGTAATGTAGTAGAGTTTTCTTTACTTATATTCAAAATTAGTCTATCTCATGCTCTTCAGAATAGGAATTCTGGAACTTAACTATGTAATTTATTTTGCATATTGAGATTTAGACATAAGTAGAAATAAAATCTTATTTACAATGTAAGAAGTAAAAACCAGAATTATTTCTTTCTAACTCTATAATTTGGCCAAAAAAGTTTGTGGATTAGGTATAAATCATGTTTTAGGACAAAGTTATCTTTTATTACAACTAAAAGGGTAAGATGAATTCAATGAAATATTCTTTCTCACTGTTTTCTCACTGTATATTGTTTACAGAAAAATATTTTAAATGTTTAAAAAATATTTTTCTGTAAATAATATACTTATTTCAGAAAAATCAGGTAATATGGAAACATATGAAGTATTATAGAATTAAAAGTAATACCTGAATCCCATCATTCAAAGACATTTACTCTACACA
Organism: Trachops cirrhosus; assembly: GCA_028533065.1. Taxonomy (NCBI): domain Eukaryota; kingdom Metazoa; phylum Chordata; class Mammalia; order Chiroptera; family Phyllostomidae; genus Trachops; species Trachops cirrhosus. Next base: position 50,470,785 of record CM052544.1, on the reverse strand, counting down.
TAAAATATATTTATATTATCTTCATGGATATATATGTGTATATATGGTATATATGTATAATATATATGACATATATATGGATGTATAGAGAAAAAGTGAGAGATTACCTATACTTTTATATGAAGGTAATAATTCTATATGTATTGTTTTACAACATGCTTTTATGCACAAAAAGAATTTGTTTCATATCAATAAATATAAAAAAATACAAGCCTTCCCTTTTTTTTCCAAGCCTTCTAAATAGCTTATAGCAACCCAGTATCTGGATGTACTATAACTTAACCAGTTGTCTGTTGATTTCTGTTTCTTATCACTGTATGTATTCTATAATGAGCATCTTTGTATACATATCTTAGTACACATCTACAAATGTATATGTCCTTAAATATAAAGAGTATGTTCATTTAAAATTTTGTTCCCAATTTCCACAGCATCTCTCAGTAGTTACACTCCCACTAGTGGGGCATGAGACTGTATGTTTCCACATAATTTTATTAAAAGATTTTATTTATTTAACTTTAGAGAGAAGGGAAGGGAGGGAGAAAGAGGGGGAGAAAAACATCAATGTGTGGTTGCCTCTTTCACGCCTTGTCCTGGGGGCCTGGCCCACAAACAGGCATGTGCCCTTACTGGGAATCTAACCAGCAACCCTTTGTTTCACAGGCCAGTGCTCAATCCACTGAGCTACACCAGCCAGGGCTGGTTCCACATACTAAACCTAGACATAATTTTTTTTCAACTTTGCCAACCTGTTAGATGATTTTAAAATTTTGTATTGCATTTCATTTTACATGTTTATTACCTCTTTTGATTTCTTCTTTTACAAATTTCCTGTTACTTCCCATCTTTTTTTTCTGTTTATTATTTGTTTTTAAGAGTAGGTTCTATTTTAATTGTATTAACATTTGGTCATTGTGTACAATTTATATTATAGTCATTTGTTGTTGGACCTTTTTTCTGTTTAACTGTTATGTTGTTGGCCTATTTATGTTTACCTGCACAAAATTTTTTTAATGTAGTAAAAGCTATCCATTTTCCCCATTTCTGGCTTCTGGGTTTTATGTAGTGAAATATACTTTTTCACTTTTTTGAAAGTGAAATTTCAAAGTGAAATTTGAGTGCGAAAATACCTTCGCACTCAAAAATTTTAAAACTGTTCATATACACTTCTACTACTTCTATGGTTTCATTTTTACATTTATATTTTTGACTTCTCTGAAATTTATAATGGTGCAATGAATGCAGTATTAAAGCAACTTATTTTTCTTTCCAATAACCGGCCAGTTGTCTCAGCATCATAGATTAAATAATCTATTTGCTTTCCAATTATGTTAAATGTCTGCTTATCAAATATGCTAAATTCTTATTAATATTTGGTTTTATTTTTGAATTCTGTATAGAAAGCCATTAATCTAAATCTCCCTTATTGCTCCAAAACTACTAAGATTTCATTACTGTACTTACTGATAAATTTTGGGATATTTTAAGAGAGAAGTTTTTTTTTATCACCTTTCTTCAAATTATCCCCAATTCTTCTTGCATTTTTTATTCTATGGGATAAACTTTTTTTAATGATTCTGTCAGTGTTTTTTACTTATTTATTTATTTTTAGAGAGAGAGGAAGAGAGGGAGAGAAACATCAATGTGTAGTTGCCTCTCACGCATTCCCTACAGGGGATCTGGCCCAAAACCCAGGCATGTACCCTGACTGGGAATTGAACTGATGACCCTTTGGTTCACAGACCAGTGCTCAATCCATTGAGCCACACCAGCCAAGGCTTATTCTGTCACTTTTAAATTAAAGACCATTTGGATTTTGATTGAAATTCTATTGCATCTATGGATTAACACAGGGAAAGCTGACATCTTTATGACATTTATGACTAATCCTAAAAACTAAGAATATCTGTGCATTAATTCAAATATTTTTGTCTGCTTATTTTTGTAATTTTCAGCATGTATGCCCTAAATATTTATTGTCAAACTTATTTCTGTGTAAACTATAACATTTATTCCATGAGTGCCCTTCACTAATTCCCTGCATTAATGTTAACGAAACTCAACATTCTCTTTACAAAGCACCAGTGCTCAGGGCTCCTGGGCTGCTCTCTAATATATTTGGGCACTTCTCCCTGTATCAGCTGAGACATATGATCATCAAGGATAAGTGTGCTTCCCAAACCTGTTTAAATTGGTTTCAGCAGGTATTGTAATTCCATAATTTCATTAAATATTATATAACTTAATAAGACATGATTGTGAAAGCAAAAATTGTGTTTATGTTAAGCAAATTAATTGCTTTGAGAAGATTCAATTACATATTAAACTGTCTTATTTTGTAGCTGGGCAAAACAACAGTAAAATATATGTGTAAAAGTCATAAAAATTTAAAAATTCTTTAGTCAGATTACTTTGCAATTTCTTTAAATATTTACTCTTTAACAAAATTAAAATTAAAAAGTATAGACCATGTAGTATGTGTGTTAATGAAGTTGTAGAGCTTTAATCAGTGAATCTACACATAAAGACAAGGTTGTAACCTACATCAAAAATCAGCAAATAAGTAATGATAAATTTTAAGGGAAACTAGATATTTATTACCTTATGTGTTAAGATTCTCTACTTCTGGGAATTTATCTGAAGAAGCCTGAAATACTAATTAGAGAGAATATATGTACCCCTATGTTCATTGCAGCATTATTTCCAATAGCCAAGATTTGGAAGCAGCTCAAGTGTCCATCAGTAGACAAGTGGATAAAACAACTATGGTAGAGGTTTTTTAAAATGGTGGAGGAGTAAGTGGAAGCTACACTAACCTCTTCCCAGGACCAGTCTGTACCTATAATTAAATTGCAGAGAAATCATCCTGAATAACCAACTAAACAATACCTGCAGAGAAGCCTTGTAATCAGGGACAGACAGAAGAAACCACTTCGCCACAGTAAGACTGGTAGACAGTGCAGAGGAGGCTCAAGACGACTGACTGGACTCCCACAGGTGGCAGCTACACTTCTGGAGGGATACTTCAGCAACTGGGGGGATTCCCACTGAGAAGTGTGGGGTCTAAACCAGAAGCTGGGCTCCATAGCCTATAGCAACAGAGCTAGAAAAGAACCCAAATAATATCCAGCTGTGAAAAACAGCAGGATTTTTGTCTGCAAGGGAGAGATGGCTGGAGATGCAGAGAGCCTCTTAAAGGGCCATTGCACAAATTTTCATTTGATGCTACTTACCCTGGGCTCTGGCAGAAGGAGGACAAGAAACTCTTGAGGAGAGTCTGGGGTTAGTGGCTCTGGGGAGAGAAATGAAGAAATAGCCACCAGGATCCCTAGTCATTCCCAATACTGAAGGAGCCATATTTCTCCACCAGAGTACTCCCCTCCAAGTAGCATCAGGCTGAGGGGAAGCAATAGACCCACCCACAGGAATTATTGTGCCCCACCCTGAGGAGCTTAAGCTCCACTACTGATCACAGCTCGATTAGTTTAACAAACTGATCAGTCTAGTGACTGATCAGTTTGATAACTAAGGAGGAAAACACAAAGAAGCAGCCAAAATGGGAAGACAAAGAAAAAGACACTGAATGAAAGAACAAAAGAATTCTCCAGGAGAAAAACTAGAGGAAATGGAGGCAAGCAATTTATCAGATAAAGAGATTAGAGTAATGACTATAAGAATATTCAACAGCATGAAAAAAGACATAGAAACCATAAAAAAGGACCAGTGAAAAAATGAAGAATACAATATCTGAAATAAATAATACAATGGAAGGTATCAACAGTAAGTTTGATGAAGCAGTGGGTCACATCAGTGATGGAAGACAAGGTAGAAAAAATACCCAAGCAGAGCAGCAAAAAGAAAAAATAATTTTAAAAAATTAGGAGAGCTTAAGAAACATTTTGGACAAGATGGAGTGTAACAACATCTGCATCATGGGAATATCAGGAGAAGAGAGCAAGCATGAGATTGAGAACGTATTTGAAGAAATAATGACTGAAAACTTCCCTAATCTAGTGAAGGAAAAAGACACACAAATCCAGGAAGCTCAGGGAGTCCCAAAGAAGTTGAATGCAAAGAGGCTTATACTGAGACACATCATAATTAAAATGACAAGGCAAAGACAAAGAGGGAATTCTACAAGCCACAAGAGAAAGGCAGGTAGTTACCTACAAGGGAGCCCCAATTAGACTGTCACCTGATTACACAATAGAAACATTTCAGACCATAAGGGTATGGGGTGAAATATTCAAAGTGATGAAAAACAAAGACCTACAACCAAGGCTACTTTACCCAGCAAGGCTATCATTTAAAACTGCAGGTGAAATAAGGAGCTTCCCAGATAAGAAAAAAAGCTAAAGGAGTTTGTTAACACCAAACTAGTACTGCAACAAATGTTAAAGGGCTTGTTTTAAGAAGAAGAAGAAGAAGAAGAAAAGAGAGAAAGAAAAGAAACACAGAGGAAAACAGTCTTAACAATAAAATGGCACTACATACCTATCTGTTAATAATCACCTTAAATGTAAATGGCTTAAATCCTCCAACCAAAAGATACAGGACAGCTGAATGGATAAGAAAACAAGACCCATATATATGCTGCCTCAAAGAGACCCATCTCAGATTGAAAGATACACACAAACTAAACATAAAAAGATGAAAAAAGATATTTCATGTCAATGGAAAAGTAAAAAAAAAGCAGTACTTATATCCAACAAAACAGACTTTAAAACCAAGGCTATAGGAAGAGACAAAAGACACTACATAATAATGAAGGGAACAATTCAACAAGAGGATATAACCCTAGTGATATTCAGGGTTGTAAAAGTCTTGTACTTGGAAAATTATAAGACACTGAAGAAAGAAGTTGAAGATCGAAATGAGTGGAAGCACATACCATGTTCATGGATAGGAAGAATTAACATAATTAAAATGTCCATGCTACCCATAGCAATCTGTAGATTCAATGCAATTCCTGTCAAGATTCCAATGACATATTTCACAGAACTTGAACAAGTATTTCAAAAATGTATATGGAATCCCAAAAGGCCCCACATAACAACAATGGCCTTGAGTAAGAACAAAGTTGGAGGAAACATAGTACCTAATATCAAACTATACCATAAGGCTATAGTAATCAAAACAGCATGGTAGTGGCATAAAAATAGACACATAGGTCAATGGAACAGAATAGAGAGCCTAGAAATAAACCTATACCTATACAATCAATTAATATTCACCAGAGGAGGTAAGTACATACAATGGGCTAAAGATAGTTTATTCAGTAAATGGAGTTGGGAGAATTGTACAAATACATGCAGAAAAATGAAATTAGATGACCTTGTTACACTGATTACAAGATTAAATTCAAAATGAATAAAAAACTTAGATGTTAGACCCAAAACCATAAAAATCTTAAAGGAAAACATAGGCAGCTAAATCTCAAACATTGCTCATAGCAATTTTTTATCAGATATATCTCCCCAGGCAAGGGAAATAAAAGAAAAAATAAACAAATGGGACCACAGCAAACTAAAAAGTTTTGCATAGCAAAGGAAATCATCAATAAAATAAAAAGACAACCCACAGGATAGGAGAACATATTTGCTGATATATCTTTTAAGGTGTTAATATCAAAAATTATAACAACCTACAAAACTCAACACCAAAAAAATGAACAACCCAATTATAAAATGAGCAAAGGATCTGAATAGACACTTCTCCAAAGAGGACATACAGATGGCCAATAGACATATGAAAAGATACTCAGCATGACTAATCATCAAAGAGATGCAAATTAAAACTGCAACAAGATACCATCCCACGCCTGTCAGAATGGCCATCATCAATAAATCAACAAGAACCAAGTGCTTGCAGGGATGTGGAGAAAGGGGAACCCTTTTGCACTGTTAGTGGGAATGCAGACTGGTGCAGCCACTGTGGAAAGCAGCATGGAGATACCTCAAAAAATTAAAAATGGATCTGCTTTTTGACCCAGCAGTCCCACTTCTGGGAATATATCTGAAGGAACCCAAAACACTAATTCAAAAGAACATAAGCACCTCTATGTTCATTGCAGCATCATTTATAATTGCCAAGATATGGAAACAGCCCAAGTGTCCATCAATAGATGAGTGGATAAAACTATGGGACATTTACACAATGGAACACTACTTGGCCATAAAAAAGAAAATTTTACACTTTGCAATAGCATGGATAGACCTGGAAAACATTATGCTAAGTGAAATTAGCCAGTCAGAGAAATACATATACCATATGATTTTACTCATATGTGGAATCTGAAACACAAACTGATCTAACAAGGAAAACAGAGAGACTCATAGGTAGAAAGCAGGCAGACAGCTCTGGGGAAAGGTGGTTGAGGGTTGGAGGGGTGAAGCAAAAAAAAAAAAAGGACTCGTGATTGCAGTGGGGGAGTGAGGTAGATAGAAGTGGAAGAGGATATAAGGGGGATAAATGGTAATGGAAAAATACAATTAAAATAGAAAAATAAGATTCTCTACTTCAACTAATTTTTTAAAAGTTAGCCTACAATAATTGCATTGAGAGGAATTCTACAGTATTTTATATTTTTGGCATGTATAAAAAATATAAATTTTAAACATTTTTTGCTTGTCATTCTAAACAGTTGTAAGGTATATTTAGTATTTCTTGATCCTGAATTATTTTTTACTTGTCTACCATTTCTTCTAATTTTGTTGGCTAACATGGACTTCTCTATTACTATTATACATGACAAGATAAAATGGAACTTACATTTTGGGTACATAAACTTTGTAAAACTTAAAATCAAGATGATTTAATTTTATCAGGGTTACAGTTTTCTTTGAAAATAGGTGGAACTTATACCTCATAAAAATTGAGTATGCCCCAAGAAAGGGAAATCCAATTTTCATGTTGAGATCTGTGTTTATTTTGAATAAGGCTCATTCTAAATAGCTTATCCTAGAATAAGAGATTGAGTCAATATTTTATTTTAAATGTCCCCTTTTTGAATCTTTGAAATACAAATGTATAAAATACAAAGGGCAAGCAACTTTTAAAAAGTGAAAAACTAGCACTTCCCCGTTAAAATTTCACAATTATTTGTCTTTCTACTGAAGGTTTTATCATGCATGCACTGAAGGAGAAATATTTCCAGGCTCAGGGTAGGAGCTTTGTATTGGGAAGAAGATAAGGAGGACCATTTTACTTATGACTACAAAATTCTAGCCAGCCAAAAGATATGTCATCTTTTGCAAGTTAGACTTTTCCCAACTTGATCATATTTCTCACCCATATCTATGTAGAAAAGCAAGTATAAACTCCTAAGATAGTAGTTAATCTTCTTATTTGTCTCCATATTCCTTGATAGTTGTGTACACTCAACCCTTATAGGCATTTCCTCCAATCCTCTTTGTCATTAGTGACCATTCTCCTTCAGAACGGTATGATTTGAAGCTTAGAGTTACACTCTTTGTATTAGAGACTCTAGAATAAAATTTCCTGCATGAAAAAAAATAAACTATGATTGTGCCAGCCACCAGATACATGGATAGCCTGCTATGATCTTCATGGGGCAAAACAAGGAAGGAAATGTACAGAGTGAAACTTACTGTTTTAACAGGAGATTGAGTAATTTTATTCTATAAGTTCCAACCACATAGATTCTGTCTCCAATTTACATAATTAAAGAAGTATTGAACTTGTGGATTACAGTTTTGAGTCACTTCTAAAACTTTCTAAGCTGTGATTTTTCCTGTATTTTTGTTCATTCCAAAATATTTTTTTTTAACAAATGGTCTTGAAAATACTGAGATACCTGCTAATGGAACAGTAGTATGTTGAGCATAAAATGACATCAACAAGAAAGAATTCAACCTTTCTCTTTATTTATTTTGTCATATATACTTTTTAAATGCTGTCTCACAACATTACTGTATCCTTGACTATATGCCAAGTACTGAAAACAGTCATGATGATGTAATCCATTCCGAATTGATATAGTAGAATTTATTTTATTTTCTGGAAGTTCTTTCTTCTTTTTAGTCTACCTACAGAAAAAGGTGATAGAAGCGGCAGTGATCACTGTGATGTTTCCCTGTTTGCTCTGCTGTTCATTCAGGAATTCAGCTCATTCCATGTGTGTAAGATTAATATGCCAAGTTCAAGATAAAGCATTTAAACCATTGCTTAGGCAGACTTCCTAGGGCTTGCAGCTCATTTACATATTACTGGAGAATTGGTGTGAAGATGTCAGAAGATATCTCAGCCCGGTATCTTTTAAATCTTTTTTAAAATAAAAGAATAACTGAGTATCAAAAATATCAGTAACATATCTCTGATCTGAGTTATTTTATGTTTGTAGTTACTTACTTAATTCATTTGCTGCTATGTAGACATGTGGATAAGTAAGTAAAATGTGAAATGTTGAGTGATAAATGCCACAGGGGGCCAGCCAAGATGGAGGCATAGGTAGATGCACTGTGCCTTCTCTCACAACCAAGATAGGGACAACAACAATATAGAAACAAAATAACAACCAGAACTGACAGAAAATTGAAGTGTATGGAAGTCAGACACCCAAGGAGTTAAAATTAGACACATTCATCCAGACCGGAGGGAGGGGCAGAGTCGGGCGGGTGAGGGACGTGGAGCAGAGAGCAGAGCAACTGGGGAGGAGCGCAGGACTGTAGCAGGCAGACCCTGGGCACACAAGTGGTGGTGGCTGGTAGGCCCCGGCCAGGGTTGGCGACCGGCAGACCCAGCGAGGCGGCCACTGTGAAGCAAGGCACTGTGCCCAATTCAGGGTCCCAGCACTGGGAAATAGAGCTTTGGGTCACTGACTGAGGAGGAAGGTCCCGCCGGGTGCACAGGCCCACCCACACGGGAATTGGTGCCAGAGGGGCCCAGTTGGCTCGCAAAAAGTGGCGGAGGGGTCTGGGGTTCTAAGGAGAGCGGAGCAAGCTCCATTGTTCCTTCTCCGACCCCGCCCCCACATACAGCATCACAACCCAGCCACTGGGGTGCCCCGCCCTGGTGAACACCTAAGGCCCCACCCCTCACTACAGGTGCTCGACAAGACAAAAAAAAAACAGCAAAGAGATGGCCCAAACAGGAGAAGAATTGAAAGCCCCAGAGCCCATTCTTTTAAGTGACCAAGAGATAGCCAACCTATCAGAAGCACAGGTCAAAGCACTGGTGATCAGGATTCTCACAGAACTGGTTGATTTTGGTTGCAAATTAGATGAAAAAGTGCAGGCTACAATAAGTGAAATGAAGAAAAATGCACAGGGAACCAATAGTGATGGAATG
>CM052544.1:50432897-50460976 GCA_028533065.1 Trachops cirrhosus | reverse complement strand
TAAAAGTGTGATCTCATCCTGACCTCCACCGTATATCAGTGGTTCTCCATAGGGTGTGGGTTTTAACCCCCCTAGAACCCATTTGACAATGTGGTTGGATGGGGTATGCTTGTGGCAATGACAGGCAGAGCGCTTGACTTTTAATGGGTGGGTGCCCGGGACTTTTCCTGTCCTGCAGTGTACTGGACAGCCCCACACAGTGAAGCAGTGTCCTGGACAAAACTCATAAATTCCCTCTTTGAGCAACTGTGCTCTAGGCAATTTATTTACCCTCTGTGAACCTCATTTTCCTCATTTGTGAAGTGTTCTACTAAGCTTATTTCTTCTTTCTTATTTCTTCTTTTCTTATTTCTTCATTCTTTTCTGGTTGTGTATTTTTTTCTTCCTTTTGTTCCACTCCAGTGATGTGAGACCCATCTTTCATTCCATCACTATTGGTTCCCTGTGCATTTTTCTTCATTTCACTTATTGTGGCCTACATTTTTTCATCTAATTTGTGACCAAAATCAACCAATTCTGTAAGTATCCTGATCACCAGTGCTTTGAACTATGCATCTGATAGGTTGGCTATCTCTTGGTCGCTTAAAGGATGGGTTCTGGGGCTTTCAATTCTTCTTCTGTTTGAGCCATCTTTTTGCTGGTTGTTTTTGTACATTCTTTTTAAAATGTGTATGATGTGATTATTTGATATCTCTATACATTGTGAAAAGATTACAGCAATCAACACACACATTGTCTTAGATAGTTACCTTTTGTGTGTGTGTGTTTGTGTTGAATCTACTCTCTTAGCAATACAGTATTTCAAGTATACAATACTTCAGATATATAATAATACAGCGTTAACTGTAGCTACCATGCTACACATTAAATCTCCAGAACTTATAAATGGAAGTTTTTGTCCTTTGACCAGTACCTCCCCATTTCTCCCAATCTCCCAATATGTTACCAATTTTTTATTACTTTTTATTTTGAGATAAAAGTTGATTCACATGCAATTGTGAGAAACAATACAAAGAAGTCCTGTACACCTTCCATATACTCCACCTGTTTTTCCTAATGGTAACATCTTGCACAGCTATAGTATACTATCACCACCAGGAGATTAATACAGTCCATCAACCACATTCAGATCTCACCAGTTTTACATGCAAGTTTTAAGAAAAATATAAATGTAGTGCCATAAACCCTGTTTTAAAAAGTCTTTTATGATAACTTCAATTAATTAAAAATATGGCCAGAACAAAATGCTCTCAGAAATGTCTCGGCAGCTCCACAAGAAGCTGTCTGACTATCTTTCTTGCTCTGTCTTCTGTCTTCTACCACCTGAATCTCAATTCTTGGACTGGAGTCGCTATGCTTGAAGATCACATTAAGATGTAGGATAAAACACAGCAGCCCATGTTTCAGTTAGTTATAAGTCTATGACCTATGTGTAGCCAGGACACTGAAATCTGAATACTGTGAGGTTAAGAAATTTGAAGATATGTTTGTCAAATTTTGACTACTACTCTGGTGCTTTACCTGCTGCTAAGTGTTAGAATTCTGTGTCTGTTAGACTGAGAGCTGGGGTAAAGGGAGAGTTTTGACTGCAGGAGTACATGTAGGAAGGACCATTGCACCTCCATGCCTAAGGAACTCCTCTTCTGGGCAATGAAGTTACTCTCTGTAGCCAACAGGGACTAAATACTGAAGGTTGCATGGAAAGGGTTCAAGGATAGAAGGCTGAACAACTAGAGTTTAAATCCCAGTCCCATTATTGACCTATTGAGCTATGCAACAAATGAGCTCACCTCTCTGGGATTTGCTTTCCTCATCTGTAAAAAAATTGGAGATGGAGATGACAGTTTATCTTACATAAGGCAGTGCTGGGGTTTAACTGTTAAAAGCAGTGGTCCTCAAACTTGAGCCTGCAATAAAATCACCTACAAGGCTTTTCCCAAAAGACTGCTGCACCCTTCCTCAAGTTAGAGTCCATAGGTCTTGGGTGAGGCCCGCTAATGTGCATTTCGAACAAGTTTCCAAGTGTTGCTGGTTTGGGGAATCACACTTTGGGACCCCCTGTGATTCCTTTGGGAAACCCCCAATATAAGGAATGTAAAGTGCCTAATAACATAGCTGACCACTGATATTCATCCAAGGGGAGCTAGTTCTCCTCCAAACCCATAAAGAATGATATACCCTCCCTCTCCCCCACCCCCACAAAAAAAACCCAAAGCTAAGTTCTTTTAATTTCCAGAAACTGATTCTTTGGTTAATCTATAAGCAAGCAATGTTAATCAAAAGGCTATGACATTATGAAGCATTTTTGACAAGAGTACATGGTCAGGTTTGATCATTCCCAGTTTAAAAAAGATTTTTTTCCTAAAAGCAAATTCAGGGTTAGGATTTTCATGCCGGATATATGTGCACATGTATGTGTCAACATGCATGTATGTATACACACTTACTGGATATTTATGTGCCAGTTTCACCTGACACATGCTATTTTACCCAGTTAGATGCTATTATTTCACATGTGTATGTGGGAGAGAATGCAGGAGAAGGAAGCTTGGGAAAACAAATGTTCTTAGAACTTCAAAGAATCCCTCATTAGAGAAGTGAATTAAAATATTTCAGTCTCTGGGCTATCTCTAAATACACCAAATTGTATCAGTTCTTGATAGAATAAACTGTGGGCTATGGAGTTCTTTTTTACAAAACTGATATAATTCACTTGTGCTATGAGTGCAAAGAAAATCACTCTAAATTTCCTTTGCCACCACTGATTTTTTTTTTTGTAAGAGAGGGAATCCCAGGTATGAACCTGAGGGGTTACTTCAGTAATCTTCAGTGCCCTGGATTTCCTGACATTGCATGCCACCCTTGATCTCTTTTTATTAATTCATCCTCCAGACTCCCTACACACTCTGACTTTCCAGCATTGGAAAGAACCCTCTCACAGACTATGATAAAACACAGACTTATTGCACGAGTCTCAAACTTGACTTCCACATGCAAGGTGAGATTGAACCTATTGCTCCATTGCTTCAGCAAATGGTATAGTTGACTCCATTTTTAGCAGACGCTACCTGTTGAATATTCATGCATTGTACAAACATCAGTAACTTTAGCTTTCTGTCAAATAGGTGGCTGGGCTTTGAAATGTATCTATGAAGATAGATTGGTTTTTGTGAGGTTTTAACAGCAGGTACCAAAACACAAACTAAATGTTTCAAAATTAGAGATTTGAATGGCAATGGCAGTCTCACCCTTGGATGTCAGTTCGAATTTGGTTCTTTATCCAAGTCCTCCTAATCTGAGATTATTATTTCAGGCCATTTCCCCCCATTCATTATGGAATATCTGCAAAGAGAAGTCAGATGGAGAATAGCAGCAGCAGCCATGGCAGAAAAGCATGGGCAGTGTCACCTACAGCTGTCACACAATTTTATCCCTGCAGCCCCCTAAGGTCCAGCAAAGATAGAATTGACTGATCCCCAATGGTTCATTCCTAGGAAGAAGAACAAGCAGAAATTGAAATGGTAATTGCTTTCCTTTATTTGAAGAAATCATGGATTAAACAGATTAAGGTTTACCTCCTATGCACCAGAATAAATGTCATCTGGTTTTTTTTGATAGGACTGTAATGTCAGTTAAAGGATTGGACCTTTAGGAGGGGAGAAAGGAGATGGCCTTAAAATGTATTCAAGTTTGCAGACTACAGCTGTGTATTTTAATCCTGGAGATACACATTAATCTTGTCCCTTCTTTGAAGTCTCCTTTTCTACTAGCTACAAGTTCTCTGCCTCTAACCTCTTTTCTTACACTAAAAAAGAGAATATTTTAAAAACTCACTTAAAAATAGTACTGCACTGCCCTGGCTGGATGATTCAGTTGGTTGGAGTATCATTCCATACACCAAAAGTTTGTGGGTTCCATCCCTGGTCAGGGCACATACCGAGGTTGAGTGTTCGATCCCTGGTGGAGGCTCGTAAGGGAGAAATTGATGTCTCTCTCTCTCACGTTGATGTTTTTCCCTCTGTCTCTCTCTTAAAAATCAATAAACATATCCTCAGGTGAGGATTAAAAAAATAGTACTGCACTGAATCACCCAAAAGGGAACTATAATTAAAGGTAAACATTTGTATTTCCCTCAGTAAGGACAAACTTCAGAAGTGTGATTAACTTTGGAATATACCAGTCTGATTATTTCATCAGAGATATAGCATTGCACATCTAAAAAAAAATTTCCAGCTCGTTCGGGATTTTGTACTTACAAGGAGGCTGTTTATTGATTCAGCAATTCAGTTGAGAGCTAAGGGTAGGTTTTTAATCTTAGCAACACAAAGATGCCTGTTGGTTGAAAGTGTATCAGCCAAGTACAGCTGCAAAATGCACATATTGTTTTTTTCACAAGCTGTCATACAATTGTCAGCATCTATTAATTTTTTTAAAAGGTAATGGATATCCCTGGAGAAATCAAGAGAAAGTGGCAAAGCGGCAGGCCATTTCTCATGTGGAGACAGAACTTAAGCATTTGTAAGTTTCTTTCTGACGGTCTTGAGTCAAGGTTTGGGTTCATTATCTCAACCTTGACATCTGGACTCTTACTTAATCTGCAAATCATACTTCTTTCCATCATTTTCCTGCCTGAAAACAAAAGTATCACTAGTCAAGAGCATTCTTAATGTTTCTGTATCTAATTAACAAGCTAATGGGTCAGCTACTATATTGAACTAGGAGAAATCCATCTATCTTTCTATCTGCCTGTTTATTCACCTGCCCACCCGCCCACCCATTTGTTGATTCATTCATTCAGCAAAACCCTTCTCAGTCCTTCATGTTTGGTTCTCAAGACACCAGTTGTGAATAATAAGCATTTACTTCCTACCCTCTTGGAGTTTACATTCTAACATGAAAAAGAAATTTTTAATAAGGAATTAGACATTTGAGGAAAGCTACAAAAGAACCTGGCAAGGAAGAATTACAAGTGATGTTCAGGGACCCTCACCTTTGTATAATTCCTTCTGTGTTTTGTGTGGGTAGAACCTGTAAATATAAAAAGATATCACCCTTTTGCTTATGTTAGATTATATGACAAAAGGGAAATTGTCCCAGTGGGCCTGATCTAATTATATGAACCCTTTAAAACAGAGCATTTTCTCCAGCTGGAGTGCAGAGGGGAAGTCAAACAGATTCCAAACTTGGGAAGGGTTTGGTTCTCCCTTACTGGCTTGAAGATGGAGGGGGCCATGTCATGAAGTATGTTAGTGGCCTCTAGAGGCTGAGAGCTCCCCTGGCTGACACTCAGAAAGGAAACAGAAACCTTCTTCCTACAGGTACAAGGAACTGAATTCTGCCAACAACCTTAATGAACTTGAAAGTAAATTCTTCCTCACAGCTTCCAGACAAGTTTTGAACTGCTCAGACTTTAAGTTCAGCCTTGTGAGATTGCTGTGATTTGAATTTTGTCCACCATAAAAAGATAAATTGAAGTCCCAACCCTAGTACTTTTGAATGTGACATTATTGGGAGATAGAGTCTTTGCAAGTTTAATAAAGTTAAGATAAGATAATCAGAGTGGGCCTTTATCCAGGATGACTAGTGTCCTTATACAAAGAGGGAAATTTGGACACAGAAGCAGGCACACAGGAATAATGCCATGTGAGGACACAGAGGCACAGAGACACAGAGGGAAGATGGCCATGTGAAGATGTAAGTAGAGATTAAAGTGATGCTACCTCAAGCCAAGGACTACTTGGGACTGCCAGGACTGGAAGAAGTAAGAAGGTTCTTCAGTGGCATCTTCAGAGGAAGCATGGCTCTGCCAATACCTTGAGTCTGGACTTATAGACTCCAGAACTAAAAGAGAATAAACTTCTGTTGTTTTAAGCCACCTAAGTTTTTGTATTTTGTGACAACAGCCTTAGGAATGGAATTCAGAAACTCTAAAGCAGAAAACCCAGTTGAGCCTGCACCAATTTCTGATCTGCAGAACAATAATATATAAATGGGTTTTGTTTTAAGCCACTATGTTTGAGGTCTTTTGTTTTGTAGCAATAAAAAATGAATACCCAAGAGTATGGAGTTTCTAATGTACCTAATTGAGGGTGGTTTTCTGAGAAGGATGTTTAAGATGAGAAAAAAAAGAAAATGCATAAATGATCTGGTAGAAGGGAGAAAATGAAGATTGTTCCAAACAAAGGGAATAACATATGCGAATACCCTGAGAGAGAGAAGAGTCAGCTGCACTCAAGGAACTAGACTACCTAGGTGTGCACCCTTTAAATAGTGTTGCTATCAATGTCAGGCCTGAACTAGGTGCTGGAGATAAAATAAAGACCTACAGACATCATCCTTTTCCTTTTAGAGCCCAGATTTTAAATAAGGTCTTTTGCATCTGGGTTTTTTTTTTTTACATTCATAATAATGCTCTTGAGATTAACTATGTTGTTGGGTTTATTAGTAGTTTGTTTCTTTTAATTGCTGAGTAGTTTTCCACTGTGTGACTATAGCACAATTAATGTATCCATTCTCCTATTGAGAGACATTGGGATTGTTTCCAGTTTTTAGCTATGATGAATAAAGTGACTCTGTACATTCCCACTTAAGTTTTTCTGTGGACATATATTTTCATTTCTCTCATGTAACCAGCTAGGAGTGAAGGTGCTGGCTGGTGAGGTAGGTATATGTTTACCTTACCTGCCAAGCCATCATGCAAAATTGCTGTACTGTTTTACACACCTGCCAGCAATGTATGAGAGCTAAGGTTGCTGCTCTACATTCTCTCCAACACTGGTCATCTGTCTTTTTAAATTTTACCTGTTGAGATAGGTCTGTAGTAGTATCTCATTGTAGTGTCATGTGCATTTTCCTGATGACTAGCCATGTTGATTCTGAAGTTGGGTCTCCATGTGATTCTGAAGTTCAGACAAATTTGAGGACCACTACTGTAATGGCTAAGATGTGAGTTTGCTCATACTTCAACTGTTCTCGGTAGCTGTAACTAGAGATTTTCCCATCCAAAGGCTTTCTCATGATAATTTTAAATTGTCAAAGAAAACATTTGAAAAATGACTCCCAGTGTGTTCTTTCCTTCTCTCTGGACTTGACACTGAATTTTAATGTCAAACTTCAGCTCAGAAATTTTGAGGTTGGACACAGTCACTTAACCCAAATGCGAGTTGCATACAAGGTATTACTAGAATCACTGGAGGACCTGGGGTCCGTTGATGGCATCATTCTAAACTGTACCATGTTTTTCTTCCCTCAGAGGGAAATGTGGTCCTGTAGACATTTGACCTTAGAAGCCTATAAGCAATTTACATTCTTTTCTAAGTAATATTGGTTTGGAAACAACTTGAACCTTGTGCTAATGTTTATATCAGAGCAATTTGTCTGGCAAACAACTTTCTTTACTCAAAATGTTCGGTTTCTACTCAGTAATTCCTTGAACCTTCATACTGATTCACAGAGCATATTGAACAAGCTATCAGCTTAAGAACCTTGATTTAACTTCAAAATAAAAAATTAAAGAATTCTACCTGATTTTTTAATAAACCCTGTACATTTTCTCTTCAAAGGAAATTCCAGATTCAGAAATTGTTTTGATACTTGGTTCATGATTTGAGAATGCTAAAGGGCTAAAGAATCAGAGTATTCCAGGAATTGAAAAGTTTATACAAACAAAGCTATCTGAAAATGTACCAGTAGAGTGGTTCTCTTTCCCAGGATGCCCTACGGCCTTAGTAAGCTAATACAACAATGGCATGCAGGTTGCATCTCATATGAAAATACTGATTGATGTGTTTTCCCAAAGAGTTGTACAGAGCCCCTTCCCTGATCTTTAGAAAAGTGGGATGCAGTTGATTTATGCTGCTCACCCTTCCTGAGCAAGAAAGTTTCTTTTTTCAATACTATATACTTAGCCTTTCGAGATAAGAGGTTCTGAAGTTAGCTAAAGAGCAAAAGCAAACAAATTATGCAGTGTTTATAAATACTGTTATCCCAAGGTTTAGGAATGCTCATCAGTTAACTTTTGATTCTGCATGTAAGTGAAAGCAGATATTTTACACCCTAGGGAAGGAACATGTTCAAATCCTCAGAGGCTCTGGGGACCTTATCTGCCTGTGTTTTTATTTCTGGACCTTGGACTATTCCATGCTATTCTTAGTAGGTAAAGGTTGAGAAAGACCAAGAGAAGTTCAGCCCAGAACCTTCGCTTCATTTGCAACTCTGGCTGGAGCATTTTGAGGAGGAGAAGGTCCAGGAAAACCTGAGCTGTGATGCAGCTTCTAGGTCACTAGTAGATTTCAGTTATTTTCACTGTGGAAGGTGGAGATATGAAAGCTTGGGGGAATAGCACAGTATGCTGAAATGTGAAAGGAGTGATGACCTTGTGTCAGCTTTGTTTGATTTACTCCAGGAGAAAGTGCCTTTTAAAAACTCTTCTGTGAAAAATGTGAGGCTTTCCAAATGCCCAGTGTTATACTATTCTGCACCAAGGCAGGTTTCTGTAGATAGCAGAGTCATCCAGCAATACCAGGGAAGGTTTCAGTTAGCCATACCTGCATTTTATTTATTTATTTATTAACTTATTATTTTTTTCAAGTTGCCATCAAGGGAAAAATGTCTTCTTTCTTCTAACCCTGGAATAATGTGATTCCTCTAAAGGGCTGTCCTAAACTGTGAATAGATCTTCTTGTTTAAGTTCTCTAATCACACTTTTGTCCTTTTGGCCATACCTATGTTTATTTTAAGTCTGCTAAGTGTTCATAGCAAGACAAGGTCTGAATATCTATCATGTAATTGTTAAATTTATTGCTTTATAAAATACAGTCATCTCCCACAGTCACTCTCCATGGGTGCTGGATGGGTGAAGGAAAATGGATCTCTTATCCAGTTCAAACTGAAAAATGAAATGAGAAATTAGCAATAAATATTTTAGCTGTTCAAGTTCCCCACATCATCATGACAAGACTAATTTGAAGGTTTCAGAAACAGCCCACAACTGTCCTAATTCAATCAGAAGTGTTTATTATTCCTAATCTCTCCTTTTTCAGTGAATTTGCTCACCTGAAGAAGAGAGTAGGCCCGAAAAAGACACACCCAGAGAAACAGAGACAGAAAGGGAGAAAACAAAAGACACAAACACATGGAGAGAAAAAAAATGCCTTTTATGTAAAAGCCATATCAGTTATTTTATTTACTTAGAAATTAAAAAAGGCAGAAGCACAAGGCAGCATAAAGTGACCAATCTTTAATAGAAACACACGCAGCAGGAATGTATGACACCAAGCTTCTAACTTTCTTATGTATCCAGTTATTTTTATGCCATTGGTATCAAAGAATAATGAACATGCCAAATATTGCACAGATCTTACATGTACACACCTGTGTTTTCTACATTCAGATCAAGAAACAGGATGTTACCTGCCCCCAGCAGTCCCCTCCTGCCTCCCCATAATCACTTCCCCACTGAGGGTCACCAGTATTTTGATAGCTGACATCATGGATTAGTTTTGCTCTCTTTGAACTTCATGTGAATGAAACATACATCTCCTGTGTCTAGCTTCTTTCACTAATTTGTTTGTGAGGTTTGCATGTAGCAAAAGTAGATTCATTTACATTCTGTATGTATTCCATTAATTATACCACATTTTTTTACCCATTCTGCTGGTGATGAACATTCTGGTTGTTTTCAGTGTGGGGTTATTACAATTCCTATTGCCATAATCAAGTAGAGGTGGCCCACACTTTGCGACACTTTGCTTTTGTGGAATACAGTATAGATTAGTATCTGTTTTGGGGTAACCAAAAAGAAAAAAATCCAAAGAGGATTTTTGCTTTTATAAAAAAAGGCAAAAGTTGAAAATACTATACAGTGTTTGTTTGGCAGGGAGTCATGATAGAGGTGGTGTGGACCCTTAGCAGCAAGAATGACTCTGCTAAGGTCCTTCCCCAGGAGCTACACTCCGCATTGCAGCATTAAGCACCATAGCTTTAAACTGTGTCTGTGAGTGCCTGTGCTTTATCTTTATTTATTTTGTGTGCCCATTAGCAAAATGTGACCTAAGGTATCAGAGAAGACTAAGAGAACTTGTAAGGGTATTACACTTAGTGTAAAACTGGATGTAATTAAGTGTTTCACTTATGGTGTATGAAATAAAGACTTTTTGTGTGCATTGAAGTTGCAAATGCCCACCATTCATACTATTTTGTGGGTGAGGGAGAGATACAGTGAACTTTATTGATGGTGCATGACAACAAGTAAGCTCCTCAAGCCACTCCCCTTCTTTAGAGGGTCTGGGATGGAAACTGTTGAAGGTTAGGAGATTCTCAGTATGCTGGGGGATTGATTTGGGGCAAGCACTCCCCAGCAGCTGAGGACCTCTCTCCCTCTTGCTGGAGCTGGTGGTTCAGGGGGCTTTTACTCCTTGGATGCCATGTGGACCATAAAGTCCACCACCCTGTTGCTGTAGCCAAATTTATTGTCATACCAGGAAGTGAACTTGACAAAGTGGTCATTGAGGGCAATGCAAGCCTCAGAATCAAAGGTGGAAGAATGGATGTTACTGTTAAAGTCACAAGAGACAACCTGGTTCTCAGTATAGCCCAGCATGCCCTTGAAGGGGCCCTTTGAGACCTGCTTCACTACCTTCCTGATGTCATCATATTTGGCAGCTTTCTCCAGGGGGCAGGTCAGATCCACAACTGACATATTGGGGGTGGGGACACAGCAGGCCATGCCAATGTGCTTCCCATTCAGCTCGGGATGCCTTGACCATAGCCTTGGTAGCACCAGTAGAAGCAGGGTTGATGTTCTGGGCAGCCCCTCAACCACAGGTTCCCAGAGGGTCCATCCACGGTTGTCTCATGCAGAGAGAAAGAATCTTGACAGCTGCCAAAGTTACTATTGGTTCTACTTGTGGCAAATTGTTCATTATAGTTGGCATCTAGTAATGGTTAAAATGGAAAGTCTATGGGCTGAATGGTAGTGGGCGTGCAAAGCATGGTGTTCTATTAAGTTATCCTATACTTAAGGAGAAATCAGTCAATCTTTTTTAATAAGTGAAACTACATCATACATTAATTCTACTTTATACAGGCTGTATATGTATCATATTATTCCTGGTTTTACTATATGTTAATGTTATTTTAGGTTTTATGTGTGATTTTGTAACTTCTTTGGGGAGATCTGAAAATGCTTAAAATTTTTTCCAATAAATTAATGGTAATTGTTTCTTCACTTTATGCCATTTAGGCTTTAAAGTGTTTCATAGGATCTGTCTACTTTTTGATAGCAGGGAGATCTGTATAGATCTTTTAGTGAATATATATGTATATATTTGTCACCATTTATCTTAAGAACTGTAGTCTCACAAAAATCTAAGGAACAGAAATTTAAGAGGTTTTTTTAAACTGTGTATTTCAGAAGAGGAACAGAGCAATTTTAAAAGGTTTGACTACCTCTGCTAAGGGAGGAAGCAAAAAGAAGATAACAGAAGTAAAGCAAAACCTGTTTCTGAACTTTGTGTCTCTGTGGAGCCCTCAGAACTGAGTTTAAATGGTTAAAATTTGTTTAGTATTTTATATTTTGTACTAATTGCTTTGATCTTTAAGTGTTAAAAACAGTTGAAAGAGGAAGAGGGTGGGTACTTTCCATGCTCAACATTTAAGATTTATGGAAATTATCCCTAATGATGGCAAAGTACACAGAGTATACTCTAGCCTCTTTGGAAACATATTCTTCCAGTAACAAATTCACATTGGCATCTTCAGAATATGGCTTGCCAACTTCCAAAGAATTGAAACTGGAGAACAACCATAGTTTGGTTCTTTTATTGTGTAACTTCTTCCTGAGAGTTGATTAGACACTTTGGAAAATTATAAACCTGTGCTATGTAGAAGATTTAGAAGAACCAGAAACAAATAAATATCAGATGAATAATATTTTATATTAATCATATTTTAAAATGATATTATAGATATATTGGGTTAGGTATATTATTTAAGTTAATTGTATCCATTTCTCTTTATTAGGGCATCTACTAGAAAGTGTAAAATTACATGTGTGGCTTATATTGCATTTATATTGTGTTTTAGATCTTCATATCACCAAATACTAGTGGTTTGGCCAGAAAATAATGTTTTGACAGGATTAGAGAAATAAATTTTTCAAATGAGCTTACTTTCTAAGTGTTTACTTTCTACATCTACTCACAGATTCCATGGCATGTGTGGACTTCGTTTGGTTGCAACTATATTTTACCTTGTTTTTTCATTGCTTTTATCATGACATTAATAGACATTTAGTAAGTGCCAACTTTGTGAAGGGGTAAGAGAGCTGTGTTATATAGTCATTGCTTCTTGTTGAAGATAAAAGTCCCATATGTTTATTTCATTCATTCATTCATGCATGCATTCATTCATTCATTCAATAAATATTAATTGAGCTTCTGCTGTGTGCTGGCAAATAGGCAAAACATGGGGGATATGGTGAAAAAC
Source organism: Trachops cirrhosus (assembly GCA_028533065.1). Taxonomy (NCBI): domain Eukaryota; kingdom Metazoa; phylum Chordata; class Mammalia; order Chiroptera; family Phyllostomidae; genus Trachops; species Trachops cirrhosus. The sequence continues at coordinate 50,448,490 of CM052544.1, read as the reverse complement.
AAAGGATAGCCTCTGTTGCAAAGAAGGTTAAAGTCAAATGGAAAAAAAGAGATAAGAAAACAGAATGAGTGTATGGCCAGTAGAGACCCTGGAGGGAGTGGGGCAGCATTATGGACCATGCCCTGCTTTAGACACTTTTCACCAGTGACCTCCTACTTTCATACTTTCTCCCAGCTCCTAGAAACAAGTCTTCTAATTTCTACCAGGACGTCACAGAATATAGAGGACCACCAACCAAGAGTATTCTGGGAAGGGAATCTTACATATACATATATAAATCAGTTGCTATAGAACCATGCCTTTGGGCTGTTGATTTGGGGCACTGTCTCAAATGGAGTGATGGAGAATTCACTGGATCTCTTATAATTTACAAAAGAGTTCATCATCAGTTTCCTAGAAGAATGTGTGTATGTTCTTTCAGATGATGGAGAGGGTATATTCTCAACTGCTTATTTGTTCCTGTGACTGAATTGCATAATGCCCATAGAATCATCTAGACAGCATGTGTGGCCTGAGGCAGCATATGCCAGTTGCTTGCTGCCTTTAAGATGATATTACATGCATAACTGAAGCTGAGAGATGTGTTGTATGATTACATCTTACACTGATTCTGAATCTAAAAAAAGGAGGCTTTTTGTTAATTCATTTCTAGCAGGAAGGAATCATTTCAAACTTCAGTTTAAAGTTTGTAGATTCGGCTTTCAGCTGTGATTGTCACTAGCTGATTAACATTGGGCATATTAGCTAGACTGTTTGGACATCACCTCACAGTGGAAGGTCAACTTGCATATAAAGGCAAATGGGCTTTGAGAAAGCAACATCTGTAAATCATCTTAAAGAGGTGGTTCTTCAAGACTGCAGGGTAGGGAGATTCTAAACTCATCTACTCCCACAGATACAACAAACGTACAGCTACACATGGAACAAATCTCTCTGAGAAAGACATTGAAACTAGCTAGACATCTCTTCCACAACTGAGGATAAAAGAACCATACAAGTCAGGTGGGAGAAACAGAGATATCTTGCTAAAAACCTACTCCTGATACAGGTACTCACAATCGGGTGGGATCTTACAAATAGAGAACTACTCCCTGAAGAGCAAGGGATCTTTGTCCCATATAAGTCACTCCAACCCTTGGGATCTATACCAGAAGGACAAACTGGTAAAACATCTGGCTTTGAATATCAATGGGGCTTACTTCCAGGATAACCATAGGACTGTGGGGATGGCAGATTCTATTCTTAAAGGGCTTGAATGCAAACTCACTCACCCTGGGACCCAGTGCAAAAGCAGCAGTTTGAAAAGTGCCTAGACAATATGTGAAGGAGACTTATTTGCTACCCTTAAAGAATCTACCAGAATGGAAGGAGCCTGACTGAACTCTCTCCAAGGACAGAGGCACAGGTGGGTGCCAGATTTGCATTCTCCTAACCTACGAGCGCCGGTGGGGGCATCACATTCTTGCACTGCACCCACAGCCCTGCCAAAACCAGCATATGAGTGTAGCCAGTGCAGCCCACACAGGGGATGCCCCTTGACAATCTGGTTCTGATAGCCAGGGAGGATAGTGCTTCTGGGCCCCACAGGTCTGAAACAATTTGAGAGATGGTTCTTGGCAAGCTACTACTTCCAGGGCACTGCACAGATAATATACTGAAACACACCACAGTTTTCCTGTAAAGAAAAAAAAGGCCCATTTACTTTTCCTGGAACTTTAGCCTGAGGAACATGATTTAGATTTACCAAACATCTAGAGGCTACTGAGAACACAGGCCAGGGGCCACCATGTGTGTGTTCTCTCTTGGCCTTGCTATCACTCACTGGTACCTACCTACCAGAAAGAAATTTGTAGAGTGGTGTTGAACCCCACCTTTTTTAACTGTCACCAAGGGGATCATCCAAACATCCTGGTCTGGAGGATAGAGTGGTTTATGGTTGTGGTCCCACAGGATTGCATACATTTGCACACCTTAAAAACTGTTGCTTGAGGGTCTAGCCTCCTATCAGCCTGAAATAAATTGCCCACTGAGATCTCTCACTCTGGAACACTAAAAGGTCTTGATGCACCCTCAAAAGCCAAGACCTATCAAGAATAAATCATGCTGCTTAGACAATCACAAAGGTTCAAGAGACAACCAAGAGCTAGGGCAAGATTAAATAATAAGTTTCATCTCCTACACAAGGTCATTCCTTAAAGAATGGGAGAGATAAATGCTTTGCCTAATGCATTGAAACAAAAACAGATTAAAGCAAAATGATGAAATAAAGGAATATGTTCCAAATGAAAGGACAAGATAAACATCACCCCCCCAAAAAGAAAAAACTTAATGAAATGGAGATAAGTCATTTACCTAATAAAGAGTTCAAAGTAGTTGTCATAAATGTGCTCACCAAACTCAGGAGAAGTATAGATAAGCAATGACAACATCAACAAAGAGATAGGAAAGTACCAAAGAGAAGTCATAGAACTTCAGAATACAATAACTGAAGAGAAAAATAACACCAGAGGGGTTCAACAACAGATTAAATGAAACAAAAATTAGAATTGGTGATATGGAAGACAGAACAGTGAAATGCCCCCAAACAGAGCAGGAAAAAAAAATTGAAAAGTGAAGATAACTTATGGGAACTATGGGACAACATCAAGCAGAATATCATTTGCATTTTAGAGGTCCCTGAAGGAGAAGAGAGAGAAAAGGGGTCACAAATTATTTGAATAAATAATGGCTGAAAACTTCTCCAACCTGAAGAAGGAAACATCCAGATACAGGAAGCCCAGAAAGGTACAAAGAAGATGAATATAAAGAGATCCACACAAAGACATATTATAATAAAAAATATCAAGTTAATGATAAAGAGAGAATCTTAAAAGCAGTCAGAGAAAAACAACTTGTTACCTGCAAAGGAACCCCAATAAGACCACTAGCATCATTCTCAGCAGAAACTTTGCAGACCAGAAGGTAGTGGTATGATATATTCAAAGTGTAGCAAGAAAGAAAACTTCCAACCAGGAGTACTCTACCAGCCAAGTTTTCACTCACAAATAAAGAAGAGTTTCCTTTTTTTAAATTATATTTTATGATTATGCTATTATAGTTGGCCCAATTTTTCCCCCTTTGTCCCCTTCCACCAAGTACCCCCAACTCCCTCAGGCAATCCCCACAACATTGTTCATGTCCATGGGTCATGCATGTAAGTTCTTTGGCCACCTCGTTTCCTGTACTGTACTTTACATCCCCATGACTATTCAGTAACTACCTATTTGTACTTAATACCCTCAGCTCTTTATTTATTTCCTCATACCACCTCCCATCTGGCAACCATCAAAACACTCTGTATCCATGATTCTGTCTCTGTTCTTGTTTGCTTGGTTCACTTTTTAGATTCAATTGTTGATAAATATGTATTTTTGCCATTTTATTGTTCATAGTTTTGATCCTCTTTCTCTCAAATAAGTCCCTTTAACATTTCATATGATAATGGTTTGGTGATGATGAACTTTATTTTTTTCTTGTCTGGGAAGCTCTTTATCTGTCCTTCAATTTTAAATGATATCTTAGCTGGGTAGAGCAATTTTGGTTGTAGGTCCCTTCTTTTCATGACTTTGAATATTTCTTGCCAATCCCTTCTGGCCTGCAAAATTTCTTTCAGAAATCAGCTGACAGTCTAATGAGAACTCCCCTGTAGGTAACTAACTGCTTTTCTCTTGCTGATTTTAAGATTCTCTCTTTATCTTTGATCTTTAGCATTTTAATTATGATGTATCTTGGAGTGGGTCTCTTTGTACCCATCTTGTTTGTGACTCTCAATATGGCAGCATAAGTAAACACAGCTCCTTGCACAACCACATCAGAATTACAACTAAAATATAGGACAACCATCCCTCAGAACTGTCAGAAATTGAGTTGAATGGAATTAAAGAAACCACATCCATCCAGACTGGTAGGAGGGGCAGAGACAAGGAATGGGCTGCTTCCATAACCACGTGTGGTGGATAGATATTTGGGAGGGATGTCTTGGAAGCAAAGAGTCCCAGCCCTACACCAGGGCCCCCAGTCCATGGTTCCAATGCCAGGAAGATAAGTCTCCATAACTTCTGGATACAAAACCAGTGGGGATTGAATCAGTGTAAGAAACTTACGGAATCCCAAGCAGTTACCCTTAAAGAACCCACACATGGACTTAGACTCATTCCCTCTGAGCTTCAGTACCACAGTAGCAGCTTGAAAAGCATCAGTGGCATACGGGGAGGAACTGAAGTATCTGGCATCAAGGCAAGAGTTGGGGGACAGTTTTCTCCCAGACAGAAAGATGGGCAGAGGCCATTGTCCTGTTCTGAGACCTACCCCAACAAAGCCACTGAGCCAGCAGGTGTATGAAATATCTGAGACCCCATCAATCTGGCTGACACTGTTTGTCCTGCCCTGGAGATCCCCTGAGACCCTATCCTACACAATTTACAGGCCCACCCAAACTGTTAACTGTGACTTTTCCATGTGGATGGCTAGTCTTGGCTCATTCTTCACAACATCCTAAAACCAATCAAACAAACAACAGCCAGCCTCAGTGATCCCCCAGCCCCCTGTACCTCTTGCTAAGTGGCCCCAGGTCTGGCACTAGCAGCAGCCAGCCTAAATTCATAGCTTGGCTTCTCCTGGGAATCTCCAAGCCCAGCACAAGTAGCAGCCATCTCAGACTGCTTTATAGCTCATGCAGGATAGCTCTGGGCAGAATGCAGGTTGGAGGTGACCTTGGCCTGCATCACCCAGGAGACCACAGAGCCTGTGCACCCAGTGGACAGTACAGATCACAATGCATAGCTGTTCCTCCATAGAGGGCAGAGTTTTCCATATAAGTAAAACATGAAGGAGTTTATCATCACTAAATCAGCCTCACTAGAAATGTTAAGGAAATTCTTTAATCTGAAAAGAAAGAGCACTAATTATTAACAAAAAAATATGAAAGTAAAAGTATCAATGGTCATGGTAACTATATATTAAAAGAAGTGTATTAAGCACTTAAAAAGCTAGCGTGAAGGTCAAAGATAGTAAAAAGTAGTAAAAGCTAGTGTGGAGGTCAAAGGTAGTAAAAATAAGTAAGACTACAATAATTAGTTAAGGAACACAGAAAATAAAAAGATGTGAATTGTGATATCAAAACATAAACCAGGGGTGGGGGGTGAGTAAAAATGTTGAGTTTTAGAATGCATTCAAACTTAACTTGCAGCCAACTTAAAATAGACTGAATATATATATATATGATCGTCTACATGAGCCTTATGGTAACCATGAAGTAAAACCTATAGTAGCTACACAAAGGATAATGAGAAAGGAAACTAAGCTTAAGACTATAGAAAGTCTTCAAACCACAAAGGGGGAAAGCAAGAGAAGAAGAAAGTAACAGAGAATAACTACCAATAATTAACAAAATGACAATAAGTAAATAGCAATAATTAAATGTAGAGACTAAATTCTTTAATCAAAAGACATAGAGTGGCTGAATGGATAAAAATAAAATCAAGGCTGATGTATATACCACCTATAAGAGACTCACTTAAGATCTGAAGACACACAGACTGAAAGTACAGGGGTGGAAAAATATGTTTCATGCAAATAGAAAGCAAAAGAAAGCTAGGTAACTATATATATTATAGTCAAAATAGACTTTAAAACAGTATATTTTTAGACAAAATAGACTTTAAAATGAAGACTATAATAAAAGATGAAGATGGGCATTTCATAATGGTAAAGGAATTAATCTAATAAGAAGATACAACATTTGGAAATATGTGTGCACCCAATACTAGTGGCATCTAAATATGTAAAACACAAACATATCTAAAAGAATATATAATAGTTGTATATCCTTTATATCCTCTAATATCCTTTATATCAATGGATAGATCATCTAGACAGAAAATTAGTAAGAAAACATTGGCCTTAAGTAATACTTTACACCAGATGAACTTGATACATACATGCAGAACATCCCCTCCTACAGCAGCAGAATATACATTCTTCTCTAGTGTACATGGGACATTCTCCAAGATTTATCATATGCTAGGCCACAAAACAAGTGTCAATAAATTTAAACAGACTGAAATCATATCAGTCATCTTTTTTATGACAATGGATAAATACAGAAATCAATTACAAAAAGAAAACCAGAAAAAAATCACAAATATATGAGAATTAAACAACATGCCACTGAACAACCAATGGATCAATGATGAAATCAAATAAGATATTACAAGAAAAAATATTTTGTAACTATCTATGGTGATTCATGATAACTAGACTTATTGTTCTGATTATTTTGCAATGTGTAAAAATAAGAATATCTATGTTTTATACCTGAAACTAGTAAAATGTTGTATGTCAATATCTCAATTTTTTAAAAAGTGATATTTATCTCATTATATCACCTAAATTATTCTCACTGTATAAAATGTGCTCATGCAGAAAAGTATATAAAAATAAATTTAAAATCACCTCTAGTCCCATCACCCAAGAAAAATGTATTAACATTTTTATGCATATCTTTCCAATTGTTTTTGGATATTATTTTTCATAGTTGAGGTCTTATTATATTTATGTAATTATGTATTATGCCTTTTTAATTTGACATCATTGTGTAAATATTTGCAGAATGAAATTATTAAGTAAATATTGTGTAAAAATATTTTCATAAAGAAAACAATTTTAACAACTTAATTTTGGTTTCATGTATAATTTTTCATTGAATGAACATATTTAACCTTTTGGAGGATATTTAGGTAGAGAAGAGACATTTAAGCCATTAGAGGACATTTAGGTAAATAAAAAATCAATTTTAAAACTTTAAAGCAAAATAAACATATTTGAAAAAGTTAACTCAAGCTACAGCATAATGTTCCTTTTTTATGGTTATAAATTAATTTGTTTAAACTACAATTTTCAGGGATAATATCTCCATTTTAGAAAGATACTTTCCAACAAAAATCAACTAATGAGCCTTTAATAACACTAGTTTTTGCCTAGTATGGAAAAGAATCATGAGTTACCAACAACAGGGTAATGCAACTGATACAGTATGATGTTCAATTGCTTGGGCAAAAAATTTGGTATCATACCTATGAGAGAAGAAAGAGAGGCAGTCACTGGAGGAGGTTTCAGGAAGAGCTGGGTGAGACATCCTTGTAAGCTGAGGCTTGAAGGATAGGATAGGATTAAAATAAGTCTCTGTAGTACAGGGCTTTGACAGCCACTGGCATATCCCTTTATCTACAAAGATTTTTGTGATTATTTATTACATATATTAATACAACAGATATAAATCAATCTACCTAATGCATGCATTTTCTTGAAGCTTCCATCATGGCCAAGGTGTATTGCTGAGAGAGAAAAATAACACCAGCTAAGTTTAGTGGGGATTATTCCATGCACAATACTAAAAAAAAGTACAGGAGAAGATTGTTTTACAGATTTTTTTTTTGTAAAATTGGCTGGTAAGAGGAGTGGGTGAAATATGTGGAAGCAAGGAGAAAACAATTTGGTAAAAATGCCAGGCCATTCTCTCATTTAAATATTAAAGACATGGAGAGTTTGACTTGATTCAAGCATGCTTTACATCCAATTTTTTGGGTGTAATTTTTTTTGCATGTAATTTACATCTCTGACTCTTAGCTGTTGTTGGGTTATCAGCCTCTTTGAAAACTTAATGGAAGCTAAACCCTACTCCCCACCAAAAAAAAGAAAAGAAAAGGTTGTATGCATTTATATCTCAGCATCTACCTTCTTACTGACAATGTCCAGGACTCTAGGTAAAGAAGAGCTGGTTTATAAACAATGTGTAGTAATATAAAGTACCATACTCCAATCCTGAGTACCATATTCAATCCTGAGTACCATACTCATTCCTGAGTAATATAAAGTACCATACTCCAATCCTTAGAGACTCAATCCTGAGTCTCTAATTCCTTTGGTTTTTGATTCAGGCTCATTAGAAGTGAAGGGAGAGGAGGGAGCTGGACTTCGCTATGTGTCCCTGGGCCTGCAGCATGATGCTTGAGTGGACCTGAGTCCTCACCATAGCTCTGAGTGGGAAGGCTGCATCTCCACTTAAGGTCAGGGAGTGGAATAAAGAATTATGTTTGTCATATATAGAAATATTTAGATGAAGTAAGACTGAGGATACCTAAAATGACACATAATAAAATTTTATACTGCCTAAAAATCAATGGGAAATAACATCTTGACAAAATTTAGATTTTGCCAAAGTTAACCCAGGAAAATGAGCTTTGGTAGAAATAATGGCCAATGAGGAAATTAACCTTGGCAAAAAATCTTTGAAGTCATGTTAATAAAACATGAGAGAAGAAGAAAATGTTTATTAAAGGTTTTCAAAAATGAGCTTACTCCTCTGAATATAATTTTGGTAAAGTAAAAATGAAAATGGAAAAAATAGAGATGATTTATTTGTGCTGAAAAGAAATCTGATTAAGTGATTAAATTGGTGTGATGACATTTACCTGAGAAACTACAGCCTTGAAGATTTTGTAGTGTTGACTTAAATCTGATTAATGTTTGCAATCAAAATATTTGTGGCATTGAAGTGGCAGGTTTAAACTCTGGGGTCAAAATGTCTTGTTTTCTGAGAGGTGCATTTTGTGCAATAATGTATCATGAACTCAACGGTCTCTAAAGTGGAAGCCTTCATTACTGTATCACATGTTAAGGCCCATAGAAGTTATTCTTAATTTCAAAGTCCTTGATCAAAAAAGTGTTTGCCTTTGGACTGCAATCTTTCTTTGCTGTTAAGACTGTTAATGTTAAAGAGGAAATAATTGTTCAGTATCTTATTTTCTAAGAGTCACAGATTCTTTGCCTGAGTAAGGAAAATTTCTGAGTTAGTGTCATCTGAATTAGTGCCTTTTCAATTGGAAACGACTCTCTATAAAATACTTGTTGCTTCTTCTGCTTGTTTTTAAAAATTGCAATTCAAGTTAACATCAGTCAAACTTGACTCTACTTTGATTGTTAAATTCAGTAACATGTTCTGCCAATTTCTGGATGTATAGTCTTAAACAAGTTACTCAATCTCTCTAATTTTGTTTCCTCAGTCTTAAATGGGAGCAACACACACACACACACAGACACACACCATAGGATTATTGTGAGACTTAAGACAAGAAGACTTTTAAAGTACCTTGGATTGAAGTAGATACTCCATAAACTGTAATCTTTACTATCACCACTCTTATTAGTATATTGTACACTTTCCATTCTCACAATGTCCTTACTCTAGCTGTTTGGTTTGAATGATTTGTTCCCCAATAAGGCTGAACATTTTCCAAGGCAAGGGTTAGGCTCTGTTCCTTTATAAGTTCCTTTTATTCCTCTGTATCAGTCTTCAGAGTCCTAGCAAAAGGGGAAAAAAACCACAGCTGGCTCACTCAGACTGGGTAATTGAGGTATGCTGAATGAAAGGGTTATTAAAAGAAGAATGCACAGAGTCAGGGGAACCCATAAGGGATGAACTAAGTCCCTGGGGCTAGCAAGAGCAGGGATCCCAAAGCACCCATAGCTTGAAGAGGCAGGAGAGGAGGACCAACTAACAGGTGTAGCTTTAAGTGAAGAAGCACCGAACTGCCATCTGACAAAGAGGGAGACAGTAAACAAATACTCCAACCTCTCCCTCATCCCCTCAGAGGGCCCCCCTTCTGGTTCATCTCATTAGCTGAGCCCAACAGAAAGCCAAAAGACAAGGAAGCTGGGTAAGGCAGTCTGCAGTAATCAACATCCCTAAACCCAGGGGAGGAGAAAGAAGGAGAGCTGGTTTGAAAGTAAACTGCAGAGCCCCCTCTGGCCCAGTGGATTGACAGAGCTGCTTTATATATGACAGATGCTGATAAATATTTGTGGAAAGAAAGGAAATGAGTTTCATAAAATGTTGAAAAATCATTCTAAAGTATAAAAATTAAGAAAGACTATTCCAAATAGCATAGTAGTTTGGAGGCAAGTTTTGGAATCAGACCGACCCCAGTTCCAATCTTGCTTTTACTACTTCTGTATGATCAAGGCCAGTTATTAAGTTTAGTTTCTTCCTTAGAGAAAGGGAGATAAGGTTAATAGCTTCTTCATAAGCTACTTTTGAAGAATGAATGAGATGGTGCATATAGTATGCCTGGTACAGAAAGAAATGCTGAAGAAATTTTAGCAAATAAATGATCAATAACAGTAGTTCTCAACTGGAGTTAATTTTGCCCCCCTGGCCTGGGGACATTCTGCAACATCAAGAGACATTTTTGGTTTTAACAATTGAGGAAGTGCTGTTGGCATCTAGTGGGTAGAAGCCAAGGAGCCTACTTAGCATCTTCATGCCTTGGAGAACCCTCCACACAAGAAATTATCCGGCCCAAAATGTCAATAGCACCAAGTTGGAGAAACCCTGGTCTAGAATGTTTTCATCTCACATCTTTATCCTTGTTCCTTTGTATTATTTGATACTTATTTTTAAGATCCATCATTACTCCTCCTTTTTTTTACTCAGTAAATTTGAGATTTCTGTCCTCCTCCTCCTCCCATAAAAACATGAGGTGTTATTATATATATAATACTTCAATACTCTGTAACATTTACCTTCTACTATGTTAAATGAATGAGTAAATAAATAAGAAAAAATATAAATCATTGTGATATGTTATAATCCAAGCTACAACTATTCCATATTAAAGCACTTGTGTCAAATACATATTATAGATTTGTAAGGAAAAACAATACAGAGCTATTTCTATGGGCATTTCAAATCACCAGGGGGCAATACATTGGAACCCATTGTATCTGCAGCCTAATTTCTGGTAAGGCCCTAAAGCCACAACTCTTAACAGTAACGAATGTGAAAGAGGTCAGTGAAATTAAACATTGATTCAAATAAGAACCACCCTTAAACATCTTTTGGTTTTATTGTTTTTTTCTCTCTGTCCCCCAATCAGTCCCATTCTACCCAGAGTCATTGCCCCTGGCGACAGTAGAATTTATTCTTGAGAAAGTTGAGGTTGTGAAAGCAGAATGACTCTTGACCTCAAGAAGGCTCTGGGTCTTCACTATTTGCTTCCTTTCCCCCAACCTCAAAGGAAGAGTAGTCCTCTCAGCTCTCCGGTTCACTTATTCATTCATCAAATATTTACTCCAGTCTTTGGCTAAGGCAGAACAAGCATGATGGTCCCTGTCATCATGAAACATGGAAACATTAATCAATTAAACAAATTATTAAGTTCTGCTTATGACCAGGGCTGTAAAAGAAGCAGCAGTCATGACAGAAAAAAAAAATTGGAGTCCTACTGAGGCAATCTGAACAAAGAGGAGACATTGCAGGTGAGGCAAGAAGGAAGCAAGTTTTTCCAAGTGCAAGGCAAGGGAAGAGCCCTCCAGGAAAATGACTAGCATGTGCAAAGACCTGTAGGCAGGGAAGAATTGAACGTATTCAGGGAATAAACACTGGTGAGTGAAGTTTCCCTGGTGAGAAAATGTGGGACAAAATCAGCTGGAGAAGAGAGAGCAGGGTCAGTGAGGATCTTGAAATTATTCTGAATGGAGTGGGAAATGGAATTATTTTCAGCTGAGCATCGACCTAATTTTTTTTAACATTCAGTGTGCATTTTCTATGGGTTAAGAGACGAATGTAATTTCAACTCTTTAACAGTTAAGGAGTAGTTACATTTATACAGTCCTAAAATTATTTCGGCCCTTTGAAGGCAACCGTGAGGTTGATGTGGCCCCCAGCCAAAATGAGTTTGACACCCCTGGGTTGACTGTAGAATGTGTAGCAGCAGCACTGCCCTCTCTGTGTGCCAGTAGCAATTTCCTCTCTTCCCCCAGTTGTGACACAAGTTCAGACTTTGGCAGATGTTGGGAGTTGGGGTGTGAAAAATCATCCCTGGTTAAGAACCCCTGACATATATATATGAAGAGAGAGAGAAAATTAAAACACCTGAAATGAAATGCTATTACTCAGTAATGACTATATTAATGTCTTCCAAGCTCTTTCTAAGCATTTTTTGTTGTTGTTTGCTTCAAAATATGTCTCTTGCAAAGATCAACCACCTTAGAGCAATGGTCCTCTTGTTCCCCAGCTAGTGGGTACTCGATCCCACTCATCAATCACCCAGTGAGAGTAGTGATATGAATTTGTGTGGCCTGGATCACCTGAGCATTGAAATAGATCTTGAAGATAGAAGAGTGGGGTTGTGCAAGAGCAGGCAGGTTAAGGAGCAGGCCTGTGTTTTCTGCCCAGCAGCCCTCTTAGGGGTTAGTACTTCCTGCTCATCTCAGAAGCCCGTAGCTCTATCCTGTGACCCTGAACCAGTACCACCTCTGAGTCAGAACTAGTGCCTCTTAGCAGTTTAGACTCATGGCTGATGATGACACAGTTTTGGTACACAGAAGAATGCATCCTTTCTCTATATTAGCACTCTGAATGAGAGAATAGTGGGACAGAAAAGGATGGCTACGACTTAGTTTTAGAAAAAATGACATAGCATAGTGAGTTAGCTTCAGATTCTTGATTCAAAAAGTGTAAAGATGACTAACATTGTGTCACTTAATAAGTATTCATAAATGTTTGTTTATTCATTCAACATCTGAGATGTCAAGAGAGTGTTTTGAGCTCTCTTCATTTTAACTGCCCCCCCACTCAAGGTTTCTACCTCTACCACCATCAAATTCCATCAGGCAGAGATTTGCTGACTCATTCCATGAAAATGTATTTGGTGTATGTCACACCTTCTCTGTCCCCATGGACTTTAAAGTATAGTAGAGGAGAAAGAAACCAAGTAATAGTACAAATAAAGGTCTAATGACAACTGTGACCATCACTTTGAAGGGGTGTTCAGTACCTATTAGGGAGATTAAAGAGATTTGAACTAGTTTTGGATTGGGGGAAGTAGAAAATTGCTCAGTGGGTATGAAGGATATTCAGGGATATGAAGAATGAGTAGACATAAAACAGATGGAGAAGGCACAGATGAGGAGAGCTCTCCAGGCAGGGAGTACAGCATGTTGAAAGGTCCAGCAGACAAGCTGACTTTATCTCAAGAGGCCCAGCAGTGTGTGTCTTACAGGTATGTATGTTTGTGTGCACAAATGAACATACATGTTTTAACCTGGCATCACTGGCTGCTGCCCACACTGCATGACACTAGGTTATAATCAAAATTTGTGTGTTCTGTGGTGAATTCATGTTTAATTTTCATTCATATACACTGTATTTTGCCATGTATAATGTGCAGTTTTTGCCCAAATTTTTTGAGGGGAAAATAAGGATGTGCATTACACATGGGTAGTACTAATTCAGTATCTATATAAATGTTTTTAATTTCTTATTTATGCTTATGCATTAAAAGTATAACTCCAGAAAACATACATGAGCATTATACATGGCAAAATACGGTATTATTTGCCTACACAGAATAGATTTTTGCTGTTTTGCTCAGCTTTGGAAGGCAAGTTTTCCAATCTGATTCTTTGTCTTTATGAAAGTCATACAGGGCAGAAACCATAAAATAATATGCCAACACAAATACAGTGAGACAGAAGAGTGATATGTACAGGATTGTGTTCAACAAAATAAATAATTATAAAGAGAAAAAATCAGGATACAGAAACATGTAGACAGGAAAGATGATCAAAACTAGAAGTACTGCGACATATTGGAAAGAGCAGAAATTTTGAGATCTGAAGTAGCTGTATTCAACTCTCAACTTCACATTCTATGTAGCCCTAAATAAATTGTTTCATTTGTCTGAATCTGTTTTCTTATCTATGAAATGGGGTAATGACACCTACCTCATAGGATCAGTGTGAGGAGTAAAGATGATTTATGAAAATCACTGGCACATTGTTGTGCTAAATAAATGGTAGCTGCCATTATTATGTATGGTTCATATTATAAAGTTGTAACAGCTAGATTTAATCACTGAACCACAGATTTCACAGAGTTTCCTGGTGTTCATAACAAAACAGGAAAGTTAGAGGGTTGATAGTGTTAATGAAGTAAAAGCATAGAAATTCCTCTTAAGACAAAATTATCCTGGAAGTTAGGCATGCAAGAGATGTTTTACCCCAGTCTTCATTGAGGCCTCCACAAACAATATAGGAGACAATATCTTTAAAGTCATCCCTGTAGCAAATAAATATAAATTCTATGCATTTATTTCTTCTTTAATCTTTCAGAGTAAGAGTCATAGATCCAAAGAGCAGATTTAGTAGGAATTATTTTAATTTAGCATTATATCTCTGCCAAAAATTCTTGTGTTTTGTAGCATTTACTATGCAGATCATATTTTTCTTATCTTATAAGCATGCATTTAAATAGTGTTTATGAAGCACTCTCTCTCAGACCTCTAAGAAAATCTTAGAGATATGCATTATAATGTCATCTTACAGATGAGGAAATTGAGATTCAAAGTACAAGGTTAGTCATAGAAATGGATCCAGGACCTGGACCAAAGACCATTTAACTTGTTCTATTCCATCCTTATCCTCTAGCCCAGCCTGCCACCTTAACAAATATAGCTAGCATGTATGCTCCCCTGACAGGGAAATAAATAAAGAACTTGGTATAAAAACAGAATGAAGGAAAATTAAAGTGGAAGCTATTGATGTAAAACTGTTTTATTACCAAAACATCAAGAAATGAGTTTTCTGGGAGTGCTATCTTAATCTTTTTGTTGTTGTTTTCTGGTTTATTCCAAATCATTTAACTAAAATGACATAGATAAAAAGGATATCAAGAAACACATTCAGCAAGATCATGGCAGTGCAATACACACCAAACTGCACGAATGGCTGCTTTGAATTCTTCAGCATTCAGAGCAAGCAATAATAAATGAACCCATTCGTATTAACAAGGAATATACAAAACTGAAATTTATAACTTTAATGTAATTTTATGTTTAATTAAGTTAACTCATGTCCAGTAGGCACACTCAGATTTAACTGGTATTTAAACATCTTCTCAGTTAATATAATTTTTTTAGAATTATAAAATTATGTTTTTATTTTTTAATATATTTTATTGATTATGCTATTACAGTTGTCCTATTATCCCCCCTTCATTCCCCTCCACCCTGAACACCCTCTCCCACCCACATTCCCCGCTTTAGTTCATGTCCATGTGTCATAAGTTCTTTAGCTTCTACATTTCCCATACTATTCTTGCCCTCCCCCTGTCTATTTTCTACCTACCATCCATGCTACTTCTTCTTCCTACCTTTCCCCCATCTCTCTTCCTCTACTCCCCTGTTGCTAACCCTCCATGTGATCTCCATTTCTGTGGTTCTGTTCCTGTTCTAGTTGTTTGCTTAGTTTCTTCTTCTTTTTGTTTCAGGTGTGGTTGTTAATAATTGTGAGTTTGCTGTCATTTTACTACACATGTTTTTTATCTTCTTTTTCTTAGGTAAGTTCCTTTAACATTTCATACCATAAGGGCTTGGTGATGATGAACTCCTTGAACTTGATCTTATCTGAGAAGCACTTGATCTGCACTTCCATTCTAAATGAAAGCTTTGCTGGATAGAGCAATCTGGGATGTAGGTCCTTGCCTTTCATGACTT
>CM052544.1:50410429-50432397 GCA_028533065.1 Trachops cirrhosus | reverse complement strand
TTCTTCCTCTTCCCCTTCTGGTACCCCTACAATTCGGATGTTGGAACATTTAAAGATGTCCTGGAGGTTCCTAAGCCTCTCCTTATTTTTTTGAATTCTTATTTCTTCATTCTTTTCTGGTTGTATATTTTTTTCTTCCTTCTGTTCCACTCCAGTGATGTGAGACCCATCTTTCATTCCATCACTATTGGTTCCCTGTGCATTTTTCTTCATTAAACTTATTGTAGCCTGCATTTTTTCAGCTAATTTGTGACCAAAATCAACCAATTCTGTGAGTATCCTGATCACCAGTGCTTTGAACTGTGCATCTAATAGGTTGGCTATCTTTTGGTCGCTTAAAAGGATGGGTTCTGGGGCTTTCAATTCTTCTTCTGTTTGAGCCATCTTTTTGCTGTTTTTTTTGTTTTTGTTTTTTTGTAGTTGTTTTTTGGTCTTGTCGAGCTCCTGTAGTGAGGGGCAGGGCCTTAGGTGTTCACCAGGGCGGGGGACCCCAGTTGCTGGGTTGTGACACTGTATGTGGAGGCGGGGTCCGAGGAGGAACAATGGTGCTTGCTCTGCTCTCTGTAGGACCTCAGACCCTTCCACCGCTTTTTGAAAGCCTACTGGGCCCCTCTGGCACCAATTCTGGTGTGGGTGGGCCTGTGCACCCGGCGGGACCTTCCTCCTCAGTCAGTGACCCAAAGCTCTATTTCCCGGTGCTGGGACCCTGAGCTGCATGTAGTGCCTTGCTTCACAATGGCCGCCTGGCTGGGTCTGCAGGTCGCCACCCCCTGGCCGGAGCCCATCAGCCACCGCCACTTGTGCACCCAGGGTCTGCCCGCTGCGGACTTGTGTGCCGCCCCAGTTGCTCTGTGCTCCACTCTGTCCCTGTCCCGGCCAACTCCGCCCCTCCTACCGGTCTAGATGAATGCGTCTATTTTTAAATCCTTGGGTGTCGGACTTCCATACACTTCAATTCTCTGTCAGTTCTGGTTGTTATTTTGTTTCTATATTGTTGTTGTCCCTATCTTGGTTGTGTGAGGAGGCATAGTGCATCTACCTATGCCTCCATCTTGGCCGGAAGTCTATAATTTTTGTTTTTCTACATGATTCTGAGTGAAAATATAGTAAGTTAGCCATGCTATGTATATTAAAGTAAGTCATTAGTGCCTTCTAAGGGAAAGGCACCCCTGAATCTTCAAAGCAGTTTCACTTTGGATAAAACCTTAATATTTTATTTCAACATTTTTTCACTTAAAAGAATGTTGATGATGATGAGAAGGGCGATTATCAAGAACTATGAAGGGTCTGAGATTTTACTCTACTTGCAAGCTAATAAGTTAACTTGCCAGAGATTCATTCATACATGCTGGCAGATGACACAAAATTCTTGTGTCAATGAAGAAGGACTTACTCATAGCACAGCAGGGGGCATGTGCTTCCTGTTGACACAAGTTCCTCTTGGTTCCCAAGTCATGGGGGTGACATGGAGATAACCTGGTAGATACTGATTATTCAGTGGGTCTGTGTTGTAGTTGAGGCATCTTGAGTTTAGGAAACACCAAACATTGCTGCTAGCAAATCTGCCCAATTTTCATTCTGCAGGGAGACAGTCTCTTTATTATCCTCATCAGGAAACAAATCTTTCCTCTGCCCTGCAGAGAAACCCTACTTCTATCTTCCAAAATATAAACATCCTTGAAAGGATAGTCAAGAACAAAAGCTGTCTGGAGAATTGTAGAAACATCACCAGGAGTCACTTCCCAAAAATGATGGTGGTGGTGGTGGGTAACATTTATTGAGCTCCTATTTTCCAGACATTGAGTCAAGCCCTTTATATACATAGTCTCATTTGACCCTCATTATAATCCTAAAAGTAGACAGTATTATTCACATTTATACATAAACATAGTCAAGAATCTAAGGGGTTTAGCAACTCTCCCAGGGTCACATATGCAGAAAGTGGCAGACTCAACACTTAACAGTTCTATTTGACTGTGGAATCTATGCCCCTATTCCTAACATTATCCCACTGCTTTATAATTATACTTGCACCTGAATATTTGCCATAGAAGAAACAAGTTGCTATATAAAAATAGAAGGAATTTAGATTGGGTCTATAAGGGTATACTCTTTTTTTCTTACCAAGATGTCAAGGGTGAGTGTTTCACAAGTGAACTTATTGGGAGAGATGACAGAGCCCAGGTCTGAGTGTAAGAAAGCTGTCCAGAGATGGAGCACTTTACCAGCAGGTTCTCCAGCCAAAACCTCAGTTATGAAAGCAAGAGTCATGAGTTAACTCTGGGCAACTAGCTCTCTTATTTGATGCTTTAAACATCCATTTAAGAAATTAATAGCCTGTCAAAACATGGAGGTAATTGTTATCAATAAGGGTGTAATATCTGTGAAGTACTACTCCTCTCCTGGAGAATATGGAACATTTAGAGACATACAACTCATGTGGGCTCTGCAGAGAGAGACCATTACAACAAGATACCAGAGAATGATAAGCAGCTGAAACTTGGGTAAGCAGTTTTATCCATAGGGTAACTCAGCAGTAGCTGGTGGGGTTAGTGCCAAATATCTTCTGCTGTCTAGAGAGACTCATGGCAGTGAATTCTCCATTAGCACCTGGAGATTCCTGTACTTTAAGATCCAGGTCATTCATTCATTCAACAAATTCTTTTAGACTGTCTACCTTGTGTGAGATCTTTGTTCCTGGTTTGGTATAAATACAAACCTATTATTAGAATACAATGGTATTCATCCTACAAAAGGCCTATGTAGAAAGTTTAACAGGAGAAAATGGGAAAAAGTATCTAACACATCCCAGGGACATTGGGGGAAGCTTCACTTTGGTAACACGTGGACTGAGGTTTAAAAAAATGAATAGAAATTTGATACCCCTGTTTAAGTTCTTTATTTCACTTATATCAATCTAAAATGTTTAATCTATTTAAAACTTACTTGTATATTATCTACCTCATGTCTTTCTTGCCCACTTTTGTATTTACAGTGTCAAGAATAGTACCAGAAACACATTATTTGCTCAGTAATTACTGAATAAATGAATGAATGTAAACATTAAGTTTTGCTTGTATTCTTCCTGATGATGATATATATCTAACACCGATAAAAAGGATATATATATATTCATTTTCAGTCCCAAAAGATTCTTTTGTTATAAGTAACTTTCAGAAAACCTTTTAAATTCACCTTCAAAGCAATATCTATCTTTTGTACAAGACAGGAGGAAAAGTGAAATGAGAGTTGATTGACTTATTCATTCATTATTCATTAAATGTTTTTTGAGCATCTACTATATGCAAAGAGCTGGATGTTAGATAGTCACATAGAAGCCATGAACATGACCCTTATCCATAAGGAAATAAAACATAGCCATGGGATGAAGTTTGTAAACATACTGTATAAGAAAGAAGAAAACAAAGAGATATAACTGGAAAAAAATGTGGAGTTAAAATTCAATTTCTTGGACATTCCCTGCAGAAAAACTCAGTACCTCAAATATTTCTTTTCCAGGAGGAAAACTTTTGAATTGGATAGTACAGATGAACTCCACACATTAATTTCCCCACAGCATTTCTCACCCCATGTTTCTTCTATTTTTCTCTTAAAGGAAGAATTATGTGATTGATGAAATTGTAAATATAAGCATACTTATTGTTTTAAGGAAAATAATGAGTTAAGCTTAGAAATATCCTAGGATAGTTAAGTAGTAGGTGATGACTAAAACCTAAATTAATGGGAACTAATGTTTTCCCCAGGAATGGTTTGTTTATCCAAAGAAATTCTGTTATACATCTTTTTGATTCCAGGATTCCCTACATTTATTTAAATTTTATTTTTTTTCTTCAGCACTAAAGCATACAGTTTGTTAAGTAGTCTAGCTTATTCTCAAATATGCTGCTCCTGAGTGGTTATAAAAAATTTCTGCAGGTCTTTTAAGTTGAATCAGAAATGGTTTCTAATCAGAGTGAAATCATTTTTTTTAGTTTGAGCAAATGATGCCAATATATAAAAGAGTTGCAATTATACCCATGCCTAGACTCTCTGCTACATGCCTTCTGCAGAAAAAAAAATAGCTTTTAACACGGCATTTGTTTTCTTATGTAATCCCTTCATGGACTTCATCACTCCTTTTCTTAACTTGACCAAATACAAACTGCTACTATTCAGGAGCTCAAGGAAAGAAAATTCTGAGGTTGCTTCTTAAAACCCAAAGAACTTAATATCTTCCCTGGAGATTTCACTTTCTGAAACAAAACCTTGTATAGCACCCCATATCTTATAGGGTCAACAAGTTCAGGCTTTTCACTGTGTGAAATATGACCATCCATTATGTGGCCAATGCCATCCTTGCCTTGCACTTAATCGCTTGGAGTTCCCCCCACCCCAATAGTGATTTCTGTACCCTTGTTTATGCTATTTCTGCTACCTCAATGCCTGTCCCAACTTTCTTTCCTTAACTGTCTACTATTTCTTTTTTCAAAAAAACATCTCCTCTTTGTGTCTTGCAGGGAACCTTCCCCACCACACAGGTTAGGCTAAGCACTCCTCTGCACCCCATAATACCAGTGGTAGACAGAACCTCTGTTGAAACCATCTACCCAGATCTGTCTTGCCCAATAGATGAAAATTCCACAAGGGCCAAAATGTGTTTTATTTATCTATGTGCCCTGATGTCTGGCAATTTGTGGGCATCCAATAAACATTTGTTGAATGAATAAATGAATGCATGAGGGCACATGAAGCAGGAAAGACCTTAAAATACAATTCTAGGGCACAAAAAGACAACCCTAAGCCACACAGCTAATGCAAAGATGAGAAAATGTATGTATTTGTTGAACCAGTGTTTGTTGAGCACCCATGTGCTAACATAGGAAGTGCAGTGATGAACAAGATAAATAAGGACCCTACTTCACAGAGCTTACTTCTAGGGCATAGGCCAAGACTTTTACCAAAAACAAAAAACAAAACAAAACAAAAACAACAGTAAGTTCTATGAAGAAATCAACAATGCTAAGGTGATAAGAGGATGGTAGGGGAAAGATTTAGATTGCATGGTCTCAGCAGACCTCTTTGAGAAAATTTGGAGATGATAACATAAGGATGACCAGGGGAGCTAACATTGCTAAGAGCTGGTGAGAGAGATTCTACTACAGCAACAGTACTGAGGTAGGGCAGTGTTCAAGATTTTGAGGAAGAGAAGGTCTATCATTACTATATAGAAGTGAGGTTGAGGAATTGAACATCCGCCTGAGTTCAGGAGGAAGTTGGTCAGTAAAAATGAAGGTGGTGCACTGGCCAGGTGGCTCAGTTGGTTGGATTGTCATCCTTTACACCAAAAGGTTGTGGGTTTGACCCCCAGTTGGGACACATATAGGAGGCAACAATTGATGTTTCTCACATCTATGTTTCTCTCCCTCGCTCTCTCTCTAAAATCAATAAACATATCATTGGGTGAGGAGTAGATAAATAAATAAAAATGAGGGTGGCTGTGGATAACTGAGGCACAAGACTCAGACACCTGCAGAGAAAGGACCTCGTTGAGCCCATGAGGTTATGGCTGGGAGATAAAGGTCTGAAGGAGAGCCTCCCACAGGCTAAGTATCAGCATCCATATCTGATAAACCAATGTGCAAGAGAAGGAAGATAGATTCTTGAAATTTCTTCACTTGAACTACTGAGACTAGAACATTCATTAGGAAGGGCTCTTGAAATCTTTACCACTTCACCCCTGCTTTATAAATACACACCACAGGTTTTCTAACCCACAACAAATGTATCAGCAGGGCCCCAGGAAGCAATAGGTAGTGGCATAAAGGACATTGGAAATGATGTCAGCTCTATTTTTCTTTCTTTTTTTCCCATTTCTAAACCAAGCTCTGACCAGTTTTATTAAAGAAAAATTTTGCATGATTTCCTTTTCATCAGTCTGTCCTGGCATGCTTCTAATGATACCAGAATCACCTGATCAATTTGTAGCCAGTGCGCACACTCTGTAATATTTTCCACACGCTGGACCCCATTCAATATTATCGCCACAGTAGTGATGGACACCAGTCTTGGCCAACATAGCATGGTACTCTATTTCAGATCTCCTCAGGGTGGGACAGTTGTTGGCAAGGGTGACCAGTTTGGCTTTGCCTTGTCTGATCATCTTCTGAGTCTGCTTGTACCCCAGCATGTACTTGCCATTTTTTATAACAAGTTGGAGCCTAGAGTTGACCAACTCCAGTGACTTTTTCATCTTCTTGTAGCCACCATCTTCCTGCCTTAGGTGCAGGATGAATCCTTACCAAGCACAGCTGCTGAGATGGCTGGGGAACCAGAAAGGAAGGATTTCCCATCATATTTTTCATTATTATTCAACAAAAATGCAATAACAATAAAAACTAATCTCAATGATCATTTATGTCAGTGACTGACTGTGTCACACTACTCATAACACAATGCTTAACACATGGAGTAAAGTCAGACTTCCTGAGTTCAAACACTACCTCTTGCACTTTCCAGCTGTGCCTAATCCAGTACCTGGTGCCATGGACAGATACTGCTGCCACCTGATGAGGTACCAGTTGTAACTAGCTGACTGAAAGATCAGTTGGTTGCTTGATCAACTAATGGAATGTGATGGAAAATTGAACAGATATCTCTAGAGTGGTGCTTCTCATGTGTTATATTGCATATGAGTCACATGGGGATCTTGTGAAAATGCAGATTCTGGTTCAGCAGGTTCCACATAGGAAATGAGATTCTGCATTTCTAACAGGCTCCTAGATAATGTTGTTGGTCCATGGACCACACATACTTTTCATTGCAGAGCTTTAACCTGCACTGTCCAGTGAGGAAGCCACAAACCATATGTAGCTATTTCTTTTTTAAATTATTAATTTTTAAATTACAGTTGACATTCAATATTACATTAGGTTCAGGTGTATAGCATGTTGGTTAAACATTTATATAACTTACAAAGTGATCCCCTCAATAAGTCTAGTACCCACATGGCGCCATAAATAGTTATTAGAATATTATTGACTGTGTTCCCTTTGATGTACTTTACATCCCCAAAGGTAAAGGAATTAAGAACTACAAATTGGCAGTTACAAAGTAGCTACAGGTAGCTCTTTAGATTTAAAACAATTACAATTAAAATTCAATTTCTCATTCACACTAGTCACATTTCAGGTGTTAAATAGCCACATGTGACTATTGTCCTTATATTAGAAAGGCAGATATGCAACACTTCTATCAGCACAAAAAGTCCTATTGGACTGCAATGCTACAGAATATTCAGTTAGTATAAAAAATTTATTATAACAGTCCCAAATACATTCATATCTTAGTTCACTGGCCTGAAAAAGAATGTCTTTTCTCATCATCTCTTAGGTTATCCTAACTATACATCAAATACATGAATCTTTGATTGAAATGGCAATATTGCACAGATAGTACTAATAAATATATTTAGTTAGTTAGGATCCAACACATGTGCTTGATACAAAAAGGCACTGCTTTTAAAATAACAAATGACAGAATTGTCATGACTCTAAAACAACCAGCACTTTATTGAAAGTGTTTTAATTAAACTCTGAAAACCATAGGAGGTGCATCTGCAAACCCAACAGTTTCTGGTGCTTTCTAGTCACCAGAAAGCAGTCTATGGCTTTTCTCCACACATAAATTTGTCAAGGATTGGACTTCACGGATGCCCAGGCCTCTAAAGTCCATGGTCACTGTCAACAGAATAAGGAAATCATTTGATTATTGACAATATCCTTAAAAATCATTTTGTCCAATCCTGTCATTTTACAGGTGGGTGAACAAAGGCTCAAAGAGGAGCTATGGTATGCAGTTAGGGTTAGCTAGAGCTTATCTTAAGCACATGGTGGTATTTGCTGAATTGATGTGAGTTGAGCTGATTTCCCCTACTGAATTATCTGAGTGACACAATGAGTACTGAAGATAACAAGTTTTACTTCTCTTTCTTTGCATTCTGTCAAGGATATGCATAGAGACATTAGAATCAGAAACAAATTGTCTGGAATGGAAATGCATAAGGCTATAACATTTATAAAGTAATTTCTTTTTGTATCAGTGCTACTATTCATTATAGGAATTTAGAAAATATGATAAAAAATTTAGATCACTTATAACAATAAGAGATAATACTATAAATTTGGTTATTAAGTAGACTTCTTATTTTTCTGTGTGATTTATAAAAATAGATAATATATACTTTTGCAGATTATCAACATTTTTCCAAGTTATTTTATAAGATTCTAAATCATTTGTAGTGGCTAAAGTAATATTCCATTGTATGGTAATGTCAAAATGTATACCATTTGGATCACAGTTGTTCAACATTTACAGTGCTATTTTGTTTCATTTATCATAAACAACCTTGTGA
The DNA here is from genome assembly GCA_028533065.1 of Trachops cirrhosus. NCBI lineage: Eukaryota > Metazoa > Chordata > Mammalia > Chiroptera > Phyllostomidae > Trachops > Trachops cirrhosus. Next base: position 50,423,987 of record CM052544.1, on the reverse strand, counting down.
TGAGTGTCATTGTAGGAGAAATTGACATAATCTTCTATAGGATAAATTCATAAAATTAGAACTGTTCAGCCAAATTTTTAAAAAGATTTTAAGCCTTCAGATATAAGTCTTCAAATTTACTTCCAAGAAGCTTATACTCACTTTGGCTTATGTGGTTCATTTGGTTGGAATGTTGTCCACAAACTGAAAGGTCACAGGTTCGATTCCCATCAGGGCACATGCCTACATTGCAGGTTCAGTCCCCATTCCAGGCATGTAGGAAAGGCAACCAATTAATGTTTCTCACTCGATGTTTCTTGCTCTCTCTCTCTCTCTCCTCCCTCTCTGAAATCAATAAGCACATCCTTGGCTAAGGATTTTTTGAAAAAGCTTATACTCGTGTATCCAAGATAAAACAAATAAAAGTAAACTCCTTGAGCATATGGACTACAGCTATTTTATTCAAGACACTATCTACAGAGCTCAGAATGGTATCTAAAACATAGTAGGCCCTCAATAAATAGTTATTAGCCCAGAGCCTAGCATGTAATTATGCTTTGCTTCATAAATGTTAACTACAATTATTACTTTCTTTAAAGTTGGTATAATTTTCATTGCACACACATTCACACTATACAGACAATATCTTTATAGCTTTATTTGGAATTATGTCTAAGAATAAACATAAAACTTCTGAAAAACTCCAACCTAATCTCTTTTATATTCTCACCTGGATTGCTTCCTTTGTTGTATATCTCTGAGACACATTCAGTGTGGAACTGGTTGCTGCCTTTTTCCTTTTTTTTGGCCAGTGTATTTTCTTTGCTATCACTTGATGTCTGCTCAGACTCAAAGAATACAACCCTTGGGGCAAAAGAGTTTAAGCAAAATACTATTGAGTTTATGAACAATAAAGAGAATAATAACAATTACATCATCTTCAACATAAGTGCTTTTTAGAGGATCTGCTGCTTGGACTCATGTACTCTTCCCCTTTTGTTAGGGGGATATATTAGGGTTATTTAAAACATTGGCTTTAGGTTGGAACTTGTAGACTGCTGACCTGGTTCTGGTCTGTCTGTCTTGATTTCCTCAGTTGTAATGGCAGTACCTACTCCTCAGCATCGTCAAGACATCCCCTGAGATAGTGCAAGTAAAGCTCTTCACACCAAGTCTAGCTCAGAGTGAACACCCAGGAAACAATGGCCATCGATACCAGAACTTCATAACTAATAGTGATTGAGAACTGAATATGTGTACACTTTTATATTCTGTGGTTCTCTTTTATGGACTTGACATTTGCTTCCAAATTCTAAGAGATCAATGCATTAGATTTTGCTGAGTCTACCACTTGAAGAAAATTGGACCCAAAGTTGCATAACAAATGCTTTTGGCATGCCAGAGATCCAGAAAAATGTTGGAACTGGAACTTTGACCAAAGTGTCTCTATTTCCACTTCAAAGTGCCAGACTACTTCATGATAATCTTACATGTGTTGGTGATGTGTTGGTGATGATAATGATCATCAGGATGCTAATGAAAGCTTGCATAAAATAAATGCTTATTTTTGGCTAGGCAGTGTACATTCATATAGTATCTCATTTAATCTTTACAACAACCACAATGTAGGTGGTGCTATTCCCAGAAGCTGAGAGATTTTATTAATTTGCTCAAGATCACACAGCTGGGAACTGTAGTGTTCTATCAGTTTTATATGGAGTCAAAACCTGTGCTTTTAACCACAACATTCTGCCCCATAAAACCAACCATTCAGAAACTAGTCCCTGCTCTTGGCAGAAATCAATGAGAACTTTTCTTCTGATCATTGAAATGACTCCCAAAGTACCAGGATTGAATATGTAGCCATATCAGATCAATATTAGAACTTAAGCTCTGTCCTATTTAAGATCAGTGAAAAATGCTCTAAACCATTAGCCTTTCAAAGTTGAAGTTCAGTGAAATTTATCTTTAATATCTTCTTGGAAAAAGAGCTGAGTGAAATCCCACTTTTCTTTGTAAAAAGATTTATTTTGCCTGTATTCATTAGCTTTCTAGTTGAGCATTCAAAGGAGCTAGACGCAGATTATTCAAACAAACAAGCCATTTGCTTGAAAGCACACTAATAACCTTGTTATCTAGGAGAGGCCCTGACTGCAGGAAAGTCTCTTTAGCAACAAGTCATGTCATCGAATCAGAAGTTAGAGCAGGGACTAAAGTACACATGCAGTAGCTTTGCAGAATGATCAAATACATCTCTGTGGGTTGTCCAAGCCATTTTGATAGGTCTTTAAAAGACAGGGATTGTAGACTAATGTTTTAGTGTTTTTCCAACACACATAGTGTAAAAATAAAAACTGTCACCTGTACTTAGGGTAATCAGTTTTGTATAACTTAAAATAATTGAATAAATAAAAACAAACATTTTTTACTTTTTTTGTGTGGGACTGATGCGCTGATTTACATGTATGGTAATGAAAAAGTACCAGCATGTTAACTTTATTATAATTTGTATTATTTTCTGTGTAGTTCTTAATGGACTTAATTATTAACTGTGGATATTTGCACTTATGTACTTGATTCTGAATGAGTAAATAAATGTTACTAAATGTAAGAAAAAAATAAAAGTCAGGGATTGAAGGTATGAATCTTATTGAAGTGGACATTGAGAGATGAGTAATTTTCCATGAGTCATGGACTTCCTAGTTCTCTCCATAGTAAAAGGCATGCTCATCTCAACTTCCTCTTACCTCAGTTTGTTCTCATTTAAGGAAACCCAGTGACACAGAAACTGTATGAGGTAGCCATATGAGCAGAACCTGAGAGGAAGCTAGAGAAAAAAACATAGAGTGACAAGTGCTGGCCCCATGCCCCATCTGATTTCTTCCAAGACCTTATTTTTTATTCATGTACTTTTTAAACAAATTAAGGAAGGTAACTAGTAGGGAAAGGTATTGTGTGCTCTGTCCTTCACTTATTTCAGAATTGACTCTGTGTGGTACAAACCATGCCATTCAAATGAGCCCTGAGGGACACCCGACCTAGTTGATCAGCCATGCCTTTAATAAACTGCCAAAATAAGTTATGGAATTTCTTACACAACTGTGAGGTTCTCAAAAAGACATATTGAAGGTTACTTGAATTTTATTATTTAGGGCATAACATGGATGGTAGTGACTAGACAGCTGTGTTACATCATGATAAGGATGGTGACAATGATGATGATGATAGCACCTAACATTTTGGTATACTTGCCATGTGCCAAGGACAGAGCTAAAAATTCATACATTATCTCATTTAGTCTTTACAACAGTTATAATGAAAATGCTATTAATATGCCTATTTCAGAAACTAACAAACTGAGCCATAGAGAAGTAAAACTATTGTCCCAAGACCACATAGCCAATGAGCAATAAATCTTGAATTCAAACTCAAATAATCTGATTCCAAAATGAAGACACTTAATCATTATATTCATGGTCTTCAAAAATTGTTGAACACAAAACCCATCAATAAAACATTTTGAGGATACCCCTCTTTATAAATACTTATTTATTAATAACTAACACTATACTAATATATTATGTGCACAATAATACATATAAAGTATAAATTTAAGTATGAAACCAAGATGAAATAATGTTTGGTTTTATTATATTTATCAATAGAAGAAAAGTATTTTTGATCTCATAAAAAAGATAATTATAATTAATGTTTTGATGTCAGTAGTATACATAAATATACTTCAGTATTTTTGAAAAATTTTAATGCTTTGTGGATTAGTAACTCAAAGGCCCAGTTTTGAGGGGTTTTTCACTATTTGCTCATGACTGGAATAGATGTCTTAGAAAGATTCGTAGACCCAAATAAAAGGTAGAAGTTATTGGCCACACTTTCAAAACCAAGATATCTGTGTTTCAGTTCTACCCACCAGTTATACAGAGATGTTTGTGGAAATCCAGCTATTAAGTTGCTATCTTTTCCAATGTCAATTAATTACTATTCAATAAATGTTGGATCTTTATGTATTTTAAAAATTTTATGTAAAACTTACTAATACTCTTAGTTCAGAACCTCTAAAAGCTGATTAATGAGTTTAATACAGTTGTTGCCAATATTTTAAAGAGATTTTTATAGGTACATCAAGTATATGGACACACTGTGACATCACATAATAAAAAATAATTTCCAAAAGAAGTTCTGCTTTCAAATTGCTCTTTCCATAACTGCAGTTAAAAAAAAGAGTTTGTCTTTATGTCCTAGCTGCTTGGTATTTATGTGTCCTGCTAAGGTGGGCTTCAAACCATGATTAGCATATATCTCAAGACAGTATTCAAGGAAGGGCATGGTTCAGTGTTGATGACGATTATTTTTATTTCAAATGTTTTCCCCATAATTTTACATTGAGGAGAAGCTCATCTTTGTTTTTGCCTTGTAATATTGCTTATGAGGAATAAGAGTAGAAGTATTGATTCTGCCATTTTCCTATTCACTTGTGCTAGTCTTAATTATCATCAACTTAACTACCTTAGACAGGAATGGGAGGTAGAAAGCTAATAGGTCTTTAATGGCATCACACTGAGGTCTTTTCATGGCCTCTTTGTTTGAGGAATGGCCGGAGATCCCACCATTGTGAATGGGTGAGTACTGCAGTTTTTGCATGAGAAGGCTACTTTGGAATCAAACAAAAATAATTGCTGGATGGCAAAAGCAAGGCTCAAGGTGTATGACATTCAAAATCCAGTTTTTCAAAATGTTCAAAGAACAATATAAGCAAATGAAACTTGTGGTGTTAGGAGGTTGAAATTCAGCCATATCATGGTGGAGAAGTTAATTTAGCTCTAACTACCCCTGGTCACTTACATTTCCCACCACTGTTCCAACCACCAGCGTTACATCACTCACTAGCTTAAAAAAACTGTTTCTAAATTATGAAAATATCAAATGTATATATAAAAGTAGAGATGTTAGTGTAATAAACCCTCATGTATCCACCACCCAGCTTACTAATTGTCACTATATGGTCAGTCTGTTTCATCTATATTCCCCACGCTTCCCTACTGAATTACATAACAGGGAATCTCAGACATAGCATCACTGCATCCATAAACATTTTAGTATGAATGTCTAAAATATAAGGACCTGTTTTTTTCTTCATGTATTTATTTTTTTAACCTATTTTATTGTTGTGCAAGTACAGTTGTCTTCATTTCCCCCCAACCATTCCCCCACCCAAGCCATCCCCATTTCCCACCCTTCATCCTACCCACCTTTGGTTTTGTCCATGTGTCCTTTATAGATGTTCCTGAAAACCCTTACCTCCTTTTCCCCCTATAATCCCCTCCCACCTCCCTCTGGTTACTGTCAGTTTGTTCTTAATTTCACTGTCTCCTTATATTTTGCTTGCTTGTTTGTTTTGTAGATTAGGTTCCACTTATAGGTGAGATCATATGGTATTTGTCTTTCACCACCTGGCTTATTTCACTCAGCATAATGCTCTCCAGTTCCATCCACGCTGTTGCAAAGGGTAGGAGCTCTTTCTTTCTTTCCACTGCATAGTATTCCATTGTGTAAATATACCTCAACATCACTAGCCACCAGAGAGATGCAAATTAAAACCACAATGAGGTACCACTTCACACCAGTGAGAATTGCCATCATAAACAAATCAACAAACAACAAGTGTTGGAGAGGATGTGGAGAAAAGGGAACCCTAGTACACTGTTGGTAGGAATGCAGACTGGTGCAGCCCCTATGGAAAACAGTGTGGAATTTCCTCAGAAAACTCAAAGTGGAACTGCCTTTTGACCCAGCAATTCTACTACTGGGATTATACCCTAAGAATCCTGAGAAACCAATCCAAAAGAACCTATGCATCCCAATATTCATAGCAGCACAATTTACAATAGTCAAGTGCTGGAAGCAACCTAGGTGCCCATCAGTAAATGAATGGATCAAAAAACTATGATAAAGTAATTAAAAAAGAAAAAGAAAAAAAAACTATACTACATTTATGCAAAGGACCTGTTTTTTAAATATGACCTATGGTATCATTACTATACCTGATAAGTTAACAGTATCTCCTAATATCAACTATCAGGCCAGTTTTCAACTTCCCTTAAAGTCTCACACATATTTTATAGTTTGTTCATTGAAATCAGGTTCCAAATAAGGGCATGCATTGTAATTGATTGATATAGGATTTATGTATCTTCCATATATTTTTTTCTTTTCTTTTTTTTTGGCTTGCAACATTTTGTTGAAGACACCAGGTCATTTCTCTCGAAGAGTGTTTATAGTCTGCACTTTACTAATTGTACCCTGTTTGTGTTATTTCACATAGTCCTCTGCATTCCTCATAAAATGGTAACATGATCCAGTGGATTATCACATTAAAATTTGATTCTTTTACCAGAATACTTCAGAGGTAGTATTTGTACTTCCATCAGTAATCACATAATGACTAGTTTCCTCCCTTTTGGAAATGCTAATAGACCTTTGTGACAATTGCTTTAAATTCCTTATTTCATTGGGGGTTACTGTAGGGTTTTTGTTTTGCTTTGTTTTTTTTCGTGTATTAGCCAGAACAAGTCTCTAAAGAGAAAGTTTCCTTCATCAACTCTTTACTCTGAGGTACATACAAGATCATACAAGAAAAGAAAAAATCAACTTGATACTTACTCTTTATCTATGTGATCAAAATAATGGGTGGTTTTTAGTATCCTTACATTTTTTTGTTCTGTTTTATTTTAGTACTGTTAAGATTTAAATGTATTTGACATCACATCCTGTGTATTCATTATTTTTTATTGACTCCCAAATCACCTGTGGCCAGTGTGAGCCTTCTCTGAGTCCTTTTAAAAAATCCCATAAGACTTTGATAGCTTCCTTAATTTCTGGTAAGACAAGGTTCATTGTGTATATTTCATGCCTCAGACAAGGAAGCAGCTAAGGAACCCTGTCGATTTTCATGGGAAATGGTGTTTTATAGATTGCGACTAGAAATCATTTTCATTTCAAGCTTTTGTTTATTTCCCATTTTTAGAATACAGTTGACCCTTGAACGATGCGGGGACTAGGGGCACCAAAACCCTGTGCAATTGAAAATTCACATATTATTTTTGACTCCCCCCAAAATTTAGCTACTAATAGCCTACTGGTGACCAGAAACCTTACTGATAACATAAATAGTTGATTAACATACATTTTGTATATTGTATGTGTTATACACTCTATTCTTACAATAAAGTAAGCTAGAGAAAAGAAAATGTTATTAAGGAAATCATACAGGAGAGAAAATATGTCACAGGGGTTATACATACAAGTAGACCTGCACAGTTCAAATTTGTTTTTGAGGGACAACTGTATAAAGCATGTGTGTGTTTCTCTCTCTTTCTCTTAGATAAATAGTGCCATATTTCAAACACATTTCTCTCACTTATTTTTTCAATTAATAATATGCACTGGAGGTCATTTCATATCAGCATCTAAAGCTATTCTCCACTACTTTTTAATAATTATAGAGTACTTCATTGTATGGTATAGTGATATAGCAGTTTATTCAACCAACCTCAAATAATGGATATTTGCTATTATAAGTAATACTTCAATAAATGGCTTTATACGCATATCTTTTTTAACATGTCTCACCTGCCTTTAAAATCATGCTTAATAGGCTGAGTACTTTGGTTGTGGTCATACCACTAATAAGTGTTGAGCTGGAATTCAAACCCCACATTATTATTCAGTTTTAGAGCTCAGGTTTTTATTTTCTGTCTCTTTACTATTCCAAGATAACTCAAATATGAGACCTGGAATTACACCAATTCAATGTAGAGGTACTACTGATCTGAACTTTCAAGTTTACTCTGCCTATGATTAGTAAACATAGGAGGGAAAGACTATTACTTGATAAGTACAAAGTTTTAAGAAGAAGACAACATTCAAAACTTAGATCCATAGAGGAAAAACTAGAAGTACTTGGTGGTAGAAACACTTAAGAGTGTACCATTCCTGACTGTGCTTGAAACTGGTGTTGGCCTTTTCCTGGGGCACAAACCAGAAACCCACATCAATGAGAATGTTCACCCAGGGCTCCAACAGGCCTCTTCAGTCATCTTTGTTTAAAGAAAGCCACACATTCTGTTTGTTTTCTTTCTGAAACCACTGGAATGTTCTGGAGGGGTGGCAGATGGTATTATTGGGAAGATAATAGTCTAGAGCATATTCAAAACTCCTGGAATCCATGCTTATGTACAAACGACAATTTCTGAGGCTGTTTTTCCTCTTGTCCAGGATTTGGCCTCCAGGTAACATAATACCTCTGCTCTTCAAAGTCTGTATATTCTTCTAGAAAAAGAAACTTGGCCCTCCTTTGTAGTCAAATTTGATCCATGAAGACATGTTACCCTTTGATGAATATGTAAAAAATTGTGAGTCAGAATTTACCTCTTCTTTTGTTACGCTCTGAGAAATGGACATGAATTCATCCATTGGGCATTGTGAAAGTCAACTAGAATGGTGGCTCCAAAATGCGAAGATTTTCTGCTTTTTAGATCACTGTTAAATCCTCTGTGCCTAGAACATTGCTTGACACATAGTGATGCTCAGTTAATAATTGAGTGAGTGAGTAATGGATGAATGAAATTGAGCTCCAGAAATTTTAAAAGTAAGTGCTCATGTTAAACTTTAGAGATGCTTCATTAGTCTGCCTTGTGCAGAAATACCAAGAAGAGGAAATGCTTTTTTCCCCCCTTATGATGTTCTTCTCTTTCTGTGTCCTGCCTTTGGATATCCTCTTCTTTCTCCAAAAATTTTCGACTAGTTCCAGAACAATGCATCTCTTCTTCTTTACCCTCACCAAAAGTCCAGATCTTTCAAAAGAACTTAGTATTGACAGGATTGGAGTGGGGAATGGTTGGAGCATTGGGATATGAATGATAAGAAATAGATATTTAGTTTTTTAGAAGAGCTTCTTAGAACTAAAAAATCTCAATTAAACTGTGAGGGTTGTGGGGACCAAAAGGAAAGAAAGAGTTTCAGTGAAGTGGAGGATGCAAAGCCTTCTCCAATCTCTTATTATTAATTTTTAAAATCAAAGAGATAGCCTTCCAAGAGGTAGTTTCTGAGATGCAAAAACTTGGAATCCCCAGCCTCTGTGTCACGCTTGCATCTTGTGGTTTGCTTGGTTTGAGGGTGCCTCGGATCACTCTGTTGCCATCTGCTCCACAAACAAACACAGCATTTCCTGGCTCCCAGGAGTCGTTTTCTCTGAAATCTAGTCATCTTTGCCCTCTCACAGAATTCACCTTCCTCTTCCCAGCAGCCTTGTCCCACATGGCCCCCTTTCTATTTCTGCTCTAGGATTCTCAGCTGCCCATGTTGGGTGTCAAATGTGTTATTATCCCTTCATTCTGGTACGTCAGTGGCCCAGGAGGATGACCCAGCTTATCTGCTCATCTCTGCATTTCCACACTCAACTTCAAAGCTGCTTGTCCTTTGAAATAAGCAGGTTTGTATAGGAATGGCTTTCTTACTCCTAAATGGGAGTGTGTCAATGGAGTGCATGCCCTGAATACCCTCAAATTTCTCCTGCCCACAGATTCACTGCTCTTGTGTTTGGCAGCAGCCAACTCAGCAAAACAGCTGATGGCTTTGTCTGCTGGGAGCCCTCAAAGCAGTAAACATTGCTGAGAGAGGCTGTGGAGTCTCCCTGGGGCAATCTTCCTAGTTATAAGTTATGCGAATATAGCAGTCTGTATCCTCTCAGCTCGAGAACACATCTCCTACAGCCCAAGGTTGCCTATCTCCTACGTACATCTTGTTCACATCCAGGTACCACATCATGAAGCAGGCTGGATGCTGTTAAGCATCAGCCAAATTTTTCTTTTTATAAATGTAGAAACTGAGTCCTGGAGAGAGTGATGAAGACTAACACTTAAAACTGTGTAGCACTTAACTGCCAAGTCCTATGACAAGCCTTTATGTATAATAAAAGTACATTTTCAAAAAGTTAAAAATGTGACTCACATACAAATTCATAATGAGCATCTATTGAAGATTTATTTAACTCATTATTGAAAGTACCAGCAGGAGGGAAAAGCTGGTTAAAAGAGCATTAGAGGATAAGGGATTTATATAGACAGCCAGCAAAGAATGCTAAAATAAGTTTGCTAAGTTATGTTTTGAATTGGATACTGTCCTACAGACAATCAAGCTGGAAGTTGGGGGGGTTATGTTTTTTCAACCAGATGGAAATCATTTACAATTTATCAACATTCTATTGGTTTATCTCTAGCTTCAGGAAGTCTGGTCACCAGTCGATAGAAACAAGTAAGTCAAAGAAACTTGCTGAGAATGAGGTGACCTCTGAGCAAGTTTGTTTGGCAACGTCATGTACAAAACAACAGCAAAAGGTGGCACGGTCATTTTTAGCTTTATTTCCAAGTTTCAGGTATCCTAATTGCCAAGAATTTAAGGTGTAAATATCAGCATCCCATTTTAGACAAGCAGACTTAGAGAAGTTAGATACAAGGCCCAAAGTCACACAGTTCCGTGGTGGAACAGCCAGAGAGAGCACACAGCCATCTTCATTCCCCCCCACTAGGGATTTTTTGTTTGTTTGTTTGTTTTTTGGTTTTTAAAGTATATTTTATTGACTATGCTATTACAGTTTTCCCAATTATTTTCTCCCCTTTCTCCCCTCTCCTTCCTGCACCACCCCACCCTCCAGCATTTCCCCCTCCCTTAGTTCATGTCCGTGGGTTGTACATATGTTCTTTGGCTTCTCTGTTTCCTATACTATTCTTAACCTCTCCCTGTCTCTTTAAGATATTGAATAAGCAATTTCTATGTATCAGGCACTCTGCTAGTGTAGAAACAGAGTGGAACAGACTCAGTTCAGTCTTTATGGGCACATTACAGTAGGGAAGATGCACATTTACAAACGAATACAAGGGTAGTGAGAATCACAAATTCAAGGAGCTATAGGAGTAGAGGGCCTTATCTGGGTGTTCAGAGACAGCTTCCTGGAGGAGACACTTTACCTGAGTTTAGTATTAAAATTGGCATGGGCAAGGGTGGCAAAGCAGTTCAGTATTAAACCAACCTCTTCACTGAGACTGAGTTTGTATCTGAAAGAATATTTCCCTGTCTAAATGCTAGGTTTTAAAGAGGTGAACTCTAGTTGTTAGACCTTTATTAACATATCACTGCAGCTTACACAGGAGGAAATTCAAAGCCAGTGGTTTATTTATCATCTTTGGAGAGGATAATTAACTGCTTCATACAGTTATTTATGAATTACAGATCTCCACTGATCACACATTTCTAAGATTAGAAAATACTTCTGTAAACTAAAGTGCCATAATTTCTGTGTGCAAGAGGTTGTGGCCACCTCGTACTCCAATTCTTAGTTCAGTGATGAATTCTCTCTTAACAACCAAATACTCTCAATGACAGACACTGCATCAAAGGGCAACCTAATTTATTTTTTTTAATTCCAAATAATTGAAAGTTCCTGTTGATGCTGCCCTTAACTTGGCTTCCCTGTACCTTCTACCTAGTCTTACTCTTCTAGAACTGCCTAGAAAAAAGTTGAGTCTCTGTTCACATAAAATTGAAGAATAATCAAATGATGTGAAAGAGAATAGGAAAATATCTTTAACCCTTTATAAAAATACGTCATAGTTCAGTTCATGAAGTAAGCTCTCACTTTGTCTGTGCATCAGAAATGCCAGAACTTATTCTGAGCACAGAAAGGTTCCTGAAGCCTGTGTACAACCCAGCTGGTTTATATTGCCACAAGGTGTTAGAGGACGGGACTCTCAAACACTGATGGCTTTTCACTTTTTCCTGCTTCTGAATTTCAGGACAAGCTTTAGTGGAAGGATTTTCTGTTCTCCCCTGTGCAGGCTTAGGTCTGCATTACATGCACTACTATACTGGGGTCCTTTTATAAAAAATCCTTTTGTGTGCCTTTGTTTAATTAATATACTTTATTTTTAGGTTTACAGAAAAATCGAGCAGAAAATATAGAGGTCCCACATTCTTGTATCTCCCTTCACCCCAGTTTCCCCTATTTTTAACATCTTGCATTAATGTGGTACATTTGTTATAATTATTGATCCAATATTGGTACATTCTTATTAACTAGAGTTTATTGTTTACATTAGGGTTTACACTATGTTTTTAGTAATTCCCAGTTTCAGAGCAACTTTTCTGTCATTCTGGATCATGAATCAAGATTGTTAGAATCAGTTAAGGTCACCACACCCCTTGAAATGACCCAGCAGCCTGGAGTGGCTACTGATCTGTTCTGCCTTCTCTCGCTGTTCAGGATTGACAGGACAAGATTCTTATCAAAATCAATGTCAGTGAAGCTCCAAGTCACAATTAGTGAGATGTTACATTAAAGAATCTTCTAGAACACATATAGTCTGCATTCAGATTTTTAGACTTTTTCTCTGGAAATAATGCTACTGATAAGTTTACTATTAACTCTCATAAGACTCAGGACAGTATTTAGTGATTTCATATGCTGCTGAGCTGGGTTTTTTAATCTGGACTTCAGCCAAATGGAACTATCTGCTATTTTCATTTCCAGTGTTCCTACTGAGAGCTGCCTCTAACTTGCCCCCCTTTTTTTAGTCTGTAGGATCTAAATTATAAATTTATAAAAGAAATTTTTACTGTGTCCTCCAAATAGGCCCTATGTGTTCTTTCTTCACTCACTTGTACCAGTACCCTGGAGTGCCCTTCTCATCCCTTCTCCCACCAGCCTGCTTTCTTCACCTCTCCCAGCTATTCCTATCTCTGCCAACTGAGATTCTGCACATAACTCAAGACCTTTCTGTCCTCAGAAGTTAAAGCTCACATGAAACATTCTTGACTCTACACTGAACTGGAGAACTCATTACTGTTCCTGACCCCACATCCTCTCAAATCATGTCACTGTCTTAGATAAAAACACCTAGTGGTTTCCCATCCTGCTTTGTATTAAATCTGGACTCCTCACTCTGGAACACAAGCCCTGCACCACACCCTGTTACCTGCCTACCTCCAAAATCACTGAACAGCTCCCCTCCTGCTTAACTATATTGCAGAATTGATAGCTGGTCAAGTTGATTGATTCCCTGGGTCAGTGGTTCTCAAAGTGTAATCTACAAACTCTTAGAATGATTTTCCTAATAATGCTGAGACATTATTTGTTTTTTGCCCCAACTGTGTTGACAGTTGCACTCATGGTGCAAAAGTTATAGTAAGGGAAACTGCTGGTGTAGAAAATACCACAAAGCAAGACAGTGGGGCCAGTCTGTACTCATTATATTCCTCCCAGTCACACACTCACTGTTTAAAAACTACCGGGTTCACCAAATACTCTTCTTTATGAAGCAGTAGAAATTATGTTTTTTAATTATTTTATTGTTCAGTTACAGTTGTCTTCATTTCCCCCCCACACTTCCCCTCCACCCCAGCCAAACCCACCTCCCTCCCTTGCTTCCTCCACCCTCCCCCTTGATGTTGTCCATGTGTCCTTTATAGTAGTTCCTGAAAACCCTGCTCCCCACTTCCCCCTCCCCCC
>CM052544.1:50298846-50410329 GCA_028533065.1 Trachops cirrhosus | reverse complement strand
TTGCAAAGGGTAGGAACTCCTTCTTTCTGCTGCATACAATTCCGTTGTGTAAATGTACCTTAATTTTTTGATCTACTCATTTACTGATGGGCACTTAGGTTGCTTCCAGCACTTGACTATTGTAAATTGTGCTGCTATGAACATTGGCGTGCATAAGTTCTTTTGGATTGGTGTTTCAGAGTTCTTAGGATACAATCCCAGCAGTGGAATTGCTGGGTCAAAAGGCAGTTCCATTTTCGGTTTTCTGAGGAAATTCCATACTGTTTTCCACAGTGGCTGCACTAGTCTGCATTCCCACCAACAGTGCACTAGGGTTCCCTTTTCTCTGCATCCTCTCCAACACTTGTTTGTTGATTTGTTTATGATGGCCATTCTCACTGGTGTGAGATGGTATTTCATTGTGGTTTTAATTTGCATCTCTCTGATGGCTAGTGATGCTGAGCACTTTTTCATATGTATCTGGGTCCTCTGAAGCAGTAGAAATTATTAATTTCATTTAATTTGACCCTGAGGACACACTCTTTTAATATTTTATATAATGAAATACTAACTAAACATCAAGTATTGTCTTCTGGAAGTGGGCTTGTGTGACACTGAGTTGCCAGTTGAACTGGTCATTTTTTAAAAAGAAACATCAATTTTACTTGAAAGAACTACTGACAGCAAACGAAGGTTAGTTAAACTTAGGTAGTTAGTAGATGTTTTTCAAAAATAAATGAAGGAAATCTTTTATTCCAAGAAAAACAACTTGTAATATTTTTTTGCCAGTGATAAAATTTGAGCTCTCAGTCTGCCACTAAAGCCAGTTTCCCAACACCTAAAGACTTTTTTTTTTGGTGATACTAATGATGATATTAAGAAATGTGATTTTTGCCTTGGCTGGTGTAGCTCAGAGGATTGAGCATTGACCTGTGAACCAAAGGCTTGCTGGTTTGATTCCCAGTCGGGACACATGCCTGGGTTGTGGACCAGGCTCCTGATGAGGGGCACGCATGAAGCAACCACACATTGATGTTTCTTTCCCTCTGTTTCTCTCTCCCTTCCCCTCTGTCTAAAAATAAATAAATAAATATTTTTTAAAAAGAAATGTGATTGTTTACATATCATGTAATGAAATGTTTCAAGATTTGGAATATTTGTATAACTCAATGAACTAATTATGTTCCATATGACCAATGTATAGTTTTAAAAGTCCATGCATGGGTTAAAAATTCTTTCAAGGAGCTAAGATATAGCAATGAATTTTAATGTAATAGAGGACAAAAAGTTTATTGTTATGGTTTACAGTTTTACATTGCAACTAACATTTAAGAAAATACCAATGGTTGAACTTTGGTTTCGTATCAGAGAATACCCACGTGTACCTGAAAAGGCTACTGAGGCCCTGGCTGGTGTAGCTTAGTGGATTAAGCGTGGGCCTGTGAACCAAGAGATCACGGTTCGATTCCCAGTCAGGGCACATGCCTGGGTTGCAGGCCAGTTCCTAGTAGGGAATGCACAGGAAGCAACCATACATTGATATTTCTCTCTATATTTCTCTCCCTCTCTCCTTCCCTTTCCCTCTAAAGATAAATAAATAAAATCTTTTTAAAAAAAAAAGGCTATTGAATATTTCTCCCTTTCCCAACAACAAATCTGTGGGAGGCCAGCTTTTCTTCATGTAGTTCAACCAAAACAGCATATCACAACAGACTGAATGCAGAAACAGATATAAAAACCTAGCCATCTTCTATTAATCTCTAAAAGAGATTTGCAAGACTATAAAATTGATGCCAGACATTTCACTAATTTTTGTTTTGGAAAATAGAGTTTTTTTCTGTTAACAGGTAATGAATTTAATGTTATTTTAAACTAATTAATAAAAATTAAAACTCAAATTTTAATATCTATTAAGTACATTATCAATAGACATAACATAACTTGCATGAGCAAAAACTCTTTGGAGTCTTCAATAAATTTTAAGAGTTCAAAGAAACTTGTACCAAAATGTTTGAGAACCACGGCAACTAGAACAACTCTTAATAAGTCCTCCAAGTCTAAAAATCTATATTTGACCACCTGTCAGAAGTATCTAGAAGAATACTGACTGAGAGCATCCAAACTGGAAAAAATATTCTTATTTTTAAAAACTATGTGCATTTCACCCTCTGGTAGGATACTTGATCTGTCTCCTATGCTGCTTCACTGTATATAATCACTTATAGGGCATCTTCTAAAAATCCTTTCTCTACCCCTGTCCTTTTCCTCCACTCATCCCATTTTCAATCCAACCATTAGCTCAACTCATGCTCTATGTTTGTTTTTCTTACTTTTCTTTTCTACTAAATAATTGTTTACTGAGAGAATTCCAGCTTAAGCAATGTTTAATTTTGTTTCCAGGGTCACCACACTTTAGGACATAGAACTGTTTGTTCTCTCTCGCCTGCCCAAGTAGGTCTTTAGGAATAACATGACTAGTTGGTCTTTCTATTTTTTAATGATTTAAAAATTCAGAGTTCATTTTCTAGAAGTAGTAATTAACTTAAAGATATTTTAACTACCACCAGCACATGGAGCCTATGATTTCACAGATATTATTGCTTAAAACAAGTTTCAGTTTTTCAAAAATCATGATATTTGAAATATATTCATGGCAAAATATAAAGGAAGTACTAGTACAGTTGGTATATGGAAAGGACAGACTCATGAAGGTATCCCTTGCATAGCTGGGTTTCGGGAAACCATGACCCAAAGAGAAAGCTTGTGCCTCAGCCCCACCATAACAGCCCCACCAGGGATACTTTTGATCCTTCAACTTTCATCTCAGAATTACTGAGTCATACTTTTCCATAATGAAGTCTTTCAAACTGATATTTTTACTCAAGCCAAATGGATAAAACTCCCCTAAAACACCTTTTTTCAGAATATGTTATGTAAATGTTTATAATGCAGAAGGTGAGAAGAATTATACGTAATTAAATATGTGGTTAGCATGATACAATTTCTAAATTTTTTAGAAGCATAACTTCATTTAGAGTTGAACATATTTTAATCTGGTTGTAGAAAGAGGATATTTTAATTACTAAAAAATTAATGGACCAATATAAATTTTGTATAACATTCAAGGAAAGGAAATGAAATAAGCATTGCTCTCATCTCTCTAAACTAACTTATGGCTTTTAAAAAAGCTGTTGGCTTGCCACTTTGCCAGCTTTCTATAATGAAGAAGAGTTTAAAAAACTACTTTTTCCCAAATAATGATTTCTTTTTTAAAAAAGAAAAGGCAGAGCTCATATTATTTGGTTGTACTATATAGTGCTAACTTATACTTTAGAGGACTTCATTTACATGTATAATTGGAACATTTCCTTGTACCCCAAAACAATTTCTATTACCGATTGCCTATGCTTGGAATGCTGCCATTTTAGATTCATTCCCTTAGGGTAAATATTGCTTCCCCTCTTCTATAATACAATTGTTGCTGTGATAGGAGGCATATTAACCAATGAGCACCTAGTAAGTATAGTAAGTATTTTTTTCATGCCTATGCAAGCATTTAGCTACAAGTAAGAGAAAATACATAATGACTTGAACAAATAGCAATTCCTTTCTTCTCTCATAATGAGAAGGCCACAGATGGGTGTTTACAAACATTTTTTCACCTCCTCAAAAATCTAAGGACCAACATCTCTATGATGCTCTTGGCCTTTCCTTCATGGTCACATAATAGGCACCAGAAATCTAGACAAAATATTCTCAGGAGAAGAAGGGGTCAGCAGGAAAGAAAAGGGTTCTACAACCCTTTTCTTTTGGGTGGTTGAAAAAGTATGTTAATTTTACGAGGATTTCAGAGGCTTTTCCAGAAGACCCTTACTAGGTTCCCACCTCTGTTGCATGGCTACTGATGGATGCACGGAAGACAGAAAATTGGTGCTTGGCTTCCCAGCCTCCAAGAAAGGAGGTAAAGAATATCACATAAGCAGGACTGCAAAAGACTAAATAAACAAGGGAAAAGGAGCATTGAAAGAAGATAAAAGATTAATGAAGTGAAAAAGAAAAACTCAGTTATAGCAATAATCTTTTACTGATTGAGTCCTAACTCTATTCCTTAGACTGTGCTTTGTACCTTAAATAAATCGTCTCATTGAGTCCTCATGAAAATCCTATAAGGTAGATAAGAGTAGCTCCTATTTACAGAGAATAAGGCCAAAGTTAACTGTTTGCCCAAGGACTTCTATTAAGGTCAGAATTTGACCTGAGCTTGTTCTGACTTCCACATCATCTCTCCTGGGGCCAGCACTTCGAATGTGCAGTTTTAACTTCACCGTCGGTCTCATATCACGCTGCTCCAGAATGCTGCAGCAATTTTCAAACTGCCTGAAATGCAGTGACACTTTTCAGACCTTTCTTAATGAGGCAGACTGAGCCAAGAATGCTTGAATAGTCCTAGCAAATGCCACCGTAGCACTTATTTCTGCAATGATTACCTGTCATTTTTTTCAGATTTTCTGCTATTGGAACTCCTTACTTTAATCAGATCAGAATACTGATCTGATGCACAGTGGTTTCTATACATTTGAGAAAAGAAGCCAGTGTGGCTGGAGCAGAGTAAGTGGAGAGCAGAATGGAACGTAACAAAGCCAGGAGCTGACAGAGGCCATATCACGTGGGGCCTTAAGGCCATTTAGTCTGTGGTCTGCTCCTTATCACTGGACACTTCTTTTGTGCCCAGCAGTGTACTACAATCCTTAGATATGTCATCCCATTTCCTTTTTATCTGTCCAGTCAGCTTGGAAGTGTGTGATATTATCAGGCTTTGAACCCACATCCCTTTGAACACAAGCTTGCATGCTCAACTCCTGACCCTGCCCCTGAGCATTGGTACCTACATAAATAACTACTTCCCAGCATGATCCATGTACACTTAGGATTGTGAACAGAGTAGTGACCAATAGCAAACTCTATCTAGGGAAGCCTGGGAAGGAGCACATGAGCTGGATTTTGAAGATACAAACAGGACTTTCCTACAGACATGCTTTCTTGAGGGAACAGTATGTGCAAAGACTCAGAGATGAGGATTAATTATTACAGCAGCTTATGTTTATTGAGCTTTCATGCTGTGCTGGTTTCTACAGTGAATATTTTACTTATCTGAGTTAATCCTCACAACAATCCTATCAGGTCAGTATTGGCCCCATTTTACAGATGAAAAAGCTGAGGTGTGGAGAGATTAGTTGTTTGCCCAGATGAGTAAATAAACACTATGCTTGCTTAATCAATGATGAGAAAAGTAGTGAACGTGGACTTGCAGGTGTCCAAACCCAGGCATAAACAGAACTCTGCCACTAGACTCAGTGTCCCTAACTATCCCACTGACAGCTTGATGTGTCCAAGGAAGTGGGGGATGTTTTATGGGGCTTTGTGATACATGTTCTTGAACCTGCTGAAGGCCTTCTCTTTTTGAGTTTTATATTCTGTAATCTCTTTCCTCTGAAATCCTAAAGCCTACCTTTGTGCATTTTTTACATGCTTCTTCCTTTTCTCTAGACTATAAGGTCCCTGATGATTCCTTATTTCTGATTCCTCAGTACCTAGGCCTGGCCAGTAAGATCAGAGGTTGAGAGTGTTTTGAGGATCATTAAACCATCAATCCCCAGGCATGTGGTAGGTGTTCTGTAAATATTTCTTGAAAAATGATCACTAAGCTTATTTAATGAAAACTTAAAGTGATAATGGATTTGTCCTGGGCCGACAATCAATGTTCATCATTCGGAGGGTATGTACCTAATTTAATTTCAATTACTTAAGTATTTAGGGCAAGTAAGGTTTATTAGTCTCCCTTCCCTCTCCCACTCTATCACCCCATTCCATCCCATCCCCCAAATCACACAGAACTGGTGGTGATCCAGTCATGAAAAAAATTCTGAGCAAGAAATTCTGTGGGGCACCTCAGTTGGTACTATACAGTAAAGATTTATGACTTAAGCCAATTGAGGCTGGCTTGCTTAAAAGAAATTCAAGGCTTGGGGGTCAGGGCTGGATGGAGAGGAGCAAAAGGAGGAAATGGGAAACATCTGTAATAGTGTCAACAATTTTAAAAATTCATGGTATAGTGTTACTTTTATAAGCAAATCAACTTCTACCCAATATTACAGCTCAATAGTTTCAAGTACTACAAAATAACTATGATTTTCTGGACAATCCCACTGATACCAATATTCCTAGGTCAAAACACGAAAAACTTAAGTGGTTTAAAGGTGAGTTCATTCTATGCCATAGGCCTGTGCTGTCTAATAACAGTAGCCACTAGCTACATGTGATATTGAGCACTTGCAATGTTATTCTGCATTGAGGTGTACTGTCAGTGAAACATACACCAGATTTCAAACACTCTATGAAAATAGAATGTAAAATATATCATTAACAATTTGTATAAAAATCACATATTGAAATGATTTTGGATATATTGGGTTCAGTAAAGCATATTGAAATTCATTTCACCTGGTTCTTTTTACTTTTTTAAATGTGATGACTAGAAAATGTAAAATTACACAGGTGGCTAACATTAGACAGTAACAAATATGAATCTGATAACAGCCTAACTCCTTTATACCTACTCCTAACTCCTTTATACCTACCCCCTGCTTCACTATTTCCCACTTCTCCTAAAGTCACAAAAATTAGTTAGATCACTCCAGCTCCTTTCTGTGTCCATTCTCAAAACTCTGTTTTGTTTTGTTATCTGATTGAGTCAAAACTCAAGCCAGTCTTCAGTCTCCAATAGACTTAAGATTTATTTTCTATTAGCAAGACTTGTATTGACTTTAAAGATGAAAGCATTTTAAATATAGAACAACATGATTTTTTAAAAATGTATACTATGTTGTTAAATAGCTATAACTATCCCAAGGTAGCCAGTGATTAGAATTATCACCATATTCCAAGTGAAAAATTATCCATTTTCTAAGTGAGAAGACTGAGGATAAGATAACATTTATCTAAACTTGGCCCTATTTCAGAAAGGCTTTTAACACTCCAGCCAATTCAGAGAATATAAGTAGCTTTTTCAAGATAACACAATGGTCGATAGAACAGGGACTGGAATTATCTTACTCTTTCTACTGGAATAGCAGTTCTCAGATACAGTATCCCATTATCAACTATGAAGTGTAACTTTTATAAATAATTATGAAAGAGCAAAGTTTTTAGTTGACTTCACTTTTATATAAATTAGGTATGATTAAAGGATATTTGAAAATAATTTAGCTTTTGTACACTTCATTCATTTATTCATTTTTCAAGCACTCATTGGGGGCCTGTTGTATGTAAAGCACTAAGGTGGCCCTGGAGAAACATCAATGAACAAAATAGCAAGAAAAGATAGTTCATCTAAGACACTCAATCATGACTAACACATAGAATAAATGGCATGCTGTGCAATGACAGGAATATCAGAAAGACCTAGACTAGGGGTCAGGAAGGGCTTCATCAGTTAAGACTGCTCATGCTGAGACTGCAGGACAGTGGGACACGGCCAGGTAAGGGTGAAGGGGGAGACCAGATGAATCTTTTAGGAAGGCTTTCCTAACTGGGAAAGAAAGGTGGAATTGATAAGGCAGGAATTATGCATAACCTGCTGTCCAAATTACCTATGTGCATCCTGGAACTGTATGCTGTATCTGAATATCATCTGTCGTGTTGGTCATAGATGTAATAACCTCAATAAAGTTGGAAAACTTCTGCATATTGCCATGCTGCACTTAGCAGGATATTTTTTATTTCCCAGCTCTATTGAATTATTATTGACATATAACATATGTAAATCGAAGGGATACAGTGTAATAATTTGATATGAATATGTTGTGAGTTGATTATCACATTAAGGTTAACTAATCTTCATCCCCTCTCATAATGCCCTGCTGTATGTTAAGTCCCTAAAGCTTGTTAATCTTATTACTGGATATCCTTGATCAATATCTCCCAATTTCCCCCACCTCACCCCCAAGCCACTGGTAAACAACACTCCGGTATGCTTCTCTGAATTCAGCTTTCTTTAGATTCTACAGTTAAATGATATCACACAGCATTTGTTGTTCTTTGTCTGATTTATTTAACTTAACATAATGCCCTCAAGTTTAATCCAAGTTGTGCAAACAGCAGGATTTTCTTCCTTCTCAGGACTGAATAACATTTAATTGTGTATATAATCACATCTTTTTTTATCTATTCATCTGTTGATGGACACTTAGGTTGTTTCCCTATCTTGACTATTATGAATGATGCTTCATTGAACACAAGAGGGCCAATATTTTTTTTTTAGGTCCCATTTTCATTTACTTTGGATATATATATCCAGATGTGGGATTGCTGGATAATATGGTAGTTCTATTTTTAATTTTTGAGAAATTGCCATGCTTTTTTTGATAGTAGCTTCACCAATTTACATTCCCACCAACAGTACACAAAGGTTCCTTTTCCTCCACACTCTTTTAAAATTCATTTTTTATTAAATTTATTGAGGTGACATTGGCTAACAAGATCATATAGGTTTCAAGCATACATTTCTATGATATATATTCTGTATATTGCATTGTGTGCCAACCACCCAAAGTTAAACCTCTTCCATCACATATATTTGGGCCCCTTTACACTTTATTACCTCCCCTACCTCCTTCCCTCTGGTAACCACAATACTCTTGTCCATGTCTATGAGTTTCAGTTTTATATCCCACATATGAATAAAATCATATGGTTCTTAGCTTTTTCTGAATGACTTACTGCGCTTAGCATAATATTTTCAAAGTCCATCTATGTTGTTGCAAAATGATTTCTTATGGCTGAATAATATCCCATTGTATATACGTACCACATCTTCATCCAATCCTCTATGAAAGGACACTTTGGTTGGCTCCATGTCTTGACTGCCATGAATAATGCTGCAATAAACATAAGAGTGCATATAACTTTGAGAATAAATGTTTTTGAGTTTTTTAGGTAGACACCCAGGAGAGGGATTGCTTGGTCATATGATAGCTCTATTCTTGATTTTTTTAAGGAATTGCCATACTGTTTTCCATAGTGACTGTACCAGTCTACATTCCCATCAGCAGTGAACAAGGGTTTCCTCTTCACAACCTCTCCAACACTTGTTATTACCTGTCTTGTTGATACGGCCATTCTAATAGGTGTGAGGTGGTATCTCATTGTGGTTTTTATTTGCATTTCTCTAATAGCTAGTGAAGTTAAGCAGCTTTTTGCATATCTGTTGGTCATTTGTATGTCTTCTTGGGAGAAGTATCTGTTCAGATCCTCTGTCCATTTTTTAATTGAATTGTTTGTTTGGTGTTGAATTGTATGCGTTCTTTATATATTTTGGATATTAACCCTCTGTTGGAGCTGTTGTTTGCAAATATCATCTCCCACTCAGTTGGTTAATTTTCATTTTGTTGTCTGTTTCTTTTGTTGTGCAGATGCTTTTTAGTTTGATATAGTTCTGTTCATTTTTTTGCTTTTATTTCCCTTGGCTTTGGGGTCAAATTCATAAAATCTTCTCTAAGAGCAAGGTCCATAAGTTTAGTGCCTATGTTTATATCTATGTAATTTATTGTGTCAAATCTTATATTTAAGCCTTTGAGCCATTTTGAATTAATTTTTGTGCATGGGGACCAACAGAACTCTAGTTTTATTCTTTTGTATGTAGCTTTCCGATTTTCCCAGCACCATTTATTGAAGAGCATCATTTATTCTTTTTTTATTGTGTGTATTTTGCTCCTTTGTCAAAAATTACTTGCCCACATGTTTTATTTCTGGGCTCTCAATTCTCTTCCATTGGTCTGTGTGTCTGTTTTGCTGCTAATACTATGCTGTTTTGATTATTGTAGTTCTGTAGTATAATTTGAAGACAGGTAGTGTAATACCTCCAGCTTCATTTTTTTTCTCAGAATTTCTTTGGTTATTCAGCATCTTTTGTGGTTCTATACAAGTCTGATTTTTTTCATGTTCTATTTCTTTAAAAAATGACATTACAATTTTGAAGGACATTGCATTAAGTCAGTATATTGCTTTGGATAGTATGACCACATTCTTGACAACACTTGCTATTTCTTGTCTCTTTTATAACAGGCATTCTAACAAGTGTGAGGTGATATCTCCTTGTGGTTTTGATTTGCATTTCCCAGATGATTAGTGATATTGAATTCCTTTTCATGTACCTGTTAGCCACTTGTATTGCTTTGAGAAAAGTGTTTATTTAGATCTTCCTCCTCACCCATTTTTAAATCAGATTGTTTGTTTTTTGTTATACAGTTGTATGAGTCCCTTATATATTTTGGATATTAATTCCCTATCAGATAGTTTTCAAATATTTTCTCTCATTTTATAAGTTGCATTTTGCTGATGGTTTCTTTTGCTGTGCAACAGCTTTTTTTTTTTTAAGTTTAACAAAGGTTTTGCATTTATTTTTAATTTAGTTTTAATTGTAGTCAACATATAATATAACTAATATTGTATTAGTTTCAGGTATACAACATAGTGATTCAATATTTATATACCTTACAAAATGATCACCACAATAAGTCTAGTAACCATCTGTCACCGTATGTAGTTATTATGATTTTATTGACTCTGTTCTCTATGCTGTACATTACATTCCTATGACTTATTTTATAATTGGAAGTTTGTACTTCTTAGTCACCTTCCCTTTTTCCAGCCATTGCTTCAACCCTCTTCCCTCTGACAAATACCAGTTTGTTCTCTGTATCTGTTTGTTTCTATTTTGTTTTGTTTTGTTTTTTAGATTCCATATGTAGGTGAAATCATATGGTCTGTCTTTCTATGTCTGACTTATTTCATCTAACATAATACCCTCTAGGTCCATCAGTGGTGTCATTGTTTTAACTGGATTCCTTTCTCTTCATTTTTTTTGTGTATTTTTGGTATGGTTTTGGTTTATGTTACTATAAGGTTCATATATACCCATTTCTATATATAGCAGTCTATTTTAAGTTGATAAGCATTTAAATTCAATCACATTCTAAAAGCACTACATTTTTCTCCTCCACTCTTTATGGTTTTGATGTCATGTTTTATACCTGTTTGTTTTATGTCTCCCAGTTATTTATTATACTTATAGTTAATTTTGCTATTACTGTCTTTTAACCTTCATATTAATTTCTTAAATGGTTGACTCATTGTGGTTATTGTTCATTTGCCTTTACCAGTGAGATTTTTTCCCCCTTTCATGTATTTTTTTATCTGTGATTATGGCCCTTTCTTTTCTGGATAAAGAAGACCCTTTAACATTTCTTGTGAGGCTGAGTTAGTGGTTGGGAACTCCTTTATTTTTTACTTGTCTGGGAAACTTCTTCAATTCTAAAAGATAACCTTGCTGGATAAAATATTCTAGCTCACAGATTACTTTCTTTAAGCACTTTAACTGTAAAGTTGCTTCTGAGAAATCAGCCAGTAGCCTATGGGGTTTCTCTTGTATGTGACTTGATGTTTCATTCTTGCTGCCTTTAAGATGATCTCTTTAGCCCTTGCTGTGTGGCTCAGTGGATTGAGCTCTGGACTACAAAGCAAAGGGTTGTCAGTTTGACTCCTGGTCAGGACACATGCCTGGGTTGTGGGCCAGGTCCCCAGTAGGGGGCATGTGAGAGGCAACTACACATTGATGTTTCTTTCCTTCTATTTCTCCCTCCCTGCCCCCTCTCTAAAAATAAATAAATAAATCTTTTTTAAAAAGATGATCTCTTTAACCTCATTATTTACCCTTTTAATTACAACATGCCTTGGTGTGGATCTCTATAGGTTCATCTTTTTTGGAAGTCTCTGTGCTTCCTAAACCTGATGTCTATTTCCTTCCCCAGATTAGGAAAGTTTTCAAACATTATTTCTTCAAATATAGTTTCTGCTCCTTTCACTTTTCCTCCTGGCATCCCTATAATGCAAATGTTAGGGCACATGATATTATCCCAGAGATCTCTTATACTAACCTCATTTTTTAAATTCTTTTCTTTATTTTGCTATTCTAATTGGGTGATTCCACTATTCTGTCTTCCAGCATCACCCTACAAGTCAACCAGAGAACCTGGTTGGAGCTCCCACCCACTATCCACATTCAGGGAAAATATAAACAGTGGCGCTCACCAGTTCCTCCTATCCTGGGTTGTTCCCTCAGCTCCCAGAGGATTCTTGTGGTTTTCTGACCTTCTCCATGCAGCCCCTCTCTGTTGCTTGTTGTGCAGAAGCTGTTCAGTTGGCTCATAGTTATCTCCCAGGAGTAATTGCTCTAAATATAGGTGTATGTTCAATGTGTTCTTGGGAGGGGGCGAGCTCAGCACCTACTTACTATACCACCATGTTGGGCACACCTCTTATGTTGTCACTTTTTAGATTGATGTAGTCCCACTTGTTTATTTTTTCCTTTTGTTCCTTGTGCTCTTCTTGTCAGAAAACCACTTGACAAGACAATGTCAAGGAGCTTTTTTCCTGTTTTCTTCTAGTAGTTTTATAGTTTGGGGGGTCTTACATATAAGTCTAATCCATTTTGAGTTATTTTTGTGAATATGTAACATGGGGGGGACCCAATTTCATTCTTCTGCATCTGAATATACAGTTTTTCCAAAATCATTTATTAAAGAGACTATTCTTTACCCCTTGAGTATTCCCAGCTCCCTTGTCAAATATTAGTTTACCATATATATGTAGGTTTATCACTGGGCTCTCAATTAGGTTCCATTGGTCTACATGTCTGTTTTAATGCCAGTACTGTAATTTTTTATTCCTATAGCTTTGTAAAGGATGATATTTCAGACCACCTGAGGGGCCTATGCAGTGGTGTATGTAACAACCATCTCTAAAACAAACAAGCTAAAAACCCTGATTTGTAATATTTACTCATTTTCATGGTGTAACTACTCTCACCTTGGCTGATAACCTTCCTTTAAGGTGTAACCGAAAGTAGAATTGGGAAGAGATGCAGGGTAGTACCCCATTATATATCATTTCTACAATGCAATAGATATAAATAACCCCAAAAGTACAGATAATAGTAAAATGTGATAAAATAATAAAAAGGCAATGAGTATTGAATATGTATTAACTTTGTTTTAATATAATTTTATATATATATATTTTTTTTTAGAAATGGCTGTGTTTAACAACTGCCTTACAAAATTCCTGCAGACTTAACATTCCACTCACAAATTCCTGTACAAGCTGGCTCTAGTCCACCAATAGCCTGGCATCTTTGGCTTAAAGTACTATGATCCCCATCTGGAACAAGTCCTCACTGTTTCCTCTTCCTGTGTTTCTTACAGATCAGCAAACAGCAGCTGCAGACAGTCAAGGACCGGTTTCAGGCTTTCCTCAATGGGGAAACCCAGATTGTGGCTGACGAAGCCTTCATGAACGCTGTCCAGAGTTACTACGAGGTAAGACTTACCTTTCAAAAGAATGCCAAGACTGCTGAGGCCTGGGGCCCACTGGCCCCAGGTTTCTGAACTATTCTATTGGTCAGTGGGAACAGCAGCCTCAGCCTTATACAGAACCATTTCTCCTAAGGCAAATGGGTGATGATTGGTTACAACTTTCGGGAATGACAGCATTTTATTTTGGGGATAACTATGAAAGGAGTTACTGTTCACTAGCTGATTTTTATACCAGGAAGTGTGCTGAGTGCTTTCCATGCAACTTCTTGTTTAATCCTTACAGTGGTCTTTAGAGCTAGGTTCTGATATTATTCCCATTTTCCTGATGAAGAGACTGAGGCTCAGAGAGTTTAGGTCAATAACTCAAGGTCACACAACTGTTTAAATGCCACAGCTGAGACCTAAAGTGAGTCAGGAGCATTCTCCCACCACTTACAACCTTCCTGAAGTTGATAATACATCCTAACAATGGTGCCTTGTTTTTTCCATTAAAATGGGGCTGTGAGTTCTTTTCTCAACATTAGAACACCATCCAAAATGCACTATTTTCAGGAGAAAACCTAAAAGTGAGAGGATGTATCCTGAATATATATCACAAGAAAATTTTCACCTTTAGACCTCAGTGGCTTATTAGTAAAGAGAATTTAGAATTTTACTAGTATTTTTTAGCATTCAATATTTATTTACTTGTAAACCTAAGAATGGTGGTTTTCAGGGATTACAGGGCGTGGGAGAAATGGGGAGATGTTGGTCAAGAGTACAGACGTTCAATTTTACGATGAATAAGTTCTGAGTATCTAGTGAACAGCATGCTGACTGTAGTTAATAATACTTCAAATTTGCCAAGAGAGTAGATTTGAAGTAAAAAGAAAATGCTATCTGAGGTGAGAATATGTTAATTAACTTCATCATGGTAATCATTTCATTATATATGTATATAAAATCATCACATTGTACAACTAAAAAATCATGTGTACAACTTAAATATATGCAATTTTATTTTAAATTTTATAATTATTCATACATAATGTACATATTGGCTGTCATTGGTATACCATTAACTGCATATAGACATGCCAAACCTTCCTAGTGGCAATGTTTAACTGACATACATATTTTCAAAACTGATCGTTTGGTCATTGAAAGACATTTTACTTCATATTAATCTATTTTCTTATGATCCAGATTTTCTCTGTGTTTGGAATCCTATGCCCCAAATGTCTTTGCTGTTGTCAAGACTAGATTAAAAACATTTGAAACCAACCCCTAAGTACTGAAAAACTTACGGTGTTTTGTAATATGCAAACCAAAGTAATAACAATAAACTCTAAAATAAGTGTAAGGAAATCCAACAAACCCTGATTTTTTTCACCATGGAGTACTTCACATTTTTTTCTTTCTTTTAAAAATTATTAGGTAGCAAATTATTTCAGAACAAATATGTTAGTGCTCCCGATTCCACTCCAGTCCTCAGTAGATGCTTTAACAATGTTAGTTCATTGATTTAGTGAAAATCTCCTTCCCAGTTGCTAAAGCACTTGACTCCTCCTTTCATGAAGAGTGGAGCAAGATTACAACTAGATCTTGTCAAAATGTTATCCATTAGTTTAATAGTACACAGCCTTTGTTTCTGTGATGTTTGCTGAGTCTGGCCACAGGCTCATTTTACATGCCATTTCCTTAGAGAAATTTCTATTCTAATCTATTTTAGAAGTTGGGTTCATTTTATACTTGTCAAATTTTATCTTTTTATTTCATTTTACAAATAGTATTGATTATGGCCAATAAGTGCCCAATTTATTGCTTTATTTGATTGAATTTAATGGAGAGTGGAAATGAGATTTGGAATCACAATTATGGTATGGCAATAAATAATCAGAATATATTTTACAAAAGATTCTGTCTAGAAACTGCCAGGGAATAAAATTAATTCTCTGTCCCCTTTTTTCAAGTTCTGAAGGCAAATTCTTACCAGGCAGACTCTTATCGATAGTTCACATTTAAAGTAATTTATCGATTTATAAATTTTGAGAATGCTAATCTTAATTAGAAAGCTCATTTGATTAATGACATAAATTAAAAGAAAGTGCCATTTCTATCTATTAATTGTGCCATTTCTACCCATTGAATTTAAAAGTTAGTAGTCATCAACATGCTAATGAGTCTCAAGCAATTACCATTATATCTATAAGTGATCCTGATATTTTTTGTATATTGGCCAGTTTGTTTGAAATAACTTTTTTTTAGTCTGAAAAGAATATGGGCCTTGAGAAATCACTGCATATTTAATATTGAGATTTGGGTAATAGGAAATAATGTGGGACATTAATTATTTACCATAGTCATCAGTCAGTAAAGGTTTAGAAAGTCTTGAGATTCACATTTCCTGGAAAGCTTTATCCTCCACAGAAAAGTCCTCAGTCAAGGGATCAGGATTAACACTTTACCTGGAAGAGCCCCAAGTTGATTACCCTTTTCCCCTTTCCCTTTACTGTTGGGTAATCAAGAAGTTAGTGTCTCTTCCTCTACCCTAATCTAGAATCCAATTATTTTTCTGTCAGTACCTTTTTTAGTCAGGAGTCTTTGGATGACAATTGACAGACAGCTGCTTCAAAGTGGCTTAAGCCAAAAAATGAGATTTATTTGCTCAAGCAACTTAAAAGTCCAGGGATTGACCTGGCTTGAGCTGTGGTTATATCCTGAGACTTCAGAGATGCCAGCATGATACATATCTTGCTCCACATACCTTGGTTTTGCTCTTGTCTATGTTGACTTCATTCTTAGGCAGTTCCTTTCATGCAACTCCAGGAGCAAAGACAACACTTCTTTACTGAGAGTCCCAGCAAGAGGCTCAGGGGTGCCTTGGTTGGAGTGACATGGGTCAGGTGTTTTTTCTTAAACCAATCACAATAGAAGAGGGTGAAACAGACTAGGGAATCAGGCCTAGGACATATACCACCTCTAGAGCCCGAGTGCAGGCTCAGCCCCACTGCAGCTGTTTATATTGAAAATGCAGTGTTTTCCCAATAAGAAATTAGGGTCGTTTTTTCCAAAAGAATGGGGAATGTATGCTCATCAAAAAAAAAAGGAAACCTACATATATTTTCTTTATAAACTCTCTCTCTCACACTCAAACACACACACTCACTCACACACACACTCCTCCCTGCCATATCACACTTTCACATTCCAGTTTACCAGGATAATGACATTACAAGGAAAAAAATTTCCTCAAAAAGTTCCAAGATTATTGTATTACACGAAGTCAAAGTAAGTTTCAGGTATTGGCCTTGTCTTACTAAGGCACTAATGGTTTGTCAACACACCAGAGGAGTAAAGAACAATTTCCATCTGTGCCCATCCAGCCCAGTCAGAACCCAGCTGCCACCTTTGAACAGCAAGCTGGTGAGGCCTGGGACAGGAGCTGAGCCAGAACAGAGGGAGGCCAAGTTTCCGAAAGGCTCTCGAGAGCGTGTCACTTTCCTTTATCCTACCCTAGTGACTGTGACTGTCAAAGCCAATCAAGCAGAGCAGCAGAGTAATCCTTTAATCTCTTCCATTAGGCATTGAGGGCTGGCCCTGAGGTGGGTGTTCTGAGATCTGGCCCAGCAACCCCAGCCTGTTCACACCACCATGGTACTTGACATCAGAGAGCCACCTGTTCCTCCAGGGCCCCCACATCTTTTCTAAATCTTAGTGCTGTTAAGACAAACGTCTAAACCATAAGCCCTTCCTCCTTCCATCCTCACCTTCGCCTTCCCTTCTCCCTGCTTAATTTTGGCTCATTCCCATGCTGGTCCTGGTATCAGAGAAAAGAGGTGGGTAGAAAAATGTTATGCAACCTTTCTCATTCAGATCCCACCTGAAAGGAAACATGGGGGTATGTGGTGGGAAGTGAGAGTGTAGAATGGAGTGGAGACTGCAGCTGACAGCTGGGCTTCAGCCAGTGAAGCTCAGACTGAGTTCTGTTTTGTTTTATTTTGTTTTTAGCTGATCTCCTCTAACAAAGACCCAGTGCTTTTGTGAAACTACCACTGAATGTTGTATCAGGCAGAATTCTTCAGTTCCTAGCATTAGAAACTGATTATGGTTAAATTAAGCCTTTAATAATAATAATAATAACAATAATAACATAATAACAGTTGTTTGTTGCTGTTTTTGCTATTAAAAGAAATAACCAAACATAAGAAAAAATGGAAATCAAAGCAGATTGACTTTAGAAAGCCAAGTAGCAGAATTATAACGGATACCATATCATTGGTATGAATCTACTCCAACCCCATTCCATCCTTGTGACCCCTCACTCTGAATCTGAACCTGAGGGGATGTGTGATTGACCAAGCTCAGGCCCCTACCCACCATTTGGCTAAGGAAATATAAGGTCTGTGATTGACAGTCCCAATGAAACTTTGTGTAATGACAAAGAGGTTGTCAGACTACAGTGCTGTTATCGGAAAGGGAGGAATTCTTTGCAGGCAAAAAACACAGGTGTCCTTTATACAGGGTGACATATTTTGTCTAGTCTTTATGGATGAACTTTTTTTAATCTAAAAAAGTAGCAGTCAGATGACACCTGGATATTTTCCGAAATGAAGCTATATATGAGGAGGGGCCCCCCAAAAACGGAATTTATTTATTAAAAATTGCATATTTTTAATGCAAATTTTTTTAATTTTTTACATATTTAAACAGAGTACCTTCCAAGTACTCTCCATTTGATGCAATACACCTATGGAGACATTTTTTCCACTGCTCAAAACAGTTTTTGAACTTGTCAATTTGATACCTTTTAGTGCTTCTGCCATTTTTTGTTTTACTTCTTCCACATTGGGAAAAAATTTCCCTTTGAGGACTTTTTTCATCTGGGAAAATAAAAAAAAGTTGCTTGGGGCAAGATTGGGTGAACAGGGAGGGAACAGCATGGGGGTCATGCCATTTATGGTCAAAAACTACTGAAGGCTCTGTGGGCAGGTGTACTTTTAACCACCCATAATGAAATGAGCAATGTGTTAAGAGTCTCAGAAAAAAGTTCACTGAAGACGAACGTAGCCTCTTACAACAATGCCAACTGGTACACTGATACAGATGGGTTCCTAGAACACTCACCTAGTGGGAAAATCCTGTGCTCCAGAACATAATTCCATATTTTAGGAGGTCTCCCCATGTATTTTCCAATACTCAAAACTACTGTAACTCCTCGGTGGCCTTAAAAAAGATCTTTCCCAAAGCACTCGTTCTTGTGGGGAAAGTCAGGCAAGGAAGGAAGAGGCAGAGGTTAAAGAGGTTAAGAGGATGCGTTTAGTGTTCCAAAGATGTGGGGCTGAAGTCCAATTTAGCAGCAGAGTGGTTTTCAGACCCTGGCCAAGCTTGAGCCTCAGTTTTTTCATCTGTAATAGGACCTTTCTTGCATAATTGTTGTCAGGATTAAATTGTACACACACACACGCACACACACACACCCTCACCCTAAATCTAGTGCCACTCTCCAGTTTCTGGGTCTAGGCTTGGGGTAATGAAGGTGCAATGTCAAAACAGGAGAAAGGGAAAATAAATAAAAATCTTTAAAAAAATCTGCCCTGGCTGGTGTAGCTTAGTGGATTGAGTGTGGGCCTGTGAACCAAGAGATCGCAGTTCAATTCCCAGTCAGGGCACATGCCTGGGTTGCAGGCCACGTCCCAGGAGGGAATGCACAGGAAGCAACCATACATTGATGTTTCTCTCCCTCTCTCCTTCCCTTCCCCTCTAGAGATAAATAAATAAAAATCTTTTAAAAAAACTTCTTTAAAAAAATAAATAAATCTTAATTAAAAACAAAATACAGGAGAAAAGGAGGCTGCTTTAGCTTCTAATCTACCACTACCAGCCACAGGCCATGGCCCCAGATGTGCATCTGAAGTTCATCCCAGGATCTCTTAATTTTTGGGGAGGAAGATTTTTAAGATCCAAAGGTGCATTTTATTTTAGAAATTAACATTCATCTTGCTTCAACAAAGATAAATTTTGTATTTTTCCATTATAAAGAGGTGTTTTAAGTGATTATGAAAATAATGAATGACAATTATAAAACTAGACAGTGTAGGAAAAAATCTAAATGAGATGGTTAGAAAAATACCTGTAATTCCATTGTCCTAAACAACCTCTATTAAATTGGGGTATTTATTGTTTCAGATAGCTATTTGGTTTCCATAATAAGATGGAAAATTACTATAAATATTAATAACCCACTTGTTTTATTAGCACAGTGGTTTTCAATCTCATTCCTACCTCTTCAAAAATCACACATATGACACCCTCATCAGTAAAATGTTTTAGTACCTATGATGTTCTCAGTCCAGAGTCATGTTCCGATCCTCTATCCCCACCTTACCCCTACCATTCCAAGTTTCCAGGTTGACAACAGATCATGGACATATTTTGAGGCTAATGGGAAAAAATGCTTATTTTATGGCTGCATGGTAATTTATTAAAAAATAATAGCTAATTTCTGTTACAATATTGTAGCAGGCACAATGCTCACCAGTCGACACGTGTTATCTTGTTGAATCCTTCCCAAAATCCTACAAGGTAGGGTAGTTATGATTCCCATTCCAGAGTTGAAGAAACTGAAGGCCAGAAAGATTAAGTCACTTACTCAGGTTTCAAAGCTAGCAGAATTTGAACTCAGGTCCTCTGACACTAGACCCTGTTCCTCTTGTTATTCAGCCATTCACTAGTAGCAACTAGGTTGTTTTGTTTTTACTCTCATTTACTCTTAACACCAAAGTCCTTTTGATATTTTTTGCAATGATACATTTTTGTTGAGCAGGAAATGATCTCCCTTGGTTTCTCAGCCTGTCAGCAAGGAAGTGGCGCTGGGCCGGCTCCACCCTGCACCACACCATGTACAGTGGTTAAGTACTGATGTGCTTGTGTGTTTCTAAATAACCTTGAGCTTTCTGGGCACTGGTGAAGGAGGGAAGGACTGATGAATGAGGTTGAGTCACTGAGTTGACTGCCCTTCACCATTCCATATTTATTTGTACATCTTCAGTCTCCCATCATGACCTATCTGGAAGTTGGCAGAGGAGTAGGGAGGATTTATGGATGTGCCACATGGAACTGTGCCTGGGATTGAAGTCTCCCACAATAGCCAAAAACAAAACAGAAAACAAAAATGCCAGATAGAGCTCCCAGTACAAATGAGTGGCAAGTGTGGCTTCAGAGACACATAAGCATGTGGGTCCTCAGTGGCAGTATTCACAGCAGGGCAAGGCTGGCCCAGACCCCATTTCCCTCTGACACACTGAGAAGCCAAGGCAGACAATGTGCCTGGAAAATTAGTTTGCTGCTGCCACCCCTCTCCCCTGGCTGTCTTGCCTCTTTTCAGCATTTCATCTTTGCTGTCACCTCAATCTTCAGCCTCCTTCCTCACACTCTTGACATTCCACCCATCTCCCCTCCTGTTCAGGCCTGGCAATCATATCTTACTTCTGGACAGATGGAGCCCTCTACTTTTCAAAGTCCTTTCAATTTTATCCTTATCAAAGAAGGCTGGCTGCTGCATTAACCACATGTGACAGTGAAGGAGAGTAGGGCTGATAGAGGTTAAGTGACAAATATTTATTGAGTGGCCTCTAGAAACGAAGAAAGGGACTATGTGTAGATGATATGTCACCATC
The DNA here is from genome assembly GCA_028533065.1 of Trachops cirrhosus. Classification (NCBI taxonomy): domain Eukaryota; kingdom Metazoa; phylum Chordata; class Mammalia; order Chiroptera; family Phyllostomidae; genus Trachops; species Trachops cirrhosus. The sequence continues at coordinate 50,389,262 of CM052544.1, read as the reverse complement.
ATCCTGATGGATACAGGAGTCACCAGCCAGTTATGGACACCAGGTGGGATCAATGTACCAGCATGTTCATTCCATACCACTCGTTATCATGGAATATCGAGCCTTGGTCAGTTGTTTGGAGAGAACCCCATCCAGATATAATTTCAATAGGGTCTCTACTTCAAGAAGCCTGTTTTGTTCTTATTCACTCACTCATTCAATTACATTGAATCACCAATTACATTGGTGCTACAGTATGCCAGACACTGTCTTGGGCACTTGAACAAATAATAGGAAAAAACAGTTATAATTCCTGCCTTCCTGAGACTTCAATATTAACTAAAGAGTCACCAAGACAGATGACAAATGACAGCTACAGAAGGGCTTTAGGGGACAGGAATATGGTGCTGAGGGTTTATAACTGGCCCTGTTTTATGGGACACAGCTATGAACAGATGGGGAGGAGAGGGTGACTTCATTGTTAATTGTTTCCAAGTCACCTCTAATATTCATTAGAGTTGAAAACAAAAAATTAACCTTAACACCTTTGTGCCCCCACCTCCATCTTCAGTCACCTATAGTTCTATAAGTGCCCCCCAGCAGGGCTTCCTGCCAATTCTCTTGGCCTCTTTCAGGTCTGTTTTCCACATTAAAGTCAGAGTATGTGAACTTGATTGTGGTATGTTCCAGCTTCAAACCTTCAGTGGCTTCCCAGGGCCCTTCAAATGAAGACAAAAATATTCTGTGTAGCCTCCCATACCCTGGGCCACATGACCCCTTCCTATCTACCTTACATCAGTCATTCTCCATCCTTGACTGCCGCAGCCACCCTAGCTTCTCCTTATGTCTGTAGACACTCAGGGTCTTTACACATATTGTTCCCTGTCTCTGAAATACTCTCTTTTCACCTATCACATATCATCTTCAAGGAGTTTTCCTCCAGGAAGACTTTCCTGATTACACATTAGAACAGATTCCTGGTTTTAGGCACCCTGGACCCCTGGACTTTCCCCGATAGCACTTGTCCCAATTGGATGGTATTATTAAGATGATGTCATGGAGGCTTGCAGGCTGGGTCAGCATCTGCTTTTCTCACCATTGTGTCCCTGGCACCTGGCACCATGCCTTTCACTATCTCAGTGCCTGAGGAAAGAAGAATGGGATTATAAAGAAGAGTGTAAATATTACAGCTACAGGGACAACCCCCAAAACCTTAGGGTTCAACACCCTCAGTGTACAGATTAGACACTGGAGAATCAAAGAGGGGAGGTGACTTATCTAAGAACTGACCTGGGACCATGGTTCACAATTCCTGCCTCTCCACAGAATTCCTCTATTTGCCTCAAAACTTTTAAGTTCTTTGAGGTCTAAAACAAAAACTGAGACACAATCTGTTAGATGGAGAAAGCATCTGTATTAAGCATTACAGAGTTTCAGGCGAATTCTTTAGCTCATTAAGACTCACAAGGCCTGAAGATTCATTTGAAAAATTTATTCTAACACTGATTTTTAAATGAACTCTAAGGTCTCACTGAGTACCAGTTCTCAGGTCCTGGCAAGTGGGCCGTGACCTGTAACCTGGGAAGCTAACCCTCAGCCCTCCTTTTTTGTAAATGAGTTCATTAAGTCACAATAAATGGAGACCACCTTTCTAACAGCTCTTCCCACCAAGAAAGCTTTTGTGATGAAGCAGGTGGTGATGAAATACACCCCAAGCAATGGTGTTTCCTGGCCAAGAAGAGCATTTCCTGAAATCTGGCAGACGAGTGAACACTTGTTCTGCTTCTGGAAGGATATTTATATACCTTCTGAAGTGTGACCAGGACACATCGCAAAGTTGTCAGATATTTCCTCTCTGTGACTATGAAGCAGCAGTTTCACCACCTTGTATTCCCCCCACAAATCATGTAGCTGTGTAGGCTTCCACATGGTGGGCACCATTACAAACCATTCTTAATGGATGGCTTGGTCCCAGGACCCAGACAGCACCAATGGACCACTCACAGTTCTCCCAGGACCCAGACAGCACCAATGGACCACTCACAGTTCTCCCAGGACCCAGACAGCACCAATGGACCACTCACAGTTCTCCACCAGGTAGAAAAGGTTCTCATCTGGCAGGTGAGACCCTGAGGGAAGGAAGGACCAGGGTGCAATCAAAAGACCACTCATTTACAGTCAGCCAATTTGAGTTAACAAGAGTCTTAGTTTTCTAGAGTCTTAGTTTTCTGTCTACAAAATAGACTGAATGTAATGCCTACTTTCTATGTTCATTTACTTTCAAAGTTGCTGGCTGTGTTCTGGGGACAGATGGCATTGTGGGAAACAAGGACACAGTCCTTGCCTACATGGAGTTGACATTTTGGAGAGGGAGACAGACATTAAATACACATTTCCTTAATATTTGTTCAGTTTCATTTGTGATGAGTATCATTGAGAGGATAGAATGAGATATAAATAGTGGTTAACATTTAAGTGTCAAGTGCCAGACATCAGGCCATATGCATTATATATAATAATAATAACAACCACAATAACCCATTAGGCATTAATATGGGGTACTTTTTAAAGTGCTTTTCATATATTAATTCATTTTATCCTCATTTTAAAATACCTGTTATGTAGAGACTACTATTGTCTCCAGTTTATAAGTGAGAAAACTGAGGTACAAAGAGATTAACTTGCTAAAAGAAACATAGCCCCTAAGGGGTAGAGAAAGAACCCAGGCATTCTGGGCCCAGAGTCTATATACCTATGCTGCCTTTCAGGATATTACTTCTCATTAATCCTTGCAACAACCTGGTAAGTACTATTGTTATTCTCATTGTCCAGATTTGGACATAAAGACCAAACACGTGTGACTTCTCTGAGTTGGCAGAGCGGGAGCCAGTGGGACAGGGTGTGACCACACTTGTCCCTCCTGTGATATCTGAGAACTGCTATCTGCAGGATTGACTTGCTCATGCCTTTCCTGGCCCTGTTCTTGCTCAGGTGTTCCTGAAGAGTGACCGTGTGGCCCGCATGGTGCAGAGTGGCGGCTGCTCCGCCAATGACTCGCGGGAGGTCTTCAAGAAGCACATTGAGAAAAGGGTGCGCAGCCTGCCCGAGATCGATGGTCTCAGCAAGGAGACAGTGCTGAGCTCCTGGATGGCCAAGTTTGATGCCATCTACCGTGGAGAAGAGGACCCCAGGAAGCAGCAGGCCCGGATGACAGCCAGCGCAGCCTCTGAACTGATTCTGAGCAAAGAGCAACTCTATGAGATGTTCCAGAACATTCTTGGGATCAAGAAGTTTGAACATCAGCTCTTGTACAATGCCTGCCAGGTAAGTTGACTATCACGTGGGCCCAGAGTGGTGAGTGAGCAGGGCCACATTATGACTTCTGTGTGCCCTAGACGCTTACTATTATCTCCAATTTACAGGTGAGAAAATTTCTTGGGCCTGTTCTTGATTTAAAAAAAAATTAAAAATTATATTTTATAACTGCATTGATAAAAGTTTAATATAATTTAGGCTAAAACAGGCTACAATGTTTTTCTTCTGATTTAAAAAGAAATTAGAACATTTTTGTGATCCTCTAATATAGGCCTTAGGTACTATGCTTATTGTGTGTAAGAGTAAACAGCTCTGTGAGTAAAGCCTAGCTCCCATGTGTCAAAAAGTTCAAAAAGATCAAAATGATTTTTTTTAAAAGACTGTTTTGCCTCTAAAACAGATAGTGTTTGCCACTTGAGGGGCTTATAGGTCCTCAGCTAGGGAGACAACTGGACTTAGCACCTGTTCATCAAGAGTAATTATTTAAAATCAAAAGCTTCCAGAAGGCCTGAGTATGCCATACCCACATATCAGTCACGTCTGAATTTCTGAGTGAATCTGAAGGGGCTAGCTGAGGCTCTGCTTGGGCCCAGCCCAAAATGGTCTTCTGTTTTCTCTGGATTGGCGGTTGGGGGAATGAGGTACCTTAGATCTTCATTTCCTGTGAAGCTGTTTGTTATATTTATTTATTCATGCTACAAATATTTATTGAGTGCCCACTTTGCCGTCTCCGCAAATTTTAGTAATTGTCACTTGGGAGCATTTGTTAAATGCACACTTCCAAGCCTGAACCCTAGAAACGCTGATCCTGTATTCTCAGGGCCCAGGAATCTGTACTTGAAACAAGAGCCCTCTTTCCTGATTTTTTTTGCTGCCCTTCTCCTTCTAAGAACCATTAGAGAAATTCAGCCATACCCTGGTTCTACTGCACCAATTCTTCTCCTAAGACAGTTTAAATGAAGACACTATAGTATATTGGCTAAGATCTGTGCCTTGTTCAGAATCAGACAAACCTAGGAAAATCTTAATATGCCCCCACACTGACTTTGTGGTCTTAGAGAGATAGTTAACCTTCCACACATGAGCTTGGGATAAAATATTATGAGGATTCAATGTGCATAAAGCCCAGAACAACATGGGGCACTTTATAAATGGTAGCAGTTAAAATATATTGTAGTCTACTGGAAGAGGCAAAAGTCAACAGACAGTATCAGAATAGTGCCACAAATGTTTAATATGAGAAATATAGGATTTTAAGGCTTACTTCTCTTCACTTCCCTGGCTACCCTCTAGTTCAAGGCACCAACATCTCTCACCTAGATAACCACAGTGTCTACCCAGCTGGTAATACTACCTCCTCTCTTGTCCATGGTAATGTACTCACCACATACAGCTAGAGTGATATTCTTAAAATATAAATTGGATTGTGACAGTCCTGTGCCTAAAACCTTCCAGTGGTGTCCTGTCTCTCTTAGAAGACATCCCAACTCCTCACAAAGGCCTGAGGCAGTACAAGAAACAGCCCTGCTCACACCACTTCCCTGCATGCTTACTCACTGGCATTCTTTCCATTTCCCCAGCACATCAGATTCATTCTGGGCCTTTTCATTTGCTCTTCCCACAGTTTACAATGTTTTTTGCCAAGACCTTTGTGTGACTGGCACAGCTTAATCACCAGCTTCTCCAAGAGGCCATCTAAGGCCACCTCATCTAAAGTTCTCCCTTGCCTCACTCCTCACCAAGTGACTCCATACCATACTTGCATTCTATTTCCATTCACCACCTTTACCACTATTTTCCATTTCTTGCCCATCATCATTTTTACTTGTTTATTATCTGTCTCCCATTTCCTGATTCTCCTTCACCAGAATTTTTGCCTCATTCAATTTTGCCTTATTTGCTAATATTCCCAGTGCATGAAACAACTCTTGCACATAGGGAGTGATCACTAATTGCCTATTGAATTAATAAATGGATGGTAACAGGTTATTTTAATTAGTAAATAAGGTCTTGTTTTCAACCATCATGGCTTACCCTGAACTTTCTGAATATTTTAGTAAGTAGGAAACTATTTAGTATTTCATAATATATACATTACATTTAAAGATATTTCTGACATCCTACTTTCTTCTCAGCCACTTCAATATAGAACACTGACCACCAACCCAAAGGTAGAGGGTTTCTTTAATGGGTTAAGAAGTATTTTGAAAATCTCCAATAAACCTCATTATAAAATTAAATTTAATTGTTCTTTTTACTTAAAATATTACTGCATCCCTTGTGGCACTTTGAGAATAGGGTAGGCAGGTGGCATTACCATCTACCATGATCACTAACCCCATTAACCCCACCACCACTTTCTCTGCCATGAGAAGGTGGGTTGTCAGAGCTTCATGAAGATTGGCAATCACCCAAGTGGGTAGTAAATTAGATTCAAAACTACAGAAACAGTCAAGTGTTCCTAAACCTAATAGGCAAAAATAATTATTCTAGGGATTAACTTTTCTTCTTATTGCAACACTTTATTATGTGTGTCTTTTGTTCTTGCTCAAAAGCAGCATCATTGGAATGAATCCACTGCTATGTCATTTTTTATCTCAGTGTTTTTGAAGTTGTTGAATAGGGGTACATGGCCAGACAATAGTTTACTGGTTTCCCCTAAAAGAATGAATTAATTTGACTCATATTGTCCATGCATTAGAAATAATACAATAATAAAAATTAATGTTCTCTCTCCCAAGTATAATGATTTTCTCCTTAGCTAAAAGAGAATTATAAGAAATGTAAAGTACTTCTTGAGACATGAATACTCAAGGCATTTAGTGTTATATTCTGTTCTCATACCTAAGTCTGATTATCATTACTTTAGGGCTTCACATCAATAGAAATTAAGACAAAGAGCATATGCAAGTAACTCACAAAAGAAAAAATATAAATGAGGACTTCCAGCCAAGATGGAGGCATAGGTAGACACACTGTGCCTCCTCGCACAGCCAAAAGAAGTACAACAACAAATTTAAAAACAAAAAACAACCAGAACTGACAGAAAATTGAATTACATGAAAGTCCAACAAGTGAGGAGTTAAGGAAGAAACATTCATCCAGACAGGTAGGAGGGGCAGAGACAGGCAGCTGGGTGGAGAGGATTCGAGGTAAGGCAACAGCAGACAGACAGGGCATTCCCACATTCATGTGCAGGTAAACCAGGAGGAACAACTGGTGAGCAAGACCGACCATGCAACCCAGGGTTCCCATATGGGGAAATAAAGCCTCAAAGCCTCTGACTGAAAACACCTGTGGGAGTTGAGGTGGTGGGAGAAACTCCCACCCTCACAGGAGAGTTCACTGGAGAGACCCATAGGGTCCCAGAATGTACACAAACCCACATACCCAGGAATCAGCACTAGAAGGGCCCAATTTGATTGTGGGTAGCTAGGGGAGTGACTGAAAACTGACAGAGAGCAGAGCAAGTGCCATTGTTCCATCTCAGACCCTTTCCCCACATACAGTGTCACTACGCAGCAACATGGGTTGCCCCAACCTGGTGAACACCCAAGGCTCCACCCATTACTATGTAACATGCATGCCAAGACAGAAAAAAAAAGGCTCAAATGAAAGAACAGATCAAAGGTCCAGAAAAAATACAACTAAACGAAGAGATAGCCAACCTATTAGATGCACAGTTTAAAACACTGGAAATCAGGATGCTCACGGAATTGGTTGAATATGGTCACAAATTAGAAGAAAAAATGAAGGCTATTAAAAGTGAAATAAAGGAAAATGATCAGGGAACCAACAGTGACAGGAAGGAAACTGGGACTCAAATCAACAGTTTGGAGCAAAAAGAAGAAATATACATTCAACCAGAACAGAATGAAGAAACAAGAATTCAAAAAATGAGGAAAGGCTTAGGGAGCTCCAGGACAACTTTAAACATTCTGACATCCAAATCATACGGGTGCCAGAAGGAGAAAAGGAAGAGCAACAAATTGAAAACCTATTTGAAAAAATAATGGAGAACTTCCCTAATCTGGCAAAGGAAATAGACTTCCAGGAAGTCCAGGAAGCTCAGAGAGTCCCAAAGAAGTTCAACCCAAGGAAGCAGATACCAAGGAGACAGACAGATCATAATTACATTACCCAAGATGAAAGATAAGGAGAAAATCTTAAAAGCAGCAAGAGAAAAGGAGAGAGTTACCTACAAGGAAGTTCCTATAAGGCTATCAGCTGATTTCTCAAAAGAAACCTTATAGGCAATAAGGGGCTGGAAAGAAGTACTCCAAGTCATGAAAGGTAAGGTCCTACATCCAAGATTACTCTATCCAGCAAAGCTTTCATTTAGAATGGAAGGGCAGATAAAGTGCTTCCCACATAAGCTCAAGTTAAAGGAGTTCATCATCACCCAGTCCTTATTATATGAAATGTTAAAGGGACTTATCTAAGAAAAAGATGATCAAAACTATGAACAGTAAAGTGACAATAAAGTCACAGCTATTAACAACTGAACCTAAAAAAAATAAAAACAAAAACTAAGCAAACAGCTAGAATAGAAACAGAATCACAGAAATGAAAATCACATGGAGGGTTATTAGTGGGGGAGAGCCGGGGCAGAGAGGAGGAAAAGGTACAGTGGATAAGTAGCATAAATAGTAGGTAGAAAATGGACAAGGAGAGGTTAAGAATAGTATAGGAAATGTAGACACTGAAGAACTTATATGTATGACCCATGGACATGAACTAAACAGGGGGAATGTGGGTGGGAGGGGGTATGCAGGGCCAAGGGAAATAAAGGGGTGAAAAGGGGACAACTGTAATAGCATAATCAATAAAATATATTTAAAAAAGTAAAATAACACAAAAATCTTTTAAAAATAAAAAATATAAATGAATTCTAAATATATGGTTAATTTTATGTTCTATGACTTTAGTAATCTGTGTTATATAACTATATTGTCAAACAATAAAAGTATTTTTAAAAAAGAACATTGGTAATGATAATACATTATGAATATTGTAGAAATGGGTGTTCTCATAATTCACTGTTGCAATAATTTTGTTATTTTAACCTTCCTGTACAGTAATCTGTTAATTTTCAGCAAAACACTTTTATAAAGGGCAAACTTGTTGACCTAGCAGCTCTACCTCTAGGAATTTTTTAAAAGTAAATGTTCAGAGATGTGTACAAGAGTGTTAGGTCCAAAGATGTCATTGCAGCATTTTATATGGCAGTGAAAAAGTGGAAGCAACTTTAATTCCCAACAGTAGGAGATTAACTAGATTTTGATTTAACCATATAAAAGAATGCTCTTCTGCCAATAAAATAGTTGTTAAAGAAGAAAGCTTATCACATGGGAAAACACTCATTAGCTATTGTTAAATGGAAAAATCAGACTGTGAAACAGAGTATGAAGGCATAATTTTATTTTTATGATAAAAGTACTGAATGGGTGAAAAACAAAATCTTAAATGAGCTTATCTTTAGGGGTATTATTATGGTTGGTTTTGTGCTGTTCTGTGTTTTCAAATTTTTGTCTCAACTATACAGGTACTTTGTAAATGGAAGCAAATAGCAAAAATCTCAGCAAATAAGCTATCAAAACAATGGGATAAAAAGAAAATTATCTTCTGTATGTTTTCTAGAATTCAGCCATTAATATATCACCTTTACGATTTTGCCACTTCCAAGTACTACCTGTATGATTACTTATTTAATATCTCTAATTAAGCCAACTCCTAACTCACTTTTTAAACGTATCTTTACCTTCAGAAGTAATGTATATAAAATCACAGATTTGAAGTATTAGTTTATTTTTTTAAAATCATTAAAGTGAAACAACCAGAAAGATGGGAGCTCTTCATCAGTCTGCCCTCATCTGTCATTCACACCACCAGTGATGTGGGAGGCATGGCTGAGCGACCAGTGTCCTGGCATACTGAGGCTGGTGAGCCCTCAGATGTCACCCCTGCAAATAGCCCCAAACTGACCAGAACAGCATCACGTAAGTTTGCACTTCTCATGCCCTGCCATCAGCTTTCAGAAATTATAGATTTGTTCACTTGCTTTCTCATAGACTTCATTGAGCTCTGCAGAACTCTGTTAACACAGAGGAGCAAAGCCATATACATGTAGAAAGGAAAATCACATGGCTTTCATTCTTACCCTGTTTAATTTTTTTGTTTTGTTCTGTATTTTCTGAACCTTCTTATGAAACAAAGCAATTCCTGGGTGCTTCCAAAACTAGAAATGTACACATGTTCTTAGGGATATCATATCCTAAAGGAAGCTGTCATCTGATTTCTGGTGCTGCTTCTGAAGGTTCTTGTGATCTCTGTAAGGTTTTTGCAGTCACTGCACTTTTTATCTCAAATGAAAAATGATGTTTATCAAAGAGCAATTCTGTCAGTTATATACTGGTTGTCTATTGTAACATGAACTGAGTCTATCAAAACTTTAAAAAAAGTGAGGATGTTTAACAAATGCCTCCATATTTGCATGTGGGATTTTTTTCAAGTCTATTTAGCTTATTTGAGAATACATTGTCCTATTTCTTAGAAGAGATTGCTTATAGTAAACATAATAATCAATGTAAAATAACTGGAAACTCATTATAAAATCAGTGTTTTTATCTTCCTAGACTCTAGGAGGAAGCAGTTAATTATATCGCTCTTTGGGCATTTGAGTTGAATTCTAAACCTAACTCAAAAAGAATAGGATAACTCGTTGAGAATAGGTAGAAAATGAACTAAGACCTTCTTGCTATTGTCATAAAATGTAAAGCAAGTGATGATGATGATGGTGATGATGATGATATATACTTTTAAAGTTTTAAAAATCCAAAGCACCATCTCTCCCCTTTCCCTTTGGAGGGTAGGCCTCCAAAACTAGAGTTAATTTAATGCCCAGTTGTACCAAGTATCTGCTACTGCCTACCCTCTGCTTAATTCCAATTATTCAGTTATCTTAATTGCTTCATTTTCAAATGTGTGAACATTTTTTCTCTTGAAAAATATTGCTAAGGTGTGTTTTAGAAGAATGCAAGTCTGCATCTTCATACATTTTCAAATGTACATAAACTCTTCTTAGGGAAGCAACCCAGCTAATTTCTAACAGGAGCATGAGCTAAGGAAATCAGCTGTCCTTGTGTTTCAATACTGTGCTTTGAGAATGGCATTTCTGGTTGTCCTGTTACTGATCTGTAGCTCCTTGAAACATCAGTGGTATGACTCTGACCTTCTCCTCAGCCAGCATTTGTGCTTAAGGGGCAGGAGAGATAACATGCATGTTCCAACTAATAAAAGGTGACAATAACCTCTTCTTTTGTCATCACTGAATTCCTAAAGATTTTTCAAATACTCTGGAATACTTCACCAGAGACATATGGGATATAAATTTCCAATCCACAAACACCTTTGCATTTTTAAGATTGAATTCCCCATCATTACTGAACTACGAATTTTTGTAAAATTTTATTTCCTTCTCTCTCTAAAACATCATCACTATGACCTTTGATGATGTGGTTATCTTAGTACAGTGCTAGCTTCCTTTGACCTGATTAGCACTTGGCAGATTTTCAGATAGTTTATTAGACTCTGAAGAGAAACTCCAAATTATCAGGCTTTCAGCTGTGACCCAGATTACTAGGTTGTATCCATACCTCATTATAGAGTCTTTAGTTGAAAAGATTCCAGTAGATCTGTTGACTGAGGTTTTGCTTCTTGTATCAGGCTGCATTTCTTAATCACTTTTTTAGCCCTCTAAAACCAAGACAGTTCTTTGCATATAATGGTCTTTCAATAAATATCTTACAGAAAAATGTTTTTAAAATCTGAGGGAGGTGGTAATGTAGTCTGGTATTAACACTTCAATTTAACAAAATTTCATTATTCATAAATTCACCGATTCATTTAACATATATTTTAAGCACCTACTGTGCACTAGACACTGAATGTCAGATGCTGGGGATGAAGCCTAAACTTTCATACTTTGTCACAGAATGGCCCATGATCTGGCTTCTGACCATCTTTCTCTTTCCTAACCACATCACACCTCCCAATGACTTTATAGATTTTGTCCAGCTTAAAGTATTGTATTTGTATTTGTTGCATTGCTGTGTAACAAATGACCACAAACTTAGCAGCTTAAAAGAATACCCATTTATTATCTGACAGTTTTTTCAGGTCAGAAGTCCAGGCACAGCTTAGCTAGATTCTCCACTCAGGAACTTAGAAAGCTAAAGCTAAAATGATGGTTCCCTCGGGGCTATGTTCTCATCTGTAGGCTCAACAGGGAAAGATCCTGTTCAAGCTCCCTCTTGTTGTTGGCACAACTCATATCCTGATAGCTGTAGAATTCTTCAAAGCCAGAAACAGAGAGAGAGACACAGAGAGAGAGTCTCTGGTGCCTCAAGTCTCTGATTCCTAGATCCTCTTTTAAAAGTGTCACCTGTTTAAGTCAGGCCCACTCAGAATAATTACCTTTTCTATTAAAGTCAACTGATTTCAGGCTTTAATCACATCTGCAAAATCTCTTCACTCTTGTCATTCCTATACTGCTGATTAGACACAAGGCACAGGCTCTACCTACACTCAAGAGGAAGGGACTATAAAGTAGGGTATGACTCAGTGGTTGTTATCCTAGAGTTTCTGCCACAAAGTGTTCTTCCCCCATCTGGATGTTCTGATATTCTTTATATGGCTGGTTTCTTCAAGTATCAATTTAAATGTGTCCTTTTTTGAGAAGTTCTCCTTCACCATTCTGCCTAAAGTGGGCTTCTCCTTGTTCATTTGTTTTGTGACAGTACCTTGTTTATTACCATCATAGAACTTCACATAATATGAAATTACCTTGTATATTATATTACTTATTCATTCTCTTATTCCCCCTTACTCCCTGATTCTCTCTTTAAGAGCAAGACCATGTCTGTTGCATTTAGCACTATATGACCAACACTTAGCATAATGTCTGACACAAAATAGATGTTCAACTAAATAGTGACTAAATCAGTAATGCAGAGACCAAGGCATTTCTGGCCTCCTGGGGCTTAAATGCCCACATTCCACAAAAGTGCATGTTGTTTAGCTGTGTTTTTCTGATGAGGTAAAGAGCAACAATGGAACAAAATGTCAATCTGAGACCTCAATCCACCTGCCAATACTCCTATATTATAGTGTGAATTTCATCTGAGGTTCACAGTATGTGTTCAGCCATAAATTCTCCCACTGGTCACGCTCAACTTTTTTTCTCCCAAAACAGGGTTGAAGTAATTAAATCCTATCTTTCCAAAGTCACTCACAGCCTATAACAGTCATTAGATATTTGATGGACTGCTGGTTTTCAGTGGCTAAGCTTGCAAAATGTGCTTTAATTTTAGTATTCTTGGGATATGGAAAGAAGTCAAAATGTATATACCCCGTGAACATGCTTTCTTCTGTTATGAGAGATGAAATTGAAGGGTATTAAAGATGTGGAGGGCACAGGGCCAGAGGCAATATTTAATTTCCTAGAGCAACAACTCTCTGAAGACCCCATCCTGATTTTTTATGATGGGGTCATAAGAAAATTCTTCTCTATAAATTCTTCCTAAACCACATGGCCAGATATTTCTATCTGACTGCACCTGCATTATTGAAAGACTAACTGCAATGGGAAGTTGAAATTGAAAGGCAGTAGGTGTCCTCATCTAGGGAACACAGAACTGGGTATTTTCTATGCAGCCTTCAAAACTGCTATGGACATTTTAGCAATTTTTTCCCTTTGTTGCTAGAATAGAATCATCAATATGCTCTTTTAGTCAAAGTCCATTCATAAGCATTGAACCATAAAATTTTAATCAAAGTGTTAAAGAGGTGTGCTTTCAAAAAATGATATACAGAAATAGTATTTTCTATGCTTGCCACCTTTCACTAAATTATGGATGCTATTATAAACCATCTAGCACAGCTTTGCAAATAGAGATATTTTACAAGCTTCAGGGTGTGTTTCAGCCACCCACACGCCACAGGGGTAATGACTAGAATTTACCTTCATCTCCTAACATGTGGAGCCTTCTTGCATCTTCAATGCTTCAGACCTAAAATTTGTAGAAACTTGATAATGGGAGATAGCCTACTGATTAAATTGTATTGTTTACTCTTTTTGTTTTAACCCTTTCTGAAAATAAGCATAAACTACCCTAGCTCTCTGTCCTTCCTGACTTGTGATCAATTCTGTATGGACTTTTGGTCAGGGGGGCTCTGTGACCTATGTTCTGACCTTGAGTTTGAGCAGCAATAATGTCCACCAAATGAGGAGCATTTACTAAGTGCCAGACACTAAGCCTAATACTTTACATGTATTATCATATTTAATCCTTATAATAAATTTGCAAGCTAGATATTTTACCCACATTTTAATAAGGAACCAAAAAAAAGAGAGAAAAGTTAAACAATTTTTCCAAAATCAAACAGCTAGTCAGCAGCAAAATCAGTATTTGACTCAAGGTTGCATAACTCCAAAATAAGCTCTTCCACTCAATTTTTGAAAATTGTAGTGATTTTTTATTGATATAGGAAGTTCTGGAAAGTAAATAGAAATTTTATTCATTCTGCCAATACTCCAGGAATGTGTGCTGTGTTACTAAATCTTCTAACAGTCCCTTTTATATAGCTTGCCCCTGTTTTCACTAAACTGTACTGGGGTAAAAAAAAAGGTCAGTGAAGGACTTAATTCTGTGTATTAATTAATGATTTTAATGGATGTGTCTTCACTCAATGGTGACTAATTAGGTTTGCATTTGCTTCAGTCATTTAGGTTCTTTCATATTAGCTCAAATCTTTCCTGGTTTAATTTTTGAGAACATATGTAAAGCCTGACAGTGTTCAGAGGATGGTTAAGGATAGGAAATGCTCATCTCTTCTTGTCCTGTCCTTGTCAGTGTGATCGAGCCAAGTGGCTGACTTTATAAAGTGGCTTCTTCATGTTTTACAAAGTGAGTACCTTCCTGTCAGGGCTCAGTGACCCAGAATCAAAACAAAGTTGCTCTCTGAAGAAAGACCACCCACAAAAGTGCACATGAAAATTCAAATTACAATGGTCTGAAATGAAAAATTAAACCAAGGTGGTAAATATTTTAGGTTTTGTGGTTCTTACAGTGTTTGTGGCAACTGCTTAATTCTGCCATTGTAGCAAAAGCAGCCTTATACAATATATAAGGAATGGGTATGTCTGTGTTCCAGTAAAACTTTATTTACAAAACAGGCAGCTGGCAGAGATCTGACCCAAGGGCTGCAGTGTGTCAACCCTGAATTAAATAAATATCACATTATAACAAACAACTTTTTACTTTCCAAAAACTCTGGAGATATAAGATGCTGCCTTTTCAACACAAAAGATTTTAATATAAAACTTAGCCCATCCATTCTGTGAGGAGTGGAAAGTGGTGATTGTTTACAATGTTGGAATGGAAGACCGTCATTATATAACACAAAAGCCAAGTATGTTCTTTCAGATTCTTAATATACTGGCTCGTTACAGGCTCTACTCCTTGGCCTTGTAAATCTTGGACAAGGCACTTAACTTCCTAAGTGTCAGTATGCTTGTCTATAAAATGTGAATAATAAGAGATTGTGCTTTATTGAATTTATTATGAGTCTGTGATAAGTTAATGAATAAATCACTTAGCACCATACTTGGCATATATACATTTTTAAAAATATGAACAGTCATCATTTGTATTACTGCCACTTGAGCCAACAGTTGGGCCATGACTAAAAATTTACCAAGTGTTGGTTTCTATAGAATTTCTGAGCTAAAACGTTCAGCATAGTTATAATTTAACTTTAGTATTGTACAGAAATGAAACACTGAAGACCAGTGGCAAAAAACAGAACACTAAAATTGCAGATATTTGCATTTGCATTCTGACTCTACTACTTACTCTATGTTCATGTGCCAGCCAGTTAACCTCTCTGAGCCTCACTTTTTGCATATACAAAATCAGCATAATGATAGCTCCCGCCTAATAAAATAGTTGGTGCTAGTTAGTATTAACCACCACTAACAAATCAAAAGCCTGTGTCTTGGGAAAATCCCATTCTCTTGAATAATAATGTTTAGAATTGTGCTGGTTCTCTGGAATCAGTTCTTGAAATCAAACAATTGAATTGTGCTGGCGGAAAATCTTGCCTTCAAGAAATATGCAATAAGTTTGAAAGAACAAAATTAACATGCAAGCAATATCCATCCACAATACAGAGTCAATATATAACATAGTAGACAGCTCTAATGTATAAGGGTAGCATAATATGGTAGAGATGTGTTTATAGACATATCTGGGTATGAATCTAGGCTCACTTACTTATTATCTATCTAACCTTTAGGAAGTTTATTAACTTCTCCATAAAATATAGATATTAATATCTGCCAGGTAGGAATGAGAGCCTGTCAAATGCTAGAGATTCAATAAACATATTCTGAGTTGGTCATGGCAGTTAGTGGGGCATAGCAGTGTAAGCTTCAGTGGTTGGGGGACTTTGGAGATCTCAGACAAAAATGGGGTTTGATGTGTCAGTAAGCCTCTCCACAGTGGAGGTACTAGTTGAGCTGGGTTTAAATGATGAAGAGGCAATTCAAGGTGAATGAAGAGAGATTATCTGAGATGTCTACTATCCTCTTTTGTCAAGTGATGAAACAGAGTAGAAAAGAAATTATATCATAAAGATTATGATGATTAAATAATTGGTACAGATTCTTTACTCACCTGTATTAGAATTACACACCCTGCCACGGCTTATGGTGCATTGAGTAAACTTATCTATCTGTTGACTTTGGGCTTGGCCATCACATTTGCTTTGTCAATGAACTATTACCAGACTGAAGAGTGGAGGACTTAAAAAGTGTTTTTGCCTGTGATCTTGCTGCCATTGGACTTTGGTAATCTTCCAAGAGAATAACATGCCTTAGGTGTTGTTAGTCTTTTAGCCTAGGCATCAGTATAGTACTTATACAAAGGCCTGAACTGAATCCACAGCCTGGAATCAACCCAGTCTTAAGCAACCTACTTTAGCATCTAAAGTCTACAGCCAAGCCTAGTCTAGATCAGCAACACCCAGCCAAATCACAGGTCCATAAACATGGCAACAAATGTTTGTTGAAGTAAGTCACTGACTTTGGGAATGGTTTGTTGTGCAGCATAATTGTGGCAATAGCTCACTAACACCGATGACATTTAAAATAAATATATATTATAAGTAACTGACCACTAGTAAGTTAATAATATAAGTGTATCTTACAGAACCCCACATATAGTGAGATTCTAGGGTTAATTAACAACCTCTCTTTACTATTGCAACTGTCTTAATCAAGAATTTCTCCTTTTGTGTCTCTCATTTTCTGTGTCAAACCTGAATTGTCCACATTTCCAGACTACTCTAACATGCTGACATCCTGACATCAAAGCTAAGGTGCTAACTTCAAAAGGCTCCTTCTATGAAATTGGAAAGAAGATAGGTTGGTTGGGGCAAATATTTGAGAACTAAAACTAGATGGTTTTGCTCATTATCCAACAGTAAGGGTAGAGTGCAGATATTTTTAAGAACTGAGCAAGAGATCAGGAATTCTGAAATTCTCATTTGTGAGTGAGGTCAAGGAACCTTAACAAGGATTGTTAGAAATCTACAATGCCCTTGCCTTTTAAGGGCATTTATGGTACTATTGCCCTGATGCCTATATTAGCTATTGCTGCATTACAAACAACATTCAAACAATAGATTATACCAGCAAGCATTTAATATTGCTCACAAGTCTACAAATGAGCCGGGTGCTTTGTCTGATCTTGGCTGGGCACACTTATGAGTTTATTGTTAGCTGTAGGTCTTGCCAGAAATGTTTTTCTCTTTAAGGGTCAGATGGCTATAGATTCACCTAGGATGACTTCAGCTAGCACGATGCAGTTATACTCAATGAGATCTCTCACCCTGGAATTCATATAGCTGCTAGATGGGGTGCTAGGTGAGATAATGGAAGAGTGCAAAGCCTCTGGAAGTCTTGGTTCAGAATTGTCACACTGTCACTTGTTCTGGCCAAAAATCCTCACAGTCAGTCAAGATTCAAGAAGAGGTGAAACAAATTCTATTTCTTGATGGGAGATGCTGCAAAGTCACATTGCAAATGGTATGGTTACAGTCAGAGTGAAAAATTGCAACCACCTTTGAATCTACCACAGTTGTTGACAGCCCTAGTGTTCAACTATTTAAAATCAATATATGTCCCACATATTTTACCAATTTCTTTTAATGGCTAGTGTTTCATTAGGAAATAATGTTTTTTATCACTATAGTAAAATTAAATACCATATATAACAAGGAATTGGTACCTGAGGGTCATTGACTTACCCTAAGCAAAAATGGAGCAAAATTTTTAATATGGAAGTATTTTTGTTCTCAGGAAATCATTAGAAAATGTAGGAAGATATGTCCAATAGTGTTTTCAATTAGCAGTTTGGAAAATCATCAGCTTTTAATCATCATTTCAAATGCCTTTCAGAGAAAATGGCATTTTCTTTTCTGACCCTTTTGTCATTGGAAGGCACTAGCCACTTTATTACATTGCTTTGAGATGGACAGGCATTTTTTTCCATCTTAAAATAACAATAAAATCAGCAAACCTTCATAAAAAGTGAGGTGAGAATGAAGATAGATGGCAGCCAATAGTGATAAAACCATCATGCATTCATTCAACATGAGTTGAGAGTCTGTCATGTGCTAGAATTGTTCTAGGAACAGGGGATAGATACAGCAGTGAATGTGACAGGCAAGATTCCTGCCCTCACAAAGCTGACATTTAATGAACAAGACAGAGAACTCATCTGTGTGCATGATTTAGACTGTCTTACCACCAACACATTGATCTCCAGTCCAGAAGGAGAGAGAAAGAGGAAGTGTAAGGATAAGCTGCTTCTTTTTAAACATGTAACCAAAAATTTGTGGCCACCTCCACTTAGATCCCATTGTAAGAACTTGGTCATATGGCCACAAATCTTTTTTTTTTTAGATTTTATTTATTTACTTTGCTAGAGAGAGAGGAAGGGAGGGTGAAAGAGAGGGAGAGAAACAGCAATATGTGGTTGCCTCTCAGGCACCCCCACCGGGGTACTGGTCTGCAACCTAGGCTTATTCCCTGACTGGGAATCGAAACAGAGACCCCGTAGTTCACAGCCCTGTGTCCACATCTCTTTACGAAGAAGCCCAAAGGGTGTCTCTAGCTGGGCAGCCATGTGGCCAGCTGAAACTTTGTGGGTGTGACTAGAGATTCATTCAGCTACGGCTACCAGGGCCTACTTAGCAATCTCCAGCACTTCGCCAGACTCATTATTATGTACCATATTTTTCAGGCTATAAGACAAACTTCCCCCACCCCTGAAATTTGGGAGGAATAATGGTTATTAATGCTACTGTTGAGTTCTGTTTAGATTTACATTGGTGAAATATTATGTTATTTATGTTATTAAATATTTTACCACACTTTTTGCTTCAAATTTTTTTTCCTATTTTTCTCCTCTAAAACCTAGGTGCATCTTATGGTCCAAAAAATATGGTACTTTATAGGACATGCAAAATGATGGTAAATATAACACCCAAATAGGCAACCCATTGTCCAGATTAATAAATAAATGTTATTGGTGCAGTTGAAGTCTCAATCTGTTACCCTGCCCTAAATGTAAAGTAAAAATTTCTGCTGTCATTGTTTATACTTTCCATGCATTTCTTAATACTTTTGTTACTGACACATACAAGGTTGGTCCAGAAGGTATCCAGCCATATAATATGAAAAATAGAGGCATTTGTTGAAGAAGAAACATTGTACATAGGACAATGATGCCTCAGTCTCCTTCAAAGTGGGCACCTTGGGACCTCACACAGTTCTCCTAATTGCCATCAGCTGCCCCATCATATTTTCCTGAACTCATTGACAGTCTGAAATCTCTTCCCTTTCAAAGGTGATTTTAGTTTCGGGAAAAGTCAGAAGCCACAGGGTGCCAAATCTAGGCTGTAGGGGGGCTGAATCACCTGGGTAATTTGTTGTTTTGCCAAAAAATCTGTATGAGACATCATGCATTAGCAAGCATGTTGTCTTGTCCGTCACCAGTAGCCCATAGCTGCAGCCTTCTGAATCATCTCAATAGTTTCTTCAGAGGAATGTTAAGTTTATTGCAAAATTTGATGCAGATTCATTGCTCTACTCACTCAGTCATTTTTAATGTGATGGCCACACAGTACACATGCTCACTCAACAGCATCTACCACCCCCACTGACTAGTACAGTGAAATCATCATTGTTCGTGCGTTGTTCATACAGTCCATGCTCCTTGGCTGCGAGGTTACATCACTGTTGTGTAAACCATCTTCATTAAATTAACAATGGCTGAATTTTTTCTGGACAGATCTCATGTAACCTGAACAGGCCTAGTACTGTTGTGGCTACATGAAATCTTTATATATGTTATAGTGAACTGTGATTTTTTTGCCACTGATATTTTTATTTGGGGGGGCTCATCATTGAGAAAGTCATTCACATTGAAACATGTAGCTCTATTTTCTGGATGATATTTTTTATGGATATATTGTCATTTACTTAACAAAGAAATTACAATTTTTTACTATTACAAAAAATATTGTGGCCCTGGCTGGTATAGCTTAGTGGATTAAGCGCGGGCCTGTGAACCAAGAGATCACGGTTCAATTCCCAGTCAGGGCACATGCCTGGGTTGCAGGCTAGTTCCCAGTAGGGAATGCACAGGAAGCAACCATACATTGATATTTCTCTCCCTCTCTCCTTCCCTTTCCCTCTAAAGATAAATAAATAAAAATCTAAAAAAAAATATTGTGAATATTTTTATACATGTTTCCTTGTGCACATGTACAAGAATCTCTCCAGGGAACATACATAGAAGCATAATTACCGGGACATGAGGTAATTGCATCTTCAAGTTACTAGATATTCCCAAATAATGCTTCAATTAGTTGTTGTACCTTCCCTTGAGCAGCATGTAAGTAACTATTTTACTCTTTACAAAGAGTCATAGTTCAAAAGTTAAAAATTTATTTTAATGAAGGAACTATACCTCTCGTACATTGCTGTGGGAAGGATAAGACAGAAAAATTGCACCCCTTGATACATATCCAAGAGAAAGTATATTTGGTCACCAAAAAATAAGCACAGGAATATTTAAAGTGGCTTCATTGCTAATAGCCAAAAACTGGAAATAACTCATATATCCATCAACAGTAAAAGAGATAAATACAATGCAATACTCAAGCAATTAAAAAAGAACACTGGTACATTTAACAAAAAGGATGACTCTCACAGACATATATTGAGAGAATATATCCCAACCCAAGGAGTATATATTCTGTTGTTTCATTTATAAGATATTCAAGATCAGAAAAATTAATTTGTGGTAATGTAAATCAGAGTAGTGGTTATACCAGCAGAGAAAGAAGAAAGGACTGGGTGAGTATGGATTGGAAGGTACTCAAATACCAAATTGTTCTACATCTGTAATGTCCAATGTGGTAGCCACTAACCTCATTAAATAAAATTTAAAATTTAGTTCCTCACCCATCCTAGCCACATTTCAAGTGCTCCGCAGCCATATGTGGCTTGTGGCTATCAAGATGGACATGCAGACAGAACATTTTCATCATTACACAAAGTTCCGTGGGGCTCTTCTTTATACTGAGCGAGGTGGTGTTTACATGATACACATAGGTAAAAATTAATCAAGATGTATGCTTAAAATTTGTACTTTTACAATGCCTATGCTTCATGAATAAAATATACTTGAAAATAAGTATTGTGTCCCATAAAATAAGGGGAAAGAGTGCAAGGAGGGAAATAGAAAGAATAAAAAGCAGAAAATCTTACAAATAAGAGCTTTCTGAATTTGAATTTTAAATGTTATATGGGATGTGAACTCAGGAGAAGAAAGCATGAAAGCTCCATTCAAAAATAACAAATTAATAAGATTTAAAGATGGATATTATTTATCACTTACTTTAATTAGGCTCCTTCTAGTATGCAGGTTTAGCAAATTATCAAACCAAAAATAAAAACTTTGGGCTTATCTATCCCATAAGTTTTTTCAAATCCCTAAACATACATGGATATTCTTCTGGCATCACTATCCTTGCTACATTTCTACATAACTAATCTACAATGTTAATTAGATCCCATCATGAACCATGGCATCAATCACTTTCTTTTGTTTTTTGCTTTTTTAATATATTTTAGTGATTTTGCTATTACAGTTGTCCCATTTTGCCCCCTTTATTCCCCTCCAACCTGAACACACCCTCCCACCAGCATTCCCCGCCTCCTTAGTTCATGTCCATGGGTTCTTTGGCCTTTCCATTTCCTACACTATTCTTAACCTCCCCCTGTCTATTTTGTACCTACCATTTACATTTCTTATTCTCTGTACCTTTTCCACCTTGCTCCCCATCCCCATCCCTCCACTGATAACCCTCCATGTGATTCCATTTCTCTGATTCTGTTCCTATTCTAGTTGTTTGCTTAACTTTTTTTGTTTTTGTTTTTTAGGTTCAGTTGTTGATAGTTGTTGTCATTTTATTGTTCATATTTTTTATCATCTTTTTCTTAGATAAATCCCTTTTACATCTCACATAATAAGGGCATGGTGATGATGAACTCCTTTAACTTGACCTTATCTGGGAAGCACTTGATCTGCCTGTCCATTCTAAGTGATAGCTTTGCTGGATAGAGTAATCTTGGATGTAGGTCCTTGCCTTTCATGACTTCAAATACTCTTTTCCAGCCCCTTCTGCCTCTAAGGTTTCTTTTGAAAAACACTCAGTATTTCCAGATCTCAGATACTAAGGCCAGGGGGTTAATTACAAAAGCAAACAATAATAAAAATTACTAACATTTATGCTAGGGATTGTTATAAGTATGCATTTTCTCATGCAGGTAATTATTAATATCACCATTTTGGAGGTATGAAAATTGAAGTGAACAGAACTTAACTAACCAAGGTCACAAAGCAGGCTTTTAGAGAGATTAAAGGCTTGATTCCAAATTTCAAGCATTTACCCATCTATCCAAGTAGGTACAAGAAGTTGCTTAACATTTTAAACACACACACATTTCTTCTAGTGTTTTTGTCCACTCCAAGTCAACTTATGATATTTATCCCAAAGATAAGGGAAAATAAAAGACAGATTTATTTTACTTTTTCTTCCCTTGGTCCAGAGGAACACCTGAGAATCATTACATTTATTTTGTCTCAATATAGTCGAGCTTTCCCAAGCAGCCTTCAAAATGAGATCACAGCAAATTTAGTCAAGCTATCATTGAAAGAAACTTTAGATTTGAATATGAAATGAAACTGGGTCCAGATGCCCCTCAAACTCAAACTTTAGTTTTCTTTTTTGAAATTATAGTTGACATACAATATTATATTAGTTTCAGATGTACAATATAGTGATTCAAAATTTACATGCCATATAAAGTGATCACAATCATTAATGTAGTAACCATATTTCACTGTGGAAAATTATTATATTATGACTAGATTACCTGTGCTATATATTACATCCCCAAGTATTATTTATTTTATACCTAGAAGTTTATACCTTTTAATCCTCTTCACTTTTTTCAGCCATCCTTTACCCTACCCCACCTTTGGTAACCATCATTTTGCTCTTTGTGTCTACGAGTCTCTTTTGGTTTTGTTTTGTTTTTGTTCTTATTTTAGATTCCACATATAAGTGAAATCATACAGTATTTGTCTTTCTCTGTCTGGCTTATTTCTCTTATCAAAATACCCTCTAGATCCATCCATGTTGTTGCAAATGGCAAGATGTCATTCTTTTTTATGGTTGAGTACTATTCCATTATATATATGTACCATATCTTTGTTGCACATTCATCTATTGATAGACACTTAGGCTGCTTCCATATCTTAGCTATTGTAAGTAATATTGTATTGAACATAGATGTGAATATATCTTTTCTGGATTGTACGATAATTCTATTTTTAGATTTTTGAGGAATTTCCATACTGTTTTCCATGGTGGCTATCCCAACTTACAATCCCACTGAGAGTGCATGAGGGCTCCCTATTCCCCACATTTGCACCAACACTTATTATTTCTTGTCATTTTGATAATAGCCCTTCAGACAGGTAAGGTTTTGATTTTGAAACCTCATTGTGATTTTGATTTTCATTTATCTGATTGATTACCAATGTTGAATTATCTTATGTGTCAGTTGCCATCTGTATGTCTTCTTTGGAGAAATGTCTGTGCAGGTTCTCTGCCTATTCTTTAATCAATTTTTTAAAATATTGTGTTCTTTCTGTATTTTAGATATTAGCCCCTTATTAGATATATCCTTGGGAAATACCTTCTCCTATTCAGTGGGTTGCCTTTTCATTTTGTTGATGGTTTCCTCTGCTGTGTCAAACTTCAGTTTTCAATGCCATATTTGAAGGACCTGTATTTGAAGATCTTTGGTGGTAATTATTACTAAAGGAATGAGGATACAGTAGGAAAAGACAAGCTGAGATATGGCTCTTAGTATCTTCCAAAGAATTTAAATGAATTTATTTAAGGAAAAAGTGAGACAAGTATTAAATTTAAGAAAGACTTCTCCAAGTAAGTTGTCAACATATTGTTAAAGTTAATAAGGAGCATATAACACCTCCCTCCCTGCAGAAGTCTGAGGAGAGCCTGTCCCAACCAGACAGAAACAGCCATTGTGGCAAAAAGAACATGGGCTTTGCAGATAGACCATTTTGGATTTGAATTCCAGCCCTCTCATAACTAGCTGTGTGTTTGCATCATGACTTCACCTTGTAGGGTCATCTACATAATCAAAGAACATAGTGTATAGATGGCCTTTTATAAATTGGTAAGGGTTATGTAAGCACAAGTTTAACCGAATTGAGTTTTTGCCACTTCTTAAAAACCTACCCTTGCTCTAGAACTTCAGTAAAAAGCACAAAACCAGCAGTTAGAATAATCTCATTTTAGTTTCACTCCATGTAAAAGCACACTAAATATTTGGGGGGAAGCTTCATTAGGATTCCATTGATGCGGATCCCACCTCATGGGGTCCACATCATTATAGATGAAATATGAGACAAATTCACACAGATTACCAAGTCCTGTAGAGGAAAAGGGACAGCAAGGCTTTTTTCTCAAAGGGAGATAGAGCCTTGGCCCTTGCTTCAATGAGCTTTTATTGTCTTACAGGGCACATTACAAGAAGGTCCTCATTAACTAGGCACAGGCTCACTTTAGGTGGTTACCTTATACAGAGAACAAAGGAGAGGATGCTGGTAATCACATCATAGAAGAGGGATATTTGCAAATGAAAAGGCAAAAGTAATTGGACCGGTTATACTCATCTTTGGAAGGTTTAGCATGGCTTTTAGGAAGTTGCTTTGCAGTAAATATCCTTAATCCAGGGTGAGGGAGTTTTAGCAAAAAGCAAGACTCATAGCGGCCTAGGTACATTGCAGGCCTGATTCCCCATGGGTAAACCTATCTGTGGGCGTGTGTCCTGTGCGTCTCCCAGTGGGAGCTGGGCCCACGCCACGCAGAGCAGCCTCCCACATTCCATTTTCTATATCCATTTTCCACCAAACAAATCACATGCTCCCTGGTCTGAAACAACAGTGCTTGCTTCTAACTGAATGCATGTCCTGTCCCTTGAGACAATGGTTATGAAGGCCTCCATGATGTTTTCATTCAGATTTGTGTTAGTAGTATCATTTGTAAAAGCTTTCTCTAATGGGAAAACGTGTAGGAAGCCCACATCTTAGCAGGTGCCACTTGGAGAGAGCACTGGCAACTTTCCCAGGCAGCTGTTAATGATGACAATATCTCTTTTGTTTAAGATGCTACCCATTATAGAGTCTGTAACTATTGCTATGGAGACAACTGTGAGATCAGAAAAAAAAACTAGGTATTGAGCTTTAAAAATCAACATTTCTTCCCAGATTGCCCACCAACTGAAACTGTTCTTATGAATTAGTTTTGCTGTTTTGAACTTCTCTATAAGTGAAAGTATATAATTTCACTTGTATAATTATTTCATTTCATATATAATTATACACACACATATGTATATATCTTCTTGTGTCTGCCTTCTTTTTTTCAACTTCATGCATATGAAATTTATTTTTGTTGTTGCAAGTAACAGTAGTTCATTCTCATTCTTTGCTCTGTAGTATTCCAATGTGTGAATATAACAAAATGAATATATTATATTTTTGATTAAGATTTGAGTTGTTTCCATTTTGAAGTTACTATGAATAAAGCTGTTTTCAACACTCTTACACACATTATTTAAAGGGTGTTAAGACTTAATTCTTTTGGTAGATGCCCAGGAGTGGAATTCTAGATTGTGGTACAGATAGATGTATGTAGATGTTCATCTTCAGTAGATACTGCCCAACCATTTTCCAAAGTGGTTTTAACAATAAGCACTGCTACCAGCAACTAAGAGAATTTGGGTGCTTCACATTTTCTCTACAAATAGTCCTTACCTATGTTCTTAAAGCAATGACTTTTTAAAACAGAGCTGCCTTAAAAAATCTGTCCAAGTCTGCATAACACTATAACTCCTGAGTACCTACCAATACAGATAGACTCATGAATAGAGCAAAAACTTGGCTCATATGGATGATTTTTCTGATCTCACTGCGTCATTAAGAAAGGAAGAGAATTTTTATTTGAGAGTTTGTTGGTTGGTATGAAAAATATAAAGGAAGCAGAAGGGTTAATTACTTAGAGCTATGTGTCGTTTTCACTCTCGTTTGCCAGAATGCAGTATTATATATCATTAGCCATTGATCAATATACTTAATGGGTCACTTGAAGATATTGCATCCCTTGCATACCTAGAAACTGAGCAATCTTGGATCCTTGTAATTAATAAGAAAACAAATTAGCCTTCCTGGCAGAGTCATCTTATGGCATAAGTTAATTCCATGTCCACTCTACTGCCGACTGGGTGATGGCTCCTGGCAGAGCTAAGCACTACTCTGTTCTGCTGATATTTGTGGCCACGGGTACATCTGAAAACCTCAAGGTTGTTTTTGTTTAGTCTAAGGAATATGACTCTTTTATTTCAAGTTTGAATATAGAAAGTCAAGTGTTTCACTTTGGGGAAAAAGGTATAACTGCATTACTTATGCTGTGAAGCACCATGAAAGGAAATAATGTAATTACTCTTCCAACTGAATGAATTCAAAAGTGTCCAGGGACCCAAAGTGGCCATTTCTTTTACTGTCCCCTCACCTCATCAC
Source organism: Trachops cirrhosus (assembly GCA_028533065.1). NCBI lineage: Eukaryota > Metazoa > Chordata > Mammalia > Chiroptera > Phyllostomidae > Trachops > Trachops cirrhosus. The sequence goes on along the minus strand of CM052544.1, from coordinate 50,362,656 downwards.
GGTGGATCTGTGCCAGGCCAGAGTTACTACCAACAGCTGTAGACAGTGACTGTCCAGCAGCTTCTCTCTTCTTTAATTATCCAAGGAGAGAGCTTTAAAAATATCTGTCTTGCCCCTCCCTCAACGTGTTTCTTTCCCCTCTCCTTGTTCTGTACATTTTTTCAAGGTAACATTCTTCATGAGAGACACATCAGTCTTCCTTCTCAGTGAGCCCAGAGCAGGCAGTTAGGCACCTTGTTGAGAGCCTCCCATTCAAATCTAGACTCTGGCATGTTGTAGCAGCACAACCTTGGGAAAACTGCTAATGTCTACACCTCAGTGACCCACCTTTTGAAAGGGGGAGTGGTGACATCTCCTGGTAGGGCAATGAGTTTCAAGTGAGATGTTACGGAGTGCCTCCGCCACTGCTGCTGAGGTTCCAATGGTCTGTTTTTGTGAGGGGGACACCTTCAAAGAATTGATTTGGGAGCAGGCACTAGTGTCTGGTCTTCAGCAGCTAATCCAAGCTTAATCATAGGGCTTCACACACATTATGAACTAAGTAGTGATAACAAACATACCAGTGCTTCCTATATGTCAGGCAGTGCCTAAGCATTTTACACATATCATTAGCTTGTTTAATCATCATCCAACCCTAACAAGTGGGTTCTGTGATCATCTCTTTTATGGTTGAGGAAACTGAGACACAGAGCTGTTAAAAGTTGTCCAAGGTCACATAGCTAATAAGAGTTATTAATTAGAGTTGCTAGAGTTACAGTTCGAACCCTGAGAATCTGGCTCCACTTCACTATGTACTTTTCCCTTGAACATTTGTAGAATGATTTATCTGGGCTCCAGGCTATTATTAAGAATGAAATTCACAGAGAAAAGTCTAGACTTGTATTGCATCATACAGTAGCCACTAGTCACATGTAGCCATTTAGCTTTAAGTTAATTAGCATTTACGAAAAATAAAAATTCAGTTCCTTGGTCATACTGGCCCATTTCAGGTGCTCACTAGCCACAGGGGTTGTCAGCTACCACCTTGGACAGCGTACTTTGGAACATTTCCATCATCACAGACAGTTCTGTTAGACTTCAGATTTGTAATAACAGAAACCAGATAGGGAAGTCCAGGTTGGGTTTTGAGGACAAGATCAGGAATACAGTGTTTGTAGTCTAAGAGATGGGAAGGCAGTCAAGGCAGACAAGTGAAATCTTCCAGGAGGCCAGTAGGGTGGCCAACCACCTCGGGAGCTCGTTGCTTGCTGGCTGACAGCACTGTCTGCAGTTGTACAGCCTGGGGTTCAGCCCAGGCTCAGTCAAGAACTAGCTGTGTGCCTCAGGCAAGTCATTTAGCTTCTCTCTATTTCCCAAAGTGTGTTTCACCTTATCCTGAATATAACTGAGGGGCTTTTGGCAGTGAAGCAGTGTGATAAGATTTGCCTTTTAGGAAGGTGTCTCTTGGAGGTTTCATGGAGAAAACAGACTGATGAAAGAGAAAAATTATTGGAATGGAAATAAGTTAGGATGCTGGTCCCCACATGTGGGTCCCTTTGAGAAATGAGGAAGGTAATGTGGTGTGTGTGTGTGTGTGTGTGTGTGTGTGTGCGTGTGTGTGTGCGCACGTGCGTGCTCGTTGGTCTGTGACCATATATACGGGAATATTAACTGTTCTAACCACTTTCTTGAAAATACCTTGTTATTTGGAAATGACTGCTTCTCTCCCTTTTTGATGTTAAAATGCCTTTTATTTATGAATATGACTCATAGTATTATAATAGATGGTAGAAATTAATTTTTACTTCCTTACCAAACAAAATAAAATGTGTGCCTATGTCTTAATTGATTTGTTTTTAAATTATTATATGTTAGTGCGTGAAGTCCGCCATTTGGGAACTGCTGAATGGTGCTCATCACAGTGGTGCCCACGTGAAAGCTGAGCTCTTAGCGAAAGAAGGAGGCAGGCTGGAAAGGGACAGATAAACCAGCGGACATGTGGATGGGAAAACAATCAAAGAGAAAGAATGAGTGAAGGAACGAGAGTGTTCTCAAAGGAGTCTGCCTTCTCCCTGCCCCTGAATAAAGCAGGATGGTGAGGATTGATTTGAAGGCCACTACAGTGCCTCCACTTCTTCTGTTTTACCCCTGATCCCCAGGAGCTCCTGAACATACATCCTGAGCATGTATACATCAAGGTCAAGTGCATGCAGGGAAACAGTTGGTTTCCATCTCACACAGCAGAAAACCACAAGCACAGCTCCCTTGGATGCCGCATGATCCAAGTGAGGCCAGCTGACCTGCGATACTCTCTATCCTGTGCCATTCCTCTGCCTGTTCCAGACAGGTAGCCCTCTAGAGAAGGCTCTCCAGAGCACCTGGAGAAACTTGGCCCCTCCCTGAGACCATGGCTCCCACAGTGCCTTGCAGATAGAGCCTGCAGGGGTGGGAAAGGGTGCTGCCAGACCCAGGAGCTGCCAGGCTCCCAGCAGCAGGCTTCTTGTATTTTAAGTAGCACACACAAATTAAATTAGCAAGGGTTCCACTTCATCTCCTGAGTGGCTCAGCCACACCCCCAATAATTCCCAAGCCAAACTGACCCAGTTTGAAATTAAAATCAGGTTTATTTTTAGAGGGATATATTTTCCCCCTGCCTTAGTCTCAGTGGATGCTTTTTCTGTTTGGCCTGATAAACATCCTTGTACATTATCCCTGGACCTGCTGAGCCCTTCTGAGAGCCACTTGATAGATTAAAGGCTAGTAGACTCTAGTTTATGTATATTCAGACAGCAGACAGAGGCCAGCCCCATACCACTGTGTGCTGTGCCAGCCTTGCCAAAGAGGGTCTGTATACAGTTGTGTCCATTTTCCTCCACCTGTCCCCTGATATTAAGGCTGGAATCAGGGTTCCTCAAACTGGAAAAACCTTAGAATTTAAGGTGATTTAAAATCTGGTCACATGTGGATTTAACAGAATCTACTGGCATTAATTGGAGACCTATAACATCTTCTCTTAATAAATTATCTAGTCAATATGAATTGTGTCTTTGCAGCCAGGTCCAAGCATGGTTTTCATCCCAGCTGAAGGCTCTGTAATTTTCCTTTGTAGCATTTTCTGTAAGGATTATTAACAGGATTGCATGGTTAACATCTGGCTCTTTTCTCAAAGGTTTAAGCTTCCTGAAGGCCCCCAGCCACCTCTGACTTGCACATCTCCATCACAGAGCCTCATACTATAATCAGTCCTCAGCAAATGAGTGAAATCATCTGCTAGACCAGTGGCTCCCAGCTGGGGGCAGTGTTGAAACCTAGTCCCCCCACCTCAGGACGTTTTCATTGTCTGGAGATGTGTTTGGTTCATCCCAGGTAGGGAGCGAAGGGTGCTACTGAATTCTGGTAGAAACTAAAGACCACAGTGCTGCTAAAGATCCCACAAGGCACAGGACAGCCTGTACAACAAAGAATGATCCTGTCCCTAATGTCCTTAGTGCTGGCTAAATCTGTCACATGTGGCTATAGCTGCACTGGCCAGGCCTACTCTCACAGTGATCAGTGTCATAGACATTGGAATAAGGTAGAATCACAAACAAGCTGACTTTACACATTTACTTTACCTCCCTGACTCCTGTTTCTTCATCTATAAACTGAGAATTAAAATATTACTCCCTTACACTGTTCTTACAAGGTCAATATGAGATCATTCCTATAAAACTTATAGAACCATACATGACATGTATGTTTAAAGTTGCCATTATTATTATTGCTTCTATTACTATTTGAGCAAGAAAGTTTGGATTTACTTCTTACATAAGTCAGGATAAACTTCATGGTGCTGTAGTAATGAACAACCCCAAATCACGGTGGCTCAAAAGAGAAGGGCTATTTTCTCTTTTGTATTATATGTGCACTTTAGTTTGGCAAGGGGGCTCTGTTCATAATACTTAATAATCTAGGTTTCTGACATAGCCCCCATTTTAAAGGGTGTTTCCACTCAGCCAGAGCAAAAGAAAGCTCTGGAGGGGCTTACACCGGCGAATAAAGGTTTTATCCTGGAAGAGACACACAGCACATGTGTTCATGACTCAGGGTCAGGACTAGTCACATAACCCACCCGATCCTAACAGTTACAGAATTTGAATGCTACCGTGTTAGCAGAAAGTAGGGAACTGGAAGTGTTTGCTAACAGGACAAACAAACGATCACCACAGACTTTTAGCATAAGCGTAAATGAACCACTTCTTTGGTGATGGCTGCATTTTTCAGGATGTTTATTTTCTAGGAATGTGTCACCCTAATTTACAGATTGCCTAATTATTTATATTTCACAAATACTTGCTGATGGCAGGCCCTGTGCTAGTCACTGGGAATATAATGGTAAGCAAAAAGAGATAAAATCTCTGTACTCATGTATCTTACAGACCAAATTAATTGAAAGATCTCAGCAATGAGTTTCTACTTATTAAACACTGAAGGGAAGAAACAGGGCTCTGTGGGGAAATGTGATATAGAGTAAGAATAAGGGTTAGCTAGACTTACCTAATGTTTGAGTTGGTGTGTGAAGGATGTGTACCATTCACTAGGTGAAGTAGGGAGGGACTGAGGAACTTTGGGGACAGAAGACACCGCACAAGCAGAGGCCCTCGCCAGGAGAGGGACTAAGAGTGTGAAGGGTTGAAAGCAGGTCGGTGTGGCTAGAGCAGGACCAAGGAGGGCATAGTGGCAGATGGCACTGGAATGGCAGGCAGGAACCAGGTCATGCTGATCCCTCAAGATCTGATTCTTTATCTCCACTGTGAGTAGAATGCTTTGAAGGACTTAGTGCAAAGGATTATCATATGAACCCAGATGGCATGCCCATGAACTCTGAAGTTACAAAGAAGTCCTTGTGTTTTGAAGGCTCCTGATTCCTTTCCCTCAACAGATGTGTTCTATCCTTACCTGAACCCCAGAGCCACTTTCTGAATAACAAATGTGTCCCTTTCTCTGTGTACTTCTCACATTCAAGGCGGCCTCCCACAGACTCTGAGAAGGAAATGGCATATCCACTCACAGCAGTGCAACTGCCTGTGGAGACAAAAACACTCCTAATGGGACTGATGATATATTGTTTCCTCCTGGATGTGTGGGTTGCAGTCAGCCTATCAGATGTGTGGGGTTGAACCATGTCACCTCCTTAACCTTGGAGGGTTGCAATTTCCAAATCTGCTACCCAAACTTGTTTGACTCACTGAGCCCAGCCCATCTCATAACCACATCTGAACTTGGATGAGAAGGTCTTAACAACAGTCACTCAACTGAGAAGTAATCAGGATTTACAAAGTCATATTTAAGAATCCTTCTTGGCCCTGCTTATCTTAGAGGAGAGGAGAGACATAGCCTGTTTGTTGCCCTTCAGACTGGAACAGGAAAACAGCAAGCTCTCTGGTCTTTTCTCTTTGGGTTGAAAAAATATAGTTTGGAAACTCTATAATTGTGGACGTCATTTAAACTTTGCACCCTCAGAAAAAAGTTCTAGATTTGCAGTGGGCTCCTAAACATTTAAATGGATACATTTTTTAAATGCATTTAATAACATAGGCGTCATCTAATGAGTAGGTAAAATGAGCCTGACTCTGTGCTGAGCCCTGGAAATGTGACAGGTGTGCACAGGGCAGGTGTGTCCTCTCTTCTACGGAGCTTTCATTCTGATGAGAAAAGATGAATGATAAACATGTAAATAATTAAATAAGATAATGTAGGATCAAGGAGGGGAGGAGCAATTCCTTTAGCTGGAGTAGCCAGGAGAAAAATCACTCTTAGTGAGGTGACATTTGGCCCAAGAACTAAATAATGGGAAGGAGTCAGTCATGGGCTGGATGGAGACAAGATACCTGGCAGAGAGAATGACCAGGAGAAAAGGAGTGTGGGTTGTTGTGGAGCACAGACAACAGGGAGGAAGGTGATAAGAAATGAAGCTGGAGAGGTGGCTAGGATCCAGATTTTACAGGATCTGATAGCACATGATAATGAATTTGGATTTTACCTATCAGCAACAGGACACCATGGATGAATTTTAAGCAAGGTAGTAGTAATATTGTACTTAATGCCTTGAGAAGATCATTCTGGCTGATTTGGGGAAACTGAGCTGAAGGGCAAATAAACATGGGTGTAGGGAGATTAGGTGGTCACACAAGAGATGGCGGTTTGAAGGTACAGAGAAGTTGTCAGATTCAGTGGAAAATACAGAGAAAGGACCAATAAGAATTACTACTAGCCAAAATAAGAAGTATGAGAGAAAGGAAATAAGGATGATCCGCAGGTTTATAAATATGAGTAACAGGATAGATAAAGGTGTTATTTTTAAAGAGAAGAAAAAGAACAGATGTGGGGTAGGTGGAGCTAAACTGTCTCTACTGTGCAAGTTAAATTTGATTTTTATATTAAATATCTAAGTGGACATGTTTAGGAGGCATACAAATATGTATGGAGTTCAGGGCTGGAGATATACTTTCAGTATTTAGTTGTGTAATAAGTGCCAAATATCAGAGAACTAATTTGCATTGTTACCAGAACATTTGGCCTTGTTCTCTTTTTTCATTCAACAAGTAACATGTTTACTCTGACAACATGTGATTTTCTTTACTAAACTCTAGGGGATCCAATCCCATTTTGGTTTTTATGGGCAAGCAATAGAACTTGTCATTTGTTGTTCTGTCTAGTTCTGAATGTAATGGGTCTGTTGAAAGAGGTGAATGAATTGGAGATGTTGGCATATAGTAGAAGAAAAACACAAAATCAGTCAGTTCAAATGTACACACTTTCTATGGCTATTGCTGCAAGAGTAAATGGCCCGGCTACTGAGATGTTCTGAAACAACCCAAGACAGAAGAGCTAGCTTGGTTGCCTACCCTGTGGACCTCACTAGTCTTTAAATTATCTTGGCCTACCTAGAGTTGCTCTTATGAACCATTGACATTTCTAGAATCTGCATTTATTCCACCAGGAGATTAGAAAAATCGGATCATTTGGGACATGTACACTAGATTTTCAAGACTTTGTGATGCTTTGACTCCAAGATATCCACTGCTTCAATTTACAAGTTACAAGCTACATGATAGAATTTAGATAGGCAAAGCAAGCAGATGATGAGGGACCAATATACTGTTCAGCTAATTGTTATAATAACCTATAAGTCAGATGTAAAAGGTTAAGATCGTACCATCTCTCTGCCTGGATTTTGTAATTTTTTTAAAGGTTTGGTTTTAATATAGACTAGTGGTAGAAAATAACAGTAAAGTCTTCCCGTTTGGCTGACAGTATCTAATGCTGTCTTCAGAAAATGCATTGATCTGAGTATGTAAAAAGCAAATGATATAGAATGTTGCAAGTTTGCATAAAAGTCTGGCTTCACAATTGAGGGAACTGGACCAGAAGCTTTCTGGATTTTTCTAGAAATTCTCCTACCATTTTCTACTGGACCTAGATTTACAATAATATAAGTTGAAATGTTGGACAATGCATTGTAATCTGTTGTTTACTTAATCTGTAAACAACAGATAAATGTGAATGTGCATAGTCTGATAGTGTTCTAAATACTACACTGAATTTTAAATTAGTAAACAGAATGTCTTCATTTTTTATTTTAGAAAACCTTATATATCTTCAAGTAGTGTTTATGATATTTAATGTGCGTGTGCTAATATGTAGCAGTAATTCCTAAGGTTCACATAAACTATCTTTTACTGGAATGCAGCAATAACACAGTATCTTCTGTGACTCAGACAAATGTAATATAATGAATGCTTAAGTCCCGCACTTATTAAGTCCCTTCTCATTAGTATTGGAAAGAGGAAAAAGAAGCTCCCTAAAACATATTGAAATCACAATAGACATTCATTGAATGTTGAATGAATAAATACCTCATATATATTTCTATATATTATTAATATGGGGAAATAGTAGTAAATACTTGCTATGTTTTTATAATATCTCAGGCACTGGGCTTAATATTGAGAAGGATTATCAATTTAATAGGCAAAAAAGTCATATAATGTATGCTTTATCACTACCTTGCTTTTAAAGATAAGAAAATTGACATATGGAGAGTTATAGTAATTTGCCCAAGGCCTGAGTAGAAATGAGATTCATGCAAAGGGCATTTAGAATGTTATAAATGTTCCATACAATGGCTAAATTGGAAAAAAATAATTTCATGACATGGATCTATCATATATACAAAACAACATATGTAATGTATATAGTGAGTTTAAAGATCAATCATAAAATAAATACCTATACCTAGCTTAAGAGATATGCTTTACTCTTTTTATTTAAGTTTGTACTATGGAAAATCTCTCACATGTGCTAAAGTAAGCAGGTAGTATAATGAGCCCCATGCAACTATCATCCAGCTTTCATCACCTGTCACCTAGGGAGTTATAGTCATTCATGGTTCATCTTTGTCCCCAGCCACACTCTATTCTCAGATTATTTTGAAACAGGTTTCAAACATGTTATCATCTACCTGTATTTATTTCAGTATTTATCTTTAAAAGATAGGAACTCATTAAAAAATCACTATCATTGCCAAAAAAATTATTACACCTTAAACAAATTTACAGATGTGCCTTTTTGTCTCAGGTGGACACAGGTAACCAAGTTCTTGGTGATCACAGATGAAGAATTAAACCAAACACATGGAGAGTTTATAGCAGAAAGAGAGAGAGCAGATTTATTAAGTGATAGTACACTCCACAGAACGTGGGAGCAGGCCACCTCCCAGCAGAGATTGATCTCAGGGGCTGGAGGGATTCTATTCTTATAGAGTGGATATTACCTACCTAGTTTTGGTGGAGTTTTATTGAGCACGTACAAGTATTTACATACATACTTTTACTTTAAAGCTAGTGCGCATGTGGTCTCCCATGATTTTCCTTGATTTGGCCACTGGGGAAGAGGGTTGCACAATGTTAACTTACTATAATGCTATTATAATGAAGCAGGGGTCAGGTAGCATCTTCTGCACAGGTGCAGTCATGAGTCACCATGATTCAGCACTTTTCCAGAAAGCGGGAACAACTGGTCTTAGAACAGGGTCTCTGTCCTGTATCGATGTCCTTTGTCTTAGGCCTGATGCACACCCCACAGTTCCCTACTTCCTGACTATCTCCTGCTTCATTTTCAGTAATGTCAAATATGGCCAGATTTTCCTGTTTGTGTGTGTGTTTCTGTATACAGATACAGAAATTATTTTACAGTTTGTTTGAATTGCCACACAAATGAGGTCCATATATGTGATTGAGTACAATATCTCTCAAGCCTTTTTTTAATCTATAAATAAAAACTTTTTTTAGTAAAATTTTTGCTGACTCCAGTAAACTTCAGTGCCCTACATGGCAGGATATTTTGCATCAGCAAAAACTTAAAATGTCTACAATATTGTGCTCTTAGGAGTCTTCTCTTTAGGACTCTAGCCTAACCATATCTTCTGACGTGTGTGTGTGTGTGTGTGTGTGTGTGTGTGTGTGTGTGTGTGTGTGTATCTGTGAATTTTGTCAATACTGGGGGTAATTTATTTTTTCTACCCATCTAACTGGTTTTCTTGAACCACCTGCTATTTTGTAGGCAGGCTCCTCCTCTTTGTCTTGGAAGTGCTATCTTGCTTTTCAGGAATGGATCCCTGCTCCTTTCTTCCACTTTTCCTCTTTGTCATTGAAATCACACCCCTGCAGTGGTTGTCTTTCCTAAGATTTCTTCTGGCCTCCATGAACCACAGCTAAATAGTAGTTCCAAAACAGCAACTTGGAGGACCAAGCCTTCCCTTGTTAGGAGCCCAAAATTGGCCTGATGGGGACTCTCATTCCCCAAATAATCTCTCCCAAATTATACAATATAGGGTGGCAGTATAAGCAGTTAATGGACGATGATGTAAAGATTTTTCATGCTGCATATACAATGCCTTCATTATGAAAAAGGTTTTTAATTTAGCTGTTTTGTAACTGAGAAATTAAAAATAAACTTCCAATGTTTGCTTGGATGTTTACTTGCTTTTCCTCTGTGCCAACTACCTATGAACTTGGCTACACATCAGTGTTTCAGGGCTTCCTGGTATAGTGCAGGCTTTTTTGGATGAGCCTCAATTACCTCATCTGTACAGTGGAACTAATAATAATATAATAATTCTCTAGTTGATTTAACCAAAATGAAGGTATTGGAAGGATATAGAGATTTCAGAGTCAAAGAAATAACTGGAAACTGTTTCAGAAAGGCCATAAACCTGGGTGGCTATAAGGATCTAAGAACCAGGAACTAATGAAAAGTCCTACCAGGTGACAACCCCTGAGAAGAATCAGCTCTAACTGATTTTGGGGATTCCAAGTTCCCAGAGAGTGATAGTGACCAGGGTTAGATTACAATATCCTTCCTTGTCAAGGCTCCTTAATTGACAGATTGACAGGTCCCATCACAAATAAACAGACTGAAGAAGAGGTCACTACCTAAAGGAAAAGTGTAGTCCTTTACCAGGAGAAAGAGAATTGGTCCGGGGAAAAAAGTAAGGAAGGAAGGAAGGTCATCACATTATTTCACAGAGTTTTAATAATGATTAAAGAAGATAACATAGAATTCACAGTGTCTGGCATTTGGTAAAAGTTCAATAAATGGTGAGTAGTATTATGTTATTATTGCAGTTTAATAGAGAAAATAAAGAACAATTCAGCCACGACACAAGGTTGTAGAACCATTACCAATTCCTTCATCATGAGGAGGTCCTGACAGTATAACTCTAGAATTCTCAGAATTGGCTAGGTCTGATGTTGACTCATTTGCACGCGTTAACTTTATTACTATAAGTCGTAACATTTTTCCAGTTCCTCCTTGTACAAAGTGGTGATGATAATACCACATTATGTCAGAGAACTTGTAGAGCACAATTTCTGATCAACTGTTCAGGACTTCGGAAAAGAGAAAGGGATTTTAATGGCAAACATCTCCAGCTGAGTCCAAAAGAGGAATTGAGGCAAGTTGCATACAATCCTAGTTTACATATTAAGAAGTGTTTTTTATTTATAATCCTGTCTCATTCCAAGAGGATTTTTGGCTGCTTTTGTTTTTTATAACTAGCAATGATTCAGCTCTTAACTAATCAATTTAAAGGTGCAAGCTGCTGAAAAGAAATTCAAGGGGAGCAACAAGACTTCATTTTAATTCATCATCTAAGTTAAACAGGAAAATGAGCAAAGGGCATAAACATTCCATAAATACAAATATACAGTAAGTATGTGAAAAGAATTGCAACATTGCTAATAATTAAATAAGTGTAACAGTGTCAGATTGTTTTACCTATAATATTGGCAATAATTAAAGATAAAGACTACCAATACCCAGTGCAAGAATACAGGGGACTGGCACTCTCACACCTTCCCCATGGGAATATAAATTGGCACACCCTTTCTGGAGGGCAAATAAGATGATACCTTTCAAAATTAAGTCATAAAATATCATATGATACAACAATTCCACTTCTAGTAACTGTCTACAGAAGTATTAATATATGTGATCAAAGAAATATATAGATGAATATGCATTGTTTATAAAAGTTAAAAATTAGGAACAACCAAAATGCCATCATTTGAAGAATTGTTTATAATTTTGATATAACTATACAATTGAAATTTTTGCAATTGTTAAACAATGAAGTATATTTCTCTTCTGAAATGGAAAGATGTTCAAAATACATTTTAAAGTGCAAATACTTAGCTGCAGAAAATTGATAGCATGGTTCCATTTTATAAATATATGTTTCTAGATATTTGATTTTATTATTTTCTTTTGACATTACTTAATGTTATTATAAAACAAAGTACATCAGCAATATTTAAATATTCTAGGTTTGAAAATTCATGTACACTTTTATCATTAACAGATTTTTTTAATTAAGGTATAAGTGACATTAGTTACATGTTATATGGAGACATAAGTAGGTATATAACAGTTAATTTCATGTGTACAACATAATTTGATATTTGTATAATTGTGAAATGATCATAATCATTCTAATGAATATCCATCACCACACAGTTACAATATATTTCTTGTGATGAGAATTTTTAAGATCTCTTATCAACTTTCAAGTATGCAATAGAAGATTATTAACTATAGTCACTATGTTACAGAACAGAGTGGGGGCGCTGAACAATATAAAAGATCCCCCCTTTTCTCCAGGGGTTCCTCCCCACCTACTGAATTCATTTTGCCCACTGCCTGAGGAAAGGCATCTCTTAATACCAGAGATCAGTGAAAAGGAAAGGAATTTATTATTTATTTGAAATAATACAAACTAAAGTTCCCCACAAATGTACACAGTCCTCCCGGCACCCTCCACATGGCAAAAAGGAGCACTTCCAAAGCCTTGTGGTCCTGACTCTCACTCAAGCCACATGGTCCCCACCAGACACCAAAGCTGCATGGTCCTAAACAAACATGTAGTCCCAAAAAGAGGGACTCCCAGTGGCTGCCGCACCTCCATTTAAATCCCAGAGCCAATCTTCTTCTGCAGCCTCATTTCCAGCTCCTCCCACAATTGGCCACAGCTGCCAGCATTCTGGGCAGGTGTGGCCCTGTGGTGTGGAGCCAATTATCTCCGAGCTCTTCTGGACCCCCTTACAAATCCCTATTTGGGCCCCCCTCTTGGCTGCACCCTGTTACAACTATGCTGAACAGTATATCCCTATGACTTACTTTATAACTGTAAGTTTGTACCTTTTGACCCCCTTCACCCATTTTGCCCACTCCCCTCCCACCTATGGCAATCACCAGTCTATTCTCTGATGAGCTTAAGTTTTGAGAACTTTTTGCTTTTTTCCCTTAGTTTCCACATATCACATATAAGTGAGATTATTTCTTTGTCTGACTGATATAATATTCCATCATTATATATGTATATGTGTATACACGTATCCATATATATGCCACATTTTCTTTGTGTATTCATCCATCAGTGAACACTTAAGTTGTTTCCATATCTTGGCTATTGTAAATAATGCTCCAGTAATTATAGGCATACATGTATCTTTTCAAGTTAGTGTTTTCATTTTCTTTACATAAATAACCTGAGTGAAATAACTGGATCATATGGTAGCTCTATTGTTAACTTTGGGGAGAATCTCCATATTGTTTCCCATAGTGACTGCAACCAATTTACATTCCCACCAACAGTGCATGAGAGTTCCTTTTCCTCCATGTCCTCGATAACACTTGTTATTTCCTGTCTTTTTGATAGTAACCATTCTAAGAAGTGTAAATTGATATCTCATTGTGGTTTTGATTTACATTTCCTAGATGATTACTGATGTTGAACACTTTTCATGTACCTTTGGTTATATGTATGTCTTCTTTGGAAAAAATATCTATACAGATCCTCTGCCCATTTTTTAATCAGTTTTTGGGGGGGTTTTTTTGTTTGTTTGTTCGTTTGTTTTACTATTGAGTTGCATGAGTTCTTTGTATGTTTTGGATATTAAGCCCTTATCAGATATATGGTGTGTAAATATCATCTCCCATTTGGTAGGTTGCCATTTCATTTTGTTAATGGTTTCCTTTGCTGAGCAGAAGTTTTTAGTTTGATATAGTTCCCCTTGTTTATTTTTGCTTTTGTTGTCTTTGCTTTGGGTGTCGAATCCAAAAAATATCATCACCAAGACCAATATCAATGAACTTATTGCCTATGTTTTCTTCTAGTTTTATGCTTTAAGATCTTACATTCATATCTTTAATCTATTTTGAGTTAGTTTTTGTGTGTGCTATATGATACCTGGTCCAGTTTCCTTTTTTTGCATATGGCTGTCCAGTTTTTCCAAAGCATTTATGAAAGACAAACAACAAAACAAAGAAACAAGTAAAATATAACAAAGGACAATGAAATGGAGAACGGGATGTCAGTGACCAGAGGGGAGAGGGGAGGGAATTTCAGGGGAGAAGGGAAGGGTTTACAGGAACAAATATAGAGGATACATGGACAAAACTACGGGGCTTGGAAATGGAAGGGAGGTGGGGAGGGATGGGTGGGTGGGCTGGAATGGGATTAAAAGATAGAAACTGTACTGAATAATCTAAAATAAAAAATTAAAAAAAAAAAGAAAGACAATATTCTATCCTCATCACATATTCTTGGCTTTTTTGTCTTAAATTAATTGATTACACATATGTGTTTATCCCAACATATGGGTTTATTTATGGCTACAAAGGAAAATAAGACTGAATTCCTTTGTTTTCAAAAGGATTTTACATCAAAATAGGAGCAAAATAATAGATATACATGTAGTCATTAGAATATGAAGCAACAATATGCATAATTAAATAATATATAATAAATACTGTGCAAACCTGATACAAACCAAGAGAACATTCAGTTCATTCCAAGCTGCTAGGAGTGTTGACATGAGCAAGACATGGAATTCAATCACAACAACCAGTTGTGTGACAATAGACAAGTCACTTCAGTGCCACAAGTATCAGCTTATCTCAGCTTCCTTGTAGGTGTCATTACCAAGCTGGCCAAGCTAATCACCCTAAATAGCTAATGGCACCTGATCCAGAAAGTCACAATAAAACAAGAATTTGAAACTGTTTCCCACAGGAAATTTGGGGAGACCTTAGGGGAAGTCTATAAGTTGTACTAGGATGTCCATGAACTCAACTGGGGCAAGGGGAGAAGCTGCATCTTTATTTTTACTAGCATTTACCTGAAATAGCATTTCATTTAATTATGAATGTAGACAACAAACTGTAGTCATATTAACAGATACTTTCATGCCATCCTAGTAGTTGATGAAGATATCATGAAATATTTTTATACTCATTACTATATCAAAATTACTGTAAATATTAGATTTGTTGCCAGATCTTATTATTTAATGAGTTATTAAATAAGCACATATTATTATAAAGATGTTTTGCTTTGATATCTGTATATCTTATAGAATTGGTTATCTTTGTAATCCTACATATCCCATTTTATGCACTTAAAAACATTATGATGAGAAGGGGTCAATAGGCTTCACAAGTCTGTGCCAAGAAGTTCTTTGCACCAAAGAAATTAAGTACCTCCACTTGTTTTGTGTTTGCTTTCCTGCTGCAGCCAAAACCAGTGACTAGTTTCCTGAGGAGGGGCACAAACCTCAGAAAGGTAGCAATTCACCGTAGGATCCTTACAGCAGAAGGAATAGGCACAGTGGAAACGATAAGTCAGAAACTGAAGAAAGCAATAAGCATGTGTACATAGCATTAAGCAGGGTTAGCCTGAAAGTGTCTTAATTCCTTTCTGCCTTAATAATTAATTTAAGATTCATTCCATTATTTCCTATCTTCTACCACCTCATGAAGAAATGGCCCAAACACAACTTCACAAATGTAGTGGAAGAGGTTAGAGATGGAAAGTCCAATGTTCTAGGACGTGAATCAGTGATTCTCAAACTACCTGTGCATCACCTGTAGAGCCTCTAAAAAAACGTCAGTGTGGGGAATAGGGGTAATGTGTGTTTCTGACTTGGAGAGACATGACGGGGCCTGCTAGATAGCTTAAAATATTTCATGTCTTGATCTGGGTGGTGGTTAAATGGTTGTATCTATATATTAAATTTCACTGAGCTGTACATTTAAGATTTGTACAGTTATACCTTAAGATTTTTTTTAAAAGATAATTTCTGTTCTCAAGTGAAATAAAGTACAGGTGATATTGTCACTACTGAGATATTAACATGTAACCTAGGGGACTATCTAGCTTCAGCGTCCATTCTCAGAATCACCTGGGAGTGTGTTGAAAATAATGTTTCCAGGCTGCACCCCAGAGATTCTGAATCATTAGGTTTGGCCGAGCACCTAAAAATCTGCTTAAGGAACAATAAATAGGCACATAGTAAAAGAACAATGGGCAAAGTGCTTTATATACAGTATCTAATTTAATAATAAGCAAGAACTCTAACAGTTTGCATTAAATAGCATTGAGTTCTACACAGAAGGAAACTGCAAATTGGAGATGTTAAACCATTTGTCCAGGGTTCAGATGGTAGCTGGGGAGTGGGGAATGACCTGTCTTTCATAATAACCTCAAATCTCAATGTTCATGAAAAAATGTAGTTTTGTTTTGTGCTCCCCCCAACCTGCCAACTGCTGGTGAGGGGTGGGGAGTGGGTGTGGAGGAACTGGTGTGATGGGAAGAGATGGAAAGAGAAGAAAGTAACCTGATTCTTCGGATTATTCTTTCACACATACCCTTGTTTGAGCAGGAGCTGGAAATACCCTCATAAATGAAAGCCAGTATTAACTGTGAGATGCTGGAAGACAGACTCCGGAAGCTCAGAGTTAGTTCTTGCAAGTCCTTCAAATGCCTGTGCTGTGAAAGGGAAGCTGTTCCAGCATTGGAGCTGGCTCCTCACATCCCACAGAGCTTTCTCCTGGGGCGGAGCCCCGGCAAAGAGAGAGGCTGCAAGCTAATTGTTCTGTCTGCACTTGCTTTCTGCCCAACTTTAGTCCCTCTGGCTTCCCTGAAAGTCAAAATGCTCTTACCATGCCTCTGCTCCTTTCTTTAACCTGTTTGGCTACTGCAGGTGCCACAGCTGAGTCACAAGTGATTCCACTGGGTTTCTTTGTTATGTCTGATTAGGCTCAGTCCTAATAAAGATTGGGCAACAAGTACAGTTTTCCTACAGGGTTCTACATGCCCAAATGAAGGCATTGGCACCTCTCAATGCCTTTGATCTTCCAAATATATAACTCTCTCACAAAAAGGAAGCAATGTGTAAGGGAGTGGGCTCTGGGAACAAGATGGCTGGGTTCAATCACCACCTGTATGACCTTGGGCAAATTACCTGACTTCTGGGTAGTTCACCTTTTTCCGTGAAACAGAATTAATAATAATAACAATAATAATAATAAATATACACATCACATCCTATCATGAAGAGTAAAAGAGATTTTGCATATGCAGTGCTTAGCACAATGATGGATGCATAATACACACATATACACAATACATACACTGGCAATGTGTATATATGCATACCAATACACACACAAATATACACACAACAAATATAATTATTGTTATGTCCTGGCTATGTTTTCCTTCCTCTCCCCACCTTAACACTTTCTCTATGTTCTCAACTCTACTTATACTAGTGTTGTTCAATACAAATATAATGCAAGGTATATGTTATTTTCAACTTCTAGTAGCCACATTAAATAAAGTAAAAATAAGCAGGTAAAATTAATTTTAATGATATATGTTATTCATACAGTATAACCAAAACATTATTATTTTAACATAAGATGAATATAAAATTATTACAACATCATACCTTTTTTACTAAGTCTTTGAAATCTGGAATGCATTTTCAGTTAAACACACTCAGTTTGGACTATTGACATTTTAAGTGTTCAATAGCTGCATGGGGCTAGAGGCTAATGTGATGGACAGCAAAGTCTTATCCCATCACCATCCTTCATGAAATGTACCAATCCAGTATTTCTCCTCCAGGGCCCATTTATCAGCTTTTCATTCTTTCATTCATTCAAGAAGTGTTCATTAAGTGCCTACTATGTGTCAGGCCCTATGTTAAATTTTATTAAATCAAAAGGACATAGTCCTTGTTAGAGGGTGAAGTGTGTCTCCCCAAAACTCATATTTTGAAGGCCTAACCCTTAGTGAATGTAACCCTGTTGGAGATAGAGGCTTCACAGAGCTAATCAAGTAAAAATGAGGTCTCTAGGGTGAGTCCTAATGCAGCATAAGTGGTGTTTTTATAAGAAGGGGACATTTGGATGGACACACAGGGACACCACCACGTAGGGGCAGACATCCTGTTGCGGGCAGAACGGACTGGAGAGGAGTCAGGGAGGGCCCCTTCTATGCCTCTCTGGTGGGAAATTGGGGGCAATGAGGAAAGAAGAGTGAGGTGAACTGGGAGACATGCATGCTTGTGGGCAGAAAAGAAGAAAGCCTCAGTGTGCCTCTGCAGCAGCTGCCTGGAAGGATAAAGATGCTACCATTGTGGGGAGCAAGGAACCCCAGATGACCTCACTTGGCCACTGTTACCTTACTAGACTGGGAGCATGTGACACAAATGGTGAAGAAATCCTGAAAGGTGCCATCAAATTAAGAAGGAAAACACAGCAAAGGGGTCTTTATTTTACCAGTTTTCTCCCAGAGCAACTCCTTGTCCTATTCATAGGAATATGACTTCTGCCATAGATTATTTTTAGTACATATCTGGAGTCCAAAATGTCATCAAAGTGCTGGTTTTCTGGGTTTGATTAATGTAGGTGGGTTTTTTTCTGTGTTTTTGATCATTCCACTTTACTGACTCTATTAGTAGTAAACTCCCCCTGCCCCGCCACACACACACACATACACACTGGGCTTTCACAAGTGGTACAATGAAGAGAGGAAAGTGATCTTTCTGTACTGTAATTTTTCAATTAATTAAAAGGTTGTCAGCCTATAGAACACCTACAAATGCTGTAAAAATAGACACTATTGAGTACTATTGAATATTGGATCCTCCTAGGCCTTCTGAAATTTGATGGCATCTTCTTAGAAGTTAAGGAGTGTTATGTCTGGCTGGTATTATCTTTGAACAAGTAGAAGAAACCATCCTCAATAATCCCAGCACTTGTTAATGATAACAACTGTAATTTCCATATACAAGTCCATCATCATTAACATTAACTCCAATTCAGAGTGGGCAGATGAAGGAAAGTCTGTCAGACCTCTTAGAGATTTTAATTGGGAGCACAAAAGTGAAGAAAACAGTTGTTGAAATAAATTGAACCAAAGGACACAGGAAAACTCTTAAATATCATTAAATCATATGTGAGTCAAATGGAAAATGGAATGAGCCAAATGAAAGTCAAATGTACACACACATGATTGTAGCACAGACAAGCATCTTACAGCTACAATTTACACCAAGTATTTGGTAGAACAGATGCAGAGGCTAGGGGAAGTATTTTCTCTGAGAGTAAAGAATGAAGTTACACTTTATTGCTCAAGCCAAGAGAAACATCCCTAGACACCGGACTGTGGTATCATAACATCCTATTTTTTTCTGCAGCACAAGCACAGTTATCCGCAATGGTCTTCCTTGCTTAACTTTCTTGGTTGTTGCCTTCTTTCGCCACTAGAATGTTAGCTCCATATAATCAAACCTTGTTTGATTCATTGTTCTGTGTCCTCAGTACTCAAAATCTTGCCCCACATGGAATAGGTGTCCTATGCATGGATGGAAGGAATTAATAGAGTCAGAATTAAGTTCTGCAGCATGATGACCTAGTGTCAGTTAACCTAAAATTCCCCATGTTGCCAGGAATTCACTTGTGGATACCCTACTCTAAATGAAGGAACTTGCAAAGGAACATGCTTTGCTATAATGGTGAGTCAGCTGGATTAAATATTGTGTTATGTACAACCTCTGCTCCATTGGGAGTCTTTACTCATCTTTCAAAATTGCACCTTTTGCAACTAAGGGAAATATGATCTGGCATTTCTTCTCAGTATGATTTGCCTGCTTTTCATCTTGGAGTTAACACATTGTGTGACCTTCTTAGAGTAATAGCTGTGGCACATTACCCTAAGAGCCACTGGTTCAAATCTATCTTAGAGCCCCATAATTCATTTGGATTTTCCCTGGGGTTTACCACTTCTAAGATTTTTCTCTTCAATTTACTATTAATCCCACTGAAGAAAAAAAATTAGCATCAGAATTCAATTTTAGCCTCCTAGTGGGACAGGCCAAATGTCAGTAATCTTTGAGGACTGTTGAAAGATGCTCCTGGGAGATTTCTCAAATCCACACAACTAAGTCTCCAGCTATGAGCTCTAATGCCAATGCTACACTGAAAGTCAAAAATTCCCAGTGATTTTCCTTTGAGTAACTATAGAACCATTCTCCATTACTACTGAGATGTCCCTCCCTGGATTAAATGACTTTTGGTACAAAGAGTTTGGAATCCCTTGAGCAGTTTACTACATTTTTAGAATTCATTAGGTAGGGTCACTTAGTTGGTGGTGTAAACCATTTCAGCAAAACTCCTAAAGGTGAACCAGAGTATTCACACATGAATTCATTTAAAGAACAAGCTGTGTTAATACGTCATAAATAATTCTACTGTCAACATTTTACAAGCTTTTAATAAGTTTGTTACATAATGGGAATTACCTCTACAAGAAGATTTATGTGAACAGAATGCTGACATCATAATGGAGTGACCAAGAGCATGGGCTCTGGGGCCAGGATGTCATAGCTTAAATTCCACCTGCTGGCTATGTCATCCTAGTCAAGAGATTCCCCTCTCTATGCCTCAGTTTCTTCATCCATGAAATGGGGCAAAGGGTGGTAACTACTGCATAGAATTATTGTGAGAATTAAATGAGATAATTTAATGGAAGTGTTTTAAATTTACATTAATCAAAATTACATAAAAGTTAAATCAATAACTTACACCAGTCCTATTTCAAGTGTTCAATATTTATGTGTAGAGACTTCTCGCCAAGATGGAGGCATAGGTAGACACACTGTGCCTCCTCGCACAACCAAAATAAGGACAACAAAAATTTATAAGCAAAAAAATAACCAGTACTGACAGAAAATTGAACTGTATGGAAGTCCAACAACCAAGGAGTTAAAGTAGAAACATTCATCCAGACTGGTAGGAGGGGCAGAGTCGGGTGGCTGGGCGGAGAGGGGTGACAACAAAAAAAGTAAAAAGCAGTGGCAGGGAGACCCTGGTCGCACAAGGCAGCAGCTGGCAGACCCCCGGTATGCAGGCGGTGACTGGGGGACCCTGGGCGCACGGGGCGGCAGCGTGAAGATTGTGGAGGGGCGCTGGCAAGCAAGGTGGTTGGTGGCCTGAGCAGTCCCATATTCACGTGCAGATAAACCAGGTGAAACTGGAGAGTGAGACACACTGCACAACCCAGGGCCCCAGCACGGGAAAATAAAGCCTCAAAACACTGATTGGAAACACCTGTGGGGATTGAGGTGCAGGAAGAAACTCCCAGCCTCACAGAAGAGTTCATTGGAAAGACCCACAGGGCCCTAGAATGTACACAAACCCACCCACCTGGGAATCAGCACCAGAAGGGCCCAGTTTGCTTGGGGGAAGTGGCAGAAGGGACTAGAATCTGGCAGAGAGCAGAGCAAGCGCCATTGTTCCCTCTCAGATCCCTGCCCCATATACAGCATCACAACGCAACAACTGGGTTGCCCCACCCTGATGAACACCTAAGGCTCTACCCCTCACTATGTAACAGGCACATCAAGACAAAAAAATGACCCAAGTGAAAGAACACATCAAAGCTACAGAAAAAAATACAACTAAGCGATGAAGAGATAGCCTACCTATCAGATGCACAGTTCAAAGCACTGGTGATCAGGATACTCACAGAATTGGTTGATTTTGGTCACAAACTAGATGAAAAAATGAAGGCTACAATAAGTGAAATGAAGAAAAATGCACAGGGAACCAATAGTGATGGAATGAAAGATGGATCTCACATCAATGGAGTGGACCAGAAGGAAGAAAAAAACATACAATCAGAAAAGAATGAAGAAATAAGAATTTTAAAAAATGAGGAGAGTCTTAGGAACCTCCAGGACATCTTTAAACATTCCAACATCCGAATTATAGGGGTACCAGAAGGAGAAGAGGAAGAGCAACAAGTGGAAAAGTTATTGGAACAAATAACAAAGGAGAACTTCCCCAATCTGGCAAAGGAAATAGACTTCCAGGAAGTCCAGGAAGCTCAGAGAATCCCAAAGAAGTTGGACCCAAGGAGGAACACACCAAGGCACATCATAATTACATTAGCCAAGGTAAAAATGAAGGAGAGAATCCTAGAAGCAGCAAGAAATAAAAAGAAAGTAACCTACAAAGGAGTCCCCATCAGACTGTCAGCTGATTTCTCAAAAGAGACGCAGGCAAGAAGGGGCTGGAAAGAAGTATTCCAAGTCATGAAAGGCAAGGACCTACATCCCAGATTGCTCTATCCAGCAAAGTTTTCATTTAGAATGGAAGGGCAGATCAAGTGCTTCTCAGGTAACGTCAAGTTAAAGGAGTTCATCATCACCAAGCCCTTATTATATGAAATGTTAAAGGGACTTATCTAAGAAAAAGAAGATAAAAAACATGTACAGTACAATGACAGTAAACTCACAATTATTAAAAACCACACCTAAAACAAAAACAAAAACTAACCTAGCAAACAACTAGAACAGGAACAGAACCACAGAAATGGAGAACACACAGAGGGTTATCAACAGGGGAGTGGGAAGGAGAGGAGGAAAAGGCACAGAGAATAAGTAGCATAAATGGTAGGTAGAAAATAAACAGGGGGAGGGTAAGAATAGTATGGGCAATGTAGAAGTTGAAGAAATTATAAGTATGAAATGTGGACATGGACTAAAGAGGGGGATGTGGGTAGGAGAGGGTGTGCAGGGCGTGAAGGGGGAAATGGGATAATTGTAATAGCATAATCAATAAAATATATTTTTAAAAAACAGTTATGTGTAAATAGCAGTTACAATATTGAGCAATGAAGATCAAACATTTTCATCATCTCAGAAGGTGCTATTGGATAGAGATGGCCAGAAACAAAATCATCTTAATAACTCCTACATTTTCTTTGCTTTTTTCCATTGAGTCACTAGGTACTTCTGAGTCTGTATTTTTCATGGTGGTTCCCTTTTCTGTATTCTTATCATTAACAATCCATTTACTCCTTGATGATACAGCTCAGCTGGTCTCCCAATGACTTGCCTCCTCTCAGGCATCCTCTGGAGCTTCCCCAGGCTGAGCCCCACAGCACTTGCTTCATTCTTCCCCTGTGGAGCTCAGCCCATAGAATTGTGAGTGGTCACTTGGACCTTAGTCTTCATGATCGTCAAAGGCAGAAACCATATTTTGTTTATTTTGTG
Source organism: Trachops cirrhosus (assembly GCA_028533065.1). Classification (NCBI taxonomy): domain Eukaryota; kingdom Metazoa; phylum Chordata; class Mammalia; order Chiroptera; family Phyllostomidae; genus Trachops; species Trachops cirrhosus. The sequence goes on along the minus strand of CM052544.1, from coordinate 50,339,728 downwards.
TCTCCCACAAACCTTGGCGTGTAATAGGCATTTAAACATTTGCATGAATGAATGAGTTCATGACTAAATGAACAAAACTTCCTCTGCCTGGGAACAGGAGGCTATATCTAGTTTTTAGACATTCTACAAAGCATCCTGCTCTAAACTGCTTTTGCGCCCTGAAGCAGTGCCTACAGGCTTGAACCTATAGGTACCTGCTGTGAAATCAGATGACAAGCAGGGCATCTCCTCCAAGCATCATTTTTCTTTGGCTTTTCATAGAGACTCCCCAGTAGTTTCATGATCCCTTGAGGAGGCCAGGAGCTATGCTCCTATCCACATTCTATTCATACCTGAGCTTTTAAGTAGGGTAGCTCTGGGCCCCTTTACTGGGATCTTTTATTCCTGGACTCTCACCCCTTACAATTGCCATCACTAATAATAACTTTTCCCCAAAGTAGCTGATCTCTCTCACATCTTAGAAGAGTGATGTGAGTGAGAAGCAGTTTCTGGCATCACATTAAGGTTTCCCATGCTGCCTCTTTTACTTGCTAGCTGTGTAGCCTTGGGGACATTATTTAAGAATCTGTGCCATTTTCTCAACTATAAACCAATCCCTTATAGAGTTAGTGTGAGAATTAAGGGAGACAAAGCATATGAACTTAAGTATACTGCCTGACACATGGTAAAAGCTAAATAGAGATTATAGTGTTAGTCCTAGAATTCTCGTTTAATGACACCAATGAATCATAGGATTAGCTCCCCAATTCCTCCCTTTAAAATGCAAAAATCATCTGGAATAGAAGTGAGCCACTATTGGGGATTGAGTTATGATAATTACAATAAGAACTAAGATTTATGAAAGGAGCATATACTGTGTACCAGACACTACCAAACGGCTGACCTGCATTATCTAATTTAATCCTTGGAGGAATCCAAGAAAGAGGACAACCAAGGTGAAAACCACAGTGCCTTCTTATGACCTAGTCTCTAAAGTCACAAATTCTCACTTCTGCTGAATTCTATTCCTTGGAAGCCTGTCATTAAGTCCAGCCAACATTCCAGGATTAGGGGAAGAATTAAGCTCCACCTCTTAAATGGAAGACTTTCAATGATTTTGTAGACATATTTTTAAAACCACCACAAATATAAGATCTATTGCTTACTTGAGTTTGTGATCTAAAGAGCTTGAAAGTCATTTCTCTAGGCTGACTATATTATCTAATTTATCAGATAGGAATCATGGGTTTGTAGTATGTAGAGATAGAAGACCTATAGAGATCATACAAACCTTTAAAATAGGGTTGGCAAAGTTTTTCAGTTAAGGATTGGTTAGTAAATATTTCAGGCTTTGCAAGCCATGAGATCTGTGTTGCAATGACTCAAGTCTGCTACAGTAGTACAAAAGCAGCCACAGGCAATATGTAAACTACCAAGTATTGAATATGTCTGTGTACCAACAAAACTTTATGAAAACAGACCACTGGCCAGATTTTACCTATGGCATATAAAGTTTTTCAACACTTGACCTAGACAATATTTATCAACTCTGGCTTTATAATAGACTAAAGAGGATGGTTTTCTTGATGACCAATGTCTAGGCCACAACTCAATTAAGTCAGAATCTCAGGCCTTGAGAACCCAGATATCACTATTTTTTTAAAGCTTCCCAGGTGATATCCAACTGAGCCAGCATTAAAAAAAGTTACTGGGGTAGGAGGTGATAACTCTACTTAAGGCAATGGAGGCCCAGCAGGGTGAAACATAAAACCCTGAATCACGCCTACATTGACTGTCAGTGCCAGGATGAGTGATATTCACCAGAAAAAGGAGTCCCACGTTGCTGCATTTGTGTAGTCATTCACCATTGGTAACTAAGTGTGAGATGTTGCCTGCACAGGACATACCTGAAAGGCTTCCAGAAAAATTGTGCTGCTGAGGAAAAAGTGTGAAGGAACTTGAATGCAAAGACAAGTGTGGGGCCTGAATTCACCACTTAGTGACTTTGGGCAAATAGGTTCTCCCCTCCAGTTCTCTCTTTTCTATCCATGACATAACAGCAAGGAGTCTTGAACATTTATTGTATAAGGCAATATGCTAAGTGATTTTTAAAGCACTTTCTCTTTCTTGACCATTAGAATAGCACTATGAGGTCAGCAATGCATTTTTGAAGAGGAAACTAAGAATCAAACTATTTAAGTAACTTGCTCAAGATCCCATAACTAAGAAGAGATTGAGCCAGGATTCAAACTTGTCTTTCTGTCTCCAACGCCCATGTACTTAACTGCCTTGCTATATCTCTCATGGTTATTGTAAGGATCGAATCAAATAATCTATGAAAATGCATTACAAGCTCTAAAGCACTGTGCATATATCAGGCATTACTATAGAAGGACAGTTTTCACATCCAAGGATATCAGTGAGAGGTGCTCTGGAAATATTATCTACCAGGATATCTTCACATGCAAAAAGTCCTGTTCTGGTCAGCCAGCTCCACAGCCCCTGCTGATGGGGAAGCCTCTCCAGACCACTACACCACAGAGATGGCGATGCAGCCTCTGCTCTCACAGTGCCATACTAATGAGTACAGGCAGGCCATTGGGCCTCGAGTTGACCAGGTCTCTGTCTTCCCGCTCCTGCCACAGGACACCTTTAATAAGGTGTCATTAATAAGGTGTCACAGGTCATTAATAAGATTGGTGTCCCATCTCCATATTGTTTGGGATAGCCTGTTAATTAAATGAATTGGCTCCCTTTGCCAACAGGCCTTCCCCTGGCTGTGTCACTTCTCTTCTAAACAAGGTTGAAAGCTGCTCTTTGAGGCTCTGGCACTACCACTACTGTCAATCTGTCTGCTCATATTAGTCAGAACCGGTCAGGAGACAAACTAGTTATTTAAACAGAGAGAATTTACCATAAAGGACTGCTAGCTAGTTATAAATTTGTTAACTAAGTAACTCAGAAGGCAAAAGAGAGAACTTGAAGATATCATAGAGGCTGCAGGAAGCAGCCACCACCCCTAGAGTTGCGCGAACAACAACAAAGACAATGGGGTTAAGGTAGGTGGCACACAGAGCTGAAACTCAGACCTCTGAGGAGAGTGCTGGGAATGGATGCTGGTCCCGCCATGTGAGGACAGCCATCTATGAACCAGGAAGCAGACCTTTACCAGACACAGAATCTGAGTGCCTTGGTCTTGGGCTTCCCAGCCCCAGAACTGTGAGAAACAGATTTCCGTTGTTTAAAAACTACTCAATTTATAGCAGCTTGAACAGACAAAGATACCCCTGAATGTAGCTCTTCCTATGGTTCCTACATGGACATCTACTCTGTCTCTTTACAGTCTCTTCACCTCAGTGACCTTCCTTTCAGTGGTATCAACTGCCTTTTCTATTCAGGGTGATTCCCAATTCCTTACCCTTTGCTCCAGTGTCCCCTTATGTCCTAATCTCATATTTTCAACTAACCTGCCCAGTATTCTTAACACATCCAGAACAAGCTCATCACTCACCTCAACACATTAGTTTCTTCTCATAGTTTTCCAGTTTCTGATGTCATGCACTGAGGAAGTTAGAACAAAAACCTCAAAGTGTTATCACCTTCACCCCAGATCTAAGTTGCTGCCACCCAAACCTGGGGCAGACCCTTGTCACCTTGCACCTCTAGTACTGTAGTCACCTGCTGACTCTGTTCTATCTATGACATTCTTCCTTTTTCCTATGTAGTGTGGTTCTCATGTCCAAACTGGGATATAGTTTTGATCATGTCTCTCACTCCCTGGCCCAAAAAACTTTTAAAGTCTTCCCATATCAAAAGGAAAGGATCATGAGCGTAAATGCTGACAGAGCTCATAAAAATGAGTAAAGTGAGTTTGGTGTAAGAAAATTCAACTTGATTTTTCATGACCCAGGGTATAGAAAAACATAATACAACCATGCATTTTTCTTGGAGATTATGATTATCTATCATAAGAAAAATCTGACAATAAATCAGAACTCCTTTTTTTCCTGAGTGTGTTGTGAACACAATAGTCAGTGGTGGGAACTCTGGCCCACTGAAGAGTAAACCCTTTCACAGTGCCAGCTCTTCTTGGGCACCAGTTTCAGCAGGATCTTAGACCCACTGTTAAGAGGTCTTCTAGAATTTTAACAGAGGCTTAAAATCTCAATTAAAAAATATGTCATAGAACAACCAAAGCATATTTTCACTCCAAACTGGCAAATGAAGTGCTTGTTTGGAACAGTAGTCTAAAAAAGAATCAATGCTCTTCCCTGCTAAAATGCTCATTACTGTTCTCCACCAGTTTTGCCTTGGTCAAACCAGGCTCATCATCTTTCTAAACTTGCTGTGAGCTTTCCCACCACCATGCTTTGCTTATGCTGTTTCTTCCACCTGGAATGCCCTCTCATCTCACCCCTCTTTGCCACATTTTGAAGTCTCATCCATTCTGCCTATCTCAGGAACTATTTCTTCCTTGAAGCTTTTCCAGCTGTTCACAGGAAAATGGATTTCCTGGAAAAGATACCCAAGGAGTTATTAGTACATTTGTGTGAATCGATTTATCAACAAGAAGCACTTAAGGACTTGAAAGATTAGGAAATGGATCTGATAACTTCTGGTGGCTTGGCAAAAAGAAATTCCATAGTGTCAAGTGCATAATGTCCAAAGGATTATACAAAGACATCATCCAAATACAAATTAATATGCTATTGTTGCTTCATGCCTTATAACTCTTCTCCTGAGAGTGATGGAGAATTGACTACCTTTTATTTTTTTAACTGTTGTTCAATTACAGTTGTCCCCATTTCCCCCTGATTACTCTCCCCTGGCCTACCCACCCCCCATCTCCCACATTCAGTCCCCCCATTGTCTTTGTCCATGGGTCCTTTATTCATGTTCCTTGAGTGACCCTTCCCCTTCTGTCCCAATTATTGACTACCTTTTTAGAAGTCAGTGATTCAGTTACCACTCTGCAAGCCCTCAGGCACTGACATGCAAGTCAAGGTCTTGGCTAATGCCCAACCTGTATTTCTAGGCATCAGTTTTCTTCTTCCACACTTTCACAGCAGTTGGAGGTCATTATCTCAAGATGACATTCTATTCTCTTGGCATTATAGCTTAATTATGCTTACATTATGATTTTAAAGTCCATTGTATACAGTCTCTTTAGAGTCACAGTTCATATTATATATAAGGCAAGTGTTTATAAGCTACCTAAGGTAATAACTGAAAAAAAAATGTAAGAGAGGAATGCATATTTTTCAGCTCAGGTGCAGCATGGAAAAATTAATTACACTGTTTTGCCTAGAGAAAACACTCTACTGCTTGGATGAAATCAAATGTCAGTTCGTTCTTATTCAAGATGTATTCATTTTTAGGACTTGGAAATTTTTCTACAAATAAATATTACTAAAACTCTTAAAAGTTGTCAAGTCAGAGCCTAGTAACAAAGGAAGTCAAAAGAAACATTGACTGTTCTACTATTATTCTTATTCATACTCTGAAAAGATTTTTTTTCTGAGAAACTTTAGAGAAATTTGTTGAAAGTGTCATCTCAATTCTTCTTTTCTCATATCACCTCTCAGTGCTACTCATGGACTCCTTGAGGACAGCGGGTTACAGTATCACCAGTTCCTTCTGATCTAGACATTCTGGGGGCTCTGTTATCCATTGTGCAAGTTGTTCATGAGAAGAGAAGGCAAGATGCCATGGGACCTCTGGGCATGTCAAATTTCTAAAATGTCATCCCAAGAAAAGCCTTTCAAAAATGGAAAGCTTCCCTACAATTTAAGTGACAAGAGATAATGACAAACTAAAACAGGAAGATGGTTACAAATATTGAGAGCAAACATAAAATGAGACTGTTGGCTAGCTGGAGGATGAGAAGAGGTGCCACCTTCTAGAGCAAATGGAATACCACATATGGAAGGCAAGCCTGGAGGTGAAGGCCTGAATCTGCCTGCACCTTCCTGTTTGCATGGCATACAGTAGGCACTTCCTAAATACTGGATGACCTGAATAAAAATGAGAACACAGCAACATCTCCCTGGTCACTTACTGGTCACTTCTGGTATATTCATTAGTCACAACAATGCTGTTAGGTAGAGATTGTTATACCCATTTTAGAGATGAGGGACTGAGGGCCACAAAATTTAATTAGCTCAGTAGTTCTCAGCTGAGGTAATTTGATGCCTAGGGGACATTTGCCAATGTCTTAGAGACATTTTTGGTTATCATAACGTGAAGGAGTGTCACCAGCTTCTGGTAGGGGGAGACCATGTATGCTACTAAACATTTACAATGGGTTAGGACGGCCCTCCAACAAAACTATCCATTCCAAATGTTAGTAGTGCTGAGACTGAGAAACCTTGATGAACTAATGTAAACTTTTGATAAGATCCTGACCTCTGTTCACAAATATAGTCTCCTAACCATAGTGCTTTACCCTCCACCAGTGTAATGTAATTATGCACCTAGCACAGTGTGTGCTCACTAAATAGTTATTGAATGAATGAATAATGGGATTAGATGCATGACTGACTTTGGGAGTTTTTCTTTACCTTTCTGGGCCTCAGTTTTCTCAACTGTAAAATGAGTTTGACATATTTCAGTTCCACCCACTTCACAGTAGAGCTGCTTCCACTTGCTGCACATTTTGTAGTTCAGGTGAGATAGTGTCTTTGAAAAGTTCTTTGTAATTTGTAAAAAACAAAAAGGAGGGGAGGAGGATTTTTTCCATATACATGTTAAGATAGAAGTGAAAAATGTAAAGGGTAACAAGGAAACAGCAATAAAATCTTTTAATGCATAACATTGAAATTTAAGGACAAGATTTCAAAATGCACAACAGATAATATTAACAGAAGAAGTAGTCATGGTACCCCTGAAAATGGAAAATGTTCAAGCTAATCTATCCTAGTCCTATATTCCTGGTACCCTGAGGTCTCACAGGCCTCCTTTCTTTTTACTTAACTTCTTGTCACTTAATTTAAAAAGAAAGAAAGAAAGAAATTCCTTTAGTTGGCAGCAGTTAAGAGCTTTTTCTTAGAATTTATAACAGTATCCTAATAAAATGCCCCTGGCTGTTGACAAAAATCATTTCTATTTGAATTAGATGGCACTTTGCAGTATCTCCTGCCTCATTTGGAACTTTCTCACAAATTCCCCAAGGAGGTCAATATGAACTTACAAACCTATAAACTGATATTGAGGACAGTGAGTGGGGAATCTTTGCCATTTTAAATTTTTCACTGACATTGGCCCTTTAGAAAAACAAGAACAGATGGGAAAGATTTGTTGCCCTTTTTGGGTCCCCTCATGACCCTAATCTACACAGACAAGACTGTTGATCTCTTTTCTCTGACATAAACAAAGCTCCTCCTGCTGTTTGAGGGGCAAGTCTTTAACATAAAGGAAGCAGCCCATTGCTGATGTCGTTCCCAAGCTGTAGTGACAGCTGCACAGCTGGATTGCTTGGTGGCAACCCACAGCCATCACCATTAGCACAATTATGCTACTAAGAACTAGCATGAGGCCTGAATATTCCGCGCATTACTGCATGGAAGGAACACCAACCAAAGGGCATATGTAGTAATGACAAATCCTCTAGTCTCTGATGGCTTATAATTCATTTCTGCCTAATTACCCAGTAAACTCTGGGATACTTCCTAAGTGGAAGATACTATCAAAATGTATAATGTTAAACAGATGATCATTTTGAAATACATGCTAAAATACAAATAAGTTGTACTGCACCTATTTTGAGCCACTAAGACAAGCTAGGCAAGGTATCATGGTGAAATACAGTTCATAAACAGGACATTCAAAGAGGCAAACACAGAAACAATAAAGTGATAAATCTTCAAGTATATGCTATTATGAAACCTTTGTCAGCAAACTAGTCATTTTTTAAATGAATTATGACTTATAATGTACACTAACCACAATTGCCCAAAAAGAAAAAAAAAAGCTTCAGAAATTCAAGGTAAGTATCTCTCAGGTTCACAGTTAACATATATGTGTTTTTATTGTTTGGGACGAAAGATACCTTCCTGCTCACTGAACTCAGCTGATCCATGGATGTCTTCCCCTGCCTCACTTTCTGAGATAATTTTAAACAAAAATTTTATTGTTATTTTCCCTCTGTAGGAAGGCCAGGTATTTTATGCTACTGAAATGTTATATCAAGAAAAGTAAATTGCTCTTTTGTTAGCTAAACACATGTAGGGGTTTTTTTTTTCATTCACCAGAATGCAGTTAACTTATTCTCTTAGCATCTCTCTTCCTCTGTAGTCTTCCTCACTACCACCTTCTACCTGTGTCAACAAGTCACTTCACACTTTAGACTTCAATTTACTAAGTTCAGTTTACTAATCTTTAAATTGTAATGTTATGATTAGATTATTTTTAAGCCACCTTCTCTTCCAAATAGCATCATCCACTCTTTGATCTATATGGTATGTTTATATTCCACCAAATCCTTCCATGAAAAGTCTAGTAATTGTTTGCTTGATTATGTATTCCTTTAGTTTTTTAACTTTTTTTATTGATTTGAAAGATAGAAACATTGAGTTATTGTTCCACTTACTTATGTACTCATCGGCAGCTTTTCATGTGTGCCCTAGCTGGGAATTGAGCCTACAAACCCGACATATCAGGATGATGCTCTAACCAACTGAGCTACCCAGCCAGGGCCTGTATTCCTTTATTCTTGATCATGTGTGTCAGGAATGTGTGTATGTGTGCATAAGTGCATGTTAGCATGTCAGGTTGATTACCTGTGAGCACTGGTTAGCTTTATTCTGCTCCATAGCCACATCAGACCTTGGTGACCACCTTACATGCTATTAATTATAAAAACTGAACAAAAGAAGTATTTATAAAGGCAAAAAATATCACTACTCTACTTATACTCTATCTCTTATTTTTAAAGAAGGGGGATTAAATAACTTGTTTATTTTAAAATAACATTTTTAAAAACCAGAAAGCTACATAGAAGGAAACAAACAGTCCCTGAAATTGTTCTGTTTTAGTTATCTGTCACTACATAACAAAGTACCCCAGAATTCTGGCCTAAAAGATCAACCATTTTATCATTTCTCATGATTCCATGGGTCAGCTGGGCTTTGATGGGTGGTTCATCTGCTCTCTGTAGTAACAGCTGGGATTGCAATGACCTGCAGCATCCAAGGAGCTAGAAAATCGAAGAGGGCTTACTTTCACCGTGGCAGTTTGCACTGCCCATCTTCACAGAGAACTTCAGTTCTTACACAGCCTTCCCATGCATGTTGGGCTTTTCACAGCATGGCAGCTGGCACTATGAGACAGGAAATAGAAGCTTCCAGCCCACCTAAAGTCTGGCCTCAGAAGTTCCAGAACAAAATTGAGCTACGTCCTGTTGGCCAAGGCCAATTACAAAGCCAACCCAAATTCAAGGGGAAGGGAATTCGATTCTACCTCCTGAAACCAGGAGTGGCACTTACCTACAGGGAGGAGAGGCTTGTTAGAAGTCATTTTGGAGACTATTCACTACTATCTAATACTTCTCTGTCTTTACAGGTATATTTCAGTGTCAGATATAAACTTTTTAAAGTGCTGTGCAGTTGTATTTAGCAGTAGATTTTTTTGAAACAAAATGTTTATTGCATTAAAGTCTTGATCTTCTCTGCCTGAAGTGAGGCTGGACAATGTGAAACCCTACCCTTGCCTTCTATGCAGCCCTCCTCTGTGGCTCTGACAGACCTACAGGGAACCCCAGGACATAGTAGAACACAATTCAGAAAACACTGATTCCAGATGTGAACCAAAAACACGTAAATATCATCAAACCATTCAACAAACTGTCTAAACTAATAATTAAGGGAAGTGGGGAGAGGAGATAATAATGACAAAGTAATGTAAGTTGGATAACAGAATAGAAGTAAATGATTTAGCAACCCCAAAGAAACATAATCCTAAACCAGCAACAAGGAAATCTGAGTACTCTGTTATGTATGTGTCCTTAAATAGTTTGGGAATTGGTGCCACTATGTATCTCTAGAAATGGGGTCAAAGAAATAGCTAAAAATAAGCACTTGTTGAAAGTCAAAGAACAGTTGCTATCCTCAAAACTCCAACCACACCCTGCCTGGAAAAGGCTGAAGAGGATAGACACAGGGTCTCTGGGTGGGTATACCAGGCACAGTTGAGACTGTAGATAAAATAGTGAACCCGGAGTAACTGGGCAGATGCAAACTGGATGTTGAGAACTTCAGCTTTCTTCTGCTGCATAGTAGCCTGATACTGAAAATCAGGCCTTTATCCTCCAAGCAGGAGACAGGAAGCATCTTCTCTGGGGAATCTGTAGCATTCAGTAGGTCATATCTGGAAACTGCAACATTGGGGGTTGTTCCCCAAATAAACCACCTAGATAATCCTAAGTGAAGCTCAGTGTTGAAAGCTCCCTTAAGTTCTCAATATTTCCAACTAGATTTTTAGCTCCCAGCTCCCTCCGTAGAAATGACCAGAAACCAAAGATTACCATACCTCTGAGGAAAGCCTCTGACATTTGAAAGACAGAGACCAAAAGGAAAATCAAAGGCAACGTGGAGGACACATAAACAACAAGAGAGAAAAAAATGTCAACAGATGTTAACATCCTTGGTAGTATCAGAAAAGATATTGCAATCATGAAACAAGACAATGTATCACAGAAAAAGAAACATTTGTAGAACAATATAGTACCCTTGGAAATTAGAAACTTTGATAACAACAGTTAAAAATCAATAGAAGGGTGGAAATATGAATTGAGAAAAGCTTCTAGAATATGAAGCAAAAACTTAAAAAAAGTTTCAAACTAGAAAAGAAATCATAAGAAAATAAGAGCCCTGGCTGGTGTGGCTCAGTGGATTGATCACCAGCCTGTGAACCAAAGGGTCACTGGTTCAATTCCCAGTGAGGCATATGCCTAGGTTGCAGGCCAGAACCTCAGCAGGGAGTGCATGAGAGGCAACCACACACTGATGTTTCTAACCCTAACCTTCCCCTCTCTAAAAATAGATAAACAAAATCTTTCAAAAAAAAAGAAAGAAGAAAAGAAAGTAAGATAACCAAGTCCAAGAGCTTCATCATCTAACTAAATGAGAGAAGTTCCAGATATAGGGACCAGAGAAAATGAAAGTAAGAAAGTAATCAGTGAAAGAATTCAACGTAGTTTCAACATAACTAAAGGAAATAAGATTCCAGATTGAAAGGTCCCATTAAGAGCTCAGCACAATGGATGAAAACAAATCCATACCAAAATACTTTAGAGTGAAACTTTAGAACATCAGGAACAAAGAAGAATCTTCAAGCTTCAGGAGAGGTGGGTGGATAGGTGAGAGAAATAGGTTTAAATAACTAGGACAAGGGCTCTGAGAATGCCATTGCATTACACCAAGGTTGCAGGTTTCATCTCCAGCAAGGGCATATACAACAACCTATGAATGCATAAATAAGTGGAACAATAAATGGATGTTTCTCTTCTCTCTCTCCCCCCACCTACCTCTGTCTCTAAAAATCAATAAATTTAAGAAAATTAAAAATAACTAAAAAATATTCTGGGACTTTTTGATAGCAACACTGTAAGCTAGAAAGCAAGGAAGTAAAATTTTCAAATTGATAGGGATTAATAATTTTCAATTTAAAATGCCACATACCCAGCTAAACTATCTATAAAGTTTAAAGAAACAAAAATGTATTTTAAGAAATTATGTCTTAAAAAATTATGTCCCATGTATCCATTCTTAGAAAACTACTAAAGGGAGTTTTCCACCAAAATAGGGAAGTAAGCCAAGAAATAGGAATACTTAACATAAAGAATGAGGAAAGCTAACACAGGACAGGAGAGAAGTGAAGGGAATTCCCCCCTCCTCAGAAACTTCGCAGGGAGAATCCCAGGATGAAATCTATGTATCAGTTGTAGAAGACAACCAGTCCTGTTCGGAGCAGATCAGAACACTCTAAGAAAGGTTTCCTTAGGAAGATAAAACTGATGGGATAACTGAGGAATCTGAACATTCCTCAGAATGTTCACTGGCACATCTCCAGAGAAAAGTTAGGATCAGTGAATAATTTAGGATTGAATAAGTAGTAAGTACATAGAAGAAATTAACTCCAAGGAACACAGAAAGCTGTGCAAGAAAGGAAAAGTAATTCCTAGTTCACTAATGCTTTCACAGTGATAATAATGCAAATTCCAACCCAAGTCTGACTCCACAGTCAGAATTCTTAATTTAACTATGCTATACTGAACTCAAAAGCAGTTTTAATTTCCATGTTATCTGCTATGGTCTCCAGTTAAAAAATGAAACCAAGACAACTGATATTTGATGGGAGAAGCCAAGGGACATGTTAAGCTACTCATTTCTTGAGATTCTTTGAAATGTCCTCCCAAAGCAAGTTCATTCACCAGAAGGCTATACACAAGGGCTGTTCCCCTGGGTTTCTTTGGAAATCTTCACAAAACTTCCCTTTATACCTCAGTTTTTCTTGAGAATGGATGTGAAAAATGGCCATAAGAGGATTGTTTCTGCATTGTCCTGACACTGCTCCCACTGACATCAGCTAATGTGGAGTTCTGTGTCCCCTTTGCAAATGGTCCAGTGGTAGATTCCTCTCAGAATTCAGAACTAGCAGTTTTGAAATGTGATTATGAAAAAAAGTTATTTGTCATGTTCCTCATTTTGCCTTTGGTAATTAGAAATTCATAGTCCTGTTTCTGCTCAATTTCAGTAATTTTCCTTAGCCTATATTTTTTAGTGAAATTATCATTGCCACCTTTTCAACCAATTCTTGTCCTTTTTGGCCTTGTTCATAGAGGTTTAATGCATCCATGGCTTCTTGGAAACCACCTAATTCTTTTTTTTTAAACTTACTTTATTGTTGTTCAATTACAGTTGTCTGCATTTTCCACCCAGCACTTGCCCCCAGCCCAGCCAAACCCACCTCCCTCCCTTGCTTCCACTCTCCCCCTTGGTTTTGTCCATGTGTCCTTTATAGTAGTTCCTGAAAACCCTTCCCCGCACTGTCCCCTCCCCTCACCCCTCTGGCTATTGTTAGATTATTCTTAATTTCAATGTCTCTGGTTATATTTTTTTGCTTTTTTCTTTTGTTGATTATGTTGCAGTTACAGGTGAGAGCATATGGTAATTGTCCCTCACCACCTGGCTTATTTCACTTAGGATAATGCTCTCCAGTTCCATCCATGCTTTTGCAAAGGGTAGGAGCTCCTTCTTTCTCTCGGCTGCATAGAATTCCATTGTGTAAATGTACCTTAATTTTTTGATTTACTCATTTACTGATGAGCACTTAGGTTGCTTCCAGCACTTGGCTGTTGTAAATTGTGCTGCTATGAACATTGGGGTGCATAGGTTCTTTTGGATTGATGTTTCAGGGCTCTTAGGGTATAATCCCAGCAGTGGAATTGCTGGGTCAAAAGGCAGTTCCATTTTTAGTTCTCTGAGGAAATTCCATACTGTTTTTCCACAGTGGCTGCACCAGTCTGCATTACCACTGACAGTGTACTAGCGTTCCCTTTTCTCCGCATCCTCTCCAACCCTTGCTTGCTGATTTGTTTATGTTGGTCATTCTGAGGGGTGTGAGGTGGTATCTCATTGTGGTTTTAATTTGCATCTCTCTGATGGCTAGTGATGCTGAGCATCTTCTCATCTGTCTCTGGGCCCTCTGTATTTCCTCTTTGGAGAAGTGTCTGTTCAAATCCTTTGCCCATTTTTTAATTGGGTTTTTTGTCTTCCTGGAGTGGAGTTGTGTGAGTTCTTTATATATTTCGGAGATCAAACCCTTGTCCAAGGTATCATTGGAAAATATGTTTTTTCATATAGTTGGTTCTCTTTTCATCTTAATGCTGTTTTCTTTAGCCATGCAGAAGATTTTTAATTTCATGAGGTTCTATTTGTTTATTCTTTCCTTTATGTACCTTGCTTTAGGGAACATATCAGTGAAGATGTTGCTGCATGGAATGTCTGAGACTTTCCTGCCAATGTTTTCCTCTAGGACTTTTATGGTGTCACGGCTTCTATTTAAGTCTTTTATCCACCTTGAATTTATTTTTGTATATGGTGTAATTTGGTGATTGAGTTTCATCTTTTTGCATGTATCTGTCCAGATCTCCCAACACCATTTGTTGATGATGCTACTTTTACTCCATTTTATGCTTCTTTCCCCTTTGTCAAATATTAACTAACCATAGAGACTTAGGTTTATTTCTGGGCTCTCTGTTCTATTCCATTGGTCTATGTGTCTGTTTTAATGCCAGTACCAGGCTGTTTTGATTACAGTGGCCTTGTAATACAGTTTGATATCAAGTATTGTGATCCCTCCTACTTTGTTCTTCTTTCTCAGAATTGCAGCAGCTATTTGGGATAATTTATGGTTCCATATAAATTTCTAAAATGTTTGTTTTATATCTGTGAAATATGTCATGGGTACTTTAATAGGGATTGCATTGAATCAATAAATCGTTTTGGGTAGTATGGCCATTTTGATGATGTTAATTCTTCCAATCCATGAGCGTGGTACATGGTTCCATTTGTTTGTGTCTTCCTTAATTTCTTTCTTCAGTGTTGTCAAGTTTTCTGAGTACAGGTCTTTTACCTCCTTTGTTAGGTTTATTACTAGGTACTTTATTTTTCTTATTGCTATACTAAATGAGACTTTTTTCCTGATTTCTGTTTCTGATATTTCATTGTTGGTGTACAAAAATGCCTTTGATTTCTGAATATTGACTTTGTATCCCTCTGTTTTGCCAAATTCATTTATTAGGTTGAGTAGTTTTTTGGTGGAGTCCATAGGACTTTCTATGTACACTATCATGTCATCTGGAAACAATGACAATTTTACTTCCTCCTTTCCAATTTGGATGCCTTTTATCTCTTTTTCTTGTCAGATTGCTGTGGCTAGGACTTCTAGTACTATGTTGAATATGAGTGGTGAAAGTGGGCATCCTTGTCTTGTTCCTGATTTTAGTGGGAAAGCTCTAAGTTTTTGTCCATTGAGTATAATGGTGGCTGTAGGTCTCTCACATATGGCCTTTATTATGTTGAGGAATGCTCCCTCTATTCCCACTTTGCTAAGTGTTTTGATCATAAATGAGTGCTGTACCTTATCAAATGCTTTTTCCGCATCTATTGATATGATCATGGGAATTTTGTCTTTACTTTTGTTTATGTGATGTATTACATTTATTGATTTGTGAATATTGTACCATCCTTGCATCCCTGGGATTAACCCCACCTGATCATCATATATCACCTTTTTAATGTATTGCTGAATGTGGTTTGCCAATATTTTGTTGAGGATTTTAGCATCTATGTTCATCAGCAATATTGGCCTGTTATGTCTTTATCTGGTTTTGGGATTAGGGTGATGCTGGCTTCATAAAAAGAGTTTGGGACTCTTCGGTCTTCTTGAAATTTTTAGAATAATCTGTGGAGGATGGTGGTCAGCTCTCCCTTAAATGGTTTGTAAAATTCTCCTGTGAAACCATCTGGTCCAGGGCTTTTGTGTGTCAGAAGCTTTTTGATTACTCCTTCAATTTCATCAGCTGTTATCAGTCTGTTCAGGCTTTCTGCTTCTTCATTGAGTTTTGGAAAATTATATTTTTCTAGAAATGTGTTCATTTCACCTAGGTTTTCAAATTTCTTGGCATACAGTTCTTCATAGTAATTTCTTACTATCCTTTGTATTTCTGTGGTATCACTTGTAATCTCTCCTCTTTCATTTCTGATTGTGTTTATTTGGGTCCTCTCTCTTTTTTTCTTCATGGGTCTGCTTAAAGGCTTGTTGATTTTGTTTATCTTTTCACGGAACCAGCTCCTGGATTTATTGATCCTTATAATTGTGCTTTTAGTCTCTATGTCATTTAATTCTGCTCTGATCTTGGTTATTTCCATCCTTCTACTTGCTCTGTACTGTCTTTGTTGTTGTTCCTTGAGTTATTGTAGACGTAGGATTAGATTGTTTGTTTGAAATGTTTCTATCTTTTTGAGGTAGGCCTGTATCACTATGAACTTCCTTCTCAGGACTGCCTTTGCTGTGTTCCATAAGTTTTGGGTTGTTGTGAGTTCATTTTCATTTGTTTCCAGACACTTTTTGATTTCTTCCCTAATCTTATTCTTGACTCATTCATTGTTTAATAGCATGCTTTTCAATCTCCATCAGTTTGAGTGTTTTGGGTTTTTTTCCTTGAGGTTGGGGAAGCCACCTAATTCTTTTCTGGAACCAAAGTAGGTATATTATAAATTAAAGGTAAATGAATAGGTGAATCACTCATCATCTTTAATTGATAGGAAAATTTTCAATATGATCTTATGTTCTACTTTTATTGTAAACTACTGAGTTCAGGGACACAATGCACTACACAGTCTTATCCTGGAATAGGTTCTCTTCACTGTTCCATCAACATCCAGCAGCAAGAGAGAATTCCCTCAGCATTTCTCTCAGAAGAGTGACAAAGTCTCTTACATGGAAACCCTCTAGAAAATGTTACCTTGTATCTGATTGATGCATATGCTTTGTAGTATGGTGTCCATGGTGCAATCACTGTGGCCAAATGCATGGGGTTTACTGAATGACTTAAGTCAGGGAATACCCTCACCTGGAGCTGAGGACAGGATTAGCTTCTTCCAAAGTGCATGGGCCAGCTAGGAAAATTATGGGTATGGAATTTAGATATTTTTACAAAGGAGAATAGAGGAAAGGATGTTTGGTTGACACTTAGCTATGTCCTTTACTTGGACAAATGACTTAACTTTTCTAACCATCAGTATTCTCATCTGAATTGAAGATTAAAAAAAAATTTCTTTCCCCAGCAGCAGTGAGCACATGCAATGCCCATATCTTGATTTTTACTACTATTCTCCCATCAAAAGCACCAGGGCTCCCTGGAAAAGTGACTAATTCTAGGGCTACGGTAGGCAATATGCAGGACTAACCTGCATCATCATGGTGTACCATAAAGTAAGGAAGTGCTTAAAGAAAATATCAATATTGGGCATAGGTAAAAGGGACACAGGAGCTAACAGAAATAACTCCCAACAGCTAAATATGTAATAATTAGAGTGACACATTAAATAATGCATTGGTTTATTATAATGTAAAGTATAAAATAAATATCCTTAAGTCCACACTGTAATAAACAAATGACTCAGTAAATAAATTAAAGATAAGAGGTAAATGGAAGACAAATTCCCCATACAGGAGAATTCCCAATAATTTATATAGATACCACTCAAGGAGATGGAGCACAACTTGCCCAATAAGTTTGGTTATAATTAGTGACTTGCTTCCAAGGAGAGCAGTATGAAGGGAAGGGAAAAGGGAGGTAACAGTATGGTGGAAAAACATGAAAAACATTACCTTTTAGCCAGGTTGATCCAGCTTGATGTCAATAAAAAATGACATTGATAGCATGTACCATCAATATGACATGCTGAGAATGGCTCTTCACTTCTGTGGTCTTCATCCTCAAAACCCATAAACCCAGTCTGTCCATTAGAAAAGCTGGAATGTTCCAAATCTAGGACATTTCTAAAAACTATCTGAGCAGTTCTCCTCAAAACTGTAATGGTCATCAAAAACAAGGGAAGCATGAGAAACTCTCACAGCCCAGAGGAGTCTGAGACAGAATGGCAGACTATAATGTGGGATCCTTTATGGCATCCTGCAAGCAGAAAATGGACTTTTGGGGAGAACTAAGGAAATCCACGTATGTTGTGGAGTTTAGTTACTAATAATGTATTAATATTGGTTCATTAGTTTTGACAAATGTACCATGATAAAGTAAGATACTAACAATAGGGGGACCTTGGTGTGGGGTACATGAAAATTCTCTGTACTACTTTTGCAACTTTTCTCTAAATCTAAAACTACTCTAAACTAAAAAGTTTACACATAAAAAAGACCATTATGGCATTATAGTCACAATCAAATGAGCATATGTACACTATAAATCACCTAGCCCAATGTAGGCACTTGGTCTGTTTAGTTGACTGGCCACTACCAGCAGCATTCACTCTTAATCCTTTCCATATGTTTTCCATATAAGCCATATGAAACACTAACGTAAGCTTCTTATCTCACCTCCCCACATTTCCCATTTTACCTTCCAGCTTTAAATCTTCCAGTGGTTTCCTACTGCTTTTAGGATAGAGATAAATGACCTTCCCATAACCTACAAGACCCCATACATAGGCTTTCCATGACCCCATGCACAGCTTGACCCCTGACTATATGTGCAACCTTAAGTCATACAACCCTGCCCCTTGCCCTGCTCCCACATTCCCTTCTGCCAGAGGCCCTTTTCACATATATTTCTGTATGAAACATGCTCCCCACTCTTTGCCTCATTAACTTCTACTTCTCTTTAGTTTTCAGTTCAAAAGCCACTCAGTCAGACTTCTTTGCAGAAGTATGCTCTCATCCTTTGGAGCAATCATCTATTTGTGAGTTTACATTAATATGCACGGTTACTTCACTGTTGGCACCCCCCCCACCACCATTTAATAAATTCCATGAGGGAAGGAACAGTTCAGTTATGTATGTCTAGTGCCTAATAAATTGCTATGCAATCATGGATGCAATCTATGGTTAATAAATATCTGTGCAAAGAAAGAAAGAGACAGAAAGAATGAACTGCCTCTGTTAAAATCCCTTTTAGACATTGCCCCCCCTCCCGAGATACTGATGTCTTGAATATGAATTTTGAAATATTAAACTAGTTTCCTGACCTCTCAGCTTCCACCTCTGGTGAATAGCAAAGTAAGAGGGAGTATTAAAATGGGCTAGTTTGAAAATCCTGTGACTTGCAGGATGCTTACAGTTTTCAGACATGACTTTTGAAGCACCAGCATTTAGAGTGGGAACATTATGGGGGCAGAGCAGATGCAAAAAGCAGTCCTGAAGAGCTGGCATCTCTAGTGTGGGGGCTTCCTAGCAGGGATTCCCAACTAAGCATCTTTAGGATTTACAAGTCTCATAACTGAAACCAAGCAGGTCCATTTCTGTTCATTTCGTGATTCACAGAATTCCTAGGGATGTAGGCTCCCTATGTGAAAGTTGCATAAACAGTGGAAAAAATAGCTCCTGTACTTATCTGCAAAAACAAAAAAACAAAAAATGCTGAGTTCTTTCCTTGATTCCAGAAATACTTTTACTGTGGTATCAAGGCGCAGCCATGAAAACTGTGGACTGTGAAATAGGATTTCAATTATTAAAAAAGGAAGCCTCTAACTTTCTGAAAGACCTTCATTTCGTGTGCTGCTCAAAATAGCTCACTGTCACTTCTCATTATTTTCTTATTGCCTTTGAATTTGGTAGTTAATAAGGCAGCCCTGCAATACATACTTTTTAATTCCTCTATAGGTATAAATGGTGTGTCTCCTTCAATATGATTTTCTGCAACTACATCCCCTGGAGGACAAAATGCCTAAAGTGTTGTTCTTCCATCTATTGTCACCTACACCCAGCAACTCCTATGCCTCCTTACCCATTATATAGTCAGGCTGGCCCAGAATTTAGGGTTAAGTGGAGAAATTTTGTAGATCGTGTAAACACATTGAAATCATTAAATGATGACTGAAGAACCAGAATTTTTCAAAACAAGATTTTGTGGCAGGGAGTCTGAAGGTAAAAGTTGGTTACAAAGAATCCAGTGTGGCCCCAACCAGGTAGCTCTGTTGGTTGGAGCATCATCCTGTACACCAAAAGACGGTGGGTTCAGTCAGAGCTCATACTGAAGGCAACAGATTGATGTTTCTCTCTCATATTTCTCTCTCTCCCTCTCTCTAAAATCAATAAACATATCATCTGGTGACAATTAAAAAAAAAGGGAATCCAGTGCAGGTTTTTGCTCATATGGCTTTGCAAACAACAAAAATCTTGTCCACCATTTATTCTTTCTTCAAGGTTCTATGAGAAGCATGGGAGAACCCAAATACAGTTCCTGCCCTCGTAAGTGTCTCTAGTCTTATAGGAACATTAGATATGTGTGCAAATAATAATAATATCAACACCAAGTTCTCCTGTGGTAAATGCTGTGAGAAGAAGCCATCAGCAGAGCTACACACAGAGGGTTCATTTCCTTCTTTCCTTTCACAAGAATTTATTAAACCCCTAAGAGGTCAGGCTCTGTGCCATGGAACTTACAGTCAAATGGAGAAAGAAACATCAACCAGAAATCATATTAACAATGTACGTTAACAATGTACAATGTACATAGGTTCTGTGATGAAAAGTGTATGGTTTTTATGTGGGCCTTTGAGAAATGAGTCTGAAAGGCAGGATGTGGTGGATAGGCTGCCCTAGAGAGGAATGATGGCAAGGACTGACATAGGGTAAAGCACAATAGGAAGATTCTAGACAGGGCAGGATCAAGTCTGAAATGGGATCTGCAGCCTGGAGATCCTAACCATGCAGAGATGTGTTCTCACGAGGGAGACCTTCTTGACCTTTCTCTCTCCGACCACACATCAACATCCATCCCTGGGACTACATTGCAGAGCCTTCCGTCGCTCAGGTTCCCTGGACCAGCACCCACCTTGTGGGATAAGATTGTAGCTAAATGGTTCTAGCTCAGCTACCTTTGCAGTGTCCATGAGAAACCCATCAATCTCTGCCACATCAAATAGTTGTAATACAAATAAGCCACAGGTGCTCAATTCCATCACCCTGATCTCCCTCCAGTTCTGTTTGCATTTCAGATCTACTCAATTTACCATAGCCAACCAGCTGGTTGCAAAGCAGACATCCAATAAGAAAAATGAGATGCCCACCTTCTTGCAGACATCCCAAATTTCTGAAAGTGATTTTTTTTTGAAGGAGAGGAAGCAGGCAGCCCCACAGGGAACATAAGGAAAAGCCACAGCAATCACCCCTAAGCCAATGCTCTGGCAACCCTGAGATCTTCTCTTCCTTTCTAATCAGTCCCTGTCCTCTCCTTTCCCAGCCTCCTGCTCCTATAGACATGGAAACAAGGTTGCCTGGTGGGGGGGAGGTCACAGGAACAATGGTTAGAGGTAGCAAGTCAGGCTGCACTGCTCTTGAGCCCTGGAGGGTGTGTTTGTACCCCTACATTTTGTGTCTCCGGTTTCTGAAGAACAGCAAGAATTTTACTCCACACTTCACTGCAGATCTTCCTTTGGGTCAAGTCAACATGTTTCTCCTTTGCAGCTTTGTCCATGTAGAAACTTTATGTAAAAATATGCATACGTTTATGCTTGAGAAAGATTTAACAAGGGGAGAATGATATATATCTTGGCCCCTGAAATCTCAACTTTCCACTCACTGTGAAGCTTGTCAGAAATAGAAACTGGCTTATGTTCCTGAGTAAGATAAATTCATTGCAAGTTCTTTCGTCTGTGCAACATTAGTGTGGTTTCTCTTTCCAGTGAAGGAATCCCCAGAAACACAAGTGTCAGAATCAGGCATTATTTTTTTCTTCCTTACAAAATAGTGACTTTGGAAAACCTAAAAAGCTTATTGAAAATGGAATTTAGTGAGGAAGGAGTATAAAATCCTTTGCCTGATTGGAAAAGGAATGGCATTTTTCTACTTTAATCTCAACATGAATTAAATAAAGGGATCAAAGGATCAGCTGCCTAGACATTCTACTTCTTATCCCTACTTTTCCCCACCCCCACCCCCCAGGTTTGCTGCCTCCTTCGTTCTAATTGGGTTCTGGGTGTATCTGAGGCTTTTCAATCAAGGAAGGAGAGGTAGTTGTAATTTGCGTCCTCGTTTCCCTCTGAGTGGCAGGGCTGTGGCGGGGGCGGGGCGGGTCAGGCAGGGAAGGGGGTCCTGGTTTGTGTGATACAGTCAGTATACATTTGACATGATGTTAAGAGAAGAGTGTGCTTCCAGGATTCTGTTGTAACTTTTTTGTCTGGAACAAGGAAGCTTGCAGAAAGAACACGCATAGAGTGGGGCTGATACACTCAAAATGTTCCTGGCAAGGTGCTAGTTGAACCCCAATGTTCCACACAACTCGGTTAAATAACCTTGAAAATAGGGTTCCACAAATACCTTCTCTGGGGGTATTTTTGCAAATCTGGCACCTTCTGAACAAATTTCTTGACCATAGTATGAACTGCTGAAATTCCTATTTGTATCTCTTTCCTCAAATTATTTCAGATCTCTGCCCTGCTGGTATTATCTGGAAGAGTCTAACAGCAAGATTAGCACAATGAAGTTAATTTAAGCTTCTGTATCAGTTTAGCAGCCTTCTCTTTGTCCCCACCAACAAATATTGTCAAGGCAAACATTTGCCCCAGGTCAGCATCTACAGCAGTTTATCTACCTCAACACTATTGACATTTGGGCTGGATAACTCCTTGTTATAGGGGATAGCCTGGCCAATGTAGAGTGTTCAGCAGCATCCTTGACCTCTTGATCACTAGATGACAGTAGCTCTCTCTCCCTCAACTGTGACAACCAAACATGTCTCCAGACTTTACCAAATGTTCCTTGGCAACAGATAGGGCAAAATCGCACATGCCTATTCATCTGGTTAAGAACAAATAACCTACAGAAATCATAGAATTTTGTCAGAAAAATCCCAATCTGAGTTTTTCAAATTTGAACCTTTCACCGGGAGACTATGGTTAAAGAAAGACCTGATGCCTCTATCGTATTCATTATGATGGCTATTATCATAGTTTATGTTGAAGATTGTCTTCTGAGGTTCTGCAGCCCCGCTTTTCCAAAAAGAAATTGAAGGTTGCCAATGAAAATAGTTGCTTCAGAGGGATTTGCAGAGAAAGGTATAGGCTTCAATCCTTGGCTGTTCCCCAGCACTGACTAGTATAAATTGCCAGTATTTATTGACTTAGAAATTAATTATTAATGATAGGGAAGCTTATGAATTTTTCAGAATTTTTTTCCTGGTTGGGTGCAGCTGTCTGACTTCCTATCAGGAGTCTAAGATCCCTTCCAACTGTCCTACATCAAAGTCACAGGCTGTCACCCAGAGCGTTATCATGTTCTGTGCAGGCTGGCTACAGATGTTGACTCTAAATTTTTTAATCAGCCATTTCCAACTGCACATGTCAAACTGCAGAGAAAGAATCCATTAAGTACAGTCTGAAACCAGCAGGGGCCTGTGGCATCATGATTTGATATCTCTATGGCAAAATTTCACAGTAAGAAATGACAGAAATGTACATTTTGCTAAAATGTCAGCAAAATGCATGCAGGAATTGAAAGGAGGTAAAACACCATCAACAACAGTAATAAGATTTCTGTGCAGTCTTATCAACTTTGTGAAGGATTTTCATATCTAATTATCTTATTTTCTCTAAACCTTATACTTTAGATCACTCCTTTATCTTTATCAAATAAAATTAAGAGGCAGTTGGTCCATAATCTCTTAATCAAAAAGAGTTGATAATGGTGACCATTATAGATTGAATGATAAAAGCATAGAGGAAATTATTTTTAAAAAATTTTAAATGCATAGATCAGCTTAAAATACTGAGGGTCCCCTATTATATAAAGGATAACATATTTATTGGCAGTTGCTCAATAAATATATATTTAACACCTATTTTGTGTCAGGAACTAGCTGAGCCATTAACCTAAAAATTATTTGAGTTTCACTTTATGCTAAAACCATTTCTTAAAAATGTATTTTTCCACTTTCTTGCCTTAGCATACAACAAATATCTTGCTGAAAGTCATCATTTTGCAAATCAAACCTGTATCCAAGAATGCTAGCATATAGAAAGGGCAGGTTACTAACCTGATACATATATTTGATATTGCTTTTTAAAAACATAATTCCCATTATAAATTGCTTTCCTTGTAAAACAAAAAAGTAGATTTTAAAGGTGGTTCATTGAGGTCTCTGGCTAAATTTTTGTTCTTTTAGAGATTTTACAGTAATTTATAAAGGGGAATGTTTGCTATAATCACTACAAAGTTTTTGCTTCAAAGACTCTAAAAAGCATCCCCTTTGCTATGAAAATAGAACTTAGGTGCTTTTTCAAATATAACAAGGCAACATCAGCAAATGAACTGTCTAATTTAGTAACAGTTTCACAAAGGATTAGTCATGCATCTGAATAACAATTAAAATTAAAAGAGAAGAGACATCATCTGTCTTGATGGGGGTCTATCCCTCAAGTGTTTCTCAGCCTGGACAATTATATTAGAAATAAATTGGGTTGCAAGGAGATCCTAGGGCCATCTTGATTTGAACCTCTTCAGTGCCAAAATTATGTATTTAAGTCAATACTGTTTTCATTTATGCTGCATAAAATATTGTTTATTTGCAGGTTTCTCACTTAGAGAAGAGTAGTTCTTTCTTTAATTTCCCTCCCCTAACCACAGCCATATTTGCCTTTCACAATGCAGTTTTAATGTCACATGTTCACTGGTGTTAAGTTGAATTGATATAGAGTTGTCTACACAGATCAGGTAAAATAGAAAATAGAGCAATTTTCATATATTAAAGATACTTTTATTAAAAATGTTCTAACCAGAATCCATAGTAGTTTTCTGTGGCAGAGACAGTAATGCTCACCAGACATTTTTTGTGTTCCCTTACATTTTCTAGCTTCACTTACAGTTAGGTTAGGGCCATATGGTGGTTCCAGCAAACAGGCTATGAGTTCTCCATGTGCTATGTTTTCCTATCACTGTGAGCCTGGAAGCCACGTATTGAGATGGCAGAGTCCCACAACGGTGGTGCTTCCATCTTCCCAAGTCCCTGAGTAACTATGAAACACAGTCCCTCATAATCATTGGACATGTAGGATAAACAAGAAATAAACTATTGTTTTCTTAAGACACTGAGATTCCAGGTTTAATTTGTTACCATGAAATAAATTAGCCAATCCTGATAAATATGTCCCCCATTTTAAATGTGCTTTTTCAATATTTAGTTATATTTTTAGTATAACACATGGTTATCCTTGCTTATGATTGACATGGGATTTTATTGACTCTAACTTCATTGAAAATACAAAATCTTCTACTTCTGAACTGCCCCAACCACTTCGAACTTGCTGAGTATGGCAAGAGCAGCAGTCATTGATATATTTCCACATATAAATTGAGAACTGTTACATTTGTTAGAATAGATGACATCCTGATGCCTTTGTTCATCTGTAGCACATAAGTATATTGCAGGCAGAAAGAATTTTATAAATTCTTTTCTGACAATATAATTTGGGGTATGTTTTGTCATTTCTATTTTCCCCCCATTGGAAAATTTGGGACTTTGTTCTTTTTAATGCGAGCTCTTCCTCTTGCTTACTGACACTTTTAAAATAACTAATAAAAATATATCTATTTGGTTATGGATTTCATACCAGGATTTAACTGTTCCTTTGACAGGTCTTACCCAAGGTGAAACACAAGCTTCATAAATATTTTTGGGGATTGAACAATGGTATCACCCATGTAGACACAATTTGCAGGGCAAGAAAAGTGAGATAATGATATATATGGGTAGACTTATGAATAGACCCAATTTCTATCAGCTATGAGTGTAATGATCAACCTGGGACTAGAAATTAAGCATGTCTTGTATTTGTGACATATTGCTCAAAGGAAACAAGAGGTGCATGTGACAGTTCTCACATACCCTGGAAATTATACTACTTTCCCTCAATTTTAATTGATATGTGCAGCTCTATAATTTAGAGTTCTGCATGTTTTCTTATGCTTGAGATCTCTGTTATACACACACTCAACCTGCATGCACATGTACATTCACTAAGCCATAATTGTAGAAGCTAAGTTACTTGGTTTCATTTTGACCTTGTGCGTAATTTTTATACTACATTATAGATATAAAATAAATTTCACTTTCTCTTAAAATAGTGGACATTTTTAGCAAAAGTACTTGATTGTATTAGTATTTTAGACATCATTGGATGTTTTCTGGACTTTCCATTGGATATATTATTCTTGCCAGTTCACATTGCTTTTCACCACAATTTGATGCTGTTGAAATATCAACATTATTAAATAGTACAAAAGAGTATTTTATTTCCAATAATATTCACGTCAAAATTGGCTGCCTGAACAGGATTTCAGAAATTAGTAATAGCTAAATCCAAAACTAATGACAATAAAAATAATAATTTACATTTGTTCAACACTTCAATAATTTTGAAAAGTAACCCTTCTTTTCTGCTTTTGAAAGAATTCTTAAAGGTATCCTGACCGTGTTGTGATGGTGAGATGATTCAAAGCATGACTCTGGGCTCAGAACTGAATTCAGATCCCAGCTCTACCACTTCTTTGTGACGTTACTTTAATCCCCTGAGCCTCTGCTTCCTCATCTATAACATAGTATTGATTGTAATAGTAATACCTAGCTCAAGGATCAAGCACTTGGTATGAGGCCAGGCTGTAGTACTCAATATTCAACATATGTTAGCTCTCATAGAGAAGGCACATTCTGTGTTTATCCTGCTCTCACAGCTCATAGTACAATGCCTAGTACAAAGCAAGTGTTTAATGAATATTTTTTTAATGTTGAGTTGAGTATTAACACCTCTAGTATCCAATAAGGAAACCGAGACTCCCAGAGTTTAATTGGTTTGTATCTCTGGTATTCATACCACTTTAGTCAGTTTTTCTCTATTCCCTCTGCACTTAATTTTTTCCTATACACTCAACAAGGATTTTTTTAAAGTGTAAACCATTTGCATTCAGATTTCTATTTAGGTCATGAACTGAGCACCTATTAGGTGTCGGACACCACACTAAGTGCTTGGACAAACCTATCTTATTAACTCATCAAAACAACCCTTCCAATCAGGTATCATTATCTCCATCTCAAATTTAATTCTACATATTTTCTTGCTCACCTGCCATGCACCAGTCACTGGAAATTTTATAGTGAATAAAACAGACAAGGTCCCTATCCTCCAGGCATTCATGATCTTACAGAGAACATGTCCTGGAGCAAATAATGCAAATGTGATGGGAGTGATAAAAAAGGAGATTCAGATTGTTATGGGGGCCTAGAGAATGTGACCTTGGCTGGGGTCAAGAAGGTTTCTGAGAGATCAATATTGAGGCTGGAAGTAGGGTTAATGAGTGTTAGCCACAGGAATACGGTAGACTGGTGCAATTAGCCTGGGGCAACAAAAGAATCTGTCATATTTGAGAACCTAGAAGTACAGAATGGCCTGAGCCTGGAGGGCTAGACTGAGTAGCTTGTGATAAGGCTGGACAGCTGCGTAGGGACTGGGACTGGGACTCGGACTGGGACTCCTATTGCTGAGGAAAATGGAGAATTATTGAAGGGTCTTAAGTAGGAGAGTAACATGAGCAAGTGCACATTCCAAAAAATGAGCGGAATGCAGTGCTAGGTGTAGATTCAAGATCCTTGCTCTCAAACTGTGGTTCACAGCATTAGCATCACTTGGGAACTTATTAAGGAGCAAATTCTTGGATCTTACCCCAAATCTACAATCAAAGCTCTCCTGGGCTGTGGCCCATGATTCTGTGTTTTAACAAGTTCTCTAGCTGACTTTTAGGTGCACCATAGTTTGAGAGCCACTAACTTTTGGTAGAGGTTCTCATTCTTCACCACACATTGAAATCACCTGGACAGTTTAAAAAATACTGATGCCTGAGTCTCAAATGATTAGTTGGTCTGGGTGCGGCTGGGATATTGGGATTGTCGTTCCTTTCCCCCAGGTGATTCTAATGTGCAGCCAGGATTGAGAACTTCATTAGAGAAGATGTCTGTAAACAGGTCAGTGGTCCAGGATAAAGACCATGGCTGTCTGGCTTAGGAAAGTGGATTAACAGAATAGATGGATTCAAAAGATATTTAGGGGGCAGCTTCACAATTAAGAGGGGATTAACCAACCTAGTCCTCAGCATCATCTCTTCACAAAACTACCTGCTGCTTCCATACCATGAGCTTCAGTTGCCACACTCCCACTCAGAAAGGCAAAGCCCACTCTTTTTAAATAGCTTCAGTTCCCAGTGTAGCCAAGATAGTGTAGGTTAATTGGACCATCTCCCAACCCCAAATGTGAAGATCATTAAGATGACCGATAAAAAACACAGTTGTGTCCTTCATGCTAGGTAAAATCCATGGACTGTTGCCTCAGCAGCACTAAATTATAGCCTTGATTTTGTAGACCTGTTTCATGCTTTACAAGTAATGCCTTCTTTTATTCTCATAACAAGCCTCTGCTCTTGGCATTGTTACTATTAGGACTCCCACTTGCAGATGAGACCACAGACATAGATATTTTGGTATATTGTCCAGTGTCACAGATCTGGTAAGTGGCAGGGCAAAAATCTGAGCCCAGATCTGACTGTTTCCAGTCCCAGGGTCCCTGACCACTATGTGTCTATACCTATACCTATTCTGTCAGAGAAGGGAAATCCAAGACATGTAACACATAGAAGGTTTTCAGGGGTGTCCAAACTTTTGGCATCTCTGGGCCACACTGGAAGAAGAAGAGTTGTCTTGGGCCACACATGAAGTACATTGCAACACATAATCACAATAAAAATCTCATAATGTTTTAAGGAAATTTACAATTTTGTGTTGGTCCACATTCATAGCCACCCTGGGCTTCATGCAGCCTGCATGGCCACAGGTTGGACACCCATGGTAGATAATGCCTATAATAGCTAGTCGATACATCACTAAAGTGATCAAGGAGGGTTGCTGAAGGAAGTGGGTCTCAAACCGGACCCTGAATCATATGCCAGATTTGAAATGGTGGAAAGGACTGAAGTCACTCCAGGAGCGGGGTGGAAAGGTGGAGAGATTGGTTGAGCACTGCAGAATCATAAAGGAATGGATTGGTCTTCTGTTTGGGGTATTTTTTATGTATTTATTTACTTCTTACTCAGAGAATTACTGCTTTTGGAGCTCTTGTGTTATATTTACTGCATAGCCAGAAGCCAGCAAAGACACAAAATGGGTGACTCAAATGCAGAGGATGTTCTTATTGGCTGACACACTCTGGGAGCTAAAGCCCTCATTTTGCAATCAAAGAGAAGCACATTCTTTAGAATGGAAACTTTGACCTACTCAAGGTCTTCTCTTGGTGAAGAATTAGGACATGATAAAGAAAGGCACAAATGCTCTTATTTTAACTCTTCCACAAATGAAGTAGTATCTCCTTGGGAGATTTTTATAAAAAACAGAAGGTAAATGAGTGTGAATAGGACAACAAACTCCACGTTTTCACTACAAATGACCCTGGAGCAGAGTCCTGGTAGAGACTCAGATGGGAGGCAAGGCTGCAGGTTTAATCTGATTCATCCCAGCAATAATAATAGAAGTAATAATAAACCCACAATGTGCTGAGCCCCTACAGTGTGAAAATGTCTATTATTACCACCATTGCAATAGTCCTCTGGTGGTATTATTTTAGAGCTACAGATACAATTGCTCAGAATGGTTGAATACCCTGGCACTGGTCATACTGTGAGAATGTAAAAGAGGTAGGGTTGTTTTTTTCATTTTGTTTTGTTTTGTTTATTTAAGATTTATTTTTAGAGAGGGGAAGGGGGGAGAAAAAGAGAAACACCAAAGTGTGGTTGCCTCTCACACAACCCCTACTGGGGCCCTGGCCCACAACACAGGCATGTGCCCTAGACTGGGAATCAAACTGTAATCCTTTAGTTTGCAGTCTGGCACTCAATCCACTGAGCCACACCAGCCAGGGCAGAGATAAGGTTTGATTTCAAGGTTTTCTGATTCTAAAATTCATGTCCTTTGTTCTAAGGGTTGAAGCTTGGTTTCTTACCTTAAAGTGGGGGAAACCTATTCTGCCACTTTAAGGGCTATTAAGATCTGAATTTGCATTAAGTATGCAGGCTTCAGAATGCCAAGTGCTAAAGACTGCTAAGATTTACTGAAAGTGACTGCTCCCTGGTAATCCTCATACACACACCATCTCATTTAACCTCTTAACAATCCTACAAGGTAGCTATTACCATTATTATTCCTATTTTTGAGTTAAGGGAGTTGAAAAATTTAAAAAGCTGAGACTCAGAAAGATCTGATAATTTCCTCAGCATCCCTGAGCTTTCAAGTGGAAAGGCAAGGATTTTAACCTGGACAGTAGAGATGGGGCACCTGCCAACCACTTCTACAACCTCCACATTGGAGGTGGACAAAGGGGAGACAGGAAGTAAGAGAGGGAAGAAAAGGGATTTGGAGGTGGCATCCATGCACTGAATGCAATAATGTAACCACAGTCCAAACCTCAGCACATCCACAAAACAGAAGTTTGGGCATCCATATCATCACGTTGGGGCCTGACACTGTCCCAGCTGTAACTTTCCAGATTTTAACACACCAGGAGGGCAGCATTCCCTGAGCAGTTTGTCTCTGAAAGTGGTTTAAAAATGTGGGGCTGTGGAGAAAAGGCGGGCCATACCAGCTGATAGGAGTGCTTTATAGGGAGGTGCCTCCATCCCACTCGGCAGTAGCTCTTGGCAGCCTCCTTCTCAGACACTACTGATTCAGGGGACCTGAGGGACCAGGCTGAGAATGGAAAGGAAACAGGAGAACAGATTGAGCTAAACCCAGGTCAGCAGGTGGCTTGCATTGCAGCTGCTTACAGCACACCTGCCTCGGTCCCCAAAGCCCAGAATTAAGGATGCTTAATCAGGATTGAGACTGTTTATAGGCCTGCAAAGTTTATTTTTCTGCAATTTCTGCAGAGAATGGCACTTCCAACGACACAGCCCCTAAGTTAAAAGAAAGCAAACTAGAAATTAGCAGGTTGGGAATTTGGTTCTAGCTCTCTCACTGATGATTGTGTAACTGCAGGCATGTCAGTTTCTCTCTTTATGTCACAATTAATTAAATCAGTGCTTTAGTTGGTCAGACAATCATCAGAGCCTGGTGTGTATGTGACACTGGGCTAAGTTCTAGGGTTGCAGACGAGAGCAAAGCTGTACCCATCACTGCCCCCGCAGACTTGACAGCTGGTAGGTAAATGTCAATGATCACTGGAATACATGTAAAATTACAATTGTGACAAATGCC
Organism: Trachops cirrhosus; assembly: GCA_028533065.1. Taxonomy (NCBI): domain Eukaryota; kingdom Metazoa; phylum Chordata; class Mammalia; order Chiroptera; family Phyllostomidae; genus Trachops; species Trachops cirrhosus. The sequence continues at coordinate 50,308,728 of CM052544.1, read as the reverse complement.
AAAAGGAGAGGTACATAGTGCCTGGAGAGCATGTGACAGGAGTAACTCACCACATTTGTGGGAGTCAGAGAGGAGTGTGCTACAAAGGTGAGGGATGAAGGACAAGAGGCAATTACCAGTTAAGGGGGACACTAAGAGAAAGTACACCTGGCATAAGGAGCAGCATGTGCAAAGACCTGGCAGCAGGAGGGAGGCAGCCCTTCCAAAGTCTCAGCGAGAGACCCAGTGAAGCATCCTGAAAGGGGACAGAATGCCCATAGGATAAAGAGCTCAGCAGGGCGTGCACCCCAGCCTGAGGTCACTACATCATCTCTAAAGCTCCTTCCAGACACAAGTCTGAATCATTTTCATTTTAGTCCTTATGCTGAAGTGGGTCTATTTGCTCTGAGACTGTGTGTATCATAGATTTTTCCAGAAGTCAGAACAATTATTCAAATAATGCATAAAGTAATCTGCTTATTTGTATTTAAATTGTCTACATATTTGAATCACACCTCCTCTTAACTGAAGGCTGTCTTGCAGCTGTAAAATGATGACTTTGGAAGAGTCCAGAACTGGCCTTGCCTCCATATCATCATAACATGTGAGCACAGGAGAATTCAGGCATTCCTAAGGAAAAGTAGTACTCAAGGACATCCCCCTGACACACTGTCAAAGTCAGTCCTCTGGGGATTGAGGTTAATGAAGAGGCTGTAAGCCTGGGCCCAATGATGACTTCTCTATCACCCTCGAGGTTAGACAGGGTTTTCACATATGGCTGCCTTTTTACTGAGATATAGATCCATTTGCATAGTAGGGCCACTTCCTTCCTTCTTCCCCTCCACAAAAATTTATGTACATGGACACAAGAAAAGTGAAGTACACAAGAGAATTGCATAGATGAGCATATCCCCAAATGTGTTGTTGGGGTGCTTAAATGTATTGCACACTTAGGCAGAAAAGTTTGGGAAATGCAGATGAAGGGATTGTGAGAGAGGTCCTGACTTTGGCCCAAGATCCTCCAGCTAAGGCACAGGCATCTCATGTCCACTCCAGGGTTTTCCAGTTCCCATGTCTGGTTTCTTTCATAAATCACAAAGGGCAGGGAGGGAAATTAATATCTGATGAATGCCCACCCTAAAACAAAGATACTTCTATAAACTATTTGCTAAGGTATAGTGCCTATGTTCCAGCACCATGCTAGGTGCTTCACACACTTATCATCTCACTTAATTATCCTAATAACATGGTGAGGTAGGTGTCATCTCAGTTTTACAGATGAGGAAATTGAGGCTTAAGCAGGTTTAGTAACTTGTCGGATTCCTTTAAGTAAGGAAATTGCAAAGTGAAAATTAGATCCAAGTCTGCTTGGTTTTCCTCAAAGCATGCCACGCATTGTCTCATTTAGTCCTCTCCATAGTCATGCAAGGTAAAAATGATCCCTACTTTGCAACTGAAGAAAGTGAGACTCAGAGAGATTAAGAGATTTGACAAGATCATGCAATGAGGGAGTGAAATAGCTGGGCACAAGCTCCCCTCCACTGGATTCCCAGCATGTGTCGTTTACCACACAGTGTCCCTGAAGGTACAAATTAGCCTGACAGCCCCACTGGTCTGAGTTTTTGTCTTTACATGGACTGAAGGGGCACAGCCATGAGCTGGAGAGATTCCCAAGCCTCAGGATGGGTTTGAACTGATGGCTTAGAAAGCCTTAGATGATACCTGTCTGAACTTAGGCAGCACTGAACTCAGTTCCCCATGACTTTGAAAGAAAAGCCAAGGGAAAGAGTTCCCACTATTTGGCTGGCAAATCAAAACAACCACACTGCTTCTGCTTGACCTCTGCTAGTAGGAAGATTATTTGTCTAATTAGGTAAAGAGCCTTAATGCACATGCCCATATTTTAACCCTAATGAGCTGTCAGTGGGAATTGTTTGCCCTTGGCCTGGTTTACCAGCTGATCTTTCCTTGCCTCAGTGGAAAAGACCAGTGCAGTAAACACAATCTCGTTTCCATGGAAGCTCATTCTCTGGCTTTTTCTTTCCAGCACTTGAAAAGGTAATTACTTGATTTCTCTTTATATTTTTGGATTTCATGCAGTGGGGCTGTCAAGCTCCTCAATTGAGGATGTCCTTCTCTATCATGCCGGGCTATTTTAGGGAACTTCGGTTGCATTTCCGTTTTCATCTTCCCTTCAGGTCATTAGCTATCCAGCAGCAGTGTCCACCTTCCAATCATTCCTGCTAATTAAAGTCTGATGGAGCAAAGGGACTTGACCCTAGAGAAAGTGAAAGACACTGAAAAGCCAGGGAAATTTGTTGAGAAATGGGAGTGCTGGATCACCTTCCTTTCCTGTGCGGACTATCCAACCAAGACCACACATCCACTTCAGGAAGGGAAACTGTCCCATCTGGCGCATTCTTCTCCTCTGAATCTTTGACACCCATTGTGGCCCACGTCAGAAATACAGCCAGCATCAGCTGCCCTAATAACACCAAGGACAGCCACCATTTCCTGAGGGTTTGCTGCTTGCCAAGCACTGGGCTGAGCACTTTATATCTATTGTCTCAGTGAATTCTCTTGACAGCCTTAGGTAGGGTTATTATTGTGATCATTCAGATGAAGCACAGAGAGGTTAAGTAACTGTCCAAGGTCACACAGCTACTCAGTGGCAGAGCCAGGATAAGGGCACCCTTGTTGCTATCATTTCTTGAGGGTAGGGAGACTCTTTTACAGCTTCCCCAGAAACCAGAAGAAATCAGCCAGTCATGACAGATGACCAAGGGTAGATAATTTCTCTGCTGTGCCCCCCAGTTTGGAGGCTGTGTGTGTGTGAAAACCCATGTGTACAAGGAACAAAGTGAAGGCACTGGGTTAGTTAATTTCAGGACCAATTGGAAAACCAAGCAGGGCATTTAAGAGGAAGCCAACATAGCACAGAGCAAAAGAGTTACAGTTTGAGGAGGGCAGAGCCCATTTCAAATGGCCCATACCACTTTCCCAGCTGTGGAACCTTGGGCAGGATCCTGAACCTGACGGAGACTCAGGTTCTTCCTCTGTAAAATGGGGTAATGATGATACCTACCTCATAAAGTTGGTGGAATTTCCCACACTGCTCTGTGGAATATTTGCTTTCAGTGACATAAGTGTGTAAAAGACAAAGCTAAATGCAGTTAAATAGTCTTATTTACTCTAGAATTTCTCAGACTCTTTATTATGCTGACATGTATTATACATTTTCAACAGGGAGCAACATTTTCTGACCCCAGAGTCCTCTTCTTGGAAGAATGAACATGAACATCTATTCCTTGGAAAACTTTAGAAAAGACTGAAATATAGGTCTTAGGGTACCTGGGCTTGATATAGGCATCAGTAAATGTAGGCACCAACGCCTCTCTTTTGTGCCAAATTAGTCAATCACCATGCTTATTCTTGCTAGATTTAAGCTTCATGGAGGCAGGGTCTGGGTCTGCCTTGTTATTTTCTGTATTCCAGTGTCTTGGCATATAAAGACATTCTATAGAAATCTGATGAATGAATGAGTAAATGAGTGAACCAATAAATTAATGAAAGAAGTTTAATGTAGTCCTAGCCTGCTTGTTTTCATTGCCATCATTCTCTGCTATTTGTAGTTGCATTTGACAAGGCCAGTGGGAGAAGTCAGATGCCTCTGCAAAACTTAGTAACGGGGATGGTTCTATTATACTGTTTTCCCTTTTCAGTTTTAACCTCTGTGAGCACCATATCTTCTGACAGAATTCCCAGCATTGGCCCCTCACCAAATCACTTTGCTGCTTCTCAGTGAAATAGTCAGATGTTTCCTTTGCATACATATTTTGAACAAGACATTTCTGAGTGTCCTCAGTGGGTTTGTGACTGGATCCGAAGAAGTGTTGGGCTTCCAAAGGAATCAAATAAAAACAGCTCATTAGAGCTTAAAAACAACATTGGGGATACCATATTTCCCACGTGCACCCAATGGCAAGCAGTGATCAATGGACTGAGGGTCAGCAAATGTGACTGTTTTCAGGTGGTTCTCTTTCTTTAGAACAGAATTTCCAACTCCTGTTCTCTGAACATTATGCAAAAAATAGAACATTTAAATTTAAGTTAAAAAATAGTTGAGTTGGTCAAAGTCTGACAGATATCCTTATTGCAGAACTTCTCAGGGACTTCATGCATTTCAACACAGAATTTTCCCAAACATATTTGACCATTTCTCTGGAGCCCTCCTGGAAACCTTTCTTCTGGAATATCCAATAAGATTGATGTTCAGCAGAACACCCTTTGGAAAATGCTACCATAGAATATATGGCCAAAATTTGCAGTCCTTATGGTCTAGGAAGCAGTCCTGCTCCTCAAACCTGTGGGAGGGAGAAGATAAGGCAACTCCTAATTGAATAGGGTGATAAAAAATACACAGCATAAAGCCACTCAAATTTCTATGCATTTTGTAAAACAAAACAAAGATTATTAGTCCTGATGCTTCAAGAGTATAACCATACATTTTCTAGTCTTTACCTCTTAGTGCAAATAACTTCTTTTTTTTTAAATTTTTTATTTTAGTTTATTCATTACAGTTTCTATCCTTTATTCCCATTCCAGCCCACCCACCCATCCCCCCTCCTCCCTCCCATTTCCAACCCCCCTAGTTTTGTCCATGTGTCCTCTATATTTGTTCCTATAAACCCTTCCCTTCTAATAACTTCTTTTCTATACCATTTTATAGCAGAGATGAGATTTTTTTTGCATGAAGCTGGGTTCTCATTTTTAAATTTCTGAATAAAATTTCATCATTTTCAAATTTATGAATAAAAGTGGCTTTTAAAAGAAAGGGATTTAGCCCTGGCTGGTGTAGCTTAGTGGATTAAGCGTAGGCCTGTGAACCAAGAGAACACGGTTCAATTCCCAGTCAGGGCACATGCCTGGGTTGCAGGCCAGTTCCCAGCAGGGAATGCACAGGAAGCAACCATACATTGATGTCTCTCTCCCTCTCTCTTTCCCTTCCCCTCTGAAGATAAATAAATAAAATCTTTAAAAAAAAAGGGATTTAGAAAACTCACAGACTTCTAATACTACCTTTTGCTGTGATTTGCTATATACTAAAAATAGGAATAAAGCCCATCCTGTTTGAATGTTATTCTTCCATACTTATTAACCTTTACTGTGATTAAAATTAATCATAAATTACTGAACACAGCAGACTCAATTACAGTTTGAAGGATACAACTAGGCTTGCTTGGAAATAAAGACAGAATGTTCATTTATAGGGCAGGAATCAGCAGCTATGGCCTGCCACCTGTTGTACATAAAATGTTATTGGAACATAGCAGTGCTCATTTATTTACATATTGTCTATGGCTGTTTTCATAACTTAATTAGGAGAGTTGAGTTATCCCAACAGAGATCTGTCTTATGGCCCTGAGAGCCTACAATATTAACTACATGGTTGCCAATCTCTTTCATAGACTCATAGGAAGATGGAGATTACTTAACCCACCCTCCTCCTTCATTCTGTTGATGGGAAAACCAAAACCAGAGATGTTAGGGAATTATCCAGATTTATTCATGCCGGGGTACTCTGATCCTGGCATCCTAACAGTTCTATCAATAATGAAAGACAGCTGAGTGGTAACAGTTTTCTGGGGTGCTGGTTGAGACGACTCAGTGAGAAGGAAAGCAATGACTGATTAACGTTCCATGGAGAGTAGCAGAGTATGTACAATGTAGGCACTATTGATACACACTCCGCTCCATACATTATTTTTTAAAGATTTTATTTATTTATTTTTAGAGAGAGGGGAAGGGAGGGAGAGAGAGGGGAGAGAAACATCAGTGTGTGGTTGCCTCTCACATGCCCCTACTGGAGACCTGGCCCACAGCCCAAGCATGTGCCCTGACCGGGAATCAAACCAGCAGTCCTTTGGTTCACAGGCCAGTGCTCAATCCCCTGAGCCATACCAGCCAGGGCATGCTCCATACATTATTAATAGTTGCATTACCATGTCTTTCCTTGTATGTCTGCCATGTAAGCACTTTCTTCATTGGACCAAAACGGGGCGCTGCATGGGGCCCCATTAGAAACCATGCTGCCTGGCAATTCAGGAGTGATTCTTCTACAGGCTCATCCAGACATCTTTCTTAGCAACTGCCAGCCACTTCATACTCTGCCTAAAAGAATTTAACCTGGGATTTCATTCAAAGTAGGCCTGTTACAACAATCTTAACTTACACTGAAATGTGCCCTTGGGTGCCAGAGTGGGGGTTTAACCTGGAAAGTTGTGAGTTTCCTGGCTTTTGTGACTCAGGCTGAAAGTCTCTGTGTTTGTGCTTCCATGCAGCTGGACAATCCGGATGAGCAGGCAGCACAGATCCGACGGGAGCTGGATGGACGACTCCAAATGGCAGACCAAATAGCCAGGGTAAGGACACTGGGGACATTTGCTAGGGGACCATACCAATGTCCCACACACAAAGACACAGATTATTAAGGGCCATCAAAAGATAAAACTGAGAAGCAGAGAGGGGAAATGATGAGGACAATCACTCTGATAGGGCCTCCACCCTCCTTTTTCAGGGCAACTGTCCCAGAGATATCACATGTGTTTACCCAGTCATTACCCAGACTCCAGCCTCACCTTTCTCCTGAGTCCAAGACTGATATTTCCAACTGTCCACTGAGCATTTCAATGAGGACAGTCCCCTGGCATTTCAAGTGGAATGTGTTGAAAATCTGACTCCTTATCTTCTCCCTCTTACCATATACATGTACCTACATTTACTCCTCATTACTCTCTATCTAGTTACTACAGATGAAACCTCCTAATCATTCTCAACTTCTCCTTCCTCCTCACATTTCACACCCAACCAACCACCACGTTCATTGGTTCCACCTCTTAAATGTGGCTCAGATCCTTTACTGCTTTCTAGCACCACTGCTAGTACTTTCATTCACACACTCATCCTCTACTACTGAATCTTAAAATAGCCCCCTCATGGGTATCCTTGGTTCCAACCCCTCCCACTCTCCCGTCCTGCATTATGTATGTAGTTGCCATTCTAAAACTTACATGTGAACATCTCAAAACAGAACCTCAAGCTATTCAGTAGAATGCCCAATTGTCCCCAAAACAAAATCTAACTTCCTTAGAATGCTACCCAAGTCTCTTAATACACAGACCACATCTTTTCTCATTAACATCACTCCCACAACTTTCCCACCAGAACTCCCCATTTTAGCTATAGAAAATGTCTCTGTCTAAATATCCCAGGCTCTTTCCAGCCTTATTGCATTTGTACCCACTGATGTTTTAACCTGGAATGACCTTTCTTCTCTCCTTCAGCTTAACCTTCAACTTAAAACCCCTTCTCTATGAGCTTAGCAGTTAGCCCTCCACAATTTTGTGCTTTCTCTATGCCACATATGAACCTTTATTATAACAGTTCGTTGAATGGTGATAATTCATTTATGTGTCTGAGTCTCCCAGTAGATCAGATTTCTATCCCTACCATTTGTATTATCATTAACAGTAGTAATTCTAGCAGTATATACTGATTGCTGACTCTGTGTCAAGCATGCTAAATGCCTTACATGTACTATCTCAAAACTACCCTATAAGGACTTCAGTTATCACTCTTACTTAGAGATGGGAAATCCAGACTAAGGAACTGTTAAGAGGCTACACTGGACCTTTAACTCAAGTTTGTCTAAATGTCCCAGCTGCAACTAGGGTGAGGCACTCACCCCAGGTGCAAAATTTAAAAGTGAGGTACCAAATGCATTAATAAAAATATGTAATATTTTTTAAATCATAATTAATACAAAAACATCTATGAAAAACAAAATGCCAAAATTTTAAAGCAATCTTACTGGTTCCTATGGTAGCTGCAGGCCATGTGGTCATGTGAGGGCAGGGGCTGTGGGAGGTGGTGGGGAGGATGAGCAGACAGTAGAACTTTGCATTCAACTTTTCTCTTTATGGAAAGAAGTGTCTCAGGACTTGAACACATTGAAGGGAATTCTACTAGAAGAGACACCAAAGAGATTCCAGTGGTCAGGACTTCCCTCGTCTCTTAACTCTGTGTATCCCATTGATTACTCCTTTTTTCTGTGCAAACCAGCTTCCTATGCTTCTCAGATGGGAAATAGCTGCTACGCAGCTCAGCATGTTTCCAATATGTCCAAATAAGGACTCATTTAGCCAATCAACATCTCTTTCAAATCCTTTTCTCTATTTCCCCTTCCCCTTTTCTCACTGCCGCCTTCAGATTCATAATTTTAAGTGTCAGCCCTCTGATTGGCCCAATTTTGTTCAAGGGGCAACCCCTAGGGCAATTAATTAATCCACTGATGAAAGTAGGTGAGGACCTCACTGAACCACAGATGCTGGAAATAACACCACTGGGGGTGAGGGTGGTACCTAAGAGGTCAAGCTGTGGGTGGAGTGGTGAACAGGAATTGGGAGAAAACCCAAGACATGCCCAAAATTATTAACTGTCATTTACATGGTATTTACTATGTGGCAGACTCTCTTCTAAGCATTTTGTATTTGATAGCCTATCTAACCCTCCAATAACCTTATGAAAAGTGTACTATCATTATTCCCATTTCACAAGAGGCTGAAGCAGAAATATCATAGGACTTGGCCCAGGTCACCCGATAACCAGAATCTGCAGTCCTAACAAGTATAAATACATCACCATTACAAAATACCTTCCCAAATACAGGTCCTCATTTTCCTCATCACCCCAATCCACAGCTCTAACATGCCCTTCACCCAGGCCTTCACCTTACTTCATCCTGACCTCTCTTTGCTAATCAGTCCTTTATTAAATGTGTCAAACTGTGTAGTTTCACCTAAACTTGAGAGTTTCTTTATACCTATGACAAACAATCCTGGAAGTTACAATAATTCTCCCCATTTTAGGCACATCAGAGAGTTTGAGTGATGTGCTCAAGTTCACCCAGCTAGTAAGCAGGAAGCTGCATGCTCTAATGCAGCTCTTTCTTTCATGCTCTTTCTTTTCAGTGGTTAGATGACAGACAGGAAGTTATGCCAGGACAGGACTGCCCCCAGGTCCCCTCTCCCTGATGATTGCCCCTCCAGGAAATGGCTTTCTCTCTTCCACAAAAATTTGCTGTGTATTCTCTTCAGTTTATCCAGAAGGTCAAATGAAGCAATAGCATCAGGCAGAACTGGTTCCTGGAGTTTTGAATTCTTTCTACTTTGGTTTCCTTGGAACTTGGAAAAGAGGTTTGTAGGACCCCTGGTGGTTCAGCCAGTAGAATTCTCACCATCACACACGCATGAAAAGCACATGTTTGTCCTTTCTTCCCAGGAGAGAAGGGAGGCAACTGCAATTCTGACACTTTAATCTGTCAATCCAATCACACCAACATCCTATGAATCATCAGACAGGGACAGCTGCCTGAACCCTTGCTGTGAACACCAGACATATGCTGCCTTCAAAGTTTCATGAGCTCTAAAATGTTTTTTTTGTGTGTGTGTTTTTGTGGGTTTCTTTTTTTTTTGTAATCTGGTAGAAAAGACTTCTTAATCCGTGTTCAAACATTTTCCCAAATCCTGTCATGGTGATATTAAAGGTTTCCCAAATTTCATACAGAAATTAAATCTAAGTTTTTTAAATTTTGTAATTAGAAATTCACATTGGAGCTTAAATAGGCAGATTGTGGCATTAGTGCTGCTGATATTTGGAAGTTCTTTCAGCCACATTCTAGGGTGAAATTCCAAAATTCTTGAGCTCATTAGGTAAGACAAGTAATACAGCTTTTGTGGTATTAGTGGCAGAGGTTTTTTCAAGCTATCATTTAAATGTGAAGTTGTACAGACAACAAGTGTTGGAGAGGTTGTGGAGAAAAAGGGACCCTAGTGCACTGTTGGT
>CM052544.1:50042057-50298346 GCA_028533065.1 Trachops cirrhosus | reverse complement strand
CAGTGACCAGAGGGGAGAGGGGAGGGAATTTCAGGGGAGAAGGGAAGGGTTTACAGGAACAAATATAGAGGACACATGGACAAAACTAGGGGTGTTGGAAAGGGGAGGGAGGAGGGGAGGAATGGGTGGGTGGGCTGGAATGGGAATAAAGGATAGAAACTGTACTGAATAAACTAAAATAAAAAATTTAAAAAAAAATGTGAAGTTGTAGCCCTGGCTGGTGTGGCTCAGTGGATTGAATACTAGTCTGCGAACCAAAGGGTCACTGGTTCAATTCCCAGTCAGGGCACATCCCTGGGTTGCAGGCCAGGTGCCTGGTAGGGGTCACTTGAGAGGCAACCACACATTAATGCTTCTCCCTCCCTTCCCTACTCTAAAAATAAATAAATAAAATCTATAAATAAATAAATAAAAATAAATAAATAAATAAATAAATAAATAAAGTAAATGTGAAGTCTCTCATTGAGACCTGTATTCTCTGCAGAGCAAAATTCCCATCTCATTCCATGGTCCCGTTGCAAACATTGATGAGAATATGCCCCCAGGAGAGAAATAAGATCTAAATATTTCCCTGATAAAAAAGTTCTGCTTCATACATTGCCAAAAATCAGGAAAAAAAATGGATTGCTCTCCTACCAGAGAATGATACTAGTCCCAGCTTATAAATTAATGTTGCTGTACCCCGCATCCACCCTACAGCATGAACTAGGACAGTGTCCATGAACACAGAAGAAGTTAGTGCATTTTTTTTTTTTTGCCTGAAATAATGTTTGTAGGGAGCATCTCCCTGATTCTGGCCCTTATCAGGCAGCTGACAGCCAAGGGAAATCTGAGTTCAAGGAAAAATCTAAATGCCAAGTAGGTCCGCTGACATTCATTCCAGTGACAAGGAGTCCATTCAATTCATAAAAGCTGAGGAAGTAAGACCAAGGCACTCAAAGAAGAGTTTAAGCAGAGAAGCCAATCCAGGAATCTATGATTCCTGTGTTCAAAATGCCTTCTAATGTCTGTGATGCTGACTTGGACAAGTTACTACCAGACCTTCTTATTCTTGTTTACCATGCCCAGCTCTCCCCCACATTCCCCTACACTTTACCCTATGCCCACCATCCACATTCACTGGTAATAGTGGAATGGTCCTGCTGTGGAGGCCTGGCTGTCACCAGCCCTTTGCCAAGTGTTGGGTCACCATGCCGAGAGGCCCACAGTTGTTACCTCAGGTCTGTTGCCATTTGGGCCAGATACTTCTGCCCTGGTACATGGCAGCTAAGAACATGGGCTCTGGGTTTCAAATGCAATTCTACTAATTATTGCTTTAACTTCTATGCCTCATTTTCCTCCAGAAAGTAGGAATAAATAATAACACTAGCCTCAGTGGGTTTTTGGAGAAATTAAATGAGGTAACATGTAAACTGCTTAGACTATTAGCCAGTACACAGTTAACACTCAGTAAATGCCAACTAGCATCATGATCTTTATTGTGGTCACTATCATTATTAGTGGTATTGTTGTTAGTAGTATTGGTGGTAGTGCACTGCCTGATATATATGGATATGTGTGTATATATGCATACTTATATACATATATGTGAATATGTACATGGGTATGAGTATGTGTGTGTATATACATATATAGATACATGGTGTGTATATATATCTATATATACATGGACACACACATGTGCACATCGTTAGTGGTCAGAAGTATTAATGTTTGTTATTATCTTTTTCTTTTCACAATAACTTTATGCGGTTTTTTTATCCCCATTTCAAATGTGGAAACTAAAATCCAGACAGATTAAGAAACCTATCCAAAGTCACCCAGTCAGTGAGTAGCAGATCCAGGATTCAAAGTAGAGTCTGTTTTGCTAACATGGACTGGGTAAGGTTCCCTGGTGACCTTTGTATCCTGTGCATGCCTCTGTTCCATATGTGACACATGGTATCAATTTGGTTGCTTTCTGTCATGGCTCCCCTCATACCACTGCCCTCTGCTGACTCATTTATCATTACCAGTAACAAGGGTCTCATTTATCATTACCAGTTGTTACCAGTAACAACTATACTACCTGACACATGATAGGGGCCCAGGAAGCATTTGAGAGATTGGATTGAATAGCTGCATCACTACTGGTGAGCTCCCATGTCTAGAGCACTTTCTTCTGCCACCTCCTTCCTTCTAATTATCTGCCAGTGTATGTCATTTGAGCCTTTGGGGTCTAAGGATCCTCTATCTAACTGGGGGTACCCTTGTCAGCTTTTACACATACTCACTTTGTCCTCTGTGGCTAAAAATGGAAAGGCAGAAAAGCAAAGCAAATGGCTGAGAGAGCTGTTAATATTTTCAAATGCTGTTTTTCAAGATGTTCCCCAAATCCCTGAATGTTGCAGAGCATACACAACCCTCGTAGAAATTGTCCTTGGGGGACCATCCTCACTGAAGAATGTTATCAGCCCAAAACAAAAATAAATGTCCAGCGAAAATTTTCTTTGGAAGACTTTGTTCACCTGTATGCTATGTCTTTAATAAAGCAACGTGAAAAAAACAATCCTTCTGTCAAGGCTAATTTACTCTGATACTTGGGAAAGTAGCAGTCAAGATAGACAACTATATATCCCTTATTTTGGCACATCTTCAGCTTTGAAATGTGTTTGTGATGGGTCTGCTGCTAAAGACTCCCTTCAAGAATCTCAGCTTAGACTGACACAATGCTACTTCTTCTCAAGGCTTAAGTATCCAGGGCAGAAAAATGGCCTTGTTTTCCCTTGCACACTTCAGTTTTATGAGCTTGTTTTTATGATGTCATTAGGAACTGCCCAATTTCTTAGAGTGATCTTTCTTTGGATTTTTCCAATATTCTGCTGCATAAAGATGTGGTGGATGCTAACTCTGGGCCAGAGTGAATGTTGTCAATGGCCACTAGGTCTTCTTCTAAAACTTCAAGACCATAACGTTAAAAGGCCTTGGATGATTTCTGAAGATGAGTGTGATAAAAGGGTCTGCACTGGTAAGGTCTCTCAAGGTTGATTAGTAGGAAAGAACACAGGTCATTGACATGATGGCTTTCTCACTATCTCTATGGCAACTATAAGGCCAGCAGCTGCCAGTAAACATCCAAGACACCACTTACCCAGCTCCCTGGGAATACCATGTAGTTATGAGGTTTGGGCTCCAATATGAGGAGAAAAGAGATGGGTCAGTGTAACAGCCTTCAGCTCTTAGGATGTAACCTTTGCTGCCTGGAGACCACCATTTGACAATAAATTAACCTACCTCATTTTTCTCTTTACTCTCATGAGAGGCCATGTTCAAAAGGAGATGAGGCAATATGTTGTGACCATGTACAGTTACATAGGCCTTCTTGGATTCATAGTTGCCTATTACATTTTCCATGGAGAAATATAGCAGTGGCCCTCTCTCAGCCAATTCAGCTTGATGGTGAACTCTTCTTCATTGATCAAATTCTTAGCCCAAGGGGTCACCACCTTTGGAAAGCCACCCTAATTCTCCCAGGAATACTTCACATCTCATAGGCTTCCATTACAACATTGGCCTTGATGTTTCCTCATAGATCTTTCTCCCCACTAGCTATAAGCTCCAGGAGAACAGTTCATATCCTTACATCATGTTTGTCCTGTGCCTAATACTGTGCCTGGCACAGTGTTGGTGGCATTAAATGTTTTCTAAGTGATGATGGCCCAGCGGCCAAGTCCTCACATTTCTATGACCTTTTCCATACAGGGTACCCAAGTTTTTGAGGTCCATAGTTGTGCCCTGATTGAATCCCAGAATGATAAAAATCAAGCCCACTGTGCAGAAGTTTTAGAGGAATAAGACTCTTGCATTGGATCAGGACTAGATCCTATCTCACTCTTCCACCTGTCATCACATTTTAGAGCCCTTCATCCTGCTTCCCTCCTCACATTCACTCACAGAGTGTTCAGAAAGCACCACACAGTGTGCTGAGTCCAACCATAAACCAGGAAATGATTGTACCAAGAGATTCCAGAAGGAGTTCGTACTCTAAGGCTGCTGGGTGGATTTCAGATCTCAGTACACATTTACATGGAAAAGCAGAATCTCAGTGTTCTTCTGGAACTTAATTCATCATCTCTTCACCTCCTCCTCACAGATGAGATTTAGCTGCATTGATATTTAACATAGGCATTTTGACAAGCCATTCATTTACTCATTCAACTTTTATGTATTGAATATTTACTATGTGCCAAACATTATTCTAGAGAGCAAGAATTTAACAGCTGTGTCAAGATAGGTATGGTCCTACCTAGTGGCCCAGAAGGAGGGACAGGCATTAAACAAATTTTATAATATATTAATTGATTAATTGTAATAAGTGTTACCAAGAAGATGAGCTAAGAATTACAAGAAAGTACAACAGAGGACCCAGTCTAGGAAAGTTAAGTTGTGAGGCTGAAATATGGAAGGTGACAAGATGGCTGAGAGTTACCTAGGGAGGGAGGAGGAAGGAGAAATACTTATGACAGTCTCTGGGTAGGAAGAAGACTGGCATAGCAACAATTCACCTCCAAGTCTATACAGAGGATCCACTATGTGAATCTGAGCGAAGCTTTATGGTGTCAAAGAAGAAATACCCGTCTAGCTAATTAGTGGGTAGAGGGAGTTATTGAAAGGAAAAAAGGGAGTCTCAAGGAACCAGAATGAAAAAGGAATAACCAGACTTTGTGGGAATTAGAAAACCAGTAAAGGTCAAAGCTCCTTTCCTGTGACTCTAGATAGCTTGTTCCCCACTCTTCTCTTCCCTCCCTGCCTCTCTCCCTCTCTCTCTACACCTTTCTCTTTCTTCTTTGTCAAGGGTCTTATCTATATGATCTACTGTTTCAGCTCCACCACTGATTGCAATCTCAATATCTCTCAGTTCAATTACTTGAGAGAATAAATCCAGTTGATTAGTGGTCACTTAATTGGTTGACTTTGACTCAGGTGCCCATGTCCTAGACATAATATTTTTTGCTACCTGGAATTGGGAAACCAATTCATATTCCTGTGATCTATGTAGAGTTCTACCCCAGCCTCAGGGATAAAAGATGTAACTCATGCCTAAGGAATTCAACACAGCATGTTACTGGCCTTAGAAATTGGTACAGGGTATGTACATAAATCAGACTTTGGGTGAGAATTCTCAGATTAAAGACTCCATCTTCCATAGATCAGCATTACAAAGGGAGATATTCACTCTTCCTTTAAGTAGTGTTATGTGATGTTCTGAGATTCAGATCTTTAGCAACCTTTTTGTGACATTAAGGGAAGCAATTTTGAGCATGAACCTACCCAGAGGAACCCAAACCACGATTTGGAGTCAAAACTCATTAAGTTGTGATGATATCATCTGAGTGCAGCCTTACCTGAAGCTAGATCTACCTCCAGTACATTTTCAAACCAATAAATTATTTTTACTGTTTAAGGCAGTTCAAGTTGGATTTTTCTGTCACTTGCAAAATTAGTCAAACTGATTTGGCTTGCTCCTCACTTGGTCAGTTATGGAGCAGAGCTAGCGAGGGCAAATTTATGTTTCAAGTAGGAAATGATTATTTGAGAGAGTGATAAATCCAAAGTATATTCAAGGTACCTGGACAACTTACATGTGGGAACAAACAAATAGCATGGCTAAAACATATTGCCTTTATAACTGAATTCATAAGCAAGGAAATAAAAAAACCAGGTCAGTTTTGATACTGAATTGCTTTATATTCTTTTCTAAAGAATATTAATCACATTTTTCATTGCTTCATTATTTTTTTCAATTTTTCTAGAAAAAAAGGTATTCTTTTCAGAAAAAGGCTGTTTGAAACATCTCAAATGAGCTCCTTTTGAATTATTCATCTGAGAAAATATCTATCGATATCCAGAAATAGGTTATCTTTCTGTTGCCATAATTTAAAAACAACTAATTGTGTTTTGCTGAAAAGAAGAACTGTTTCAACTCAAGCCAGAGTTGAAAAATAGTACCCCATTTTTCTTTGGACAAATCAAATTTGCTGCAAAAAACTGGGTGGAGGGGATGCAATATAGAACTACAATAAAACATTTGACTTGTTTGCTACATGTTTATGTATTTTTGTTACCTATCAGGAATTGTAACTAGAAGGCAAGCAACCATCTACTCAAATAGGCTGAACATTTTTCTAGCACAGTGCCACCATATCTGGGCAAGGTTCACTAGAGGTAGATATTGTCATAACCCTAGCTATAAAATGTAAACCTTCTATGTAAATCAATCTCTATTTACCTCATTTTTCATATTATGCTTTTTCTTTGCAAGGAACGCAAATTTCCCAAGTTTGTATCCAAAGAAATGGAAAACATGTACATCGAAGAGCTGAAGTCATCCGTCAACCTACTCATGGCCAACTTGGAGAGCATGCCAGTGTCCAAAGGTGGCGAGTTCAAGCTTCAGAAACTCAAACGCAGCCACAATGCTTCCATCATCGACATGGGCGAAGAGAGTGAGAACCAACTCTCCAAGTCAGACGTTGTGCTGGTTTTCTCCTTGGAGGTAAAAAGCTCTAAACCTTTGAAAGTTTCTGGGCACAGCAAGCAGTACAATGTGATCAGAGGCATCATAGTCATCTTGTTTTCTTCCTTGCACCTCAGGAGCAGTTACTAAAATCACTGCTTGCTGAGCATAGTCAGCGAATCAGCAAGTGACTCCCAAGCTCTAGGAGCCTGTACTTTTCTCAAGGAAATGCTCTTAAGAACCACTTACTACATTCAATATTGCACTACTTTACTGTCTTAAAGCAGTGGTCAAGGATTTTGTAAAGACGTATGCAATTGACAAAGTTTAAAATTTGGGCAACCTGTATTGAATTTATGAGAGAAGCTATAGAGTGTCATTTCATGATGAGCTGTGAATTTTCTTTCCCATTATCTCTCTTGTTGGCCACAAGAGAGATGCTGGAGAGCCTGTGCTTGTGAAGCCTTAGTAGTTTATCTCATATCCCAGAGGGAAAACCCATTTGGGTCAGAATTATGATAGAATGCACAATACGTCAATTAATTTCTCTGTAACTTTGTTTGTTTTGTATACATATACTTTAAGGAGCAGTTCTGATCTAGCTTCATCAGAATTACCTGGGAAGCTGATTCAGTATACAGATCTCTTTTGGCCCAAAATCTCTAGGGGGTGGGAATTTAAAATGGGGCAGTCACTTTGGAAATAGTTTGGTGTTTTCTTAAAAAGTTGAGCATAAAACTACCATCGGTTCAGCATCTCTGATTCTTAGATATCTACCCCAGAGAGATGAAAACACATGTCCCAGAGTGAGTTGCTCACAAGTGTTTAGAGCAGCATTATTCATAATAGTCAAAAATAGAAACAATCTATATGAGTATCAACTGGTGAAAGGGTAAAATGTTGTACATCCATACCAGGGAATACTGTTCAGCAATTAAAGAAAACAAACTACTAAAAATATCTTGATTTATTGAACCTCAAACTTATGCTTAGTGAAATAAGCCAGATACAAGTGAATACATATGGTTTGATTACATTGATATGAAATGTCCAGAAAAAGCAAATCTCGAGAAACACAAAGTAATTTAGTGTTTCTGAGGCAGGGGTTGGAAATGGACATGAGGAACCTTATTGGGGGACATTCAAATGTTCTAAAACTAATTAATGATGATGGTTGCACAACTAAGTAAATTTACTAAAATCATTACTTAAACTCTTGAAATAGGTTGATTATATAATATGTAAAATATTCTCAGTAAAGTTATCAGAAAAAGAAGATAAAATTATAGGTGAATGCAGCCCAGGAACGTGCATTATATTTATTTTTAAAAATTATTTTATTGATTATGCTATTACAGTTTTCCTGATTTTTCTCCCTTTGTCCCCTCCACCTAGAACCTCTACTCCCTCAGGCAAACTTCCCACCATTGTTCATGTCCTTTGGTCCTGTGTATAAATTCTCTGGCTACTTCATTTCCTGTATTGTTCTTTGCATCCCCATGACTATTCTATAACTACCTATTTGTACTTCTTAATCCCCTCATCTCTTTCACCCATTCCTCAACCCCTCCTTCTCATCTGGCAACTATCAAAATACTCTCTGTGTCCATGATTCTGTTTCTGTTCTTGTCTGCTTAGCTTGTTTTTTAGATTTTGTTGTTCATAGATTTGTATTTTTTGCCATTTTATTATTCATAGTTTTGATCTTCTTTTTCCTAAATAAGTCCCTTTAATATTTCATATAATAATGGTTTGCTGATGATGAACTCCATTAGTTTTTTCTTGTCCGGGAAGTTCTTTAGTTGCCCTTCCATTCTAAATGACATCTTTGCTGGGTAGAGCAATCTTGGCTGTAGGTCCCTACTTTTCATGACTTTTTATATTTCTTGTCAATCCCTTCTAAACTACGAAGTTTCTTTTGAGAAATCAGCTGACTGTCTTATGGCAACTCCCCCATAAGTAACTAACTTCTTTTCTCTTGCTGCTTTTACAATTCTCTCTTTATCTTTAACCTTTGGCATTTCAATTATGATGTGTCTTAGAGTGGGCCTCTTTGCATTCATCATAATTGGGACTGTGTGCTTCCTGGACTTGCCTGTCTATTTCCTTCACCAAATTAGGGAAGTTTTCTTCATTATTTTAAAAAATAGATCTCCAATTTCTTGTTCTTTCTCTTCTCCTTCTGGTACCCCTATGATGTGAATGTTGGACTTCTTGAAGTTGTCTCAGAGGCTGCTTATAATATCTTCATTTTTTTCAATTCCTTTTTCTTTTTGTTGTTCTGATTAGTTGTTGATTGCTCCCTTATGTTCCATATCATTGATTTGATTCTCGGCTTTATCCATTCTACTGTTGTTTCCCTATAAATTGTTCTTTATCTCAATTAGTCTACCCTTCATTTCTGACTGGATCTTTTTTATGCTGTTGAGGTCCTCACTAAGTTCCTTGAGCATCCTTATAACCCATGTTTTGAAACCTGCATCTGATAAATTGCTTATCTCCATTTCATTTAGCTCTTTCTCTGGAGTTTTGATCTGTTCTTTCATTTGGGCCATGTTTCTTTGTCTCCTCATTTTGGCAGCCTCCTTGTGTTTATTTCTATGTATTAGGTAGAGCTATTTTGACTCCATGTCTTGGTAGTATGGCCTAATGCAGTAGGTGTCCTGTAAGGTCCAGTGGCCTCCCCTATCACCCAGGCTGGGTACTTGAAGTGCGCCCTTTGTGTGGGCTGAGTACTCCCTCCTATTGTAGTTGAGACTTGAGTGTTGTTGGCAGATCAATGGGAGGGATTTACCTAGGCCAGTCAGCAGCAAGGATTAACTGTGACCACTGACCACCAACTTCTGCCCTCCATGGAGGATCAACTGTGCAGTGGCAGGGTAGTGGTGTTCCAACAGGGTCTGTAGCTGTCTACTGGGTGTGCTGGCCCTAGGGTTTCCCAGGTGATGCAGGCCAAGGTCAGCCCCCACCTGTTTTTTGCTTGGAGCCACCCTGCCTGAGCTATAGAGCAACTGGAGATAGCTGCTACTTGTGCTGGGCTTGGAGATCCCCAGTCAAAGTCAAGCTGTGAATCTAGGCTGGCTACTGCTAGTTGCGGGCCTGGGGCTCACTGAGGCCAGCTGTTACTTGTTAGATAGGATTTAGAAAGTTGTGAAACATGAGCCAAGACCAGTCATTTATATGGAAAAGCAGCTTGGGTGGGCCTGTAGGTTGGGTGGGCTGGAGTCTCTGGGGATCTCCAAGGAGGGTCAAATAATGATAACCATGTTGATGGAGTCTCAGATATGGCACCAGTTTGCTGGCTCTGTAGGGAGAGGGTTTAGAAAAGGGACCAGACACTTCAGTTTTTCATTGTATAACACTGGTGCCCTACAAGCTGCTACCCTGGTGCTGAAACTCAGAGGGAGTGAGTCTAAGCACATGAGTCCATGTGTGGGTTCTTTAAGAGGAGCTGCTTGGGGCTCCAGAAGTTTCTTCCATTGACTCAATCCCTGCTGATTTTTGCAGCCAGAAGTTGTGGGGATTTATCTTCCTGACACTAGAACCCTGGGCTGGGGGTCCTGGTGTGGGGCTGGGACTGTTTGCTTCCAAGATATCCCTCCTGAATTTTTATCCAACACATGTGGGTGGGGGACTAGTTGTTCTGCATCTGCACTTCTCCTATCTGTCTGGATGGATATTGTTTCTGTAATTTCATAGCTGTCAGACTTCTATTCAACTCAACCTGACAGTTCTTTTTTCTTTTTTTGTAAGATTTTATTTATTTATTTTTGGAGAGGGGAAGGGAGGGAGAAGGAGAGAGAGAGAAACATCAATGTGTGGTTGCCTCTCATGTGGTCCCCACTGGGGACCTGGCCCGCAACCCAGGCATGTGCCCTGACTGGGAATCGAACCTGCAGTGCTTTGGTTCGCAGCCCGCGCTCAATCCACTGAGCTACGCCAGCCAGGGCTCAACCTGACAGTTCTGAGTGATGGCTGTTCTACATTTTGGTTGTAATTTTGATGTGGTTTTGTGAATAGGCAAGCCATGTCTGTCTATGCCACCATCTTGACTGGAAGTCCCAGGAATGTGCATTTTAATGAGTTATCCAGGTATTTCTTATACACTCCCAAGTTTGAGGACCATTTATAATTTATTTAAGCTCAATACCCACCAAGGATTTTATGATGGCCCTAGATTTGGGGAGACCAAATGAATAGATTAAATTTTTGTAGATGTAATTAGAATTTGTAAAAACTGAATTAATTTTCTAGAACATCATTAAGGTTTACTGTGAATTAACCACAGGTAATTTTTTCATGCTCATTTTGGGTTGAGATAGCCACATTACAATATTTTCAACATGTATTTTGCAGTTGAAAGAAGTAGTATTCAATTAAATACAGAGCATGTGGTATGTGAAAAAAATCATCAGTGTAATTTCACAGAAACTTTCTTTTTTTAATACTGCTACCTGAGGCACTGAATGCTTTTTCTTACGTTTCTTTGAATATGATTATTACCAATTAGAGGTGGCAATTTATTCTCTACTGCCTCTTGTCTTTCTATAGAAAGGAGAAAAAAGTACTTTATTGATTTTTATGAAGCTTTTAAATCTGTAATTTTCTAATTCTTGATTAGTACTCAATATTACCCAGCTGATTATCTGAAATGTTGATGTGAGCAAGTTCCCAATCACACTCACATATATACATGATTCAAACAGGCTTTAACTTGTAAGTTCAAGTAAAGAATAAAATGCCCCAAGGCTCCCAAATACTTTTTAATTCAAACACAAAATCACACATCACACCAATACTTCCAGCAAACATCATTGTATATGTTTTAGTGAATGTGTTTTGGGGAACACAAAGAGAAGAAGCAAGAAGAGGGGGAGAGGCAGTCATTTCATTAAGGAATTGAATTTTTAGGTTGGTACAAGACATTTTATGTAATTATGGAACTATCTGCCTGGAAGGGATACCAGAGAGCAGTTAACTGCAGCATGAGAACCAAGGTCCAGGACGCCGAGTGGCATGGCCCCATGGGCAGGGGGAGTGCTCTGATGAAGAACAGTAGGTATTTATAGAATGCCACTATACACCGTGTTCTGCCATTATTCACTCAGTGATCCTTACAACAATCTTTTGAGGCATTCACCGATGTGGAAACAAAGTCTCAGAGAGGTTAAGGAACTTAAAATGGAATATTCAGATCTAGGACTTGAACTCAGATCCTTTGAGTTTCAAAAAGTATGTTCTTTTTCTTGTGCCTCCCATTTCTTCTCATTTCTATGGTTCTTCCCAGTATAAAAGTTTGTCCATTATATATATATATCACTTGGTCCTCACACAACAGCCACAGTGAGAGATAGTACTCATATCCCCACTTTACAGATGAGGAAACTGAGGCTCAGGAGTTTGAAAAGAAAAGTGGAATGGCAACAAGGGCGAGTCATTTGCCCAACATCTTATGAAAAGTACAATGGTTCTCAAAGTATGACTCCAGGATCAGCAGCATCACATTAGCTTACCAGGAAAATTGTTAAAAATAAAAAGCCTTGGGCCTCACCCAAGACCTACTTATCAGAAACTGGTTGTGGAGCCCAGCAGCCTCTGGTTTAACAAGCCCTTCAAGTGATTTTCATTCACACTAAGTTTGAGAACCACTGGGTTATTTAGCAGCAAAACTGTGACTCGTGAATCCTGGTTCAGTGCCAGCCCTATTGTACTTTCTTGAATCAAGCCCATTAAAGAAGTATACATTTTTGCACACCCATATCCTTTCCTTTTGTAATGTCATTACCTTTTATAGAGTATAATTGATTTTTAATATATATTACTCATTATAGATTCCTGATGCATGTTGTTTGTTTCAGATTCTTTTTAAGTGTTTTTTATTGATTATGCTATTACAGTTTTCCCAAATTTTCCCCCTTTGTCCCCTCTCTGCCCCGCCCCCACAACCCTCCAGCATTCCCCGCCCCCCTTAGTTCATGTCCATGGTTATACATATAAGTTCTTTGAGTCCTCTGTTTCCTATACCATTTTTTATCTCTCCCTATCTATGTTATGCCTACTAATTATGCTTCTTCTTCCCTGTACCTTTCCCCGCCATTCCTCCCTTCCCCCTCTCCACTGAAATCCCTGCATGTGATATCCATTTCTCTGATTCTGTTCCTGTTCTGGTTGTTTGCTTAGTTTTTGCTTTCATTGTTTTTCTTTTCTTTTAGGTTCATTTGTTGATAGTTGTGAGTTTGTTGTCATTGTACTGTTCATAGTTTTTATCTTCTTTTTCTTAGATGAGTTCCTTTAACATATCATATAAGGGCTGGGTGATGATGAACTCCTTTAACTTGACGTTATCTGGGAAGCCCTTATCTGCCCTTCCATTCTAAATGATAGCTTTGCTGGATAGAGTAATCTTGGATGTAGGTCCTTGCCTTTCATGACTTGGAATACTTCTTTCCAGCCCCTTCTTGCCTGATAGGTTTCTTTTGAGAAATCAGCTGGTAGCCTTATGGGCACTCCTTTGTAGGTAACTCTCTTCCTTTCCTCTTCTTTTAGGATTCTCTCTTTATATTTAATCTTGGGTAATGTAATTATGATGTGCCTTGGTGTGTTCCTTTTTGGGTCCAACTTCTTTGGGACTCTCTGGCTTCCTGTTTCAGATTCTTAAATCAGTGTCTCTGACTTTACCTCATTCTCCTCCCCTATCTCTGATAAGTGATGGGGCATCCCAGTGAATATGAGACTAATAGCAGGGGATTGACTTGAGTCTGAAGATAGAAATGGGAAACACCAGGAGTAGTAAAAGACATGTCTTGGTCCATCAAGACTATGCATCTACTGACTTGTTTTTGTTTTGATCCAACAATGTTGGACTGCACAGTTTGTGTATTTTATTCCTCCCTTTTTGGTTTATTATCAAAATTTCAAAATCAGATTTCTGACTTTGATTCTGATTCATATTTCCATTTTCTGGTACAAAAAATTAGAGTATCCAGCACCAGTGAGCCCGGGAAAGACAAAGGAACAATGGGCTGTAACTGAGTATCAACTGCTCCGTTCAGATGGAGTGTGTGCTCTCCAGTTTGCCAACATCCCCACTACTCCCTATGGTAGGGATGTCAAACTCATTTTCACCGAGGGTCACATCAGCCTTGCAGGTGCCTTCAAAGGGCCAAATGTAGAGCTCCTTGCCCCTAGTTAAGTTACATGTATACAGTCCTAAAATTACATTCAGCCCTTTGAAGGCAACTGCGAGGCTGATGTTGCCCCAGTGAAAATGAGTTTGACACCCCTGCTGCCTGTGGTCTCTGAGTGTAATGCTGAATGCTACTTGCCCATTATGTTAGCACTTACATCATCACTTACCTTATTATAAAGGGAAATGTAAACTCATTTACATTGCCTCTGCCAAGTGCTGAATTAAAAGCTAGATTATTTTTAAAGAAATAGGAGAGAGCCCTGGCCAGTGTGGCTCAGTTGGTAGGAGCGTGATCCCATACACCAAAAGGTTGTGGGTTCAACTCCCACTCAGGGCACATACTTAGGTTGTGGGTTCAGTCCCTGGTTGAGGCATATATGAGAGGCAACCAGTTAATGTTTCTCTCATACATCAGTGTTTCTTTCTCTCTCTTCTGTCTTTAAAATTAATGAACATATTTTTTAAAAACTCCTATATTAAAAAAAGAGAGAGAAAGCCATAGGAGAGAGCCGATTTCTTTGCAGAAATGAAAACTGGTCCTGTGACTAACACAGAAAAGAGTAGCCCGTTTTACATTACACGGCCCCTGTGAGGATATGAATTAGTGAGCCTTGTCTTTCCATCGCGGAGGCAATGAGCTATGCTGTAAAAATTACATCTTCAGGCTAGACTGGTCCCAGCATGGCTGGTAGAAACCTAATAGAAGCTATCAGGTACATGTTCACTTTTTTGTAACTCCTTGTCTTTCATATATTTTCCTGTAGATGATTCTGCCCATGTGCTTTGGCAATAAACCCCACTGTGTGTGACTGTTTCCAGGTGGTGATCATGGAAGTCCAAGGCCTCAAATCCTTGGCTCCCAATCGCATTGTGTACTGCACGATGGAGGTGGAAGGGGGAGAAAAACTACAGACAGACCAAGCTGAGGCCTCTAAACCCACGTAAGTTTTGTTTCTCCACCCTTCATTGTCCACAAGGTTGTGTTCATGGGCTCCATTTTGGTTAACTCCAAGTGAAAGGTCTGGTATCCCTGGAAAGTTCTAGAAGGCACGTACTCTGTTTATTTTTCAAACAAGATTACTTGATTACATTTCTATTTGGCAGCCACAACACTTGTTCAAATTCCTTTAAAGCAGAGAATAGAAGGAAATTAAAGAAACAGTTTCTCTTCTGGAGACTTTATGTATTTACCTTAGAGAGGTGTGCAAGAGAGTTTGATATAAATTTGTTTTGTTATATTTTCTAAAGAATACTTGGTTTATTAAATAAACAACTATTTTCCAAAATCTTTATGTGCCACAGTTACAAATATGTTAACAAAGAGGTCTGTTATATTAGACCCCATCCAGTACCTTATTCCTTAGGTCAGTAGGTATCTGTCCAGTGCTCACTCTGTGTGTGCAAGGTACTATTGCACAGTACGAAGGAAAATAGTCACTGTTATGGCTCTATAGACCTTACATCTGAGTGTGGGCATCAGAAAAATAATCGCACAAATACATGAGTATAACTACAAATGGTTATTAGTGCTGAGGAGGAAAGAGTGCTTTGAGAAGAGATAGCAAGGGGATCTGAACCACTTTGTGGGGACAGAATCAGAGTCAGTTTTCTTTAGGAATTATAAGACATTTGGACTAATATTATGAGAGGGGACCCAAAAAAGAATTTATTTATGAAATATTTTATATTTATTCTTACATGTTTAAACTTCAGTCACCTTCAAATTACTCTACATTTGATGTAATATGCTTATCAAGAGGGTTTTTCCACTGCTCAAAACAGTTTTTGAACTCATCAATTCTGATGCCTTTTAGTGCTTCTGTCATTTTTTGTTTCACGTCTTCCACATCAGCAAAACATTTCCCTTTAAGGACTTTTTCCATGTAGAGAAACAGAAAAAAAGAAGTTGTTTGGGGCAAGATGGGGTGAATAGGGAGTGTGGGGCACAGGGGTCACGATGTTTTTCATCAAAAATTTCTAAGCACTCAGTGCAATATAGACAGGTGCACTCATAATTCACCCATCATAAAATGGGCAAATGGGTTGGAAGAGTCTTCAAAAAAATTCACAGAAGCTGAATTCAGCCTCTCACAACATGCCAACTGGGACACTGATACAGATGGGTTCCTAGAACACTCACCTAGCAGGGGAAGCCTGCAGGTGAAGGGGAGGGCCCCTCCTCCAGAAGATAATTCTGGTTTTTATTTGGGTCCCCCCTCATATACAAGTTTAGCAAGGGTAGTAGAAGTGGAGAGAAGGCTCCAGGCAGAGTTAGCCTGTGCAATGGCCCTGTGGCCAGGAGGAATTGAAAGAAGGCCAGTGGGACTAGAGGTCATATAATAAGGTATGTATACATTGCCAGTGACACAAGAAGGGGACACACTGTGAGGGGCTAGAGGAAGCTAGCATGGAGATATATGATTAGACATGTGTTTTGAAAAGATCACTCTGGCTACAATGGAGGGGGCCAGAGTCGATGCAGGAGACCAGTTAGTGTCCTATTGCAATGGTTCACAGGGATGTTGATAAATTCATTCGGGGCCTCAAGGATTCTTGAGAAATCACTACTCTCTTCTCTCCCTAACTAGTGTCTCTCTCTCTCTCCTTTCTATCTCAATTAAGCCATCTTAGACTAATATGAATCTTTTTTAACTATTGTTAATTCCATAAGAAAGTCATAGAAAGGGTAACTCCAAACAGCACCTCACTGCCTCTCATCCCCCACAGCATTATGAGCTATTTAGCAGAACTTATCATGATGTTCAAACAAAATAGTTCAAAGAAAGCAGCGAATCTTTCCCAGACTAGAGAAAACATGAGGATATTGTGTGCCTTCAAGTGGTTCTCTGCATGAATAAGCAAAGGCCTCAGAAGTTCAGAAGCTGGGTGACATTAATGAGCATCCACAGGAGGAAATGGAAGCCAGTGCAGCTTTTCACACACCGCCCTTCCTCCACTTTTAAACTTAGTTTCAAACTGTAAATGAACATGGTTTCTTTTTTATTATTGTTAACTAAATCTCAAAATTTCCCCCAACTCTCATCATGGCCTGATCACTATCAATGCTACTATATTATGCTGCATTCTTTTTATGTGCTTTTTAAAAAATGTGCCATGTAGGGGGAAGAAAAACCTGTTTGGTGTTTCTTTTAAGATGTTGGGCCCAATATGTTGTCATGAGTTAGGTAAGGAAGGAAAAGACTGATTTTTCCAACAGGCTGTTGCTTTACATGTGCTATTTTTAACTCAAAATGTAATTCATATCATTTTATTGGGCTTAATGGTTTCAGTTGCCAGGGTAAATGATGAGCTGAATTTCATGTGCTTGTGAATGTTTGAAACAGAGTTTCAGATTACAAATAAATATGGAACACTTGGATTTACCTACTTTAAATATTCATATTTCACATATATATTTACTCATATCCATACATGTATGTGACTATATCCATATAAATAAATATCTCACACTGAAATATTTTACTTTTCTAGCTAGAATATAATTTTTTATTTCTTTTCAATCAATGAGTAGGTATTATCAAAACCCCACTGAGGGCAGGTTGGCTGGTTGGTTGGTTTGTTGGTTTGCTGGTTGTTTCTTTTAATACAGTAAAAATGCAAGTTTCATGACTAGCATCAAGTCAAATCAGTTGGCAGTGGCAACCTAGAGTGTTGTGTTGAGAAAGATTCTGAAGCTAAATCCGTATTCAGAGGAAAATAGTGCCATGATCAACTTACAATGTCTGTTATGACAATGAAAGGGGTATGATTGCCCTGCATTTGCCATTTCCATATTTTCCTAAAGAAATATACCCAGAGTGTGAAATCTACCAATGCTCTTGCTTCTTCCTGTCCTTTCTTTTATCTCTTCTATATAAATTCTCCTTATAACCATTACTGGTCTTTCATTTAAGTCCACTGTTCTTTCCTGATTCTCTGCTTTACCTTTTGCCTTGTCACCATTCAGTTCTTGTAGTTTTCCTCTGCCACCAGTTTTATTTGTTAGGATAAATGAGCTGGCTTGTGCAGGTGCATTTTCTTCCTCCCTTGTTTGGACTAACTCAGAATCTTCTCCATCTTTTTTTTTTTTTTTGGAGCTTATGCTTCTCTTTCCTTCCCTGTTCTACTTATAGTTTCTCCCACTCAGCTGTCATCTCTGCTACTTGATTTTGATTATCTCAAAAAGTATCCTTTTGAGGGTTATCTTTCATCTGTCCTAATAACTCTACTTTCATCACCTGATAAGTTTAGTCTTTTCTTGCCCTATTTGTCTTCTGAATCTTGTTTTTGACTCTTCTTACAGCCAGCTGATGCCATACTTTATTTATACATTCTAAAATGAAAATTCCACTCAAGGCTGTTTTATTTAATACTTATAAATTCTATTGATGCTACTACCAAGTATTTCACCCAATAACTGGAACATGAACACCTTAGCTTTTGTCTTTTTTTTCAAGTACAGCCACAAATGCAGGAGTACATTGCATAACCCACTTTGTCCAAGAATGCGCTTTTAAAACTTCAATGTGTAGAATAAGAAAAATAAGGGTAGGGAGAGTGGAACCTTGGTCAAGTAAAGCTGGGAAATATAAGACATTACATCGTACTCTCTTTTTGAGTTTTTCACAGTATATGTTGTCATTTTAAAGACTTTGGAGATTTCCAACAGTAAATAAATTTATTTATTCCTAAGTTTCCAATCTTGTTTTAATTAACACCTATTAGCATTCATAGGAAATGCTGGTTTGTATTGTACAAACCCAGTAATGGAGGTTTGAAACTCTCCCTCACCTCCTTTATCAATGTCATCTCTTTATTTAGAACAAGACCCCTGTCTGGCATTGTCATTTTCGATCAGTTGCCTATAAAAATGCTGTGTTCCTGAGTTAAATATACTTTTTGTTTGGAAAAATGCTG
Organism: Trachops cirrhosus; assembly: GCA_028533065.1. Classification (NCBI taxonomy): domain Eukaryota; kingdom Metazoa; phylum Chordata; class Mammalia; order Chiroptera; family Phyllostomidae; genus Trachops; species Trachops cirrhosus. The sequence goes on along the minus strand of CM052544.1, from coordinate 50,279,744 downwards.
TGCGTGATATGTGTATGTGTAGCCCCTTCATGTTATCAATCTCCTTACAACATGTTCGTTATTTTCAAGCAGACTATACACCCTCTCCTGGGTTTTTAATGTGAAAAGCCAGGAGAATATATGATCAAATGTTTTCAAGATTTATATTTATTTTAAACAATATTGCCTAAATTTACAATACATTTTTTCTGCCTCTTAAAGGAAACCAGTGGAGGTGGAAGCTAAAGCAATTTTTAGGTGAGTAATCTCAGGAAGGCATGACAATGGAGAAGGGTTAAAGAACCCAGATATTTTTGTCCAGCTCCTTTGAAATAGAGCAGAGGACTTTTCTTGCCATGAGGCAGTATTTTTCAAATGGCAGCACACTCACCTTTGCTGATAAGAGATTGTATTAGGAGTTACAAAGACACGGCATTGAGTAACACCAGACCATGTGATAAGGAAGTCACTCCTTTTCCATTTCTTTTCAATTCTTCTGACCAAGTCAAGAAGAGTGTTTTGCTTTGGTTCTAGTAAATCTTGAACGCCTCCAGAGATCTCAGATTCAAAACCTTCTACAGGCAACAGCCTCCAGGCAGAATTTGATAGCATTGTTTAGATCTCATTTGACCAAAAAAGTTTTCTGTGTAATGGTCATTGGGATACTTTAAATGGAAAAAGAATATCTTTCCTGAATGGCTCCTGTGAAATTTAGATAAAAGGACTGGTATGAAGGGCTGGTGCTTGCATTCTCTCAACAAGTGTATGTGGAATGATCTACTTGTTTCCAACTAAGGCTGGGGCTACAGCCCTGAATAATGTAGGTAAAGCCTTGGCCTCATGGAGGGTACACTCTAATATAGGACACCGGCAGTAAGTGAACAAGTATAAAGGATAATAACAGACTGCAGTTTGTGTTACCTCCCATCGTGGCTGGTGTTGCCCCTTTGTCTACTGCAGCAGTGATATGAGGTTTCCTTTTTAAAGAAATATATTAACATTTAAAAAGTAAGTTAAATAAAATACATTAAGTAAGTAATAGCACAGATGATACACAAATATGATTTTTAAAAATAATGAAAGTAATCTTTTCTCTTTTGCCATGAAAATGGACATGGCAAAGATTGGGAAGATAGTATATAAATTACTTGGGTAAAATTGATGCAAGGAAACCTGTCTCTCTCAGTAGATTGGTACAGTGTAATTTAACCTCTAAAGAAAGCATGCCCTGAGGGTTAAATACCAGAGAAAAGTAAGTAATTCTGCTAAACAGAAAGGCAGTTTGAGTTAGCAGCCCAATATTGTGCTGACTTATCAGAAATTATATTCTTCTAAATTGAAACCAAGAATGGCATTTGGCATTTGATTACATAACAACTTCATTATTTCCTGACAAGCCACGGGTTTCATGATGTATGGATTTCATTATTGTCAGGAATTCAAAAACACAATCAAACTGTCTCCTACCACTTTCCAAGGGATATAAAAATAAAATACCTTAACTGGTAAATCTTGCTGTAGTCCTAGCATTTTCTAATGGCACCTTTTCTGATGAGACCATATTTTAAAAAAGAGCAAAAACACAATTATATTCTATAACATTTTTGTTCTATGAAATATATTATTTGTCCTAATGGTACAACTCAGAATGGGCTCAGCTTACTAACCAAATTATTCCCAGAAATGTAGTTCCATGAAATCTCCCCTACACTAAGTCAAAGTCAGAAAAAGGAAGATGTAGCCTTCAATCCTTGCCTCATGTATCATCTTCTTAGTAGTACTTCCTTTCCCAATATAATGAAAAAGTTTTCTGTGTACAGGTCCTTGTATACTTTAAATGGAAACAGAATATTTTTCCTGAATGGCTTCTTTAAAATTTACATGTAAAGAATGATATGAAGGGCTGGTACTTGCATTGTCTCAGCAAGAGTTCATGGAATGCTCTACTTGTTTCCAACTAAGGCTGAGGCTATAGCCAATGAATAACATAGATCCAGCCTTGACCTCATGGAGCATACTCTAGTAAAGGACATAGGCAATAACAAATGAACAAGTAAGTATAAAGGATAATAGCAGGCTGTATTTTTGTTCTCAAATAAATGAAAAGGCTGCTGCACTAAAAGGCAATGGAGATGTAGGGTGCTCTATTGACCAAGGAAACCAACTCATAGATAATGTGTGACTTGATATCTGAAGGATAAGATGGAATCAGCCATTAGAAGAACTAGGAAAAGCATTTTAGGTACAGGGAACAGTAGGTGTAAAGGCTTTGTGGTATGAAGGGGCTTGATGTATTCCTGGACCAGAAAGGAGAGCAATGTGACTAGAGTTTATAGTCAGTGAGGAGAAGGATGCTACAGGAGGAGTCTAAAGAGCAAAGCAGAGACAGACAGTCAGGACCTTGTAGGCTACATAAAAGATCTGAACTTCATTCCAAGACCATGGAGAAAAGCCACAGGAGGATTTTAAGCCAGGGATGGTATGACTGGATTTCCATCTATAAGACTGAAGCATCTGTAAGGATCAAAGCAAACTTGGAACAATGGGCATATTGGTCAACAAACATGGAGCACATACTATTTGCTGGGCATTAGCATTAGAATGAGGAGTAATGCAGACATGGCCCTTGACATTGCAGAGCAATGGAGAAAAGCTGGCTGGAAATATTCCAAGTGCTGGGGCACAGGGTGATAAATTCTCTAGAAGCCACTGTAGCTTTTGAGAACTGCAAAAGGCACCAGATGGGAAAAAGGGCTCCTCAGAATCAGCTCCCTTCTGTCTACATTTCTCAAAACTCCACGCTCAAGGTCATAGTCCAGGAGACATTCATGTAGTACTCAGTGGAAGCTTGTATACAATTTTTCTTTTCTAAGAAAAAGGCTTAGTTTCTTTCAGAGTTAATTAAATCATAAATGGTAAAGGCCAGCACTGACCTAGAAATTCAATTTTGCTAGGCTCCCTGAAGATATGTAGGTTGGGAGGAAGCAAAATTATAATCACAGTCTGGGATGCTTAGAGACTGTCCTGCCTCCCAGACCAGAAAGCTGGGTCCAAAAGCCACAACTTTTATTGAAAACTAGTTTGTGTTTGCTCATGAGCTGGAGGGTGAAAGTATGGTGGCTGGTAAAATAGTGAGCAGTGGGGTAGACATAGGAAAGGAACGGGTGCTAGAGAACAAGCTTTGCAATAGGAGCTTCTAGTGCTGTACCCAACTCCACGTAAATTTACCTCCATCTCACATAGGTCACCATGCTTTCCAGCATCACCATATGCTAAGATGTAGTATCCAAGATCCCTTCTCCCTCAACAATCCTATAGTTCTTTTTCATCCAGCTGATCCAGAGAAGGTTCATAATGGTGGATCTGAAGGCAGAGTTTTCAGGAATTGCAAATAACTTTCAGTTGGTGAAATCTCTAAAATTGGTAGGAGGAGTTCCAGAATTGGATGATCATGTGGTGGCTGGAGTTTGACATTTAGACCATAAACTTCCATCTATATGTGAGAAATCCTTGAAAGTTCTGATTTCATGAGTCGTCCAATGTCCAGTAGGCATAACACAGGGATGTATTTTTTTAATGGCCCTCCAAGAACTAACTGACACTAGGTCCACTGCCTTTCTGGTTTAGCTCTCCAATACCTTGCCTGAGTTCCCTTGCCCATTATAACTAATACTGAGTAATCTGAGAACCGATCTTATCGCACACCACTGTTCAGTGAAAATCCAATTCATTTCTCCCCAAGTGTGAAAAACCACTCTACTTATTACTTAGTGATCAGGGAGGATCTGGAAAGGAGGGTGATATAGTTACTTACCTGAAATAATGGGATGCAGCCCAGAAACTCCACATTCTCACTAATAAGAAAATAGGAAGGCTTGGATTACATTCATCAGCACATGGAAACAATCTGGCATCGTGAACCAAAGCCTGGAATTGGAAACCACAGCACTGGGTCCATGTCTCAGCTATGTGACCTTGGGCATGTTACTTAACTATTTGTGCCACATTTTCTGCATTCTTGTGAAAATTAAATTAATTAACATATCTAAAATACCTAACTAAAACAGTGCTTGTCACATACTAATTATGTTAGCAATTACTACCATGGCTTTATTCTTGTTTGGAGGGAGAAGGGGGAGATGGAAAAGAAAAAGTGACCTGGGTCTAAAATAGTAATCACTAACATTGATTCAACACTTTGGGCCAGGTGCTGTATTAAATATTTCATAGTCAATGTCTTATTTAATGCCCTACCAAAACCTCTAAGATAAGTACTGTTGTTATTCCCACTTTACTGAGGTTCAGAGAGGGTAAGTAATTTGGTAAAAGTTGCACAGATAATAAATAGCTGAGCTGGAAGTCAAACCCAAAGCCTATACTTTTAACTGATCCTGCTACCCTATATTTCTGAAAGAAATCACACCACTAAAAGAAGGTAATTTGATTACCATTGATTATTCAGCAAAACTATCTAATGGGGCTCATTTCCTTTCTATAAACTCAGTTCTTTTGTGGGTTAAATCACTGGCCCTATTTAAATGGTGAAATGTGCTGTCACACATTAGGACTAGCACAGATGTTCCATCTCAATGCAGGCACTCAGCTCAGCAGGCATCATTCAACCCATATCCAGCAGCACTGTTAGGTGCTACATAGGTGAGTCTGCACAGATGAGCCAGAGGTGGCCCCTGCCCTCAACGTGCTAACAAAATTCTGGGAGAGCCACCAATGACAGTGATCATCATGCAAATCAGCATCAGTAACAATTGCCCTAACCATTTATTGAAATCTAGCTGTTAGGCACTGAGCTGGCTGGTACTCTATGGTTGAGTCTAACAGACCTAGTCCAAATCCCAGCTCCACCACTTGCCAGCTGGGTGACCTCAAGCAAAATAGGAACAAATTCCTATTCTCCTCACTCAGCTTCAGTTTCCTCACATTTGAAAAGAAGACAACAATATAACCAGCCCTGTGGTATTGATGTTGAAAAATTATGTGATCCATGCTAAGGGCAGAGTTCAATGAACAGCATATCATAACCTCTCAAGAAATATTATTAATAGCCAAAAACCTACTATAATCTCACTGAAGCCTACATGGTACTCCTAAGAAATAGATAACAATTATCCCCTCTTTACATATAAAGAAAAAGCTCAGATTAGCTAGGAAGTCTGCCCTAAAATCCTACAACTCCTCAAACCCAGCCTTTATGATTCCAACTACATGGGCAGCAAATCGTTAAGTCTGCCTGATGGTAAGGACACTACCGCCAAAAGACTGGAGGACAGACCCTCAGGGCAGGCCAGCATCCACTGGGTGATAAGGGAGCAGGAATGGAAAAGGGCAGTGTCCTCCCTGAGCCTCCGTCCAGAGTCACAATACACACAGCATCCTGCTCCCCTACAGCCAGGATCTCCACAAACCCATTCTTTCAACTTCTTTCTGGATCAGATCCTTTGTTCAAAAGAGGTTAGAGCACTGCTGAGATAACACTTCCTACGTGTTGGTAAGTGCCTTATTTGTTTCGAGCAAAACCCCCTGTGCTGTGATATAGAGCTCAATCCACTGCAGGGAGGCAGGTGAGTATGGGACCTCCAGGGAAGACAGATGCTCTTCTTGGCATAAGACCAATCATCAGGGTGTTTGGAAATTTCCAGGACTCTGGAGTCCTTCAAAATTCCCCAGTGTTCCTTTGTAAAGACTTAAAAGCTCCCCCCACCATATTTTCTGGTTCAGAGTGTTTGGGGTAGAGCAGTTATTTCAGGGAGGCTTTTATAGCTGGGACCTGGTTGGAAACATTTTAGTGATTCTATGGAATATAAGGTTTAGCATAAGTATCAGAGCAAAAGCTTTGGGTGAGACAACCCCTAGTTTAGATCCCAGTTTTGCCACTGACATTGTTACATCAGGTAAGTTACTGAATCTTTTGGAACCTCAGTTTCTTCATGAAGGATACATACAGGTTTGTTGATGAGGATTCACATTTAATTGTATATGCAAAGCACCTGGCACAAATGTAAGCTGTTACTCTTTTTTTTATAATTATTATTGCCATCAGTGGAGCCCAAGTAAAAAGGAAAACAGTCTTGGCCATCAAAGTCAGGCGGTATGAACTAAAGAAGCTTAAGATATTTGATCTCTTAATTAGATGCTCTTTAACAGTTTCCCATGGAATGTGTTCATTTATGTGTAGATTTCTCACTTGCCCCTGGAAAAATCTATGTACCAGGCTAATTTTCTTATAATGCCTTACGTGTACTAGATGGCCAGTTATCCAATTTGACCCAATTATACTTAAATGACTCGAGGCAAGCCTTAATGACTAATGGTGAAAGGCTCTGGGAGAAGCTAAAAATGAGGCACATGCTATGGAATACTACTCAGCAATAAGATGAAATACTGCCATTTGCCCCACGGATAGACCTCTGGACTATTATGCTAAGCAAAATAAGTCAGAAAAAGCTGAGAACCATATGATTTCACTCATATGTGAGATGTAAAACTGAAACTCATAGACACAGACAACAGTATGGTGGTTGCCAGAGGGAAGGGAGTGAGAGGTAGTAAATGGTAAAGGAGCCCGAATATATGCTGACAGATGATTTGACTTTGGGTGGTGGGCACACAATACAGTATACCAATTGTGTGTCACGGAAATGTACACTTGAAACCTACGTAATCTAGCAACCAATGTCACCCAAACAATTTAATAAATAAGTAAAAGAAATTAAAGTGTTTATCCCTTTGCATAAAAAATAAAATAAATAAAAAAGAGTCCCATTTGATGGGCTTGGAGACCTCTTTAGGATACAATGATTATAATGATATAATGAGCAGAGATTTCTCTATTTAAATGAGTGTTCAATATTTGAAAGAACAGAAATGGCTGAAAAACAGAGTGACCCCATTTGTATGAGCTCTTATTGACACCAAGCCACTGTCACTTTTCAAGTAATGAATGAAATACACACACATGCATACGCACACCAAGAAATCACTAGGTGCATCACAAATTAAACGAAAACTATATAAATTTGGGGGTATCTTGACATGTAGCCAACAGGCTGTCATGCAATCTAATTAAGGCAGGGTTTTATTGTTTTAAGTTTTTTTTCTTTGGTAAATTTACTGAAGAGATAAAAGGAATAAAAAGAGAGTTCTTGTCTACCATTTCTTTACATATCAAGAAGTACAATTGCATTGCAATATCAATGTTTGAGGATTATTAGGGAAAGAGGAATTGGAGTCAGGAACCTCAGTGTCTGAAGTCCCAGTCCCCGTCATGTGTTTTCACAGTGTCTTTCTCCCTGTGGGTCAAATCATGCAAACAATCTCTACTCCAAGTACAGAACTAGGTGATTTTCTGTTGCATTGAATGTATCCAGGCTTGGGATCTGGAAAATGTTTCTCTCTCCTTCTCACTTTCCTACTTTAAAGAGACCCCAAACAAAACAAATCTCAAAACCAGCCTATTCTCTAGAAATGGCAGCCTCTAGGAGAACTCATTGTGCTCCTTTAGTTGTTTGTGATCAGAATTCATCTCAAGAGTCTGCTGCCTACTGATCCCACAAATGCATGTAAATCAGGGTGACAATCAGCTTTGGAGAGAGGAACACAAGATGCTATTCACCCCGTTCATTCAATGGGTCCTTCCTCTTTCTCATCTATCAGAGTGGCTTTTACATGTAAACACTGTGCAAGGTGCTGGGGATACAGCAGGAGCAGAAGAAGCAAAAATCCTGCCACTCTGGCACCTACAATCTAATGGGACAGACAAACATTAGAAGAGACCATTTTTAAATCACTGTGTAAATGTGCATCCGAGTTTGGCTTTGGTCTTACAATTCAGTCAAAATTTATTATTCAGCTTTCCTCAGCCTTGCCTTTGGAAAGCCTGATACTCAAATGTTATTTCAAAGTCATGTATGGCATCACAGCCAATCAGTGTGACAAATGTCTATAATGCAAGCCAGGTATGTCCTTCTTCCTTGTTGTTGACATCTGAGTATTCATTTTGAAGTACCAATGAGCATTTGAAATGCATTTTGAAGTCAAAATCTTTATATGTTCTTTATATGTTGGAATCCTATCAGTAGGTAGAACTATAAATATATATGTATGTATTTAACACATGTAATAATTGACCATATAAAACTGCTTATTTTATATAAAAAAACAAGATTTTCAAACAGTTAAATAAGTAGATGAATGTTAAAAGAATGTAATTGATAGCTTTAGAATGAATATTATATCCCTTTTGAGCCAAGAAATCTTTATAAAACTTAAATAATAATTCAAGGCAGAAAAATAAAGATTAGGCTACATTAGAATTCTAATCTTTATAGATGCATTTGGTGTGGTAACATCCATCACATTAAGCAAAATAAGATAAAGCTTACCTTAATCCATGTCTATTTGAAAGCTTAATAACTTACTGTAACAGTTAACAGTTCCCCACACTGCAGAGCTGACCCAAAAATATTTTACTCCTCCTCCAACCCTTGAGGCAAAATAAACATCTATTTGCTGTCTATCCTAAATGTGTCCTATAAAGGCACCAGCGGGAAGTTTTTAGCTGATAGTGCTAAGAAATAATTACAACGTAATAGCAAAAGTTTACATTTTGATTATTAAAATTTTATAATACAGTTATAATAACTAAATTGTTAACAATTTTATTTGATTCTTGTATTCCAGAAGCTTATTTTATGATGTCAGTACTTTAGCCAAATATTTGCTTATAACCCTCAGCTCATTTAGCATTCAGCCGACGGGGAGGTTCAGGGCTCCTCCAGCTCTGCTGTGATTCAGTGGAAGCTGATCAAGTTGGGAAGTAGAAACTGTTTTCATTAAGTTGGTCAGAAAGCATCCCCAAGAAGTGACAAATGAACAACAAGGAACCAGTCGGGCAGAGCACATGCTGGACAGAGAAAATGGAGAGTTCAGAGACCCTGTGATAAGAAGGAGGCTGGCATATTTGGGAGCTGGGGCAGAGTGAGAAGATTGAGAGGGGAAGGAGATGGAAGGGAGTCAATGAGGCCAGATCCCAGGGTCTGGAGTCCAAGGTAAGAAGTTTGGATTTTAAGCCCAGGAATAACCTGATGGTATTGTATTTACGTCTTTAAAAAGTCCATCTGTCTGCTGTAGTCTGAATGGCTCTACAGGGCATGAGCAGCCATGGAAGCTGAGACACCAGCTGGGAGGGTGTTCTTGTCCTGTGGCAGATGATAGTGGCTGGCCTTGGCAGGGTAAGGGGAGTGAAAGAGTCAAGTTCAAAATACATTGGGACCTAGAGCCAAGACTCCTTATTTCCATTTTCTACTCTTTTCCAAAGAAAGTACTATGCCCTCTGGAGGTTGCATTCTAACCCTGGACAACATCTGGCCCTTCTCTCATGAGTTTGTGATTGTTTATTACCTCCAAACCTTGCTTTGCACACACTGCTTGCCAATTTGCAACTTGTAGTTCCAGTGCCTTGGTGAATGACCTTGAGTGAGTTGAAGCCAGCCAGCATCTCTTAAAACCTTGTGGGTAATGGATGTGCAGCTGGGAACTGGGACAGTCAGTTCTCTAGCTGAGTCTTTTATTTCCCACAAGGATTACTCTACAGCTGTACCAAATTTGTTCTTTCCCCACATTAGCGAAGATGTGTTTTGTTTTTTTTTTTACAGACTGTTACATACTGACACTAGGTGACACTGACACCAAACCCAAAAAAAGAAAATTAACACATTCACTTCCCCCTGAAGGTTTCATTTCCTGCTTGTTTTAAAAGTCAGAGTGTACTGTGCTTATGGTAATGCTTGCTGCTGGTAGAGTGGTATTAATGTGAAAGGATCTCAAGAAATAACCTACAATGGGTCCAATCTCACTGTGCGAGTGAGTGGTTCTCTGTGGGTAATGGGAGTGTTGGGTACTTAAAGTCTTTCATGAGGAAAATGTTTAATTACATTTAAGTAAATCAGGCTTGAGTTCAACTTTGCAGTGGAATCTTAGACCCAGGACTCTCCTAACAGATGCAGAGGCTGAAAAATCTGGGTGGGAAATATGTATTTTATGCCTATACCTCAAATAATATTTTCTTTTAGTATCCATTTTGTGTCAAGCACTGTGCTTGGTCTTGTTATTGACTAGCATTTAAAATCAGATTTGATGTTCCTAATAAAAAAGTTGCCAAAAATTGAGAGAAAGTTAAAGAAAAATTAAATGTTACTCATGATCACAATACCTGGCAATAATGATTGTAAACGTTTTGGTGTTGTTTTCCAGTTTGCTTTTCTGTGTCTCGAAGTGTGTGTACACACTCACCCACAGATATATGCACGTGATAGATAACCTTTTGTGGAAATCTTTATACTCATCTATGACTGTTTCCTTTGGAGAGATTCCTAGAACTGGTATTATTAGTTTACAACTAGTTATTTCCTTTGTGTTTGTGACTAGAGTGACCAGCTCGTCCCAGTTTGTCCAGGATTTTCTGGTTTTAACCCTGAAAGTCCTGTGTCCTATGGCAAACTGGCACAGTTGGTTGCCCTATCTGAGTGACCTCCATCACCCTGAGGGAAAGTGTATGGCTGATAGTCACTCACTGATTTAGTTGTGGGAAGCCTGCGAGTCTTTAGCTTCCACCATCAGGATGCTGTCTTTGTCTCTGGCAGCCTCAGAGGATTTGTTATTGCTTTTAAACTTGAGCCTGGAAGTAAGATGCAGCTCTGTTGTTTGTATACAAACAGTAACCAAGTCACTGTGCTCAGACAAAGGTCATTCTCCAGCCTCACTGAACAATCTCAATTTGCTCCATTTGTCTGGATACATAAAAAGCTTCAGAACAGTTAGAATTATTGTATAAATAGCAGAGTGATACTTCATGTAACTAAGCAAACAGATTACATTGTGCTGCTTGTACATTGAAATGAGAACAATTAACATCTTAGTTATATTTAGTTATACTTATTTGTGCAGGATCTTGGTTGTTTAAAGAATCAGGAGAAAACAAAGTCATGGATTAAAATATATAGGGAGAGACCATGAAATTAATACAATTCATTGTAGGATTTTTCTAGTTTTTTTGCAATAACTAGTAACAATTTAAGTCCTCTTCTTAAATTGTTTGTTAATCCCTTCCCAGTAATTTTAACCTACCAGGGATCAGGGTGCCATGTCCACATTTTACATACTCAGTTCAGTGCAAATAGATTTGCCAACCAAGTCCGAGGACTAAGGTTAATACCAATGACTTTAACTAAAGTAACCTATGATCAGCTACCAACTTCACTACTTAACACCTAAACTTTTTCTAGGGCCTAGGAAAAAATATTATATATATAAACTATGGATGTATAAATATAAAAAACAAATATAAAAATAATTTGTAAAAATGAGAGAGGGGAGAGAGAGATAGAAAAGGGTTCTCCTTTTTGGCTATCATTATCTCTTTTTAGTAAGTAAACTAAGAAAAAGTTTTGACCCATATTTGAAATGGAAAATATTCAGAACCTAAGAAACCTACATAACCTTGAGAACACTCTAAGTTACTAGGGCTTAATTCTAAACCTAGGTTGCCAGGGTGATTGAAACCACAGCCTCTTGAAACTGACATCAAACACCTTGTTAAAAACTAGGGTTGAATCACACAAGACTCAAAACCAGCAATATTTGCAGTGACTTTGTAGACAGAAAGTGCAGATCAGAAGTACATACTTTCTCTGCATGAGGTTACACCTAATCAAGAGACAAGTGATTAAATTTTTTCATAACAATACTTATTTATAAGAAAATGGGAAAGCACAGATCCAAAAACATTGCCAGTTCAACAACTGTGGTTTGGTGTACTCTACTGCCTGCTGTTTCAGATCTCCAGATCCATTTTGCACCCTGATTTTACCTGTTTATTCCACATCGTGACTCTTACCCATTTCCTTATTCATTACATAATAGTAGTTCATATAAAATATGAATTAGACAATGCTCCAGGCACAAGCATAAAACAATGAACAAGAGAGACACAGGCCCTTCCCTCAGTGATCCTCTATTCTAGTGGAAGTTAACATAAAATATGTAAGCAAATAGCATTATTAAAGACAGCAGTGAGTACTATGAAAATTTTAACAGGGTGGTATGATGGGTAATGACTGGCTGGGGAAAAATTTCATCTAGATTGGCTTGTCAAGAAATCCCTCCCTGAGGGTTTGGAATTGAGACTATGTCAAGGACCAGTCACATGCAGATCAAGCAGAAGAACATTTAAGTAAAAGAGGGGTGGGAATAGCTTGTGATATTCAAAGGGCAGAAAGAAAAACATTATGTCTGGATCATATGAGTAAGAGCAAAGTAATAAGAGAGAGAAGCAAGGATCAGGTAGAGCCTTGTGGACTATGAAAGGACTTAAAGGACTTTGGGTTTAATATTAACGGTCACAGGAATTCATCAGAAAGCTGTAAGCAAAGGACGACCATCCTGCCAGGTAGTAGGTAGGTGATGGACTGGAGGGAGAAGCAGAGCACTAAGTTGCTGTGTAATATTCTAATTTGAAGTTAAATGATGGCTTCCTGGTGTTTGTTTAATTATTATGCTTCAGAATTAAAAGTATGGCAATAAAATGGAATGAAATACTAATGCATATTACAACACTGATAAGCCTCAAAAACATTATAAGAAAGCTCAATGCCAAGGACCACATATTACATGATCCTATTTACATGAATGTCCAGAAAAGGCCACTCTATGGAGACAGAAAACAGACTAGTGGTTGCCTAGGACTGCAGGTGCAAGTGTGATGGGCTGCAAATAGGCACAGAGGCTCTTTTGGGGTGATAGTTATATTCTAAAATTGGATTATAGTTGTGGTTGTGCAATGTTGCAAGTTTACTAAGAATCATTGAATTGTGTACGTAAAAGACGAATTTCATGGTATGTAAATTATACAATACTTCAATCAAGCTGTTATTTAAACAATTGTCTTGAAAAATTTCATATATTTCTTTTTTTTAGGAGATCATAAAGGAGCCTAGTAAGAAGGTACTGCTGCTGTCCAAGTAGGAGGTGATGGTGGCTTAGACTGTATTAACAATGAAGAAAAATAGATATGTTTTGGAGAATGGTACACCAAGGTTTATGGTTGAATTAGGGGTGTGTGTGTGTATGTGTGTGTGTGTGTGTGTGTAGTAGTAGTAGTAGTAGTAGTAGTAGTAGTAGTGAGGATGAGAGAGGATTCCAGGTTTGGATTTCGAGCAACCAGACAATTGAGGTGCTATTTCCTGAGCTGCAGAAGAGCAGGTTATTCATTTGTCACCATGCCTGGAATGTCAGCATCAGTAGGATGCATGTGGCTAGTAGTTAGGTACTAAATTTTGCACATATACAAAATGTAAGCAAATATAGAAGATTCAAGAGTGTCCCTCTATTAAGGTCTCTCATTCTCTTGTGCTTTTTTTGAGTCTGAAAGAAAATGACTGCTTGATGGTTGATATGCTTGGGGAAGTGAGCATAATCTGCAGCCTGCAGTAGCTGAGTCATGCCCTGAGGGAGTGGATTCAGCCCAGGGCATTCTCTGCTTTCTCCTCTGTTGTCATAGCAGGAACTAGTCCAACGCTTTACTCCTCTGCACAGCAGGGAGCATTTCTTTCCAATCTGGTTATGCCCATGGGAGCAAGTCACACAGCAGAACACCTTCCTAACTGGTTTCTTCCTAATTTGTGAATCTGAAGAGAGAAGGAGGAACACTCTACTTCACCTACAACAGAGAAAACCTAACTAGACATTATTACCATAAGAAATTGTCCCTGCAAAAACTTCTTCAAGGCAAGCAGCAGATCAACTGATTTATGAACATGTTGCTTACCTGGGGCTTCTCTATTAGAATTTCATGTGACAATTTGAAACAACATCTATTTGAAACCTCAAGTAATAGCATTTTAAGGAGAGGAGGAATCCTATTATCCCACTGGTTTTTACAACATTGATGTGACACAGTCCAGGTAAATGGGGAGGGGAATAAATGCATGCTGGTGACCAAAACTAAATTACCAGAAAAAAAAGCACAGGTTAGAGTCTTTTGACTCTATAGATTGGTTAAACAACAGCTTAAATGGTAAACATAAATAATGTGTATATGTACATTTTTTGAATTCCATATTACCATATAATTTGAAAGAAAAACATCACATATTGTTTTTTAAAGATTCTTAGATTATCCTGAGAACATTACTCTGTTTAATAATTTCTGTAGTTATGATATCAATATGATTGATGTCTTTTAAATCCCTTGGTTTGAAATTTTCAGTTTAGTAAATAGGACATAAAGTAGGTCTTATTTGCTTCCTAACAAATAAGGCAGAACAGCTTGCCCATGGGGATTTAAATCATAATTTACATTTAGGTTTATTTTTATAGACAGACCATAAATACAATTTGCAAAGCTGGATCAAACTAAGGCACTAGAAAATTAAAAAGAGAGATTTATTTTTCCCTTAAAATTGAACTCAGTTATAAATAAAAACTAACTGCATTAATTATACAGAATAATTGGATTAGACAGGGGTTTGCATAATTCGTCAGAATCAGAATGTGATAGTGTTTGCTGCTCTGTCGAGAGCAGGATGCACTCACACACACACAAACACAAACACAGAACTAATATAACCTGGAAATGATTCAGAAGAATTAAGGACTTAGCATTATGTAAAAATAAATCCTCATATGTACATATTAGTGATGAGTTTCATAGAAAAATCTATTCCAAATATGGCTTCAAGAAGAATTAGGACATATATCTACTTGTAAGTCACCCTCCCTTTTTCAAATCTGAGATATTTTTAACATTTACTGCAGTTAAATCTACAGTATATGGCATGAACTGCAGCTTTCTAAAACGTATTCCTGACCACCCTCACACCATACCTGCACCCCATCAATACTATTGTTTGTTTTATATATCTTTTCAATCTACTTTTATTTTTAAATTTGGATTTTAAAGGGATTATTTTTCAGTCTGATGGTAAACAGTTGCCATAAAAACAACTTCAGTGGAGACAAAATGTTAGTAAATTCTAGGTGGATTCTGTTCACTGAAAAAGGAAGGTCACTCTTTCCATGACAGATTGTAAATTTAAGTGAACGAGAAACATTAAATTAATGATATTGTGTGGCTAGTCATGACAAAAGAAAACCTTTTCCTCCACAACTGGCTTTGTTTCCTGAACTAGCTGAACAAAATATCAAATGAAATTGTTAATTCCTGATGGGAAAACCAAAGAAAGCTCCATGGGGAAGGAAACATTTGAAATAGTCTCTTACTTTTCTCTGAATTTTATGTGTATATACATCAGCATTGTATTACAGTCTTAAAACAGATAAAATGACAGCTATTGAAGAAGTTCCCGGGCCACAATAAATAGAATCAGTAATCCTTAATTTGATAAGTTTAATTGAGTATCTACAATTTATTCTGAAACAATGCTACTAGATGCCAAAGAATAGAAAAAGCAAACCATTGTCCCTAGGATGCATGCACACTCACAGGGAAATCAGTTGTATATGTTAATAATAAATATAAAATAGAAAGATTTCCTTTCTGAGAAGAACTGTAGATTTCTTCTTTTGGGGGATAAAAACTGCTCCAGGAGGAGATGGCTTTTGAAAGGGCCTTGAATTTGACTATTTGCAAATGCAGGGTTAGCAGAAAGGGCATTCCAGCAAAGGAAGCCCTGCCCACCAATGCCTACAGTCTCAGATGTGCAGGGCTGTGTGGGGAAGGTAGGTTCTAAAAAGATATCACAGGAGGAAAAGAGAATGAAATCTATAATATAGGTTAAGTCAAGGTAGAAAATAGTCTTGAAAATTAAACCAAGGAGAGAGAACTTAAACAAGTTCATTTAGAAGGGATAACATAAAAGCTGGAAAAGAATGCTCAGAAGAAGGGAATCTGATGGGCTCAGCCCGGTCAGGTGCTCAGCCCAGAAAAGTCAGAGGGGTCAGGAGGGCACATTCATGTACCACAGGTATGTCTGCTGGAGGCCAAGACAATTCATGGAGAGGGAGCCAGAGACAAGTGTTATCCTGAGCTAGGCACTAGTGCACACTGACCTCAGAACATCCTCTGAAGAAGGTGTTATCATCCCCATTGACTAATAAAAACTAAGACTTAGAACCATTATTGGGTAACTTGTCCTATGGAATGGGAAGGAACTTGAAAATACAAAAGAAAGAAATTAGATAAATCTGTCCCTGGGAATTTCCAAATTCTCAGTAAAGCAGGAAGCAAGTTCATTTAAAAAGAGATGGGCAACTTTAGCTCTCAACCCAACCATAGGATTTTTTTAAGGAACTGTTTAAGAAGCTGGAGAAATTTTGAAATGGTTTTCTTAAAAAAAAAAAAAAAAAAAAAAAAAAAAAAAAAGCTGTTAGCAGCCCTGGTTTAAATGGTTCTTTGCACAGCTGTGTACTTAGCTGAGAATAAGTCATTTGCATTTTTGGATTCTTTTTTTCTGGAGACAGATGGATCATCTGATGCAATTCTCAAACAGCTGGAGCTGGGAAGGGTATGCAAATATATGGGCATGGGGGTGGGGAATGAGAGCTGGAGGGTAGAGATTCAGGCACCAAACATTGCACCCTAACCAGTCAAAACAGCTCATCAGTCCTCTTACTATGTCCCAGAAGTACCTACAATGTCCAGACCACTGGTTGAAGTTGAAAGATTTGGGGCCAAGGTGTCTCAGCCTCAGCCTCAGCACTCCTGACATTTGGGACTAGTTATCTCTTGCCCTGTCCATTGTAGGATGTTTAGCAGCATCCCTGGACTCTTAAATGTTCTGAAAGGGTCTCAAAAGTTATAAAAGGGAGAAGAAAACAAGAGCTGAGTAGATGTTCATAGCAACCCCACCCCCCCTTGTGACAACCAAAAAAAATGTCAGCAGGCATTGCCAAATGTGCCCTGGGAGGAGAAGGCAAAAGCACCCCTAATTGAGAACCATTGTTTTAGCTATTAATCCTTTTTTTTGTGATAGCAAGCCATTTTAATTTATTTCTACTGACTGAAACCATGGTTTCAGAAAATGATTGTTCTGCCACGGGAAGTGGCAGTCTGTGTTCTCCGGCCTTGCAGGCAGTATCATCAAGGGAAAACTATCGAAGAGTCTGGGTGCATAGTGGTTAACTCAGAAGAATAATCAAACAGTCCAGGACCAAAGAGTCCTCATATTGTCGACAAACAGTGACTAAGAATGCTAGACATTTGTTGTAAATCATTTTGGGGTTTTATCCTTGAGTCCTATTATCTTTTTACATGCCCAAAATAAATAGGAATCCATTCCAGTCTAGTTCGTTTCCTGATGGTGTTTAGGGATAGAACCTGATTAAAATGAGTCAACCAGAGGAAATAGAGGGATTGAGATTCAGTATTAATGAAATGTTAGGGAATTATCAGCCACAAATAAAGAATAATCAGTGGTGCTTTCCATTAAAAAACTCAGCTCCCTGCCTTTGTATTTCCCTGGTCTTTCAAATTCTCTGAAGTATGGCAGTGCTTCAGCTTTGTATCTGTCCCTGTCACAGTCAGCTCTGGATAAGAGGCAGAGCCATGTGACACACCACTGGGGCCCCACCTGCACCCCACCTGTGGGCCCTACTCTTAGAAAGGAACTGGAATTTTTTTCGGTACATTTGCCTTTTTTAACACCATCATGTTTTTATATAAAGCAAAATCAAGGTCTATTTAAAAAAAATAACCAAGGTGCATTTTTAAATCACATTTGAATGTCAACCCTAAGTGAATTTCATCTTTATTATCAAGTGACTCTACTTGGTTGAATTCACATGGTAGTTGAGAATGCAAAGGGCCTAGTGTGTTCTTCAACATTTCCACATCAGCTGAAATATTTCCCCAGCAAGTGGAAATGTGCTTGGAAACACGGGTTAAAAACGTACCATGGTTGAAGAAATTAAGTATTAAGGAAGCTCTCTGTAAATCTATTGCAAAAATTGGGGAAGCATTTACAGCCTGCATTGCCATCTAGTGGCTGATTCCTATCATAACTTCATTTTTTCCCTGAACTTCTGGAGTCTTGTTTGTGTCTCAGTATTTTATCAGTGAAGAAATGATTAAATGGACCAGTGTATATCCACACAACCCATCTCAGGGATAAACAACAAAGAATTATATTAAAAAAAGAACCAGGATCCCTAAAAATACCAGCTTCTAATGTTTGGCCCCTTTGCATTATGTAAGACATTTTTATATTTCTTATTTTATCAAGGCTGGCTAAGATAAGAAAGTCTACACTTACCATGTTCTGGAAAAACCATCAGATGCGTGTATGTATATAGACCTGATTGTTCAGCTTTTGGAAGAAATTTCAGTGCCCAACCCCTCCCCCACAAAAAAGAAATTGAACAAAGGCCTGGTATACCAGTGATAGTGTTGTGTCCATCTGTGCCATGTGGTATAACAATGCACTAAGAGTTCCACCTGGCACGTAGTAGAAATGCAATCAATATTTGTTGAGGATGGGAGGAGTCCAGAACTAGGAGTCAGGTACGTTGAACTCCATTGCATTTCCCTGAAACCCCACACCCAGAGCTTCTGGGATGTGGGGAGGGCCTACTCAGCAGATAGCTCTGGGCCAGTGTCCGTGGAGATTCACACCAGCTCCAACTTGAAACCAACACAAAGGAACCAATTGAAGATAGGAGCAACTGCAGAAGGAGGGAGACATGAGTGAGAGCTGAACTATTCAGAAGGTGCACAGGGGAGGTGAGACTTAAATAGGGAGAATGAAGTCACCATTAGGAGCAAGGAAAAGGAAGCTTTGGTTATTGGGATTCTGCCAACCCAGCAAGCGTTCCATACACTGAAGGTTGGCGTTCTGATCCGACTGGGTGACAGCCACAGTTCTTGACTTGCTGTCAGCCACTCTCACACCAGCAGCCTCTTCCACCTGCCTTCCATCCTTCCATCTGGGTAATGGTCCTCTGAACACAGAAATGTGACATTCAAAGTCCACTTTTCAGAGGGCTCTGGTTCTTAATATCCCGAGATTTGTCTATACTTTGTATCCACACAGAGATCACAGGAAAACCTACAACACCATGGATAGAGGTTAAATGAAAGACACAAAGATGCGGTACCCAGAGGGGAGTGTTTTTCCTGCCAACTCTCTCACATCACAGACAAAATGACTGGCCAGAGAGAGTATGGAGTTTACTTGGAGTGCATAGGACCAGACCAAAGGCTGGAACCTGGGCCTCCAAATTCTCAGTCCATGGGTCCTTCTAATCTACCGTCTGTGTCCTGAGAGCACTGGGAGGGGGTTCCTTGACCACTATGGAATTTCTGCTCAGAGTTGGGAAGGTGAAGCCCTGTGCCAGAAGGTTCAATAAAACCCAGTAATATGAACATATCCCAGTTCCCCAAGGGTGTGGAGGCCAGTGCTAACAGGGCAGCCAGGGCCCTGGTGTCAGAGGGCATACATTTGTCCACACTTCCAACAAACAGGGGCATGTGGATTAGCACAGGTTTTTAAAAAATGACTCTGAAGTTGACCTGTCTGGGATTGAATCTCAGCTTCACCCTTTGCTAGTCTGGTGAGCTCCAGTGGGTTCTCTAACATCTTTAAGCCTCAGTTTCCTGATCTGTAACACCACAGTAATGACAGTATCTGCTCTATAAGGCTGCTGTGACTATGAAACAAGATCCTGTGTTGCTTGGAACAGTGACTAGCATATTGTGTTCAGCAAATGTTAATTATTATTGTTGTTGTTCTTTAGTTGAATGACCTTGATCAGGTCGCTTAAGGACTGTAAATTTGAACATCTTCATATGTAAAACCAGAGTGGATGCTTCACCTCACACTGCGGTACTAATTCAATGAGATCCTGCAGGTCAAGCACTCAGCACAGACCACACACATCGTGGGCCTTCCCTCAGTGTCTTAATAAGTGAACCATTAGACATCCATCTCTAAATGGTACAGTCCCTCAATCCCACCTGCCATTCCTGCTCTGCCAAGAGGAGGGGGCTGGGTCCATCCAGCTAAGTGATTCTCTTTCCAATAGTGTTAAATAAAACCTAATAATATAAACACATCCCAGTTCCCCAAGAGTAAAACCAATCTATAACACTCAGTGGATAATAAATGCCTTTTTGTACATTAATAACAAATGCAATACTCCAACCACACAGAACAATTTTTCTACCACCAAACATGCCAAACAAATAAAGGCAACAAAAGAATTCCTAATCATAACCTCAAACCAAGAGATGCATCCGTAAGCAACCTCTGTCCACATGCAATGTATTAATGAGTTCCAACAAGGTACCTCGAAGAGAGGTCACTAGGGTGGTGAATTTCAACATTTTTCATCTCATGGCACACATAAACAAATTGCTAAAATTCTGTGGCACACCAAAATTTACACTTTTTTGTTAATCTGACAAAAACAAGTATAATTTTTATTCATTCATAACAGACAGCTATTGTTGTGCTGGCTGTTGTCATTTCTTCTTTCATTTGACAAGCTAAGGAAAAAGAGGTCATTGCCCCTGACTAAATAGTCAGGTATTGCATGCTTTAAAAATTCTTGTGACACACTGGTTGAAAATTCTGATCTAGGGGAAAGGGCATAAAAAAAAGGGTACAATGACTGATTTCTTTCCATTTAGGAAAACTGAAATTCTTTAAAAAAACTTAAAAAAATAATACACAAAAAAACCCTTTTTTTCAGACTTTTATAAATGTTCAGTATTCCAAAAGGGCAGAAGGGCAAGATGCTTGGGCCAAAAATCCCCTAGAAGCACTGGCCTTTCCTGATTGGTGCCATCCCTTTGATGGAGGGCAGAGGGGCTGTGGGGCCTGGAGAAGCCTTCCCTTCTCTAAGCCATCGCTCAAAAAGCCCCACATTAGACATGTGTGCTGAATGCAGGCCATGCTTTTCAAGCTGGAACATGCATGGAACCCTAGGTCACAGAGTTCAACAGGGAGCCCCTTCCCATCATATCAAGTCATTGGCAAAATCTGAAACATCATTTTCATATTGAAACAAACAAGTATGTGATAGAGTAGAATGCAAAGGGTGTAGGGTTTTTAAAATCAGAATTCTTTGAATAAATATGCTGCTTGCAGGGTGGCATTTCAGACAGTACCACCAGACTCCTAAGAGTTCAAGTTTACCCTTTGTGTGACTCCACCATTAAAAAGAACTGAGTTGAAACACCAGATCTCTTGGGAATCCCATTTATGCTGCAAATACCTTCGTGAGGAAACAGAGGTTAGACCATAGGTCAGCAAACATTTGTGTAAAGGGCCAGATAGCAAATACTTCAGCTTTGCAAGCCCTGCAACCCTTGTCACAACTACTCAATTCTGCCATTCTAGTGTGAAAGCCACCACACATGATGTGTAAATAAGTGGGCATGGATATGCCCCCAATAAAATTGTATTTACAAAAGCAGGCAGAAATCCTTATTTGGCCCAAAGGACATAGTTTGGTAATCCTGGGGTTAGACCATCCCTAGTCATTAATACCTAAAAATAAGAGTAAGTTATTGTACAACTAACCTAGATTGTTAGTTCCATGAGAGCAGAGACCTTTCCTATCAATTAATTGAAGTAAGCACCTGGGCCCACTAGGTGCCAATAAATGAGTTAGAAGAATAGATCAGCAAAATTTGGGGCTTTCAGACTGATCAGTATTCTGATAAGAACCTGAAGAAATAGAACAAGTAAGGTTTGATTAAGAGGAGTTCTCAAGAAATGTTCAAATAATGGAGTAGTGGCAGCCCAGTTGTAAGAGGAAAAGGCCAGGCTCTGAGCATGAGGCAGCAGTTATCTGAAAGGAAGAGATGCATGGACTACTGGAAGATGTAAATGAAAAAGGAGGAAGCAGGTGAAGAAATATAGATAGGCAGGGCTTTGTTTGACTAAACCTGTATTCTGTTCAAATCATCAGAACCCTAGTCCAGACTGAGAAAAGATTTCACCATTCCATGTAACTGAAGAGTCTAGGCCTACAGGCATGGCTGGATCCAGATGTTCAAATGATGTCATCAAGAGTTTCTCCTTCTCTGTTTGTTCCTTCTGGGTTGTCTTCATTCTCAGGCAGCCTCGTTCCTCATGGAGGCAAATGTGTTGCTGTCAATAGTTCACAGGTCACATTCTATGACTATAGTAACCCCAACAGAAAAAAAAAGCCTCTCCTTCCCTATGGTTTTAGCCAAAGTCTTGTGGCTGAATCTTATGAAACCAGCCGAGTCAGGTGTCCATCTATGAGCCCGTCATCATAGCCATGGAAATGCAGTGGGATCAGCTGTGCCCAAACCACATGAAACAAGATCAGGGAGAGGGGGTTCCCAAGGAAGAACTGGAATACAGTAAGTAGAAGGAAAAGTAAGGATGTTCAGCAGGAAGAAGTAAAAGATGTCTATGAACTCCACCTACTTCATCAGTTTTCCTTGGGCCAACTCTGCCTGCCCTGTGATAGCTCATTCATCATACCAAACCTATAAATTCCTACCATTTATCCAGCAGCCTAAGTCAGCCACCCTCCATAATAAATGAAGAAATTACTCTACTTGTGTTAGATGCTATTACAGAGCTACTGAACAGCTTCCCCCCCTCTTCTCCCCATGTCAAACACTCTCCCACATTGTATGATCCTTTAGCCCCTCTACCTTTCCCTTCATAAATATCATCACACATTCCGTTTTGGGTTTCTCCACTAGCCTGTGAGTTCATGAAGCAGGGACCATATCTGCAATAATTCTAAGCACAATAGGTACTTGATAAGTATTTATTGATTGAATAAATGAACACAGAGTTTGAAATTTATTCAGAGAGCGAAGGAGAATACTGAAGGAGTTTTAGTAACAATTGCATTCAACTTTTCCTCCCCAATACCCATCTGGATTTTATACATTTTTAAGACCCATTCTAGTCATCACCACCACCACTGCCATCACAACCATGAGGGATTCCCAAATCACTGCTACCCATTACATCAATCCCATTCTCCTCTGAACCACAGTGTTCATTACCTCTATTACTCATTTATTAGCTCACTTTATTCTGCTTTGAGAAATTTTAAACTATCTTAAACTGTTTAGTTTCTCTGTGCAGTTCTTTATTTGTTCAGATAAAAAATTCCTCAGTATTTCAAATGAACTAGGGCAGAAACTGGGAGCCAGACATTTTTGTAGCACCTCAAAATGTAACATTATGGTGTACAAAGAGTAGATTATCAATGAATGTTTATCAAGAGATTGGTCATGCCAGGGTGTCATAAAATCATGAAATTTAAGATGTTTACCTTTATCTGCAAGATTTTTTACCGGGTTAGAGGGACATTTGAGTAAAAAATATTTCTAATGTAAAAAACATTCCTAAGTTTACTCAAACAATAAATTTTGGGCATAATAATATATACATAGACCATGTCTTATGATAAATGTCTGTGATATTAGACACTTAAAAATTGCCCTCAGTTTTGGAGAGTCTCAAAGTCACCTTACCTGTAAAATAGAAGTAGTCATATCTACACCGTTAAGTGGTTGCAAAGATTCAAGCAGATGATGTCTGTACAGTGAGGGGCATCATGTCTAGCATATAGTAAGCAATTCATAAATGTTGCTGACAGGATACAACAGTGTGGAATTATAGACGAGATGTGCTGTAACATGATCCATTATTACAGATAAAGCATTGACCAAGACAAGGCCCTGTGGTAGTTACATGAGATTTTGGACTTTGCGGGGAGCTGTTGGGATGGAATGAATGCATTTGCCCATGAGAAAGACATGAATTTTGGAGATGAAGGGAGAGACTGCTATAGATTGAATGTATATATCCCACCCTCCCAGATTTCATATGTTGAAGTCCTAATTCCCCATGTGATGGTGTTTGGAGGTCAAGTCTTTGAGAGATAAATAAGTCATAAGGATGGTGCCCTCATAAATGGCATTAATGTCCTTATTTTTAAAAGACATGAGAGAAGATTCTCTCTCCCCTCCCCCCAATCTTTTTCTCTCTGCTAAATAAGGATAGAACCAGGAAGAGACCTCTCACCAAACACTGAATCTGCTGGTACTTGGGCTTGCCAGACTCCAGAATTGTGAGAAATAAGCATTTGTTGTTTAAGCCACCCAGTCTATGGTATTTTTTATAGCAGTCCAAGCTGAGTAAGATATTGAGTATACACAAATGTGGAATTACAGACAAGATGTGCTATAACATGTTTCATTATTACAGATAAAACATTGGCCAAGCCAAGGTCCCTAGATATGACCATCAAATTGCAAATCTAACTCATTATGATAAAGTGTGAATATAAATCAAGCATTTAAACCATCCAGCAGTAGTACCATCATGTAGGGAGAGCTACACTATTAATATATGTCAGCCACTCATTTGTGTTATTTATCAGATTTTTTGGCATTTTCTCTCACTCTCCACCAGAATATAGCATTGTTTTTTCCACCCTCTATGAAGGAAAAGAGAACATTTCAACAATCTACCATCACCAATATTTGTGCCTGACATAAGACAGAAGGAGAAGAGAAAAAGTCTCTCTGATCCAAACAGCTCTGCATTTTCATGTTAGGTGCATATTGAATTTTTAATGATGCAAATAATTCATAAAAATATATAAGCAATCATAATAGATAATGAAATTATTCATCACTTAACATGATGAAATTAATGACCACAATTCTATAAATTTTCTTGGATGATTGATGGAGGGAGTAAACCTGATTTTATTGCCCTTGTAATTAACTGCCAGAGTCTAAGCTACTGATAGTTAGGTCAGAGGGAGGGAAGCATTTGTGGGCAGACAAAAAAAGACATAGTCTTCTTTAGAGGGATGTAGACTAGAGTTTCACTGAAGCTAATTTCCCCATCAGGGGAAGGGCAGTAAAGCTATATGGCAGTACTCAGAGGTCATGAAATTGTCTCATTATTTATGTAAGTCAGAAAGCTATGAGGGGAAAGTTTAAAAGACTATTGGTTACTGAATTCTTATTTTCAACAAATTTACATGTCACATGTTTTGCTCTCAATTATGTGTATATATGTGTGTATGTATGTATATATATACATACATACACACACATACACACACATATAAAATTGGTGTCATATTTGTTGTTGCTCACAATATTGTGAAGCAGTCCCAGTAAAGCAGACCATTCTTTCTTCACCCAGATCTGCTTTCCAGGAATCAAGTATAAATTGAAGTGTCAGACATGTTTCTTGAATCAAGCCTTCTTGACTTTGGCTGACCTTATTCAACTGAGGCACGTGATAGTGAACATTCATTCAACTCAGGTTCAATTCTAAGTTTATTAAATGACATGATTCATGTAAAAGCACCGAGAACAGTGATCAGCACTAGCAGGCACTCAGAGCTTTGTTATTATCATCATCCTTTACTGAGTGGGAGACTCCTACTAAGAATTACTATTATAGTAACTTTCAAATCATCACTCCAAGAACCACTATTCCAATGCACTCATTAATGGCTCACAAACTAGAAAAGAGCATACCTATGGTCAGCATCTCAAAGAAACTGAGTAATTACTATTTTCTTCCTTTGAGAGCCACCTAATATTGAGGGGAAATCTATGATTGGGAGACCAAGGCCTGTTTATGTGTTCTTCTTTGTGGACCTTAACCAAAGGCCTGTTTTCTATTTGCCCCACACTCTGAAACATAGCTAAGCAGCAAAATCACGATGGAAGATTATTAAAAATAAATGTTCTTGGACAGCTATTCTCCATATATAATAGAGCCTGAAATCTCTATTCTAGTCCTTTACTGATCCTCCCTCCAACTCATGATTTTCAGACCCTTATCTTGTCCCATCTAAATTATTACATGCTCCCAGCCTCCCCTGATTCTGAAATTCTGTACATTCTTGACCAATTATCATTTTAAATTACAAAACAGCTAACATTTACTAAGAACTTTCAATGGTACCTGATCCTATGCTGAGCCCATAATGTTCACTGTCTCATTTAATTCTTATAATACTCCAAAGAAGTAGTCATCATGTTCCTATTTACAGATGAGAAACTTAAGACTGAGAGTTTCCTGAGATCATATAGCTGCTTAGTGATCTGCCATATGAGTATCAACACCAATACCTGACACAGGAAACCCAGGTTTGTCTGATTCCAGAGTTCTAGCTCCTAAATGTGATGTAATCATGATTATTCCATTATATTTACACTACGTACATATATACATAATAATTGTTACATCACTCCCCTGACAAAGGCTCCCTGTTCCCTGCAGCAGGGATTACAAATGTAAATGCTTACAAGGGCCAGGCAACAAATATGGATGCTTGAAGATGTTGGGGATAAGGAATGGAGGTAAATCTCTCCATTTCTTCACATCTGCCCAGGTACAACACCTTTTCAAACAATGGCCAGGTCCTTGGCACTCTACCTTCAGAAAATCATCAACAGCATGCTCAACAAGGATCACTGATTGAAGTACTAATCTTTATTGTTCTTCTTTATATCTTTGCTTCTTAATAATGACAATTTCTATATCATAGCTCAGACACTGGCTTTACAAGCAGGTATGAAAAGTTTCTCTTCTGGAGAAGAAGAAGATGAAATGTTCAGGGACCCAAAGAGCTCAGCCCAGCTTATCTTTCTGACCATCACTCACTCACCTACCCACGTATGTGGAGCACTCTAGAATCTGCTGACCCCACCTGAGATCCTGCAGTCAATTCATCAAAGTGTCTAAGAATGGTACTCAAACATCAAAAAGAAGACGTTGCATCTACCACACAGCAAATGTGTGACTTTTGTCAAATTACTTAATATTTCTGAGTTTCAGTTTCCTTGTCTATGAAGCAGGGCTAACAGCTCTCAATACCCCATAGTACTACTGTAAGGATTAAATGAGATGGTATATGGAAAGCACTTGAAATAGTGCCTGGCTCATAGTATCTGCTTGATAAATCATAGCTGTTGGGATGAACTGATGGCCATAGTAGTGATTAGTAATTAAGATGATTATATAACTCAGCCAAGAGTATGACAATCTTTGATTTCCCCAGGCCCTTCTGCTGTGGCAGAGGGGGATTTGGGATGAGGGAAGGGATCTCATGGGATGCTGACTGGCAGTGACTCAGGGAGATCAGAGGGGAGTGGGGAGTAGGAAGTAAAATGTATATATAGAGACCTCTCCTCTAACCTCTTTTCTTCATGTCCCCAGACCTATTCCACCAATGGTGCCACCCACAACAAATTGAATGGCATGCCTTTCTTCCTTTTTACCAAGCCTTTAAGTAATTTGGCTATTTTCTCCTACATAGTAACAATGAATTTTACCTGATTACACCAGAATACCAATATTGTGATAGGAGGACAATATCCTGGTCTCAACATCCCTTAGAGATGACTTTGATCATCCAGAACAAAATTATTAGGTAATAAGAATTTTCTTGGTGCATTGATCAGTTTCATTCAGTGTTTCCCAAAGTCTGAATGAACCCACTAAATACTAGGCATTCATGATACTCTTTGAGAAAAAGAGTTCTATAATCATATAGGTTTGGAAAATGTTATGTGCTGTGGACCCTTTTGAAGGTTCAGAATGTACATTAGAATGTACATTAGCATAATAAAGAGTGATAAATCCTGCATAAAAGAAATAGTCTTTTTGTAAGTCGCCATTTCCTGAGCTAATTTCATCACAAGATCCTTCTTTATCATAACATCTGCTAACTAAACTGCCTATGTTCAGGTACTTCCACTTTGGAGCTCTGGAAGAAGAGGGAGGGAGGGAGAGAGAAAAAGAGAGAGGGAGAGAAAGAGAAGGAAGGGAAAGAGAGGAGGAGGGGAAGGGAGAGAAAAGGAGGAGAGGAGAGAAAGGAGGAAGGAAAGGAGGGAAGATATCAAACCAAACTTATTCACTCACTGAGTATTTTCAGGATATTGGGTAGCAGAGATAACGTGGAGACCAAGAGTTTAGGTTTTTCCCTTTTGGTTGGCTTGAAGCTGTGATTCCCCACCTCATTCTCTCTTTACTTCATTAAAGGAAGGTACAGAAAAGGAGGTGAGCAGCTTGATGGGGACCCCTCCTCTCTGGTCTCAGCTTAAGCTCCATGCTCTCAGACAGAACATCCCCTGATCACTCTACCAAATGTAGCTCTGCCCCAGCCATTCTCTGTGTCATGACCCCAATCTACTGTCTTCTCAGAAATCATCATGTTTATTTATTTTGTTATTGTCTGTCTTATCCAAAGAATAAGAACTTCTTCATGCATGTAGGGTCCTTCTTGTGTTATGCATTGACTCTTGTCCCGAACTGAGAACAGTACCTGGCACGTATGGTGATCAACATACATTGGGCATACATATGTGACTGGGTGAACAAATGAACAATGAAAATGAGGACTACTGAAGCTAAATCAGTTAACCTTCTGTCATTCACTAGGAAACAAAAAAAGAGCAACAGGGCAGCTCTTGAATCAATTCCCTGTTGTCCTCAACTCTGTACTGTTGCTCCAGCCTCTCATCTTGCATGCAAGTCCAGGGAAAAAATCATTTGCCTGGTGCCCAGTGACTCATCTCCATTATTGACATAACAGTGTCCTTCAGAAATAGATTCCTTATCTATTAAATTGATTTGGATTACAAAAAGTGGAATCAGAAGGCTCAGAAGCCTAGGGAACTCTGAACCTGGCATCGAAAGTCTAGCAAGGATAAATAGGGAGGAGGCAGGCAGGGACACTCTGGTAGAGTACCTGAAGTTGAGCAGCTACAGGGTGACTTCTTAGTAGGCTCCTGTCCAGACTAGATAACATCCCCATGTAAATCCCCATTATTATTGCTACACCTGTTACCATTTATATGGTGTATGTTATAGACACTATGTTAAATGCTTTTTGTATTTTATTCCATTTAACTTCAAAATGACTTAGGAATTGAAACTCTGATGAGTTTTCAGATAAGGAAACTAAGATCCAAAGAATTAAAATAGTCTCCCATGGTTATGCAACAAATAAGTGGCAAAGAAGAGATCCCCAGCTGGTCTGGCACATTTGGAATATTTTATTTATGGTAAATGAAAATTATTCTAACTTTAGAACTCTTCAATAGCATGACTTCAAAATTGATTATTCCACAAGTATTTGTGAAGTGTCTAAAATGAGTAGGGCATTAGTCTAGGTAGAGATATAGCAGAGAACAGAGCAGACAAAATCCCTAGACCTCCACAGATCTTAGCCTCTATTGGAGGGAGACAAGCAACAAACAGACAAGAACAAAAGTAAAATAAATGTTAGATAACAGTAAGTGCTAAAGAGAAAAATAGAGTAGGGAAGAAGAATAGGGAGTGCAGCTAAGATGCCATTTTATGCAGGACACTCAGGGAAGGCATCACTGATAAAATAACTTTGAGCAGAGCCTGGGAGAAGCTGATATGGTGATTCATACAGAATGTTGCAGGAAAGCATTTCAGACATAGGGAAGAGAATGTACAAAGATCCTGGGGCTGAAGTGTGCTTAGCTTTCTTGAAGAACATTGAAGAGATCAAAGTGGCTGGAGCTGAGTGAATGACAATGAAAGTGACACGGTTAAAGGCAATGAAGGTCCAACTCATGTGGGCTCTTGGAAGTCATAGTGAATACTGTCATTTCTTTTGACTGTGGTGGGCAAGCATTGGGGGTTTTGAGCAGAGACGTGATCAGAACTGTCTTACATTTTAAAGGATCACTGTATCCCCTTGGGGTTTAAAGGATACAGGGGAAATATTGAAAAAGAACTTAGAAGGCTCTTGTGATAAATCAAGGAAGAGATGATGGTGATGTGGGCCAGGATGGAATCAGTGGAGTGGTGGGAAGTGGTTGGATTCTGCCTATATTTTGAAGATACAACAGATTTGCTGGAGTCACAGATGACTCCAAACTTTTGGCCAGAACAACTGGAAGGCTGGAGTGGCCAATTGCTGACCTGAGAAAGACTCCAGGAGGAACCAATTTGGATTTTGGGTAGGGAAAATTAAAGTCAAGTGTTAAACATTATAAGTTGGAGGTGCCTATTAGACATCATTAGTTGGTCAATGTAGACCAAGATTTCTCAAGCTCAGCACTATTGACTCTTTGAGATGGATAACTCTTTTTTGGGGGGGACTATCCTGTGCATTGTAGGACATTTAACAGTATCTCTAGCCTCTATGTACTAGATGCAAGTAGCAGCATAAACACCCACCATTGAATGACAACCAAACATGTCTCCTGATATTGCCAAATGTATCAGGCAAAAGGGTACAAAACCACCCCCACTGAGAACCACTCATGTAAACAGAGAACAGGTCTGCAGACTGCAACCTGGATGTGCTCATGTTTGGAGAGAAGATGAAAAAAGCAACCAGAAGATTGAGGAGGCATGGCCAATGAGGTAGAGGAAAACCAGGAAAGGGAACTTATGCTTCACTTATTATGTGAATTATTCTACAATGAGTCTACATAATTATCTTGATAAAAAAATGCTCTGCAAACAAGTTCATCAACTTGCATAGAATTTGGTGCTAACTGATAACCACCCAGCTATACTAAATAAAGGTGTTTTTTTTATAACTTTAGTCATGTCCTTCTTCAAGAAGCCTCCAAATTCAAACACTTGTATTTCTAATGGGCCTTTTCAAATACAGTCACCACCAGGACCCTGTTAATAACAATAGCTAAACATTTAGTCAGCCAAGCTGTATCATGTATTCACTGTGCTAGTGCTTTTCCTTCATTTCATAGTCTATTCTGTATAACAACACTATGAGGTAGGTATTTTGATTATCCCCAGTGTACAGATAAGGAAACTAAAGCTCAAAGAGACTACACGTCTTGCTCAGCTCCTAAGAGATGAAGCCAAGACTCAGACCAGTCCATGTGACTGTAGAGCCCACATTTCTAACCACAGCATCTTTAGATTTCCTCACAGGCTACACCTGGCTGCATGTCCTGACACTCAATTTCCCAAGGTGCATCTCAACAAGGTGGAATGTTAAAAAGCAAAACAGAGTACACGACAAGGAGCAGCAATGGGAACTGAGAGGCACCAGCAGCTGACAGGCTCCAAATGGATCTCATTGCACACCTTGCTCCCATCTCCAAAATGGAAGAGAAGGATGCAAGAAGGAAGGAAGCAGGCATGTTTCTTTTTATGAAAAAAATGAAGGAAGAAAGAAAAGGCTCAGCTGTAAAATGATAAATAACATTTGTAAAAGCCTTGGAGGCACTAAAAGATTTTAAAACTGCTATCTATCCAGGGGGCTAACAAAGGCAGGTTTTGTTACTGTCAAATCCATAGCAAGTGAAGGAACCTAGCCCAAAGGTTGAAATATTGACCCTGTGGTGGGCCTTTCAGTTTCACTTTGTTGAGCACCTTCCTTTAACTCTATGTCTCCCCCGTATGAAGACAAGAAATGCGCATGGACCTTATAGGTAGACGTGCATGGCAGAAATATCTGCCCACCTACTTACCTGAGCAAAGGACATGAAACTTATTTCTATTGGGAGGGTGTGTGCAAGTTGGCATTGAAGGAAATTAAAGTTGATTCTGGCTTTTATCAATTATTGAGCCTTCAAATTTGTTATTTTGGAGTGAAAACCAAAGGTTAGTCATAAAGTTTAGGTTACACCTGGGCCCAAGACTGGCCAGCAGAGTAATCTTATCCGCTAAACTCATGTAGATCCAGTGCTGGGGCACAAATGATTTTTGGAAGCCTAGGAAACTATCTAAACCTCAAAAGCAAATGGATTAACTCTAAAATTAAGATAGCTGCAAATTCAAAATTAATATTGAATTGTCTTTTAAATGTAATCTATGTCTACTAATTGACTGCAACTCATTCAATGTGTATCCAGATTTTTATACACATTTTACAAGGTGCCTTGGACTATGTTTAATATTATATAAGCGCAGTCCCAAAGTAAGAGTGGCTAGGCCCTGTGGAGGACCCTGGTGCAGTGCAAGGAGAGTTAGATTTGAGTGGGAATGTAGGTGAAACGGTGTCAGTATATCATGATCTGGTCGAGTAGTGGTGATATTTCACCACATCCGAGATTTGTCACTTTTGAAGAACAACTCCCTGCCTCCTTTTGGGCCTGTGCCATGCACTTGGCCATGAGAGCACTTTCCCCAATGCTTTAAGAAAGCATCTCACTCAGTACTTACCGAAGGGCACTTAGCCAGCTGGCCCATTCACTACTTCCCTTTGAGGCTCCTGGCATTTGTGACCACTCCCAGTGATTTCTCATAAAACAGAGAGAAAAAAAGAACAAATACAGAAGCCAGTCCTTGCAGGTAGAGACCAGTCTGGTTCAAAACAGTGTCCTCCAGAATCCCCATTCTGTAGTATGAGGGGAACCCAGCCCATAAAAGCAAAACCAACAAGTCCCATAATCCCCTGTGTCAAAGGCAACAGGGAGGTCTCACAGGATGGGGCTGGCTGGGCAGAGGGGCAGCCAAATCTCTGAATGGACATCCCTGAACCCCCCTAGTACTACCTTTGTGTGCCCACCACAGCTTGGATACCCACTCAGACAGAGCCACAAATGTTGGGGGCATTCAAATACTGCTGAGGTTGGCCTACTGCTCATTGCCTTCCATGTGGGAGGCTTGATCTGGAGCACCTTTTTGTGGTTAGGACTTCCCCTGGGAGCACTTGACCAGAAGTGGTTTAGGAGCTGTTGGCTGCCTGCCTTGGCCTTGGGACATGTTGATACTCTTGCTCATTAGGGGATCTAGACAGTGGCACAGTGGCAGCCTCAGCTGGCACAATCAGGCCTCAGTCCAGTTCTCATACTGTGGAGAGACTGCCTCATTTGACATTGCAAACAGGGTGGTTGTTCTCTGAGGACATGTGAGCTAGAAACTGTTTTACCAAGCCAGTGAGGTCATTAGGCAGATGTTTATTGAGTGACTATAACAGACTTTTTGATTGTATGAAAGGACAATGAAATGTGTCTGGGATCTTAGGATATGCTATTTATTCTGAGGACTCCAGCCCCAATCTGCAGGACAGAGAATAGAACCAAGATGATGTGACTAAGTACCAGGTAAAGGCACTGCATCAGTTAGTTAATGCTATATAATAAGCCATCTCAAAACTGAATGGCTTAAAACCACAGTCACATATATTCCTTCACTGATCTGCAGACTGGTTGGGGTTGACTGATTCATGCCAGGCTCGGCTAGGTGGCTGTGCTTCAAGCTGAGGGTATGGTTGGCCTTGGCTCCTTACAGTCAGGTGAGCTCAAGCCTGCTCCACAAATTTCCTTGTGGCATCCAGGTCAAAGGGATAGCAGATACCCAGAGGAAGCTCTGCTCATGGTATGACAGAGGAGCATGAGAACAAGCCCAGACACAGCAGCACATTTCAAGCCTCTGCTTCCATCACATCTGCTAATACCCCATTGGCCCAAGAAGTCACATGGATAATTTCAAAATCAAGTTGTGGAAATATATATACTCTGCCCAGAGGAGGCCAAAGCAGGTAGTCACATAGACAAACCCAACATCAATGGGACAAGAAGAAAATTCTTCTCTTGGGGAAGGCAGGAAAGAGCGAATCTCTTTTAATAATAATCTGATTTAACTGAAGACAAGGCCAGAGAAGAAGATAAGTGGGGTAGGGTGAGAGGAAGTGTTCCAGGCACCCAAGAAAGAAGGAAGTCCAAGAAAGTGAGATGTGTTCTCAGCACCTCCTTTGCATAGCTGCCTTTATCAAACCCAAATTCAGTTCCCAATTTTATTTTGCCCAGACTGAGAAAACACAAATGCCATTGCTCAGATGGTTTTGAAAACATCTCACATCTTGATGCTTGATTCTAGTGTTACAGAACAGAGCGGGGGGGAGGGGCTGAATGATATAAAAGACCCCCCTTTTTCTCCAGGGGTTCCTCCCCACCTGCTGGATTCATTTTGCCCACCACCTGAGGAAAGATGTCTCTTAATACCAGAGATCAGTGAAAAGGAAATGAATGTATTATTTATTTGAAATAACACAAACTAAATTTCCCCACAAATGCACACAGTCCTCCAGGCACCCTCCACGTGGCAAAAGGGAGCACTTCCAAAGCCTCGTGGTCCTGACTCTCACCCAAGCCGCATGGTCCCAACCAAGACACCAAAGCTGAATGGTCCTAAACAGACACGTGGTCCCAAAAAGAGAGATGCCCAATGGCTGCCGTGCCTCCGTTTAGATCCCAGCGCCAATCTTCCTCTGCAGGCCCATTTCCGCTCCTCTCACAATTGGCCACAGCTGCCAGCATTCTGGACAGGTGTAGCCCTGTGGTGTGGAACCAATTATCTCCAAGCTCTTCTGGACCCTATTACAAATCCCTATTTGGGGCTCCCTCTTGGCTGCACCCTGTTACACTAGTGCTGGCATTTGGGCTAAGTTGTTCATGTACCCCTGAGGTGTCCCTGAATAATTGTGGAGGGCTTATTGATGCTTAGGCTGGGAAGCATTTTCTCGTCTAATTCTACCAAGAGAATGCTCAGAAGGAAGCACTATTAATATACCCATTTTATTGGTAAGAAAATAGAGGCTGCAAGATATTCAGTCTGCTGCTCAGAAACACTAAGGTAGAAAGTGGCACAGCTGGTTGTAGAACCTAGGCTGCCAGAGTCCAGACTCGTTTAATCCTGTAATGTGAACTCCCCTTTGCTAAGAACTTACATTGTACTCAGCACTTCCCTCATTTTATTGAGGGACAGATAGGAAACCCTATAAAATAGATGCTGTTAATATGTCCATTTTATAGACCTGAAAAGTGAAATGTAAGAGGCTAATAAATTTGCCTGAGATAATTAAGCTATTAGATGATAGAAACAAATTAGTCTGACTTCCAAATCCTTCCCCACTGCAGCAACCCCTCATTTGTACGTGAAGGTCATGGCCAAAGTGATCTTTAGGGCCTCTTTCAACTCAGGCTGTTGCTGTGTGTTTCTACTGGCTGTTGTTTCTCCTTGGCTCATACCCTTAGTGGAACTAGTTGAAATACCAAGGGGTTTGCAATGCATTTTCTAATTCTCTTGGCCTGGGTCTTCTGACATCTTTGTCCTAGCTGACTACAGTGTAGCTTTTGTGTACCCATAAAACTTTTGGAGGCTACAAGTTGTCCTAAGGCTGATTCAAGTTCTAAAGACATAATTAACTGTAGGGCCTCACAGTTGTTTATGAGAATCACAGGTTATAAGCATAATAACCAACTCAGGTTATAAGAGCAATTACAGGAAAAAAGTCCAGTGCAAGAAATTAAATAGAAGTTGCTCAGCTGACTCACAGAGAGAGGAAAGTGAATGAAAATATTCCCAGAAACTTTTATGACTTGTTTTTTGGTCTGTCATGCAGTGAGCAGTTTATTTTTCTCTAGGGTCTTTAGAAACTTGGAATAAACAGATGATTAGAGGAAGGCAGCTAGATGATAAAAATGCAGGGGAGTCTCAGACTGGGAGACAGCCAACATCTCCGAAAACCAAAAACCTCACCTCCTTTCACAATGACAGGGCATATCTTAGAGCCTGTCTGTAAACTCCATTTCAGAGAAGGCAGCCCTGATGGTCAGGCCATGTGCTGTGCTGTCATCTATAATTAGCCCTTGACAGACCCTCCCGACTTCATCTCATCCCACAAACCCCAGGACATTCAACCTCAGGTTCACTCCAGGCTACTCCACAGCACTGTATTCTACCCACTCTCCCTAATCCCACACCATCCTGTTACTTGGCCCCAATCATGGGTTTTCACTTAGATTTTAATTTTGACCACTTGTACATTTTCTTATGCATCAACCTCCAGTGAATACAATCTAAGCTCTCAGAGAAGGATAGAATCTTGAAATATCTGGATTCTAATGGGTTTCTTGTTTCCAGTCTGGCATGCATAGAGCTTGGAAGTCTTGGTTCTTGTCCTCACAGCAAGAAAATGGCTAAACAAACTGAAAATCAGTAACTCTTCTTAGATTCATCAGATAATTTATGTCATAGGGCAAATCATTACCCCAAAATTAGAAAGACAGACAGGCAAGTACAGAGTTTCATACCCTACTGGAGCAGAAACTGATGCTTGAACCACACTGAGTTACTTTTACCCAGGACATCACATTTGGCTTCCACAAAAATTAGAAGGCATGCTAAAAGGATAAAAAAAAACACACATTTGAAGAGGCAGAGCAAGGATCAGAACCAGACTCAGCTATGGCAGTGATGTTGGAATTATCAGACGGAATTTAAAACAACCATGGGTGATAAGAGCAGAGAAATGGAAACTCCAAGAAGGAATCAAAAGGAAATGCTAGAAATCAAATACCCATTATCTTGTCTTGAGGACAAAAAATATATATTAACCCCAAATATACAGGTAAGCAAACTGAGACTCTGCCTGTGGCTTGTCAAAGTTCACGTATCTAAAGAGAAAATAAGAACTGATACACAATCTCTTGTATTTGAATGAAGTTGTATAGGTTATTCCATCAGGCCTTCCACAGGCACCTGGCACTGAGCTAAACATTAGAATTTAGCAGTGAGCAAGATGGACTTGGTCCCTGCCTTTATGAAGTTCATAGTATAGCATTTACTTGAACTTCCTCTTTAGCCATACCAAACAATGTAAGTCCATGATATTCAAGCATTGTTACAGTTAACCTTCAACTTGAATCTCATCTTCATGTATGTATATGTGTGTGGAGGAATTCACAATTTAGTGAGTTTATTTCTTCAGCAAATTCCCATTGAGCATGCCCCATTGCCAGGCACTGTGCTAGGTGCTGGAGATAAAGCAATAAAGAAAACAAACAGAGATGTCTGAAATTGTGGAGTTTATATTCTAGCAAGAGAAGACAAAAAAAAGAAGTACAGGTGATCATTGCTGGCCGCTGTATTTAAATATTCCACCCACCTTCCTGGCACTTCCTACCTCCCTTTTCTGATTTTTTTTCTCCATAGCAATTTATGATATACATAGGAGGTCTGAAAGATGGTGATGAAGTGTACATGGGGCAAAGAGGAGAAAACAAGAATAATGTTTGGGTGGCTGGCAATTCCTTTGACTAAGTTAGGGAAGCCTTAGAAGAACAGATGTGAGGAGAGAAAGCTAAAGCTTAAGTTTGTCCACATTTGACTTCAGATGCCTGGGGAGGGGACATTCCTATGGGAATGTCATTAGCCAAACCAGAGTCTTCATTTCTTTGCCTCCCAGACAACCCAATTTCTTCAAAGGAAACATCTCATTTATGTAGATAAGAGGTAGTTTAGCTTTGCTAGTATATCAGAGGCCCCAAATCACATCCTATCAATTTGTTTGCATGAGACACACTGTGATGGGACAATTGAGTCCCTTGGCATAGAATATTATGCAGTCTGTCTAAAATGCAGGCCAAAGGTTTTGATGCAGTTATCTCCAGGCAGTTATTAACTTTCCCTCTTAGCAATAGGACCAAGACATTTTCATTCCCTGAAATAACACTTTCCCCTGTTAAAGCCCACAGTTAATTTTATGAACTAAACCAATTTAACACCCAGCTCACATGAGCCCTATACCTTGAATCCAGTCTCCATGGCATGAATTATGTCCTTATGCTGAGCATCACCATGGCAACTAATGACATAATCCCCCAAAACAGACCTGCACAAAGTCCAGTTCTCCAAGGGTCCTTATTTGCCGAGAGGGGATGTGCTCTTTGCTTACTGACATATGCATTCGTAAATACCACTCTGTTGTCAGAGGTTTGCAGTGGCTGTTTACTGTCATTTTGGGAAGTATAGTCCCTTTGTGGCAAATGTTTTTTGTTCATGAAAGGGATGGGGGAAATTCTAATGAAAATTACTGTATTTGATTAGCAACATTTGTTGATAACATATGGTCTGAAGAGGCTTCCGCAAATAAGAGGCTTTAAATAGTAAACAGAGATGTGACTGCGATGAAGCAGATGCTCTCCGAACACACAGTATAAGGGTGCCTTGCCTGTGGATTTCTCCCTCCTTCCCCCCGAGGATATTGCTCTCCCTTAGTTTCTCCCCCAGATCAAAGTGTTCACTTTCAAAGCAGTGGCACTATGGAACAGGTTTGGAGAAATGATGTGCTGTGACTTTAAAAGTCATCTCAACCCCCCAAAATATGAATTATCTGCTACTCATGTTTATTATTTGGTATTAATAATGATGTAGTGTGACTAAGTGAGTCAGCCAACTCAAGTGGATCTGGAAGCAGCATTTGGGCACCACGTGTCTGTAATACTGTGATACACAATCCCAAATTTTCCAGTGCGCCAAGACTGCTAGAGAGAGCCCCATGAAGAATTACGAGCAGCAAACTAGATCACCGTGGCATGAGCTGTCCTTGTCAGTGTGTGTTTACAGTTCTTCTTTAGGGATGCACTCAGGTGAGCAGACTTCTAATCTGCTAATGACAATAAAAGTATTCCCATTAGACTGAGCCAGAGATGTAACTGTGTACAATAGGGATTGGTAGACTTTTTCTGGAAAGGACTAGAAAATTTTATTTTAGGCTTGTTGGCCATATGGCCTCTGTCATAGCTACTAAACTCACTTTGAAGCACAAAAGCAGCTTAGGCAATTTGTAAACAAATGAGCATAGCCCTGTTCTAATAAAACTACATGTCAATTATGTATAATGTTCATGCACTGTGAAATATTATTCTTTTTTATTATTTTCAGCCACTTAAAAATATAAAAACCATTCTTAGCTCAAAAGCCAAACATAAGCAGGTAGTTGGCCAGACTTGGCCTACAGGCCATAGATCACCAGCCCTTGGTCTATAATCCTTAAAATGAAAGACATATTTTCTGTACTTTCTATATGTTGGATATTGAGTTGAATGATGTGTATGTAAGAGCTTTATCCCCCACTTATACTTCCACGGACCCTCTAGGATCAGTACTATTCTTATTTCCAATTTACAGGCATAAAAGCCAAGGCTCATACTCACACTTGGTAAGCATAATCATTTCTGCACAATGGCATCTCCTTAAGTAGAACATAAGGTCCATAAGGGCAGTGCTGATATCTCATTCACCTTAGGATACACAGTAGCACTAACATAGTGATTAGCACATGGTAGACATTCAGGAAGTATTTTGTAAATGAAGGGAGAAGTGCAGAGCTACTTAGGTAAGATCCCTAAGCAGCAGAAGTCAGAGCTCCATCCAATGCATGTAGGTTATAGTAATACACATAGTACATAGTGCCTGGAGGCTAGTGAGCTGGACTGTTCTATTTATTCACCACTCTCTTGCAAAAGGTATTTGATTTTGCTAGGACACATATGTCCCAATACTTGTTTCTTCCTATTTAGAGGTTCCATCATGGGTGGTGGCATTTCTGTAGTCTGTGCTTGTATGCTGATGGCTGAAAGACCAAAAGTAAAAATAATAGTTTATAACTTGGTGGTGCTTTATGTCATTATGCCTATCAGCATCCACATTGCTTCCAGCCCTTGGCCTCATCACTAACCACTCCTTGACCTTCAAGGACCTACGCCTTGCTCCTCAGAGTGCTATCCCTCTGCTGTGTGTGCTGGGTCTCCCTGCATGGTGCCAGATGCTGCATGCACTGCAGAGAACTGATGTGCTCCTAAGAAAACATCCAGTCTCAAAGAGATGCAGCCCACAGTTTGGTTTAAAGGAGGCAGTCACACCCTTGGTGACCTCGTGTGTCACTTCTCTCCAGTATCCCCTGTGTTTGGTGATACAGTTATTCTGAATTTGTCACCTCTTCCCAGTCATTAAACAAATATTTATTGTATGCCAGGCCCTATGTTGGGTGCATTAGTTTTTCCTTAAATTATGCTATGATCCCTGCCCCAAGGTGTTCATCATCTAATGAGAAAGGCAGATAAACACTCAAACTATACTGTAATACTGTATTATGAGTTACTGAGAGGCAGAAAAGCTCTGTGGTTTAATGCATGGGCTTTGGGCTCAGAAACTAGGAGTTTAAATCCCAGCTCTGTGATCACCTGAAACTCTGGCCCAGTTAGGGACCAAATCCTAGTTTCCAAATCCTAGTTTCTCCATTTATAAAGTGCAGGTAATAACAGAATAGATCTCACAGAGTTCTCAGGGGATTAAATGAGATAATCCATGAAAAGCACTCAGCCCAGGTCCTGGAAAACTGTAAACATCCAATAACTGTTGGCTATTTTTAACATTTTTTCAAGCTAGCTGTACAGTGTGAGTACAGTGAGAGATAAGATGGGGGTCACAGGAGGGGACACCTCACCCATCATACTTCATCTACCTTTTAAGAGAGAAGTTAGTCAGTTAACCTTTCCAACCATCAGCCTTTTCAAAGTATAATTTTATTTCAGTTCTAGAAAACTTTTAAGAAGAGGTATTCATCTTAATAGTACAGTTAATGCACAACAAAGGAAAAGAAATGAGCAGAGAAAAATGCAACAGTGAGAAATAGATTCACTAATCAATGTGTGACCCCACTGAAAGGCCTAGGTTGATGCTTCCTCCACTGGCAAATATGTCTGTAAGGTAGGTCGTACTCTGTGAAGTATATTGCACATGTGAGATAAATCCAAACTGAAAAGCTGGAGTAGCCCAAGGCCTCATCTGTCTTGAAACAGAATTCTCCCTTTGAATTTACAGGTTACTGATATTAACCTAATCATGACACAGGGGAGTAAGTTGGTGGGATGTGTGAGGAAGGCATATGGTGGCATGGGTAAGAGTTTGGATTGTGGAGGCAGACTGCCATTTGCTGCCTGCTTGTGACCCTCTCTGAGCCTCAGTTTTTCCATTTGTTACTATTGGGGTATAATTTTAAGCCTTTCATGGGATGGTCAAGATAAAAATGTATGTATGACTATATAACATTTTTGGATAAGAATTTGTGCCTTGCACATGGTAATCTCTGAACAACTATTAGCTTTTTCTTTATTATAGAGATAGATCTTTTCATGGCTGGTGAAAGACAGAGTGGACATTTTCATGAAGTTTTTACCTGAAGGGGAGAGTGATGGGGAGAAGAAGGTTGCTAATAATGGACTCCTAAAAATAGAACATATTGACAAAAAGAAGCCAGGAGTGGTTTTCAGAGAGTTCAGTGACTATAGCAAGGGGCACAAGTTTCATGTCAACAGCACTGGCAGCCAGCCTCTGCTGCTGCCCACCCTCAATCCAGACTAAAAAGATTTAAGGGGCACTGAACTAAGAACCTAACTTATGGGCTTGTGATTCATGCAGCTGCACAAGCACCACGCTGAGAGAGGACCTATGTTGGGTGTAATTCTTGGCTGTTACCATCTTGAAATTCTTGATAATTTTATCTTTGAACTTGCGTTTGTAAGTGAAGTTTAGTGAAACAATGGAACATACATTTGAGCAAAGGAAATGCTCAGAGAAGGGAAAATGCTTTATATCTTGGTACCTTGAATGACACTTTTTCATGCTTTTTTGAATAAGAAGCCCCACATTTTCATTTTGTAATGGGCCCTGAGAGTGACATAGCCAGTCCTGATTAGACTGGAGACTTTCTCTTATTGCCTGCTCCACTGGGCCCAGTTACCATTTTGAAATCCAATGGATAAACTGGGATTCTCTAGTGACCTACAACTTGAGGTAAGTCAAGGATCATGGTAGGAAGTCAAAAGCACAGCTGCAGGTCTGGTAAAACAGAAAAACAACTCAGTATCCAAGAGGACAAGTGTGGTCAGGGCAGCATCCAGCAGCTTGAATTCCATCCAGCTGACAGGGTCTTGGCCACCTCACCTTGCCTCACAGTCTGGGTCATGGTGAATGCCTTATGGGCTGAGAATATCTGGGTAGCAGCAGGGGTTCAGGCAAACTGGGTTACTGCCTGTTGAGCAGACCACAAAATCCCTACAAACCAGGTCCAAGGAAAGTACCTTGGGAATGTTGTATGGGGGAGGCCTGGGGCACTGGGATCAAGACCTCTTTGTAGTGTTAAAGTGTCTCATTCAAGAACTATTTTGGTTTCCAACAGGAATCTTCCTCATCTCTATTAGCAAGCATGATAAATGCCCAAAGAGATTAATAGCACAATTAATCATAAATACAAAATTAATGCCCAAGTTTTTTCTAATATTGCTAGTCATTAATAGTGCCTGTTATTGATAATCATGAAAATAATAGAAGCAGGACTGTAAATTGGGAATTAAAAAATTTGGGTTCTAGCCCAACTTTCTTGCAATTCACTGGCATAAAATACACAAGATCTTGAATTTCTTCTCAGCTTTTTCATCTGTGAAATAGGGACAATAATAGCTGTTTTACAAATTACCTTGTGTAGAAGGAAGGGTAATGGCTGTCTTGCTTGCCCAGCAAAGGGACAGACTTAGTAGGTGCTTAATAGATATGTGTTGAATAGATAATATACAATATGAGTGATCATCACTGTTATGAGAATACATCTTACATATCCTTATTTGGGAAAGTAAGGCAGCCAAAATTTATTGTGGTCTTTCCCTGTTTCAAGCCTGCTACTGTTTTCTCTGTGAAGTGAGGTTATTTTATAGCTGAACAAACTGACATACAGGGACAATAATTAAGTTGCCTCACGTCCTACACTTTGTAAGTGACTAACCAGGATTTAAACTAAGGATATATAGTTCAAAACTCTATACCTTATCATATTGCCTTTGCTAGGACAAAGATTGTCCTATCTTAACAGCCTCCTACAATTGCTGAGTGAGTTTCTACCTATACATCTCACATTTTGCTGTTGTGTTTGAAACCTGTGGCTTCTTGTTCTATCTCATGAATTCACTCTTCCATTATCTGTCGTGATTGGTATGCTTCCTCATGATTCTTGCACACACAGACCCTTATAGATCTGGGATCCCCCTTCCCCACATAGTTCTGCTGCTCTCTTGTCAACTCTCTCTAGAGCCATCATGTCTTTGAGTTTATTTGAGTGCAACAGTGAGATTACAAGTCAGATTTCCATCATTTACAAAAAAAAAAAAAGAAATGCAAAGAACCAACAAATACAGAGGAAAATATTCAAGCTTGCTATTAGTAAAAAAAAAATGCCCATGAAAATGACAATGACAAAAATAGGTCAAAAGACAGTGAATAGGAACACCCATGTGGGCAAAGCGCTATGATTTGCGCGCTCTCGTTCCCAGATAGCAGGAAGATGGTCATTCCCAGGTAGTGGGAAGATAGCTTTATGGAAAGCATTTTGTGAATAGGTTCCCCAAGCCTTGAAAGTATTTACTGATGAGCACAGTTCCTGCAGCATCGTAAGAACACCATCATGTTTGTTGACACATAAATAAATGATTTCCCACCTAGGTTACTGACCCAGGGAAATAATCAGAGATGAGATCAAGAAGTAATGTCTATCTCAGTCTCAATAATAGAAAAATGGTTAAATAAATTGTAATGAATCCATAAGGTGCAATATTATAGTCATTAAAAATAATATTTAATGAAATTTTACAATATGGAAATTGGCCATGATAGAAGGCAAACTGAATAAACATCTCTATATAAAGTTTCATCTATTTATGTTTCCTAGTTTTGTAAAATAATATATATTTGGCATCATTTGTTCATTCACCAAAATTATTAAGTATGTCCTACGTGCTAAGCACTGTGGTAAGTACTGGGTATGCAATATAAACAAACTAAAATCTCTGTGCTTATGGAACTTACAGAATAATAAGGGTTTAGCTATAGAACAACCATACAAAGCAATAATTAAAAATCCAATGATTTCTAGGGCAGAAAATTAAATAATATCTTTAAGAGACTTTAACACTGGAGCCAAATTTACAATGGGACATGTTCTCTAGGAAAGTGGTGTTTAAGCTGAGCCCATAAGAGGTAGGCAAGAGAAGAGTAGGGTGGGAAGAAGCATTGTCAACAGAAGGCACCATGCATGCAACAGCACTGAGGTGGCCCAATCAGGATGCCTATGACACTGGAGCAGATGAATGGGAGACCATACCAAGGGGTCTGGATGGCATTCTGTGTGAAATGGAACAGGTGTCATGGAAGGGGTTAGGGAAGGGGCTTAATGCAATCCAGTTGACACTTCAGAAGATCACACTGGTTTCAGGTACAGAGTGGTTGGAAACAACCCTGTAAGAATAATGGAGAGTGAATGAAGAAGCCACATCAGGAGCTCATGTCAGCCCAGCCTGGCACTCTACCCAAATGTTAGGTAAGCCAGGCTTTCCTGTGAGGTGATCTAAGACTCAGATGCCCACAGACCATAAGTGGGGAAGGGAATTTTCCACATTACTCCTATCTTTCATGACAGGGCTGAGCTTCATCCACTCTTCTACTCAACTCATATTTGTATGCCTAAAGAAAGGGAGCTCCTCAGCACCCTACTACCCATTACTACTGAAGTCTCACTTTAAAGTCAGATATTGGCTCAGACCAAATGGAGCCCCATCTGAAAATCTAGAACTGTAGCTTCCAAGAGCTAGGAACTCCAAGGATACAAGAAAATATTTATTAGTGGTTATCTGGGAATAGTTTATAAGTATAGCAAATGTATGGGGTAAAATTCTCACTGACTTGATTTCATGCTAACTCTTCATGATTCCTTCTAGTGCTCTGTGAGGATCCATGGCAACTTTCTGAGCATCTGTCTTGCATTTGCCTAACACATTAATTAACACTTTTTGTCACTCTGGCAGCTTTGGAGAGGAGGA
The DNA here is from genome assembly GCA_028533065.1 of Trachops cirrhosus. Classification (NCBI taxonomy): domain Eukaryota; kingdom Metazoa; phylum Chordata; class Mammalia; order Chiroptera; family Phyllostomidae; genus Trachops; species Trachops cirrhosus. The sequence continues at coordinate 50,235,088 of CM052544.1, read as the reverse complement.
TGTGACAGCCAACAATGCCTCAGGTTAACACTGCTTTAACCCAACCCAGGAAGAAGGCAGCCAAGTTTAGTATTGTCAAGGCAGAGTTCTCCATGCTGACCTCTCTCATTCTATCCACAGCTGGGGCACCCAGGGCGACTTCTCCACAACCCATGCACTGCCTGCTGTGAAGGTGAAGCTGTTCACAGAGAGCACAGGCGTCCTGGCTTTGGAGGACAAGGAACTTGGACGGGTAAGCACTTCCCATCACAATGGGAAGTTGCTCCAAAGAGTGGGTGTTTGCAGATCCCAAGAGACAGCATTGCCCAGACCTGAAATATCTGGCTTTGCAATTTAAATCCCAGGCGCTGCTCCACATTGAGTGGAGCAAGCAAGTTCTTCAACCTCTCCAAGCCATAGCTTTCCTTCTTCAAATCTGGTGCTCCATAGTGCACACTGCACAGACAGACCAGCCCTTCTCAAACTGTCAAACCCATACACATTTTAGAGCAAAGAGTTCCCATGCCCCTTACTATCCTGAAGTGAAATTCTTAGCTAATTTAACAAACCAACCCACCTAACAACCTTTAAATCAACACAATGTAATATGAAGGAGATACAAAAGGAAATTAATGAATAATAATATGATTTCAAAATGTGAAGCTCCAGGCATGACTGCACTAGACAATATAAAGAAGTTCCATGTGGAGAATTACCGTAACAGGGACAACCACAGAATCTGCTGTGGATGTTGGCGACTCAAAAGCCTGAGTATCAGGAAACTGATTTCTTGAATCAATAAACATGTCTTGGTAACAAAATTTTCTTCATTTTCCTGGAAAAGTGTCCAAAATACTTTGAATGTATGTATAAAAAGATTTAGGATCTAGACTCAGTTAATTGTAGACAAGTTTTTCTACCTCCATTCATATTCAGTGAGAATATTCCAAAGTCTGGAGAGATGCAGGACAATTCCTTATTGGAGAAAATTATCTCACTCCTTTTCTGGATGTTTAGTATCCCTGGGCCCTACCTATTCAACACCAAGAGAGCCCAGCACCAATTATTTTTTCAGCTAAAAAATCTCCCCCCTAATTTTTGAGTATCACTGGGATAATAAAGGCATTTCTTCTTGCATCTCAGTTATTGATGCTACAGCAGAAAACCAGTAGTGTATTCAGAATAAGTTAGCTAGCTTGAAGAGATTCCATCAACTCTCACTGCTTATAATAAAATCTGAGCTCCAAAGTACAGCCTACAAAGTCTTGGGTGGCAGGCTTCTGCCCACCTCCTCAACCCATTTGCTGCCACCATGCCCCACATCCTTGGCCAGTTTTCAGCCCCTCAAATAAACCCAATTCTTTCCCACCACAGGGGGCTTTCTCTTTGCTTGGAGCACTGGCCCCACCTCCCAAATCTTTGAAAGGCTCCCTCTTTATAAATGTCCCATCCTCCTTCATTTGCTACCATAGCCCACTGTTCACATCCTCCAGTGAACCTATCATCCATGGAAAAAGGAGAAGACTTTACAGAAATTTTGGACTCTGTATTCCCCACCAGACTGTTAAAGCTCCATGGAGAGAGAAATCTAAACTATTTTATTTGCCACCCCATACCCAGAGCCCAGCACATAGACTGTCAAACTGCATTTCATACTAGTTGAATGTATAATCACTTCCGAAAGCTGTGTAACTTTAGCCAAGACATTTAACTTCTCTGGTCCTCTGATATTTCATGTAGAGAATAAGAGAATACCCTAAGACAAACACACAAGTACACACATGTAGCAATGCCAGCAAGAACACATGAACCATGATTTCTTCTTACTTCCTTTGTCTTTTCACTTCCTTATTTTGGCTTTCATCCATAGAACTGACCTGGAATCATATTACTAGGACCCATGACACAGATGGAAGTAAAACAAAAATTAAACAAGACTAATAGCAAAAAAAGTCCCGCCCCTGAAAAAGGAGGGAGATGAAAGAAAAGAAGACATTTAATGTTTTCTTTGAAAAATTACAACTACTCATTTTTGTCCCTAGGGAAAAAGAGAGACACAGATGGAGGAGTAGCCTGCTTTTTATTTTTCTACAAATTTCTTTTTCCATGAAGAATCATGCCAAGAATAATGAGAGTCTCAAAGAAATAGGATATTAATGTTAGAAGAGACAAGTCCGGGAACCTCAATGTGGGTCTACAGAGGGCTCCGTTTGCAAGTGGTGGGGAGATATGTGGATTTTTCTGGACTCTCTAGTTCAAAGCTTTACCAGCTTCTCAAGGCTGTTTCCACTCAGAGAAGTTAAAACCACTGGGCTAGTCAAACCTTTTCATTGTATACATGAGAAAACTGATTCCTAAAGAAGGCAAGAAACTTGCTCAGAGCCATCCAGTTCACTGGAACCCATGCATTGCTGTCCATTTACCATTGGCCAGACCACTGTCCTTAAGGACTTTGTGTGCAGCCCTTTATTCAGTCTTCACCATGACCCTGATGAGGCAGTTACAGTTTTTACTCCTCCCATACAGATGAGCACCCTGGGTCCAGAGACAGTAACTTACCAGTAATGATGTTGTCTCGTCTCCAGGGTATTTTCACTACCCCACAGTGTCCTAGGCAAAAATAAAACCCTCAGCTCTGTGGCCATGAGCTTGCCACAGCCCCCACATGACCATTATTTTCTTAATTAATCATTCTTTCCTTTTATATATTCCCGTGATACTAGTTTATACTTGTTCCTGCCAAAGAAACTTTCCAATTGCAATGCAGCTGACTTTGCCTGGCCCTTGTGCCAGCCAGGGCTCCCTCTGCTGGCAGCACTTCCACAGGCAGCATTTGGGTGAGAACAAGTGATCTTTTTTAATGTGAAACCATTCCTTGGAGCCCTCAGGAGAGTGTTTATGTGCTGCAAGTCTTCTCAAGCTTAGCAGGACACAGCCACATTTGAAACCCCTGTACTTTGTTCATTTATTCAACAATATTAATTTGTTCTGTCTTTATGATGTTTCATTATTATTAATCTTTCTAATTTAAAAAATTCATGCATGCTGTAAAAAAAAGAAAATGGATATGTTCGAACCTATTGATCCCATTGGCTTCACCACAGTATATTTGCCCAGTAAAAACAACCTTGTTTTCAGTTTATTAGTGTATTCTTCCCCAAATAGCCCATGCATGTACAAGCATAGCATATACAAGCATATATATATATATATACCCCTCTTTTTTAAAAAAGAGAGCACAATAGGAAGTTACTGTATTCATACTGTTCTGCACTTTGCTTGAAACATCAGTCGATTTGGAGATTAGCCCATATTAGCCCATATTGGCTTCCCTCCTGTTTTCATAGCTGCATAGTATTCCATTGTATGAATGCCTCATAATCTACTTAGGTTGTTTCCCATCTTTAGCTGGATAAACAGTGCTTCAGTAAATAATCTTCATTTATCTCTTTGCACATGTGTGTGTGTATGTATAGGATAAATGTCAAAAAATATTTTGCTGAATGAAATTTGAATTTTGATAGATACTGCCAAATTGTCCCCTAAAGAGTAGTATACAGCAACTTATACTTCTATAAAAGGCATGAGAGTGACTATTTCTCCACATCCATGCCTACAGTGCAAAATTATCAAATTTTTATGCAGTGAATGTGATTGTGGGCCCATTGTGTTCTGTCATTTGTGCTCCACACAGAGCAAACAGAAATAGAGACAGGCAAAAAATTCCTAACCTCAAAAAACTTAAAGGACATAGACATAAAAACTGGAACTTACAGTACAGTGTGGTTCAGGACACCTGGGAAGCACATAGCAAGGGGACACAGTGAACTCTGAGAGGCTGGGATGTCTTTCCAGCATGGAGACGCAGAGATAGGGAGAGATGAGCCAGGTGAAGGCTCAGGGTGAAACAGTCCCCTCACAGGACCTGCCTCCCTGTCCAGGTAACTAAAAGAAGCTGGGGCTGGCTGGCACAGCTTACTGCATGGGGTGGGTTATGTTCCCACATCAGCATCACCACATCAAAGCCCAGCACACATGGGCCTCGGCTGAGATGACAAAGTGCTTGATTAGCAGCCTGGAATGTCCAGATGAGGTGTCTGGACTGCACGGGGCTTATGTGCACCCCGAAGGACCCTAATAATTCAGCAAGGTTGACACATACAAAGGAATTGTCGACCTGTCAGGAGGGTGGAGATAAAGATGGAGGAGAAATGCAGTGACCTCATCTCCCCCATCCACCCCAGTGAGGAGGTCTCCCCAGGGAGCCACCATGTGGTGGAAGAAGTCTTTGTAGAGAGGCCAGCAATGAGCTGAGGCCATTTGCATTGGAGAACGGACACCATATTGCCCGTGGGAAACATGCCCAGAACCCATATGGTGGGAGGCCTGTTAACGAGCTCCGGGTGCCCAGAGCGACACTCCCATTTACATTGCCAAACAGGCAGGAGCAGAAGGAGGCCCAGGGCTTGGCCTGCTGCCGTTCAGACCCTGGCTGGGGCTCCTACTATCCGCCCCTCCTCTTCCTTGCTTCCCAGCACATCATCCCCACCTCACCTCTCAGGCCACATGAGCTCAGGAGAGAGGGTCAGCAGCCCCTCCTCTCCATCTCTCCGAGGGTCCGGTCTCAGGATATGGAGGGTGAAACAGGTGACATAGGGAAAGCATTCTTTCTCTCTCTTTTTAATTCTCATCCTAGGATATGTTTATTAACTTCGGAGAGAGAGGAGGGGACAGATAGAAAGAGAAACATCAATGTGAGAGAGAAACATCAATCGGTTGCTTCCCATGTGTCCCAACTGAACTGGGGATAGAATCCTCAATCTTTTGGTGTATGGGTGGATGCTCCACCAACTGAGCCAGCCAGCCAGGGTGGGACAGCATTCTCTGGAGGAAGGGAGAGGTCTCTACCACCCAAGGGCACCCTGACTCCTCATTTACTTCTAGCCTCATACAGCATATCAAAGTTTGCTAGTGATGGTTAAGTAAATTTACACATTCAATGATAGAATTTTAACTAAATTAACCTTCACAAAAATGAACAAATGGCCTCAAAAGATTACTACAGAAGAGCTCTGATTTGAAAATAGTGCTAATATTGCAAGCCTGGCAAACAACACAAAAATGGTAGAGCTGACGCCAGTGCTGCTTGCAAGAGTTCTGCCACCCACCCCACCCCTGGGACAAAAGCAATCCAGTGTAATCAGACAGGGTCAGGTAGCAGTCAAGATGCTACAAAATTATTTATAAGAATATTTAAAAAACAGATTTATATCCAGTATCATTAATGATTAGCCTAACCATAAATAATATATGGTATGATACAGCTCATAAGAGAGCAAAGCCACCACAATTAGCGAGATTCTTAAAATAGTTTTTTATCTTTAGCCCATCTTTTAACATTTCTATATTTGTGTATGTTTTGTGATATATGTAATTAATGTTAAAACAAAGTAAACACATAAATAGAAAATATATCTAAGTATATATTTTATAGATATTTACATATAGGCATACCTTGTTTTATTTCAGTTCACAGATAATGCATTTTTTTTTAACAAATTGAAGGTTTCTGGCAACCCTGCATCAAGCAAATCTGCCAGTGCCATTTTTCCAACAGGTTCAGGTGATGGTTACCATTTTTTAGCAATAAAGTATTTTATAATTAAGGTATGTACATTTTTTTAGACATAATGCTATTATACACTTAATAGATTATAGTACAGTGTAAACATAACTTTTAGATACAAAGAGAAACCCAGATCTTTGTGTGACTCACTTTATTATGATACTTGCTTTATTGCCATGGTCTAAAACTGAACCCATAATATCTCTGAAGTCTGCCTGTATTTATATTGATATGCTTTTATATTGATAGTAAGATGGTTATAGATACTAATTGTTCAAAAATATTTTACTGATGTCAGTCTCTTATGTTTCAATCATGTCATAAGACATTGAGAAGACTCTAATTTTGTCTTTAGTAAAAATATACAAATTTTCTTTCATCAGAAAGAGGGGATTTAATGGGAAAACAAAGAAAGGGTCAGGCTTGAATCGGAAAAGTTGAAAAATCAGGACAAGTGCAGCAAATGAAAATGGGTTGATTTTGCTTTTATGCCACACAGTCTTTTCCTCTTCTCCAAGCTCTTGATCTACAATCACCCAGGAAACCATATGCTTCTGCCTACCATGCACAGGTCAAGCTTGCATGCTGGCAGTGAAGCCGAGGCAGCATCTGGAAGACCTGAGTGTCCACCCAGAGACTCTGAGCCCCTCCCACCCTCATCCGGAATTGAAAGAAGCCCAGGAAAAGAGTCTACACCTGGAGAAAATAGGTGCTTTGAATATTAAGCCAAAGCAACAGGCAATATGCCAAGCCATACTGCCATCACAAAAGCAAATCTCAACAAGCCCAGCTTCTGTTGTACCTATATTTAGTTTGCATGCCTATGATTTAAAGGATTTTCCAAATACTGGTCCTCCTGAGTGCACATTCCCCAGGTCCCACGTGGCTCCTGAGAACTCCTTCATCTCAAAGGCAGAGTGGATTTACCGAATTCTCCTCACACAGCCTCTGAGGCAGTGGGAACAGATGCAGAAGTCCCAAATCAGACCGCCATCTCTGAAGCACCCTGATGGAAAGCAGCCTTCAAGAGCTGGCACTTCTTCAGTTGTGTGTGCCTCGTCTAGGCCAGGACAGAGTTGGTGTCGAGTGATAAGATGAAAAGTCCGGGTGAAATCAGGTTGAGATGCGTGACTATCAGCAAATCCCTTCCCTTCTCTAAATGACACATTTCTTATCCATTGAATAAGGTCCCTCCCATCTTCTCCTGCAGCCTCTGAGGGATTTTTTCCTCCTAATATGGTGGAAGGAATCCATCCAAATGGAAAAGAGTGGATTAGAAGTGCCCTCTTGTATGTAAAGATGTTTCTTCCTTTCATACCTCCATCTTCTCTTATGCAGAGAACGATGGGTGGAGAACACTCCCTGTGCTGGGTTACTGTAGTACTTCTGAACTTAGGAAAAGTACAAAGCAGGATCACAGAAACCACCATTCTCCCTTTTATAGAATTGGGCAGAGAGAGAGAGGAGGGGCAGACAACACCATTTCTATCCTCAGGCCTGGCTACTTGGCAGGAGGAGCCTCACTTGGTAGGTGGAGCCTTGGATTTGAAACTAACACCCAAGGTTCCAGTTCATGTAACTTCCTTCCATCTGGCTATATGACTTGGACAATCCACTCTACTTCTCAGCAACAAAGGTTCTCATCTACAAAAACATGCCCATAGCAGTGTTTCTATTTCCTGACTAAAATGGTCATCTTTTTTTCCAAACAGGTTATTCTCCACCCCACCCCAAACAGCCCCAAACAGTCAGAGTGGCACAAAATGGCAGTCTCCAAAAACTGCCCCGATCAAGACCTCAAAATCAAGCTTGCTGTCCGAATGGATAAACCTCAAAACATGAAGCACTCTGGGTAAGTGTTTCCTCTCTGAGTGGCAACTTTGGACACACCTCCATTTATTTATTAATATTTTTTAAATAGAAAAACTGATATTCAGTGAACCGCATGCAAAGAAATACAAAGGATTCATGCAAGGTTATTAAAATACTTTGATATTTACAGTCATCCTTCAATATCCATGGAAAATTGGGTCCAGGACCAGGCACATAGACAGTGGCATAGCATTTTCATGTAACCTAGGTACATCCTCCCATTAGTTATATACTTTAACTTATTTCTAGATTACTTATAATTCCTAATACAATGTAAATGCTAGGTGAACAGTTGTTACACTGTATTGTTTAGGGAATAATAATATTGTTTAGAGAGGAAAAAAAGTCTGTACATGTTCAGTACAGACTCAATCATCTAGGCCTAACTACATGGCACACATCAGCAACAATATACCATTTTTAGAATATTCTTATCATAGTTAGTTGAATCCTAGAACACAGCACTCATGGATACAGAGGGCCAGCTGTACTACAAGCTTCCTCAATTCTTAGGGTCACTGTATTTGCCTGCATGCTGTCAAGATAGAATAATTTTCATCTTCTGTAATAGGGTTTCCAGTGCAATTCAATACCTTACTAGAAGCATTCTGGCTGTTCCTGGTTTAGGAGATTTTATTGGCTTCATATTCCTTTTCAAAGGCATTCAGATCTTTCAGACTCTATGAATCATTCTCTTGCACCTTCATTAACAACCACACACAGGAGGTGTGAGCAGTTGCCACAGGCGACCTTCAATCAACTCACATTGAATTAGTTTTAGTGTGTAGTGTAGCATTTAAATAAATGACAAAAAATAGAAAATGTATGATCAATATCAGTTTCTTAAGATTTGAGAATGACCAATTAAGTGAGTTCAAGTAGGATAAAAAGAATAGGTAAAATATAGTTTTATTTCACAGATCAAACCAATGATTTTTACAGAAAATGTATATTGATAACTGGGTATATGCTGAGTGATGGCCTATTAAACAAAATTGCTTAGACCCCACTATCTCAAACACTGTGATCACTTAGGGAGGAGTTGTGCCAAATAATTCTGAATAGGGGAAGCCTGTGATCAACAGAAATGTCTTGTTAATTGGGGAGGGGGGCGGTATATGTATTTATGAGAGGCTTTAAAGTGGAAAAACTGACATGAAAACTGAGATTGGTTCTATACTAGTGGTTTGGGGATTCAGAAACCCAATACCTGAGCCTAACTGCTGATTCAGACAGATGGAAATAGTAGCCTGTGAGAGGTCCAGGGAGAGTAATGAGGACCGGAAGCACAGACCCAGCAGATGGGCAGACCACAGCAGCATGCAGATGGAGAGTAAAGAACAGATCCTCAGCCTCGGTCAGAGCTTTGTAGAGCAAAGATAGAGTCCCACTAGTCAGGGCAACTGGAGTTCTCAGGCCTGGGGAACGGTGGAATAAGCAAAGGCCAGTCATGAGCTGGAGACCCAGCACTGACCCTGAGCTCTAGCTTGGATTTGGAAAATTTAGATGGCGTTGTGTTGTGGCCAAAGTTTCCCCACAGCTTAAGATGGCACTATGGCAAAGCACTTATGCTCATGGCCATGGGAAGGCTGTGGGGCATAAGCCAGGCCCTTGCTATACACTCAGTCCTTTTTCAACCATTCAGCTTCTTCTCAATTAAATTAATGTCTCATGGAAATGTTCATGAAATATTTCTGAGGTTAGTTTTCCTTCTTCTTATACTCCTGGTATACATGCCAAAAATGGTAAATGAGAATTCTCCCTCATATCTCTTCCCCTGCAAGGTAGACATCCTAGTTTCAAGACAAATGGCTGGAGAATTCTGTTAGGTTTGTGTAGCACAGAGGAAAAGATTCTGCATCTTTAGTAAGACACTGGCTCACAGAGGGAGACAGAGAGAAGTGAGGAAGTCAGGGCAGACCAATGAGAGAACAAAAATATGAATGGATGCGTCTGTCCTCAAAACTGCTTTTCAAAGCTTCCTTGAAAGGATTAGTAGCTCAATCCACATTCTAGGTCCCTCAGAAGCCCTAAACTAGGAGTTTCACAAACACTCTCATTTCAGCCCCATGGCAAACATTGGCATAGGTGTTATTTTCCCCATTAGGTAAATTCCCACATTCTCTTCATTTACTCTGTTGGAAATTGAACTAACTGATCTGGATGTGGTAACTTTTCTGTTGAATTATTTGTAAAATTATTAACATATTTCAGGTACCTTGACCCTACAGATTGAGGAAAAATATGTAGGCCAATTCTGACATGTTCCATAGCTTCTTAATATGACTCGGCTGCCATTTTGACCTTAGCCCCACCAGGGAACATAGCAGGAGGGCCTAGCGCAGTGAACAATGGGCCCCTCAGCATAAGGCCGCCACACCCAGAGCAGCCCAGCCCAGGCTGATCAGCCTTAGTTGCACAAGGGCCGATTCAGGGAAAACAGAAATATTTATGAACTACATTGTGTTTCATATAAACTTAAAATAGCTTTATTGAGCCCCATTATGTGTGTGTAGGGGGAGAGTGATAGAAACATCAGAGCCATGTCACTGCTTGGAAGATTAGGAAAAGGAATTTTTTAAGAAACATGGGTGAGGTTATAAATTATATTTACTTTAATGTGTATTAAAACATGAAAGGAAACTCAGAACTACTCCTTGTTGGTGGACTGTGGTTCCTTGAATGAGCCACTGACCCATTCAGAATAACTTTGTTGAATAGAAAAAGCATCAGTGAGAATATCAATTCTTGCTTTTTGGCTTTAAGACATTAGTATCTGGGCATATTTGAGAATTAGCAAATTTTCAGTGGCTTTTTAATTTTTTCTTTTATACCCACATGATGTGTTAACTTCAGGAACTGTGTTCACTTACATTATCTCATTTCATCCCTGAAACAGCCTCACAAGGATTAGGTATTATCATCTCCCCATCTTAATAAATGGCCTCTTTCTTCCCTCAGTTGCTCAGACTAAGATCCTTGGAATCATCTTTAACATATCTCTTTCTCACCCTTCATCTCATCTGTCATCAAATTCTTTTCACTCTACCTTCAAATCCTGGGTTCAGCCTGTCATCACCACCTCGCCATTCACCTCCATATCACCATTAAAATCCAAGCCTCCATTACTTCCCCACTCACCTGTTTCATCTGCCCCATAGCAGTCCCCCTACTGTCCTTGCCTCCCTGTAGTCTATTTCCCACTGGGAGCTAGAGTCATTTTTTTTTGTAAATCACAAGGCAAATCCTGCCATACAAATGCTAGAGAAACTCCACTGATTTTCCAACTCATTCAGGGTAAAAGTCAATGTTGTTACCAAGGCTACGAAGCCCTATGTGATAAGGACTTCACTAGCTATCTGACCTTGATCACTGGTCCAGCCTTATTGGCCTCCTTGCTCTTCCCAAAGACTCCAAGTGAACCTTCCACCTCAGGACCTTGTACCCACTGTCTTCTCTGATGTGAATGCTCCTTCTCCCCCTTCTCCCCTACCCAGATGTCCACATGACTCACCTTGATTTCTGCATGTCTCTGCACCTTATCAGAATGTCTTTCTTGGCCCACCTGTGCCCCCCCTCTCTTTCTTACTCTATTTTTACTGGAGCAGTTATCACCTCACATATCATATATTTTGTTATCAGTTTGTTGTCTGTCTTCCCCACTAGACTGTAAGTTCCTTGTCAGTGGGGACATTTGTCTCCTTTGTTCAAGGTAGCAGCTATAGGGCCCGAATGTAGTAAAAGTCCAATAAATTATTTGTTGCATAAATAAATGAATAAATGAATCACCAATTTACAAAAAAGGAAACTGAGACTCAAAGTTCTGAAAAGACTTACCCAAGTCACAGTAAACCTCAGAACCAGGTCTAGAATTGTGTCAGTTCAACCTTAACTGCAGACCTGCAACTTACATTCAGTGAACCACACAGTTCACCAGCCAGGAGTAATTCACAGTAATTCTAAATTTCCTTTTATATTTTAACAAGTCTTAAAGGGGATGCAGTTTATAAGTCTCAGCCATGCTTCTTAAAATCACCTTTCCTCTTTCATTTTCTTAGCTGTGCCCCTGCTTAGACTTCTTGATCTTCAAAACCCTCACATTCCTCTCTCCTCCCTATATGTCTCCAAGACAATTCACATATTAGCTGTGACTCTAAAATGAAACTACTTGAACTAGACTGACTGAATATGTTTAGTATTTCCTTTTATCTCCCTTATTGGCTGATTTTCCATAAATGTCAATTATATCTAACTGGTTGATCAAGTCTTCTAAATCCTTACCAATTACCTATCAATTATTAATAGGGAGGTATTGAAATCTCTGACTGTAACTGTAGGTTTGTTTGTTTTTCTTTATAGTTCTAACTATTGTTTCTTCAAATATTTTGAAGTGCTGTTCTCTGTTATAAGATGCTTAAATATTTAAGATTATTATGTTTCCTTGATGAATTGACCCCTTTATCATTACAAAATGATCTTCTTTACCCCTGGTGCTACTCTTGGCCCTAAAAATTACTTTGCATGACAGTAGTAAATGTAGCCACACCAAATTTTTCAAAAACTATTGTTAGCCTCTTAAATCCTTTTCCATTATTGCTTTTTTTATCTATATCTCTAGAATAAAAGTGCATTTCTTATAGGCAGCATAGATTTGGGTCTAGATTTTTAAATCTAAGCTGAAACTCTGCCTTTTAATGAAGATATCTATTTAGCCTATTTATATCTAATGTGATTATTGATAAAGTTAGGTTTAAATTGAATTGCTGTTTGTTATCTTGCTGTTTGTTTTCTGATTGTTCCATTTGATATTTGTTCCTTTTTTCCTCTTTTTCTTCCTTCTTTTGAACTAATTAAATACTTTTATGATTCTATTACATCTTCTTTATTCTATTACTATATAGAAATTCTGGTTAGGTCAATTGCCTAGAATATAATCCTTGACAACGCCACTTACTAGCTGAGGACAAGTTGCTTAACCTCTTGGTACATCATTTTGCTCAGCATAAAATGGAGGCAATGATAGTTGCCCTCTAGAGTTGCTGTATTAAATAAATTAATAAATGTAAAACATTTATATACATGGTAAAAGCTACAGCTACAGAGGAGTTGGTAGTGGTTTTCATCATCGATGTTTATTACTTTCACCCATGTTTTGCACCTTTCCCCAGGCTACACTTCCTGCTGGGCTGTGGCAAGAAGTCTGGGATGCTAGACCCTTAGTGCCCTCCTTGTTCTCTTCCAGTTCCTAGGGAAGGGAGAGAAGCCTCCTGGTGTAAATCATGGTTTTTTTTTTCTCCCTGTGACTGCTCTTCTTAGAAAAAAAATTGTCATGAAAGATTTCTGGCAAAAAAGAAAAAAAAATCTGCACAGAGAGAAAAAGTGCCTCCCTCTCCACCTCAACCAGCACCACCAATGCCTCATTCCTAGGCTCCTTGGTCGCTTCTGATTTTACAACCCCAAAGATGAAACCTCAGCATCCCTTGTATTCACATCCTTCTCAGCCATCTTTACCCCTTTGTAAGTTCTGGCAAATGTCCTGAGGGGTCACATGCTTTTCTCCCCACACTGGCTGCTCATCCCCAGGTGTCTTAAAAGAAGATACACAATAAAAAAATTTCCACATGAATAGCCATCATGTGCACACTTAGTGCTAAGCACAGAAGGCACTTCATAAGCAGAGCTGAGGTACTACTTCATTTACATTCACAAACACCACATGAAGGACGACTGACCCTTTTTTATCCACCCTGCATGCAGCCCTGACAAGTAGTCCCAAGGTAGAGGGACACTGAGGCCAGGGAGTCTTCCATGCATTTGACTGGGATTCGTAGGACTTAAGTTGAACCCAAGTGCATCTTCCTCATCTCTTTTTAGACCTTTGTAGTTCACTCTGTACTCTCATATAATTAAAATAATCTCATGGAATGACAGTGATGTCATTGGCATGGGTTTTACAAAAATGCTACAAAGAAGGATATACTAGAATCATGACACATAATATGACCTGGAAATCCAAACCCAGATATATGAGGTCTGTCTAGAAGGTATCCAGCCATGTAATATGAAAAATAGAGACATTTATTGAAGAAGATACAAGATTCAAAAAACATTATACATAGGACAATGATGTCTCAGTCCCTTCACAGTAGGCACCTTGGGACTTCACACAGTTCTCCCGATCACCATCAACTGCCCCATTGTATTTTCCTGAATCTCATTGACAGCCTGAAATCTCTTCCCTTTCAAAGGTGATTTTAGTTTTGGGAAAATCTGGAAGTCACAGGTTGCCAAATCTGGGTTTAAGGGGCTGAGTCACCTGGGTGATTTAATGTTTCACCAAAAGTGAATGGGATGTGAAGCAAGAGTGGGCGTGTTGACATGATGAAGCTGCCAATCACCAGCTGCCCATAGCTAAGGCCTTCTGAGTCATCCAAATAGTTTCCACAGAAGAATGTTCAAGCTTAATGCAAATTTGATACAGATTCATTGCTCTACTCACTCATTCATTTTGAATGTGATGGCCACACAATACACATGCTCACTCAATGATGTCTACTGCCCCCAATGGCTAGTACAGTGAAGTTGTCATTGTTCAGGCATGCACCCTCCATGGTCCACCCTCCTTGGCTGCCAGATTACATCTATGTCATGCAAACTGTTCTTGTTATATTAATGATGGCTGGAATTTTTCTGGACAGAATTTGTATTACCTCACTTTATTTCCCAATGGATATGTGCTTAAAAACTGAATGTAAATTGAAATAAAGAATCCAAAGATGAATCCTTTGGAAAGTTGGTACTTACAGACTCTTTCTACTAGGACTGTTATTTCTACCAGTAGTGCTACTATTACCAGTAACAAGAATAACAACAAACAACATCGATGCCTAACATTTTCAAGAACTTACTATGTGCAAGTTACTGTGCTAAACACTTGACATGTATCATCTCCACCAGTCCTCACAACTGAATTGTGTATATCCTTTACTATCCCCATTTATATCTGAGGAAACTGAGGCACAGGGCAACTAACCCCAGGTACAGTTAATGGCAAGCCCAGAATTCTCACTTAGGTGTTCCCACTCTGAGTCTGAGATAAAACCATTAGGCTAGACTTCTGCTCACTACACCAGAATGCTGATTTATCTATTCATAAATCCAGATTTCCACATATCCAATGGCCTGAAGAGAGAGTTCAGGGCCATTCTTCTTTACATTCCAACGTGAAAATTCTGTCTGATTCTTGGTGAAGTGAGGATTTGGAAGTAGTCCTATTGGCTTTGATAGCCGGTGAAGTCAGTTTTAGACTCGAGCATTTGAAGGTATTGGAGTATGACCAGATCTCTCCTCACTTGATCTGATAGAACCTGAAAAACCACCAGCCTCACTTCCTTGATCAATGCCAGTTCAACATATAACAATCTACCAGGTCAACAGGATAATTCATGAGTGAATTAGTAACATTGGTCTTGAAATCTTCAGACAGCTTAGACCTGTATCTCCTTTTAATTTCACTCTTCTATATAAAGATGAATTTTCATCAACAGAAGAGCATCTGGGAAAAGGGGAGGGGTAAGGGAGGACTTTCTATGTTGACTTAAAACTTCTTCCCCATACCCTGACTGGTGTGACTCAGATGGGTGCCATGCTGCAAAGCTAAAGGCCACCAGTTCAATTCCTGCTCAGGGCACATGCTCGGGTTGCAGGTTTGGGCCCTGGTCAGGGCATGTAAGAGAGGCAACTGATTAATGTTTCTATTTCATATCGATATTTCTTTCCCTCCCTTTCTCCTTCCCTTCCCCACTCTCTAAAACTAAATAAATAAAATCTTCTTAAAAATCTTCCCTGAAAAAAATCTTTCCCGAAAAAATCTGGATTTGTAAAATTATAGCAAAAGAAAGTGAGGAAAGGTTTTCCTGAATGAAACTTGTCAAGACGTAAAAAAATTGGTAGTTGTGGGATTTAGCACTCCTTTTGTTTCTTTGTGATATCTTTCAGGAGTTTCCCTACCCTATCTAAAAGACTTTTGGTACATGTACAAATTAAGTTACAATGTAGCATTTTCCAGGGTGTTCCCTGGAATCAGCTAAGGAATCCATGTCAAGTCTGATCATGGGCCACAATTCTCTCTATCAGAGGAAGAAAACCTTGCCTGCTGTATCTTATCCTTAACCACACAGTTTCCAAATCTGCTTTCTGTTTCTGGGCCATGTGCGTGTCCTTGTTTATGAGCACCAAGCTTCACAGTAAAGTGTATTAAACAATGCACTCACTCAAGCATTAATGCACCTCTGGTCTTTTCCCTTTTCTTTAGGTATTTATGGGCCATCGGTAAGAATGTCTGGAAAAGATGGAAGAAAAGGTTTTTTGTATTGGTGCAGGTAACTCTTCAACTCTAATATCAGTCTTAAGAGCCATCAGTTTTAAAAGTTTGGTAGGTTTAATGAATGTCTTTTAATTGAGGTAAACTTACCTTACATGCATACAGGGCTCAAGCATTTAGCTCAATGAATTTTTACATATTAGATATCCATGTAACCACCATCCAGAGGGATACAGAACATTTCCAAAATTCAGAGTGTTCCTGATGTTCCCTTATTTTTAGATCACTTTAAGATCACTTTAAAATTTTAAAAATTAATGCAGACTCATTATTTTTTAATTATGACAATACAGAATTATGTAAGATAAGTTGGAGAAGTGAACTCCTACCCTTGTCAGCAAGAGAGGAACCCAAGGATGGAATGAGCACATGACTGTTTAGGGTAGTAAAACAACACCAACGTTGTTTTAGAAGAATTTGCTGTTTCTAAAGGCACTAAGTTCCTCATTATAAGAAAATTCAAAATTTAGTTGGACTTTTTACATTCATTTTATTGTTTGGTATGTTTGATATTTAATTACCTGTGGGGGAGCCTTCTGGATTCCTGGGCTTCCAAAAGTGTTAACTGAACTCCTATAACTATAGAGTTTACAGTCTAGAATGTATAACTATAACTATAATTGTAATTATATGACTATAACTATGTAGAACATATAACTGTAGAGTATACAGTCTAGTTTACAGTCTAGAACATATATTTCCAGATAGATATTTTATTAACCAAAAAAGTCAAACTCTTCATGTTATTCTGCAAATTGCTTTTTAAAAAAATCATAGTAGACATTTTTTCATGTTTGCACATGGAGCTCTGGTTCTAATACCTATCAATTTTCCTCTTTTTTCCTTTGTTATGGGAAATTTTAAGATTTATTCTCTTAGCAACTAGAATTTTCCTTTTTGATAGACTTCTGGGCTTCCTCACCTGGGGCTATTATTAACCATGCAACACGAACATCTATATATATAGGTACAGATGTAGGTGCAGACATTGATATTAATAATACATTAGTAATGTATAAGTATCTTTGCTCTCTTGAGTGTTTCTTAAGAAAAAAATCCAGAAATAGTAATAAATGTCTTTGAAAACTCCTCCTTTTTTTTTGCTTTTGGTTTGTTTGCTTTTTGCATCAGGATTTTTCAATTTACAGAGGAATTTGCCATTGCCTCTTTTTAATTTGAGCCTTCACCAGAGTATATAAACTATAATTCAATTTGCAAAAAGTTAACTTATTGGAAGACATCACCTTGTAATTTAGTGACTAAGGTATTTATTGGGTCACTGTGTTGGCTATAAGCACTTACTAGTATTTGGATCACTATCAGTTCTGAAACCTCACCATGCAGCAACTGCCTCTTAGGCCTTGAAAGTTCCACCAACCCTGAGCTTCTAAGACTAGACCTGCTGCAGATCTACTCAAGTGTCTGTCAGTTAGGCAAAATGCATCACTCTGGATGTAAGCACGGGGTAATCTTTGCTTTCATGATCGCTATGGGGTACAACAAAACCTTAAAATAAATTAGTCAAAAGAAAACATTGGAATTATGTCCTTCCCCCAAAATAAACCAAGGCTAAGCAATATAAGACATTTTATTCTGAGATACATTTCCTCAACTACCAACTGACCAATATTTATTGAGCACCTATTATGTGTGGAGCACATTAGTAGGTCATCGAGAAGGAGTGTGAGGTACAGTCTCTCACTTCCAGAAAGATACCTCTTAGAGTTCTTTATATGGAAACAGCAGAAACAGACTCAAGCTAATTAAGATTTTTTAAAAAGGATGCACTGGAAAATGTTTGAGGTAGTTCATGAGATTGCTAAAAAAGCTGACTGATCAGTCCTTGTTACAAACAGAATTCAGTTCCAGAAATCCAGGTGGTTGGAACCATCAATGCAATCATAAGACAAAGTCAGCTCTGACCATTGTCTATCCTCCAATCTCCACTGAGAAAGAGAGAATTGGATTGGTTTTGGCTTGGATCACACACCCAACTTTTAGCAGGGGCAGGCGATGGCACTTCAACAGTCCCAACAGCCCAGGCTACTAGGCTGTCTCCAATGCAAAATCAGGATGCCATTACCAGAAGGAGAAATGGACACTAAGCAGGCAAAAACAACTGATGCCCAGTAGTATAATGTAAGTGGAGAGACAAGCTACACGAAAGAAGCAGTGCTGCGTTAGGGATGGTTCTCTCCTTCACTGTGCTCACTTGGCAAAGCGTCCTCTCTTGGACTCCCTTGGAAATCTACCTGGCCTGCCCCAGCACACTATGTGCAGTTCCGGGTCCAGTTCTGTTTCTGATTCACCTTGGGATCCTTCCCTCTTCCCCCCATCACACACCTACACTTCCTCTAGCTCAGTGTACGGCATAGGCACTCAGGAAATGTTGGTGGAAAAAGGTAGGAAAGGAAGAGAGAAGAATAGCTTGGGGAGTGAGAAGTCTCCGGAGGAAGAGGGGCCAGCGGCCATCTCACCATCAGAGGGCTTCTCCCCCACACCCGTGTTATTGTTTCACTGGCACACGGCTTTCCTCTGAGAATTTTGGAAGGATGAAGTACTTAGGAGAAGTAACTGACCTCTTACTTTGGGAAAGATTTTAGGGGGGAAAAGTTCTCCAGGGAGAAAAAAAGCAAATGTACTGAGAATATCAATGAAGCTATGTCTATAAAACATATACTGTACAGACATGAGAAAGAGAAAATGATTGTTTTAGGCCATGGGATCAGAACACAGACGTTTCAGGGCCTTCACTCTGAGCCTTCCACCAAGAGAAGATGTGAACCACAAAGTAGCTAAAAAGGAAGCTCTGTGCTCACTTGTGAAAATCATAAAATGGCATAGCCCCATCTAAAGCCCAGCACCTTTCCGAGAAGGGCACAGGAAAAGAATCTCAGGATTGTGTGACATTTCACATACATTTGATTCTCATTAACTTTGACGAGCCATTGAGATTCACTGGTTACATCGGGTTCCCAAATTAAAGCTTCAGTTTCTACCTAAATTGGATTCCTCCCTTTTCAACCTCTGTGGCCGACAGAGGTGACATGACAGCCCACCATCACGAAGGTGATGGGGGAGCCAGGATGAGAGCTCAGCTCTTCTATTTCTTTTCTTGTCCTGTTTGTCACAACAATGTATAAAAGCAATTTTGGTGGCCTTCCTAAAAAATACTGCATTATTTTTGGGATTCTTTTATTTTTTTTCTCTGTTGTTTAAATCACCACATCTACAGATGTTTTATCAAAATGATAAACTCACCCCATTTGAAACAAATCCAACGCCAACTTAATTACAAGAGGTAAGTTCAAGGGCACCAGTTTTGGCCCAATTCAGGGAAACAAATATCTCAGGAGGCTTGAAAAAAGGATGGCAGTCCAGGCCATGACAATTGGCACCCAGCTGCTATCTTGTTGAATTTGGTCAAATATACAAAGGATTTTCAATTTCCTCTTTAGCCACCAAACCCTTCCACTGAAACTGAAAATGCAAATGAAACCAAGTTAAGCAGTCTGGTCAATTTTAGAGAAAGAAGCTGATGCTACACAGCCTGCCCCAGGTCCCCAGGTAGCCTCAGAGGGACTCTGTGGAGAACCACCACACTGGAAGCATATCTACCCAAGTGACTTACAGAAGTTTTGTTTCTTTGCACTCAGATGCTATGTCTCATGGAGTATTTTCTTACAGAGTTTTCAGCACATAATTTCCAACACAATTTTGCATTCCATTAGATTTAATATAATGAAATTTGTTTGAAAATCCTAAAAGAAATACACATCCAACAACAGTCTCCTCAAAATCATCTCCCCTCCTGCCCTCCATTCATTCTCTCTCTCTCTATATATATATATCTATATATAGAGAGAGAGATATATATATAGAGAGAGAGAGAGATAGATATTGATAGATAGATATAGATATAGATATAGATATAGATAGATATATATAGATATATATATATATAGAGAGAGAGATATCTGTGATGCAGAACTATTAAAGGCACCCCCTAAGTAAAGGTCCCTTTTAATGCTAACACTTTGGAAAACCAAAAGGTAGATTGTAAATGAACCTCCTACTAACCAGGGACAAAGACATCCACAAATGGTGTTGAACCAAAGCCACAATCCCATTTTTAAGGATCAGGGCTAAAATTATTATGGATGTGGCTGAAGTCTGCTCCACCGACTGTAAAAGGTATGAAGCAGTAGCAGGGTTTTTTTGTGCAAGAGACATAAGTGTTCCTACAAAATAAGATGATGTCCACTACATAAAAGCCTAGGCCACCTGTACTGGGTGTTGTTTAAAATACAGATCCCAAAGCACCATGCAGAAAATTCTGATGCAGTATGTCTAGGATGAGGCCCAGAAATCTGTACATTTTACAAGCACCAGGAAATGCTGATGAAGGCTGTCTGAAGACTGCCTTGGAGAAATATTGCCTCAGTAGTCATTGTCCCTTTTAAAGTGAAGTCTCCCATTCTCTTTAGACCATACCCTCTTAGACTTTTCGTTCTCCACAAAGCTGAGCACCAGAGTAGCTAAACAGATGATTATACACAAATGACATGACAAAGCCTCCTCAACCCTGTTCCTTTAAATTCTAATAAATGTCCTAAAAAATAGCTGTCAACTGTAACCCAAGGATTAAAGAGAAATGGGTCTTCAGCACCCAAAGTCAAAAAATTGCTAGTTACACTCATTCTAAACCCCCAAGGCCACAATAAGGAGGACCAGACACATTGTTAGGACCAAACCATTAGGTACCAGTTCTTTACATTCCTCCATAAGCTCCTCATCCTGGTGTGTAGGGGAAGGAAAGGAAGCAGCCAACTCATCAGCCATGCCAGGCTGGAAAGTCTGTCCTCTATCATCTTTTTCTTTTAAATATTTTTCTTCTATGCTCAAAGGATTTCAGGTTAAAATCAGTTTTTGATTGGTTTCCAACCAAAGTATTCCTAAAATATGTTCCCCCTTTTATCACCATAATATTCTGTGGTTCCTCTAATAAGGATAATTATTACTTATATTTATGTGTTCTCTCAGAGTTTACAAGGTTCACTTCATCTTTACAATCTTTCTGCACTGCAGCAAGGACAAGTTTTATCCCCCTTTTATATTAGAGCAAAGTGAGGTTGACTGACCTACTCATAGCCTGTGGCTCCTAGGCAGCCAATATGAAACCTAACACAGGTCTTCTAACTCCAAATGTATTCCGTGACTCCAAGCACTCAGGCAGGACTGGTGTTCAAAGAGATTTTATGTGTATACAACTTCTAGAGCTTATTTGCCTTGCATCAGATAGAACCAATGTGGTCCCTAAAACCATATCCTATTTCTAATTCACTACAGATAATAGTAGAACTAAAAAAAAAAAAAACTTTGCCCCAGCTTTTAGAAAAATTACTAAAGGTAAATGGGATAAATGCCTTGGAATACAGCAGTTGTCACCTGGAAACAATATTAAAATAAGTTAACCATGAAAATGAATTGTAAGACATACAAGTAGTTGAATAATTTATCACTCTAAATGAGTGTTTTTTTCCCACTCAACTTCACAATTGCCCTAAAGGGCATTTATGATTATATTCTGGTTGCAAATGACAATAATCAGCCCAAACTAGCTTAAGTTTTAAAAGAAGCAAAATTGTACTGATTAGTTAATTAAGTTAGTAATTAATGAGTCTTCTCGAAAGGCTAGGTCCAGGGCTCAAACAAAGTCAACAAGACTCAGTCTCTGTCTACCATCTCTTGACTGTGCTTTCCTCTGAGCTGGCTTTACCCTCGAGCAAGTTCTCTCTGTGAAGTAAACTGATGTACAACTCTTCAAACAGTTTAGCAGCCCCAGAGAAAACAAAGCTTTTCAATCCCACTAGTTCTAGCAGAGACCCCTGTTGAGCTTTCATTAGCTCGAAGTGGTCATGTGCCCATCCCTGCACCAATCACTGCAGCCAAGAAGATGTGATACTGATTGGCCAGGCGTGAGCCACAGGTCCCACCCATCCTACCTCCAGTTAGATCCACAATTAGTCCCATACAGACTCTATGGACTGAAAGTAGAGAAGAGAGTGATGCCCTGAGGAAAATCAGGATTCAGTTACCAAAGGAAAATAAATGCTGTGTGTGCAGACCTGGAGAAATGTCCTAGATATTATCATCTCCATTTAAAGATAATTAAACGGAGTCTCAGCAAAGTTAACTGAAATGCCTGGTATCACATACCTAGAAAATAACAGATCTAAGAATCAAATCCAGTTCTGTATGGCTCCAAAACCTATTCTCCTGTCAATGTCACTCAAGACTCTGTGATTCTTCATACAAAGTCACGTCACATTAAAAATGGGCCTTGGTCCCAGGAACTGTGTGCACATCATAAAAATTTTCTTCATCCTCAGATCTTGGTTCAGTTAGTCAATGTTTCCTCATGAAAACCTTCCTGATTACCCAACTAGACCAAATCCCCAAGCTCTGATAGTACAAAGATCTCTCTAATACTTATTACCATTAAAGTTATATATTTCTGAGATAATATAATTAATGTCTGCCTTCTGGCATGGGGGCAGGAACCACATCAGGCTTTGTATATCTTTATATTCCCAGTACCCAACATACTACCTAAGTATTTGTTGAATGAATGAATGAATCTGCCATAAAAAAGAAGCATTTTTTAAAAATGTACATATTGGAACTCTAGACAAGGGCTAGTGACCAGGGTTCAGTAAAAATGACAGCTGAATCATTCCCATAGAAAGATAGTAAAGGCAAGAAAAAGGATTTAGACAAAATGTATTTCATTAGTTGTATGTCCAAGTATTTTAGTCTTTCATGGATGTTGGGAGGAAGGACAGAGAAGGACAAGAAAGGACTGACCCTCTTATCTCATAACTGAACTCTAGCTGCTAAGTGTAATTGAAACGCAGAGCAAACTTAAATTTTCTGGACAGTTCCTGTATGTTAAAACATGTTCTCAAATTTTAGTGTACGCTAAGAAATATCTGAGACAATTATGAAAAATAGAGATTCCTGAGGTCCACTCAGACCTGACATTGTTTCAATTGGTCTGACTTTAAAAATCAGCATATTTATAACCTACCTCCACTAGATACTCACCCTCTAAAGAATGTGGCCTCAGTCCATGCTTTATGAAGCATTATTGCAAAACTTTTCTTAGTTTAAATAAGTGGTTGGAAATGAGATAAAGGGTTCCTTGTGTATCTGAGGTTCAGCCTCCTTTAAAACAAAAGCTGGAAGATTGTATCCTCAGAAGTCCCAACAGCCAATTCCATGATTCCATGAAAAGGTTACATAGCAGCTGAAAATCCCAAAGATGTGAAAATTGTAGTCCTCCAGAGTGCATTTTCAGATGTCTGCAGGTGATTTGACATCACCAGATCTTTATGTTGTTTTTTGTTCTAATCCAAGCTCTCAGAGTGGGGTAGCTGACTCTCTGACTTCTAACATGTGTTCAAGCCTGTGTAATGCTATTATTATAGCAGTGCTCACTATATCATTAATTTTCTTCAAACTGTAGTTTAAGTAGAATTATATATACTATCACATAAAAACATGCACTTAACTGGGAATTACTTTCACTTAGTGATGTCTTGTGGATGCTTAAAAACAAAAATAAAAAAGCTGCCAAACCTTTGCTATTCCTTCACCCTCAGACACTCTAGAAAAACTGAGATTCCCCACAAGTTAGAAATAAGTAGAAATATTCAAAGAGAAATCATTTTTTCTTCCTTCCTTTACTAAAGTAAATTGCCAAATCCCGAATTAAAGCAGTCCTAGTCACCAACTCACGTTTATTTTAGCCCCGATTTTGTCAGGAACAACTTGAGCAGCATTACCAGAAGAGGGCAGCAACATCCAATGCTCCAAGAAGCAAGCAACTGAACAAGGAAAACTCAAAAAGCCCAGAGCATGTAGTATTGTGGTGGTAAATGCATGATCTTGAAATAACACCCTTTTGTTGTGACTTTTTTCTAATCTCAGATGAGTGTCAGCAACTCTCTACTTGTTTGGCTAATCATCACATTGCAAACTGTATCATCTTGTATTGCCAGAGATAGGTAAAAATCACCATCCAGCCATCTCTGGCAATCAGTAATTACTGTCATGTCATGGGGGATCAGTTATCTATAGGACCAGTAATGGGTTGGAAAAGCCTGGTGCTGTGCTTGGAGTAATATACGTAAATTTGTGAGAAAAAAAATACCTCTCTATTAGATTATACCAACTCACCTTTCTAGAAACAATCAGATTCAATTAGTGAATACCTACTATATGGTGGATTTTGCTTATGGGAAGGGAAATAAATCCAAGATATAAGACTGCTTAGGCTGGCCCTCAGAGGATTTATAATCTAGTAGTCAAGTATACCTACTCAGTTATTCTATATTAGAATGTTAGTGCCAAATGCCAGGAAATTGTTTATATAAATGCATATATTGAGTGTTTTCTATGTGAGGGTCATACACAGTATAAAGCCCTTAACTGCTCAATTAATCCTCTAGCACCAATAAGACTCAGGTAAAATACAGATGAGGACCCTGAGACAGGTGACAGCTTATCAGAACTGGGATAGGACTGCAGGCCTGTGTGACCACCAAGTTTGAAATCTTAAACCTCATTTTTAGGATGCTATTGGGTGTTCTGCTTATTAAAAAGACTAACACATGTCCACTTATGAAAATACTCAGTGATCTGGCTGTGTGTTTCCCTTGAAGCCCATCAAGGCCTTACAATATAGGGAACAGATTCTACAAACTACATACATAGTAAAGAAAGAGTTGTGCAGAAGGTTTTCACCAGGAACCAACAGAGGGCAGCAGCAGATCAACCAACCAGTACAATGTTCTCCAGTGGACTCCCTTTATCAAGTCACCGGGACTTTCAGGCATCCTGTGTGGGAGATGTGTGCAGGACTTGAAAGCACCAACTTTTTATTGCCATTTTTTTAAATGACAAACCTCACTGTGGAGAAGGAGACTAAAAATGTCCCCACAGGGATCAAAGTTCACTTAGAAAATGTCTCTTTTAATAAAAGGAACTAAGAGATGAGGGATATGGCACTCCTTCACCAAGACATCTGACATCCATGAATGGTAAACATGCCCACAAGCTTTTAGCCTGAAGCCCAAAGGATGCTCACTCTCCCACTGGCTCATCTCACAGAGAAGCCAAATGCAAAAATGCTAAGTGTCCACAATGAGTCTGAAGGCTGACCTGCAGCTCTCCCAGCACTGGCAGGCCCACCGTGTCAGTAGTGAGGACTGCACCAGGGACAACAGCCATGCTGTTGGGGTGAGGATGGCTCTACCATGACCACCACCTGGCAATCGAGTGCTCGTTGCTTATGATAGCATGTCACTCCGGCATTTGTCTGAATGAAAAGACTTCTCAAAACAATCAAAAGCACTCCTTCAGTGGAAGGAGGGTGGGGTGGGGGGTGAAATGTACAGCTTGATGCTGAGAATTGACCTGCAAAAATTGAAATACTAAAAAGATATTGAAAAGTTGGGACATAAAATTTAAAAAGTATAGTCCCTAACTCCTGACCAAAAGGTCTGTGTTATGTTTGTGAGTTTGGCAGTCTCGGCTAGGGCCAGTCAAGTGCCAGTATTCAACCAATTTTGACCTACAAAAATGGCAATTTCATGGGGCTTATCCCAATTAAAATAAGAGCAGTAACAATAATAGCAAACTGTTATCAAGCAGTTACTAAGTATTAGGAAATGTGTTTGAGTGCATTCCACATGTGAACTCATTCAAATCTTCAAATGAAGTGAATGAGGAGGTAGTTCTCAGATTACATGCAATATATAGATGAGGTAACAAGAAGACCAGTGAGGGGAAGTAACTTGTTCCATGTCACACAGCCAAGAGGTGACAGTATTCAATTTGAACCTAGCTGCTGAGCACAGGGCCTCGGGAAAAGGACAGGCTTGAAGAGTAAGCATTTATCTAGGAGGATGGGCTCTAGGGGACCAACCTCACAAATTGCTCTTCCTTCCCAGGTCAGTCAGTACACCTTTGCCATGTGCAGTTATCGGGAGAAAAAAGCAGAGCCTCAGGAACTTCTACAACTGGATGGCTACACTGTGGACTACACCGACCCCCAGCCAGGTACCCACCCACCCTATAGGCCATGAACCTACAAAGCTCTCCCCCTTCCCAAATCAATGATCAATTAATATTTGTTGGGTACTTCCTCCATGCTGGGCTTAAAGTAAGCCATATTCCCAGCCTTTCAAAGGTGACAGGATAGTGACAATCCCTGACCTCATGAAATTTCTATCTTGGTTGAGTAAATGAGTTCTCAATTGAGAACTGTTTTTTTTTTCCCCCAAGGGATCCTTGTAATACCAAGAAGAAAATGTAATATATTTTTCTTTTACATACCTGTACCCACATCAAATATGTACTCTACCCGACAAAGCTAAAAAAAATTCCTGAGAAAGAAGTTCTGTGTTAACACTCCAAGGACTGTGTATGTGTGTGTGTGTGTGGTTTTCCACCAGTGATGTGTGCCCATGTATTGTATCTCCATGTCCACATGAGGCTGCCCTGTGCATCTACATATGCTAACTGCAATTCGAGGCTGGCCGATGGCACTTAAAAAGAGAGCTCTCCCTAAATGTCTTTTTTTCCTAAGATGACACCAATCCACAAGCATAGACATCCAAGCTCCTAAGCCTTATGTAACTAAGAGAACCACACAAATGGTAGTATTTCTCGTAAGTTCTACATCCTGCCCCCTCACACCTCTCTCGCTACCCCCACCCATTTTATGTTCTTCCCAGAAAAAAAATGAATAGAAATCAGCCTCAAAGAACCTTCAAAATGGGCGGGAGGGTGGTGTGAAATCATTTCAGCATATTAATGAACAACAAGCACCAACAGCCCTCTCCCAGAGAAGTTTATTTTTATGCCAAATCTGCACAAGGGAAGCATTTCCAACCATACTGCATTATTTGGCCCAAAACCTTTTTTCTACTCCCATATTGCTCTTCCACATGCAACAAAATACACATAAAAGAATAACAGAGTTTGAGAGAAGATGCGGTATTAACCTGGAAGGGTATGGCAGGGAAGGCCATAGGCCCAGCCCACTTAAGGAAATTAGCACCTTCAGAATCCCTGCAGGAGTGGCTTGGACCAACCCCATGCACTTGGAGGTCATTAGCATCCTGCCAGAATGGGATACAGAGCTGACCAAATAAATTGTGAGTTAAAGGTTCTGTCTGGAAATCTTTCATAATGAATAGAACTTAAGCATTTGAAACAATTTCATGCAACATCTCATGGAAAGGATGTGGTTCCTGCATTAAAAATCCAGCCCTCACCTGTGTCCTGTGATGGTTTGCGATCTCCTCAAACCACTGAGCTCTGTTCAGAGAAATGGATTTCATCTTTACTAAGACCCCCAGGTTACAGTGGGGGGCTGTTGGTCCAATATGAGAGGGGATAATGATCACATCTTCTGACAGTAATTCACCACTCTTCCTCCACATGAGTGCACTTGGTCCTCACTGCAATCCCACCCATGAAGTAGACAAAACCAGGATTATTATCCCATTTTGTAAAGGAAGAAACTGAGCTGGGACTCAAGGTTCCAGCCCTGTCACCCTGTGGCACTTGCAAGAAGCCATAGTTGTTATTGTATCACATGAAAACAGAATCCTCTTCCTGCAGGAAGGCAGGAGAGGAGAGAAAGCTGTTCTATCTACAAGCAAAAGGAATGTGCACATATATTATAAAAGCTTCTCCTCTTTTTCATTGCATTGATCCCGCAGGATATAATATATAAATTCCTTTACCAAAGATGTAAATGAAAAAGTAAATTGATTATGTTCTTGAGAATAACAAGCACCTTCTTCTTTGCCTTTCTGTGTGCCAAGTCTTATTTATTTTCAAAGTGACATTTGATTGAAAATGAGATTTAAATGTTCCCAATTTGTCATAAGAAAAGTCTACCTCCAAATTTCTCAATGAGTATTTACGTAAAATAAAAGTTCCTGGACCCTAAACCTAACCTATGAACCAGAAGAGGGGAGAGCAGACTCCTCATATTTCAATAAGCCCTGTAAGGGAATTCTTATGCACAGTAAAGTTTGCCAGCCAGGGATCAGAAGTTACATACAATTTAGCCAATGTCCACAGAGTTGTGAGGAATCTCCCCAACTGTCCCCTGAAAGGTAAGTGTGCAAATGGAGAGGACTTCTGAGTCCATCTGTCCCCCTCCTCTTGGCTTTATTCAGGTTGTGAGTGGACCCACCTGGTGGAGGTGTTTATGGGGTAGGTAGCCCTGTAGTTGTGTAAGATCTTGCCTAGCCTGGGATCCAGTGGTCACCCGGACACAAACATTTGCACTAAATAGAGTTTACCTATCTAGGGTCCTTGACATATTAATTTGAGGAATTGGTAAATAACTGTATGTAAATTTTTATATACAGGCTACTCAATTTTTAAAAATCCTCACTTGAGGATATATTTATTGATATTAGAGAGAGAAGAAGGGGGAAAGAGAATCATTGATCAGTTGCCTCATGCACACACCCTGATGGGATGGAACCCGCAACCAAGGTATGTGCCCTGACTGGAGACTGAACCTCCCCATCTTTTGGTGTATGGGATGATGCTCCAACCAACTGAGCCACCCGACCAGGGTAGGCTACTCGTTTTAAGCTAAAGGTAAAAATGCTTCACTTTACCTTTCCCTGGGTGTGGTTCAGAGAACATACAACAGTCTCTCAATTCCTATTAGAATAAGTGATGAAGTGTTCAAATAAAAGGATATTCATTCAAAATAATTCAGTGGCACAATTTAAACTAAATGAAGTCTTCAACAACTTTACCATAGCCATAAATAGGCTATATCCATGTGTGCTCTTGGCCACTCTCTCCCCCAGAGAGCTAGCCAGCATTCCTTGCTTGGGCATGTCCTCTTGATCTTCACAGGACAGTACCCGTAGGATACTCCATGGAGAGCCTGTGCACTGTCACACATGACATTTTGCAGATTCAGCCCCACAAATTGCTACATTGTCTAAGACTCTGCTGTCTTGAAGCACATGTCAGTGTTCACCTTCCCTTCCCCTTAGTTTTTTTTCCATCTGGGTTGCTCTGCTGTCTCCTTGCTCTCATTGGTGTGTCCTTGCCTCCTGTGCTTTCTGGAAAAGCTCTGTTGCTCTCCACTGCTGTCATGTTGCTGCTGCTGTAGATGTTTCTCTTTATCCTGCTGCCTCTACAATTGGGCTTTTCAGTGTTGTTAATAACTGATGCTCAGAGAGCTGTGGCTGCGTGGCCAGCCACATTGTCCAGGCTGCGTGGCCATATCACACAGTGGTTACAGTTGTCAGCTCTGCATCAGACAGACAGTCAGGATTAGAAGCCCACCTCTGATACTTGCAGTCCCACTTTGTGTTCATGCACTAGTTATTGCCTTTTCTGTGACTCAATTTTTTCATTTATAAAATGGGAATAATAGTACTTCTCTCAGAGGGCTGTTGGGAGGATTAAATAAAAATCTGAAAACTTCTTAGCATCTTTCTTTCTCTTTCTCTCCATTTTGAGGCAAAGCTATTAACTGACTTTCTGAAAGTAGCTGCAGGCCCTGGGGATGCGGGCCAGGGAGAGTTCTTACCCAGTGATATGTACCTGGCATTCCCTGACAGTATCAAAGGAGCTCATCCCAGAGGTTACCATGAGCCTAAACTGCAAAAGGTCTGTTGACCACTCCTCTTTGAGTTCCTTCTCACTCACTTCTCATAGCTTAAATCTTCCCTCAAAGCTCTTCTTCTTTCTCCTGCCCCTCCAGAATTTTCCACATTATTATGCCATCCATTCATTTCATCAGGTTTCCCCAGCTTCCTAGCTGTATATCACCTACATAATTTGTACATTTTGAAACCCTCCTTAAAAATTAGGAAAATTATTCCCTCATAATTATAACCACTAAAAATCTTTAATTAACAATGCTATACCACCAGACCCTCCATGTAAAGAATTAGCCACCTATTGTTCTAGAATCCCAGGAGATTCTTTTTCTTTAATTCTTGAAAGCTATACTTTATAAAGAAATATATTTTATTGATTATGCTATTACAGTTGTCCCAATTTTTCTCCTCTTTATCCTCCTCTACCCTGCAACCCCTCTATCCTCCTGCCTCCCCTCCTTGCTTACTTCATGTCCATGGGTTGTACATATAAGGTCTTTGGCTTCTCCATTTCCTATACTATTCTTAACCTCCCCCTGTCTATTTTGTACCTACCAGTTATGCTTCTTACTCTCTGTACCTTTTCCCCAAAATGTGCTCTCCATTTCTGAGATTCTGTTCCTGTTCTAGTTGTTTGCTTAGTTTTTGTTTTTGTTTTTAGGTTTAGTTGTTGATAGTTGTGAGTGTGTTGTCATTTTAATGTTCATAGTTTTTGATCATCTTCAATTTCTTAGATAAGTCCCTTTAACATTTCATATAAGAGCTTGGTGATGATGAACTCCTTTAACTTGACCTTATCTGGGAAACATTTTATCTGCCCTTCCATTCTAAATGAAAGCTTTGCTGGATAGAGTAATCTTGGATGTAGGTCCCTGCCTTTCATGACTTGGAATACTTCTTTCCAGCCCCTTTTTTCCTGTAAGGTTTCTTTTGAGAAATCAGCTGATAGTCTTATGGGTACTCTTTTGTATGTAACTCTCTCCTTTCTTCTTGCTGCTTTTAAGATTCTCTCCTTATCTTTAACCTTGGGTAATGTAATTATGATGTGCCTTGGTGTGTGTTTCCTTGGGTCCAATTTCTGTGGAAATCTCTGGGCTTCCTGGACTTCCTGGAAGTCTATTTCCTTCACCAGATTGGGGAAGTTTTCCTTCATTACTTGTTTAAATAAGTTTTCAATTTCTTGCTCTTCTTCTTCTCCTTCTGGAACCCCTATGATTTGGATGTTGGAATGTATAAAGTTGTCCCAGAGGCTCCTGAGCCTTTCCTCAGTTTTCTGAATTCTTATTTCTTCATTCTGTTTCAGTTGGATGTTTATTTCTTCCTTTTTTTCCAAATTGTTGACTTGAGTCCCACTTTCCTTCCCTTCACTATTGGTTCCCTGTATATTTTTCTTTATTTCACTTTGTATAACCTTCATTTCTTCCTTCATTTTGCAACCAAGCTCAATCATTTCTGTGAACATCCTGATTACCAGTGTTTCATACTCTGCATCTGATAGGTTTTCTATTTCCTCATTGCTTATTTTTCTGGAGTTTTGATCTATTCTTTCATTTGGGCCATATTTCTTTGTCTCAGTGCACCTGTTACATTGTAACAGACAGAGCCTTAAGTATTCACCAGAGCAGGGCAAACCTCTTTCCTGCATTATGGCACTATCTATGAGGGAGGGGTTAGAGAGGGAACAGTGCTGCTTGCTCAGCTCTCACCCCACTTTCCATTACTTCCTTTGCTTCCCACAAGCAGATCGTGCTCTCTCAGGTGCTGATTCCTGGGTGGGTGGGTTTTCGTATGCTCTAGGACCCCATAGGCCTCTCCATGGACTCTCCTGTGAGGCTTGGAGTTTTTCCCACTGTTGCAACCCTCACAGACTTTTACAGCCAGAGGTTTTGAGTCTTTAGTTTCCCCTGCTGAAACCCTGGGTTTCGTGGTCTATCTCTATCTCCAGTTGTTTCTCCTGACTTATCCACCACATGAATGTGAGACTACCCCATAAGCCAGCCCCCACCTCGCCCGGGTGGCCACTAACTTGCTACGTATCCTCTCTGCCCCAGCTGCCCATTTCCATACCTCCTACCAGTCTGAATGAATGTTTCTTTTTTTTATGTGAAATTCTTTTATTTATTTATTTATTTTAATATTATTTTTAAATTTTATTTTAATCATTGTTCAAGTACAGTTTTCTGTCCTTTACTCCCATTCCAGCCCACCCACCCATCTCTCCCCTCCTCTCTCCCATTTCCAACCCCCCTAGTTTTTGTCCATGTATCCTTTATATTTGTTCCTGTAAACCCTTCCCATTCTCCCCTGAAATTCCCCTGAATGTATGTTTCTTCAACTCCTTCGTTTTCAGACTTCCATGCAGTTTGATTTTCTGGCAGTTCTAGTTGTTTTTTCTTTCTAAATTCATTGTTATCCTTCTTTTGATTGTGCAAGGAAGCAGAGCATTTCTACCTATATCTCCATCTTGACCAGAACTCCTCTCTCTAGAATCCCAGGAAATTCTAAGTTCAAAACTACAAACACAAACCCACTTTTGCGTAATAGACATGATGAAATCTTCATGCCACCTTTTTCAATTCTAAATGCCAAGCGGGTTAGTGACTGAGACTTGTTGGAAATTTGCAGCTGCTAATCACTCCAATCATTCTCTCAATTTTAACTGATAACTGGGAGGATGACAGGAAACCTGATAAAAGATATAAAGCTCTATTTCTGGCCAGAGAGTTCCCAGTAACTTCAAAATATTAGCTTTTGGAATATGTTGACAGAGACATTGTAACTGTGGCCTGTGTTCAAACAGAGGCTTCTGCCTTCCTCTTCCTAAACTGTAACCTTGAGAACTGTCCATGGAAAAAGAGGTTCTGTACAGCATTCATTTATTCATTTAAGAAGTACTTGTTGAGCACCAACTATATACCATGTACTATTCTAAGTACCAGGGACACAGGAGTAAACAAAACAGAAAAAGCTCCCTGTCCTTATGAAATAAAGTAAATTATATAGCTTTCAAGATGGTGATAAGAACTCTGGAGGAAAATGAAGCGAGCTAAGAGAGATGAGTAATGAGGGGTAGAGGTCAGGGAAGGCTTGCACAAGAACGTGACATTCAAACAAAGACATGAAGGAAGTGAGGGTGTGAATCATACATATATCTAGAGGAAAAGTGATGTAGGCACAGGAAATAGCAAGTGCACAGGTCCTGAGGTGAGAACACACCCAGAGTGTTCAACAAACTGCAAGAGGCTCGCATAGCCACCATGAAGTGAGTACATATATGTGTGCATGAGAGAGAGAGTAAGAGATGAAGATAAAAGTAGTGGAGGGTCAATTCCTGTGGGCCTTACAGGCCTTGTCAGAACCTATACTTTTTCTGAGTGAAAAGTGGGGTCCCTGGCTGGTTTTGAGCAAACACGTGACATGAACTGACCTTTATGCTAAACCAATTACCATGGCCACCAGGTGGGCTATAGAGAGTGAGGATGAAGGCAGACAGATCAGATAGGAGGCTATAAAATAATCCAGACCAGAGGTGAGCATGGCTAGATTCAGGGTAGCAGCACTGGGGTTGGAAGAAGGGGCCAAGTTCTGCTATATTATCCTAAAGGTTAAACCTTGAGAATTCCATTGGAAAGTGAGGAGTCCAGAGAGAAGCTGTGGGCCTGAGAAACTAGATAGATGAGATCAGTTTCACTGAGCTGGAGAGGAGTTTGGGAGAAAGACAAAGAGCTCAGTGTTGGGTATAATAGTGTGGATGTCTATTAGATATCCACATGGAGGAGTCAAGAAAACCATTAGATACTAAAATGTGCAATTCAAAGGGTGACATCCAGAATGGAGGTAGAAATGTAGGGCCCATGAGCATATTCATAGTATTTAAGCAAGATGGCATCACTGGAAGAGAAGGTGTAGATAAAGAAGAGAAGAGGTCCAAAAACAACACCAGGATTCTCCAACATTAAAGGACAAGAGGAGGAGGAGGAACCCCCCAAACAAGACTGATAAACAGCAGCCATGGAGGGAAGTAGAAATGAGGTGACCTGGAGCCAAGTGGGGAAAGCATTTCAAAGAGAATAGAGTGAGTGTCAAATTTTGCTGATAGTAGATGGATAGAATAAAATGAGAACTTTGACTTGATCATTGGATTCAGCAATGTGGAAGTCACTGGGGACCTTGACAAGTTTCAGTGGGGCAGTAGCCTGATTGGAGGGGCAGTAAGGCAGAATTAAAGGAGAGAGACCCTCAGTATTTAATGTGTGGTCCTTGAACTAACACCATCTGCATGGTCTGGGATCTTGTTAGAAATGCAGACTCTTGGGCTCTGCCCCAGAGCTACTAAATCAGAGGCTGCATTTATAAGATGCCCAGGGGACTTACATGTGCACTAAAATTTGAGCAACCCTGGTAGATATCCCCTGACAGTGAAAAGAAAAGAGAAATGTAGGGTGGGAGGTGTCAAGAGATTTTCTTTTGTTGTTTGTTTGTATAAAGGATGAGAAAAATAACAGTACATTTATAGACAGAGGCTTACCCAACCTGTGGACGGCCTGCTTGACAACTCTTTCCCCTGCCAGACAAAGACAGAGGCCAGAGCCAGACTCAAAAATGCCTTTTTAACATCACAGCCCCACTCCAGGCAAGTGGGTATCTGCCTTCCCACTGGAATCAGATAAATTGCTCCTCCCCTCTCTAGCCCAAGGAAAAGCATCAGAAACCACCTTTTTCAGAGCTCAGTCCTGCCAAGAACATTGAAGTTTAGCTTAGTAGTTTTTATTCCCTTTTATTCCAGGTTTGGAGGGTGGCCGAGCCTTCTTCAATGCAGTCAAAGAAGGAGATACTGTAATATTTGCAAGTGATGATGAACAAGATCGCATCCTGTGGGTCCAAGCCATGTATCGGGCCACTGGGCAGTCACACAAGCCTGTGCCCCCAACCCAAGTTCAGAAACTCAATGCCAAGGGAGGGAATGTGCCTCAGCTGGATGCCCCCATCTCCCAATTTTGTAAGTAAATATGCCCTTTGTTCAAAATAGTTCTATAGAGTACATCTTCCAAAGGTGATTAGAAAAATCTAGATGCTTTAATATTAAAGATTCATAAAATCATGTTTGCTGAAAAAAAAAACAGTGAATTCAGGGGAAAATTTGGGGCAAACATGTTAGATGAAAATAATTTTAAAGTGCAATACTTGACACTATCAAGACTAAATAAACAAAGAGAAGTATATTTTAGGTGGATTTTATCTCTTTGCGAGAGTTTGGGATTCACAACCAAACATGTATTTGAGTCCTTCAAAAATAGTAGATTATGTATGTCCTTCCCCCATTTCTTCCTACTGAAATAGGACTTGGTTTAACAAAAATTTAAATTTGCAACTTAGAACCATTTACAAATAAATTATGACATTATCACATGTAATGGAAAACAAACAAATAAAAACCAGGGTACGGTTCTTACCAGGGTAAGAATCCCATTCTTAGCTGAAATACCAGAACCCAGAAATGAAGCCATCTCTTTAAGTAGACCTAGTTCATATTTTGGTTTCTTCTCTCCCGTCTCTGCATGCATTTTAACTTCTTCCCCTTTTGCCATGTCTTCTTGCTATCTAGGGATAGTTTTTATCTCTCAACTCTTCTGATGCACAGGGTAAGGTGAACTCCAGCATACACTGGAGACATTTATTCAAACAGAGAAGATGACAACATTGGAAACACAAAGCACCAAAGTAATTTATTTTATCTATAAATATTAACCCTAAATAGTGAGTTTTGCCTTACCATCATTATCAAGTCAATTAGAGAGAGCTCAGGGACAAGTTATTTTTAGCAATAATCACAGTGATTCCTTACTTTAGCATGGAACCCATTCATTCAGTCAAGTTTATTAAGCAACTGTTTAGGTGATGAGACACACAAATGATGAACAGACTATTTTATATATTTGTTGACTTGCTCATGCCTGCATATCAGTGGAGGAATCTAGTTAGCAAGCAAGTCAAAAAATAAATAAAATAGACTCAGATATTGAGCAATACTATGAGGAAGGTCATGCCTCATGCCTTGGAGAATGAATGAGGAAATGGGATATTAGACAGATGACCTGAGCTTAAGTTCAGATGGTAGAGAGTTAGTCCCACAAACATCTGCAGCAAGAGAAGTGCAGCAGAAGGGAAAGCAAGTGTGAAGGCCAGCCATACAAACTTGACCTTTAGCACAGTGCTTTGACATAGTCTCTTTTCTCTTGCTCTTAAACAAAATATGGATATGAATGGAATAATTTTGCAGCTACAGCAATGAAATAGAGGTAAATTCTCTTTCCAGTGAATTCCACTCTCATGTCTATTTCTGTCTAATAAAGACCATCCTCATTAACCTTGTAACACCTTTGCTGATGGGGGAAAAACTCTTTTGGTATGACAAATGCTGTTAATCAGGTGTTCCCAGGAATTCCTCTCCAATACTGATGGTTCTTAAAGAAAGACGCATTCCCTGTGGAACATTGTTAGTAGTCACATAATCACTATGGGTTTCCACACAAAAATCCTGAAAGAATGAGGAAGATGTCAAGAAGGGACTTGGGGGAGAAGGGACAGCCCTCCTGAGCATAACCACTCCCAATGTCCCCACTCTCTTCTTGTGATAGGTTTGAGAGCTATAAAAAAAGAAGGCATTATCTCTTCCTAACTGTGTAGTCATTGGTTGAGAAAAAGCATACCCAATATTTATTTAATTTAAAAAACCCCTCTGTGATGGAATTCCCCCTTTCACCTTGCCCTATAGGCTCTTTTTTCAAATTTGGAAACAATACACCCTATCATAGCCCTCTGACATGGAGTCATCTGTGTGTCAGGAAAAAATTTCTTAATTGTAACCATCTAAATCAACCTTATAAAACATGGATCGTGGGTGATATTTGGAAAATTCTGGTTTTATTTCCAAATAATCTCCATTTTTTCTGAAGTCATTTCACTTTACACTCAGTGTGTCTGGTGTACCATCTACCCCAATTAAGAAGTTATTACTTGGTTTGTGTTTAGCCCCACTTTTTTCTCACTAGAATAGGAAAGAGGAAGGACATTCAGGAGTAACACTGATTTAAAAAGAAAAAGACAACTTATGGAAGCTGCAGAAGAGGGGATGGATGCCTATCTCTTTGTGGAAGCACTCAAGGGCTCTTGACTTTGATTTTCCTCTGTGGACAGGGTTCATTTAGCTATGGAATTTAAGTGCTGGTCATTAGGCATCAGCAGGAAGATTCATTGAGTACATGTGAGGTTGATGTATGTCATTCCCTGAGTTGACATAGAAACTTTTATTAGACAACTTAGAGATGAGTGAGGTCAGATAATTCACACTTCTCAGATTTATCAATACCCGGTTTGTTGAGCCCCCTTCTTCTCTATTGCCTCCTTAATCACTGCCCAAGAATGGGGTTTGTCCAAATAGTGTGAGGCCCCACCACACCTACCAGGTTCTTTAAGAATAAGGCCACCACTCAGAGCCATGCAGATTGTGCTGCAGGAGGCATTTTTCACACAACAACAATGTGAATGGCCCCTATTGAGTTGTGCAGTGCCCAGTCTGCACAACAGTACACCATCACCATGTAATGACAACCCCTACCCAAAGGTTCATTCCAACAGTGTGGAACCCAGTAACCCCATAGTTACTTCACTATCTAGAAACAGAGCCTCAGCATGGCTCCAAATTTGATCTATTGCTAATTCAGGCACTTCATAAAAACTGCAGCCAGAGTACCAGCAAGCAAGGCATCTGTTTCCAGGACTTAGAAATCAGCACAGGAAACCAGTTGGAACTTAACTCATTTGCAATTAGGGGTGTATGAAACCCATGAGAAAGATCAAACAAGGAACCAGGAATTTTATATTCTGTGGTGTCACAAGTGGTTATACATACCAAAAAATGGCTAGTGTTCGGAGATTGTACCATAATTTTTATTGGGGTGATGTACTAAATAATTCACAGCTGCATTTAATTTGTTAAATTCAAATCATTACTATTAAAAAAAAGATCAATCAGCTAAGTGAGAATTCATACTCTGGTGACTGACTCATCCAGATTTGCTCATGACTTCCCTGGTTTGACACTAAGGTCCTGTGTCCCCAGACACCCCTCAGTCATGGGCAAGCTGGGGCAGATTGGTCACCTGGTACTACAATGCAAGTATATTTAAAAATGGAAAACAATCACAGCACAATAATAGATAGAAAATTTTGATCTTTTGCTTATCTCTGGTTCTCAGTCTCTACATTGATTTGCTTTGGGTCACCTTGCACACTTCAGTTCAACCACAGATTTTCTAACAAAAAAAGTAAAAATAATCAAGTATTGCATTTTAAAAAGGTTTCCATGACTTCCAAAAGGTAAGGGTCATTGTTAAATGCTTTATTCTGTACACATCTCATCAAAACCTGTCTTTGAATATTTGCCATTCTTGCAAGTGAATAATTCTTAAGAAAAACTTTCAAGGAGTTAACTTTGTAATTATTTTGTTAGTATTTATATGGCAAAGGGAAACTACAGATAAATGGAAGAGGACTTTGGGGCACAGGAAAAATAAACACTCCAGTCTTGTCATGTCGCTGTCTGTTCAAGGGAAATTTGAGAATGAAACATTTTACAGTTTGGGAAACTTGGGAGTGATTGTGAATTTATTTGGGTCTTTCTAAATTCAGTTTAACGGACTTCTGGGTACAGCTTTTATTTTTTGCAATGTTAAAAGCTCAATTTCAAAATGAAAAGACACGTCTAAGAAAGAGTGGAGTGGAGTATTTATATGGAACTGTAAATACAGAAAAAAAAAATAGATCCTGCTATTCATTATTTTGTATGAGACTCTACAATGATTTTGGGAGGGTTCCACCAAACATTAATTTTTTGGTTCTGTTGTGATTTTTTTGGTGTGCTGTTGTTGGCTTAATTCCCCCCTCCTTTTTTTGGTTAAAACTTGAGGAAAATTAAGTCAGTGCCCAGCTATGCAACTTTTTAAAATAACTAATTGCAATTTTCCAATTTTTAAGGCCAATGTTGCTTACCTTGGAAAAGATGTCCAAATCTGTAATTGAGTGTTGCCACTATTTATTATGCCAAGTGGCCTCTCACTGAGACACCTGATCCCTGTGTTAGAGGAACAGAAAAAATCAGCATCTCAGAGTGGGAGGGGGGTGGTATTTTAAGTTTGCTATTTGGTCAATGGTTGATATATCACTTGCAATGAGTCTCATTTTAATGTCTGTTTCTTAACTAATAATGGTTAATCACATCATAGATCCCCAAAGTTGGGGGTTGGTTTGAGAATTGTTCTATTTTCGCTACCACCTGAACAGTCTTCTTCAACAGTTAGAGGGGTCTTGATTACTGTTGGTTTGGGGGAGGGGTTAATTTTGGTTTTTGTTTTGTTTTGTTTCATTTAAGTTTTCTTGTTCAATCTTTGCTCGAACCCAAGAACTTTAGCTGCTAGGTTAGAACTCCTGTCTGCTTTCCTGAGCGTTGTTGCTAGTCTTTATGTTATTCTGGTTTGTTCCTTCTTACCCTGCTAACTTCTAGCTGGACTGAAGGGTAAGTGTTCCCCTATAGCTAGCACAGCTCAGATAATCAGACTAGATTATCTGACACCTGCAATGTGCTTCCTCCCTCTCCTCTTATATCTTCCTCATGTCTAGACCTCGTAGTAAAATTTTTCATGTTATTTTCCTGACTTTAGGTTTGAAACGTAAGCTTCCATACTGAAACTAGGGTGCATGTGATGTGTGCATAATTGCCTCCTCTCCTTGGCTTTCATATTGGCATCAAATGATCCTCTGAGTAAAGCCAGCTGTTAACATCTAATTTTTTTTCATTCCAAGACTATTAATCAACATCACAATAAAATGGCAAACAATACCTTTGTTTCATGGAATTCACAGCTACCTGATTGCTTAATGCCTGACAACAAATCATTTTGCACTCTGATAATGTGTTGTTGCTGTTGTTTTTCCTTTCCCATTCCGAAGATTAGAATGGTCAGCATACCAATGATATAGTAACCATGGACATCCTAACAGATAGAAAGATGGGAAATCTAAAGATGTTAACTGAGCAAGACTTTAAGAAATTGCAAAATACAATTAATAAAGTAAATACATTATTTGAACATTAAAGAATTAGTTCTACCTGGCTTGATGGTGTGCTTTAAGTAAGGCCCAATGGAGAATTAATTTTGAAGGAGAGAAGTACTGTGTGGAACTGCCACAAACAAACAGGAACTTAAGGATATGATTGAGTCTATGTAGCTTACAATGCCATGGAGGGCTTGACTTCTGATCTCAAATGTATGTCTCTCTGCTACTCCCTGAAAAACAATGACAACAGTAACTTCCTCAAAATCATTTGTATTTGTATTAGCTCTTCTAAAAATACCTGAAAAAAGAAAAAAGAAACTAAAACTTAGGAAAATCTTTTTTTACTATTTCAGTTATTAATTAAGGAGAATATACAATTTCTGTACTTTTGTAGGAAAAACCTGACCACCAAAAAATGTGTTGAGGGCAGACTTGACATTAGAGGGAGCTAGAAAAATTGGTCAAGAGAGCAGGCAAATATGTACTTGAGTATTTTGAATGCTAATTTAGAAGTCATAGGTCATATCATTTCTCCTGATCATTTAATAATAGTTCTTCTTCTAATTATGTTTCTTTCTTTCTTTAATTTGCTTTCTTTCCCCATTCCTTTCTTCTTTTTTCTTTTATTTTGCATAAATGTACCCCTGGCTAGCAGACAGATTTTTTAAACCTTCCAAGCAGATATTTAATTTAACTTTAATTTCCTTTTAATGTCTGATGAGGCATTTTTAAAAGCTTCCCTTAGAATGTGCACTTAGTGGGAATTTAGGACTTTGCTCTACTTTTTTAAAGACTGAAAGAAAGACTGGATGAATTGATGATTGAATGGATTTTGTTCTGAGTAAATTCACGTGTATTGCACAATAGCGCATTGCTATTCCAGTAGATATCCAGATACTCATTTGCTTTCATTTCTTTCTATAGTTTTATCTCCTGAAATTTTTGCTATATCTTCTTATATTGTCAACTTGCAATTGCTATATTGCAGTAGTGCAACTTCAAAGAATTAATTCAACATTAACTAATTTGCATGATCCAAAGCCACACTGCAAATCACTCTCTTCTCATTGTAAAACTAGATGACCTTTCAAAAGAATATACCCCCCGCAATCAGGCCCAAAATTTTCCAAATACCATGATATGATCTAAATAGACCATATTAAAAGAAACTTCTTTTTTGTTAACTACTTCAGACACATTTAACATATTACTCACTAATCAGTTGAGTATTTTCATGTCAGATAATGACTTATAGTAAGGTACATTATTAATTGGTTAATGAGAGAAAATTTATTTTTGCTCATGTTGCAGGGAATGTAAAAACATCAAGTACTCTATAAATTGATTGAAAATGTAATAATTACAAGAGGAAAAGTGAAATATCGTTTATATATTTAGTTATTTTGAGGTCATTAACAAACTCTCTGCAGTACTTTTTACTCAAAGCAGCTGTCTTAAAAAGAATAATAAAAATTAACATGGAAATATACATCACACGTTTATCCTCTTGGGGGTATTGCCATAGTAGTTTTGATTCAAGGTTTCTGCAGAATTCACTATGGTCCTTTATAGCTTCTGAAGCAACCATCCTCTCTTGGCCATGTAAGTTAGCTTGATTTAGTCAAAGGACCATGAAGGAATTAAGTTTATTCTCAAGGGCAGCAGGCATGGGAGGACCAGTCTTTTGCTTGCTGCGTGGAGCTCAGGAAGGGCACAACATCCCCTGGTTACTTGATCATGCCAAGAAAAACTCTTCTAGAGAAATCTGTAAACAGCCAGCTGCCATCAATCATTGTCATTTTTTTTATTTCATGTCTTCTGATGAGGTTGACTACTGTCATTGTTCGTTATTGTCCAAACCATACATTCACTCTTGTACTGTCAAGCAGATATGACAAGTACACATTTTCTATATAAGATAGATACAAAGTCACCTTTTAATTTGCAGTTTGGTTTCACAAAGACTTTAAAGTTACATTAGCTATTCTCTTGCCTCTAGCATCCATCAGGAGTAACAGCAGCCATAGCTATGCTCTGAATTTCAGTGATGAAACAGCTACCTCTAGCTTATTATAAAAGGGATCATTAAAGAAAGAAGCCTCTCTCAGACAATTTATTAATACAATTATAATTATTTGCAACAGCAGAATTTATTTTTCTCTAACCTACAAAAACTCCCAAAATGTAATATTATAAAATAAAATGAGAGACTGAAGTTTTGTCTTCAATCTCTTAACTCTTAGATAATAGGAAAATCTCAATAAAATAAAAATTTGAAACCTATATTATTCCCCCCAAGAAAAGTACATTGGTTTGGTAGACCTTATTGCAAACTTATCTAATAATTTTTGTATCTGAAAAAAGATCACATAACTATGCTTGTTATTAAGACAAGAAATCATGAAAAATATTATATATATGTTCCATTGTAAAGGGTAAAAAGAAAAGAATATGAAATATGACTTGAGCCCATCAAGCATCATGATCAATGAAAGAACAAGATAAATGGTAGGGTGGTCAGTTGGGGATACCACTTGAATTTTAATGAAGTAGATTAAATGAGAGTATAAAACCTATATAAATGTAGCACTTCAGGAACTGATATTTTCCCAACATTCCTTAAATGCCCAACCAAAATAGTTTTTGAGCAAACTTGGGTTAAAGGTTTTGGTTAGTTTCCACTTGAAAGTATACCTGCCTCCCATTAGTCTGTGTGCCCATTAGCATACTTTTGCATCATGGACACCATTGACAGTGCATTAGTTTTTAATGTAGTTAAGTACCAATATCAGCTTTATCCACCTAAGCTTAGTCTGAAGTTAGTTTCCTATGCCCATGCTATGAAGGACTTCAAAATCTTTCTGCATTTAGCCCCCAGAAGTAAAACAAGTAAAACAATACATCTCTCATTGTTTGAGAGATGTATTGAACTATGCCACAGTTCTATAGAGCCTATCCAATTACATAGCTCATTTCAGGACCTTTGGAGCTCTTGCAAACCAAGTAGAACTTAGGAGTGGTTCATTCAGGTGTGGAAAGGGTAGAAAGCAAAGATTGAAGTCAATTCTTAAAATGAAGTAGTCAATCTTTGATTTATAATAATAATAATAATAATAATAATAACAATAATAATAAAGAGCATTGGTATGCATCTCCCTAAAGCAAGCAATAATCCAAACATCATTGGAGTTTTAAGCAGCCACTTGACTCTCCTAATTCTATTTTGCTCACCCTAGTGTTAAAATTCATTTTCATTCTGTTGACATATGCCAAACATTGGCAAAGGAAATGATCCCAAGGTGTCCTGAATTCAATAATTAACTTTCTCATACTTTAGCTCTAGGCTATTTTCCCCTTGCTAGTGTCAACACTGGAGTTTTCATTTTTTTTTTAAATCTACCCAAACCAGTTGTTTGGGTAGAGGGAAATGGAGTTGCAAAGAGTATTTAATTTTTAATGTTTGGCACTGTAGAAGAACAGACTGGGACAGTGCAAGGATGACTATATGGTGTTGCTTGGGAAGCACCCACAAGTTCTTTGAAACAGAATTTGGAACAGCTGGACCACTGCAGTGTTTTATTTTAAAATAGACAACATATGTAATGCATATGGTCCTAGACATGTATGGAGACACAGGCAGACAATCTGAATGGTATCCAAAGACACCTGCACCTAGAATTCTGTTTCCTTCTCTAAGATTTTTTTCCCCTAAGAGCACATGTTCCCACTTTGGGATTTGCAAGATGCCATCTGAATCCCCATGTGTGTGACTCCTTAATAAAGTCGGTGGGAAGTTGTCTGGAATGGAGGTGTCAGAGTAAGTCCATTAATAAACACCTCCTAAGGACCTGGCTCCTCTGGAAGCCGGAAAGGGAAATAACAGATCAGAAACTTACCCTCAAGGAACATATTATCAAATACCTAGGGATTTAATTGTCTGTGAATCTACAGAGAAATTGGAACATAACCCAGCAAAAAACACAAAGGACATAGGGATTGGCTATATGGGGGCAAAGGAGAAGCATCAAGCTGAGCAATTGGAAAGGACTCCCAGCTTCCTGGCAACAGTGTGGTTTAAGAAATAACATATAACTAATGTTAGCTATAAATTTGGAGACATCCTTCACTCTCTAAGAACATGAAACAGTCTGGCTTTGAGAGCACTAAGAAGCCTGTGCATTCACTCATAGGCACAGTTTACTGAGCACACTACTGAGGCACACTACCTGTGCCAGGCACCTAGGTAGTTTAGTGCTATTTCTCATTAGGTCCTCTCAACAGCCCTCTGAAGGTAGACTCAAACACTATTCTCAGGCTACAGGTGAGGAAAATGAGACTCAGAAATACTAATCAACCTGACTCATATCACATACCTAGTAAAGGCAGAGCTAGTCTCAAAGGCAGTCTTTGTGATCTCCTAAGTGTACCCCTTAACCACCTATTATTTTAGCTCCAATAAATGTGTTCCCATTGAATTTAGTATATCAACATTTCAAGAAATGAAAAAATAGAAAATACTTATTGAAGTGATTTTTTTTTGATGAAATAAATTTATTATAGTAATACATATGTACCAGGTACTGTTCTAGGTTCTAGGAATATCATAAATAACAACAACAACAAAAATCCCTGCTCAAATGGAGCTTAAAAATCAAATCTCTTCAACTGTACCTTAAAATAGTATTCCCGGCCTCCACTCCTCTTCCTTTTTCTGAATACAATAAGCTCAATGAAACTCTCAAAGATGCCATGAGAGCCAGCCACCCTTTTAAGCACTCTTGAGTTGTTGGAAGCATTGAGATAAGGAGACTAATTCTAAGTAAATGGTGATTTTGTGTAAGCAAAATCCAGGGGCTTTTCCTTTTACTTGGTAGAAATACCTACTGCATGAAGTTTCATCCCACACATATAGAAGGTGTGCAAGGGT
Source organism: Trachops cirrhosus (assembly GCA_028533065.1). Lineage (NCBI taxonomy): Eukaryota > Metazoa > Chordata > Mammalia > Chiroptera > Phyllostomidae > Trachops > Trachops cirrhosus. The sequence continues at coordinate 50,190,467 of CM052544.1, read as the reverse complement.
TCTTAAGGATAGTCAAATGAAAGTGACAGCAGAAAGGGAACTGAAAGCTCAGCTCATTTTACACACAAGGAAACTGAGGCTCAGAGAGATAACAACTCAGCCAGCATCCTATAGCTATTTTGAAACAGAATTCAAACTAGAATTCAAACCTCCAAATCCATTACAGGCTCATTCCACGTGTGAACCCAGAGACAGAAAAATAAAGATGGGGAAATTAATCTATATGTTGATAGGGTTACTTTCTCAAATGGAAAACAGGCTAAAGCCTATTTTTCAGTAAGCCAGCTTTGAAACATAAGTAAAACCAAAAATGTTCTTTAGATGTACTCTAAGCCAAGAACTGGCAGGGTGAAGATGTATTGTGATGGACTGGGGAGGCGGAGAGTGGTTCCGAATCCAGGTCTCTGCGAAGGAGCCAAGTATTTTTTTCAGAACTATTTCCTGAGTGGGCAGCAGGCAAAATAGTTCATCGCAAAGTTTTCAAGAGGTTCAACACACAAAGAAAGAGTAAGAGACTTGAAATATGTGCCATATTTTTAATGGCCACAAAAGAGACCCCTTCTCTTTGAGTTAAATGACCAGTGGCACCATCATAATTAAAGAGCAATAAAACAGGAGAGCCAAACTGGCAAAGAAAGGGCCTGGCCCATTTATCAGCCTGCAGCCTCTTCTGAGAAATCCAAGAGTAAGGAGCTGGTGCTAGCCAAAATACCTATCTATCTGTTCAGCTGGGGAGACACAGGGTGTTGGATGCCACAGGATGAGCAATTCCTGTGCCCCACTGTTAGTTTTTTCCTGAATTAAATTGACCTGGAACTAACAGACGGCAGGTGAGAGGGCAGAATCTGTCCTGAGGGACACAGAGATGCCATCTGGATTGCAGGAGTGCTATTTGCCTGGAGGACCTAAAGTAGGAGCAGCTTAAGATACTTGTCTTGGGCCAGAGGAGTCATACACACAGACTTACACTCACACACACCCCTGGAAGCAGCTAACTTTTTTCCCCAGCACCAACTTCCTGGCCACCTCTCTTACCAGCCAATCAAAGGAGAAATGTAGACCAAACAATGAAACAAAAGAATCCTGCTAAATGAAGCACCTAATCCCAAATTTTTTAATCATTTTTTTATTGTTTGAAAACTCTTCCTTAAATACAAATCTGAGGTAAATAACATAGTAAAGAGGATTCTTTCAGATTCTCTAATATAATTTCTGCACATGTGATATCCCTTCTGAAAGCTTATGTTTAACCATAGAATGGAACAATTTGGCTATTAAAATACTCATTCTTCAATTTGCCTTCTGGAAACTGTTGCATCTGTGTGTCTTGGGTGAAAACAAAACATCCTGTTCAAACACTGACCACTTGCTACTTTTATGAAAAAATGACTAAAAATTTGAAAGTTCTAACAAAAGGGCATAAATCTAACATACCATATATTTACATTTAAATGATACACAAAATCAATAATGTGAGAAAAAAACTATCATCTTAGAAAGTCACACTGCTACCATAACCGAGTTTTCCAGCCATTCCCCAAGCATGGGAAGGAAAAAAAAAAACCTAACTGGGATGGAGGCCACATATGAAAATATTATCTAAAAACCCTCTCAACTCAAAAATTGATTTTCCCTGTGTCCTGACAGCATTTCTGGTCCCTGGCAGGTCCCTGTCTTCTAGGAGAGTATTGCATGCAAGGGAATTAATAAACTCTTATTTGATTTGATATAAGATTCTTTTCCTTCAGTCTGCATTTCAGGAGAGTGAACAAATACGAGGTGGAGTGAGCCGATTCTTTTAATGTTTAGAACCCTCATTCCTACCTCTTAAGGATTGAAATCTCTGAGTTATTTTGCTGATTGAGTATAGGGTATTTTAGTTACACATATTGAGATTAATTAGTTAGCCCTTAGGAGGTTTTGCTTACAGCCTTCACCCTGTAAGGAAAAGTGTGAATACATTGAGATTATTAATTCACAATAAATGGCAGCTCATAGCCCTTGCTGAGTAAATTTGTTTGTCTCTTTCATAAGCTTTGCTAACTGAGTAAGCACACTGGAAGGCAATGTCCTTGGCTATCACAAACTAAATTCCCACCTAACTTATTCACCAGTTTTCAGTGAAAATCTTTTGTTATTATTTTTTTAATTTTGGAACGTGGGGACCCAAATCTTTTGTGAAACAAAATTGGCAATGGGGCCTTGGAAGAGGTGGATACAAATATTGTCACTTGGCTAAAAATCAGCTTAACCCTTTTCCAGATAATCCCAATAATTGTAGAGAAATTGCTCTAGACATAACCACTGGAATGGCAGAATCTATTAAAAACCTAAAAAGCTAAATATGCTTTTATAAGCAAAGATCCGATCTGCTTTCAGTGTTTGATGAAATGCAGGCGAAGTTACGGTTTTGTGCTTAGTTTTTTAAGAACGGCATAAAGGCACTGGAGTTGTGATCATTTGATAAACATGTTGATGCCAATATATTATTGCCGAAATGCAATAAACTCACCAGTAAGTGATGCAAGTTGACAATGGGAGGTAAAAAGAATAACTTAGGGATGTTGATGGGAGGCAATGGGAAACAGCTAATGTTCATAATGCCTAGTGAATTACTGTGTATTTGAAATGTCAAAGAAAATGTGATGTGTTTCTCTAAATTGTGTCTCTCTCTACATGTATAAATGAACAGATGCAGATAGAGCTCAAAAGCATGGCATGGATGAATTTATCTCGTCCAACCCCTGTAACTTTGACCACGCTTCCCTCTTTGAGATGGTGCAACGCCTTACTCTGGATCACAGGCTTAATGATTCCTATTCTTGCCTGGCAAGTATATTCTTTGGTCTACAACAATTTAAACATGATAACATTTTTTAAATGAAATATTTTTTACCTTTATGTTAGACGCTCTTTTCTCCATTACAAAGCCCCTTTAACAATTATAAATGTGTTCTTGATTTCCTGAGTTGAGATAGTTTTCCTTACCAAAGACAGAAAACTGAGCGGGAGGAAGTTATCAGTAGAAAGGATCCAATTCCCCAGCCTCCCTATCTGAGCTTCCCCCTTTTCAGCTGCTACATGAGAAATATTCCCAAGAGGGTAATCAAGTTTGGCATCTGCTTGCAGAGAACTTGTAAAAATTGACTCAGTTTCTTAGACTTTCCGATCCCCCTCCCTCCCCATCCCAGATGATAAGACCCTGTGCTCCTGTCTCAGAAATGAATGTGTTCTTTTCATTTATTTTTGATAGATTAAAATGATTTTTAAATAAACTTCATTTTACTTTTCATAAGCTAAACTGTTTTGTTTGCTTGGATGGCTTCATTTTCTTAATAGCATTTAAAGCATTATGACCCTTTGGGGGAATTTTTATGGTGCTTTATGCTTTTGGAAGTCCAGCTCTCCAGCAAGATCATACTTTTTGCAATCTTGTTTTAAGCCAAGATTAAATCCATTTAAATTCAAGGGACCACTATTATGTCTTTACTGGATTTCTGAAGATACACTTGGAGCTTTATACTATCAAAATAAGATGCCTAAAAAAGGCTCAATTTATTTTCTCCTGCAACCCATGTATTACTACATTTTTAAAAGATAAATATTATTAATCCCACTTTATAAATAGAAAAGGAGAGGAGAAATAATTAAATGACTTTATACAGAAGCCTCATTCCTGCTTGCAAGATTAATATATCTGCACATCATTGATATGATATATTTAACTAAGGTTTACATATTATTGATATTAACAAATACAATGAAAATTTGTTTCTTTTTTAATTGACATGGCTATATCCTAAATCTATTCCAACTTACTTTTATTTTAAATTCCTTCTTTTTTCTGTACTAGAATCCAAAATATTAAAAATATTTTGATATCATTTTTAGATAAAATAGTAGTAGATAAAATTGTCTTAAAATCAAAGTGAGGTTATGTGGAATAAATTAATTATGTGCACTCGTAAAAGATTCATTGATTATCTCAGGTTTGAAGTCACTTTACCAGAAGAATCTGAACTTTGCCAATTTGGAAAGAAACACACCATTTTGACTTTAAAAAAAAGAAGCAAAAAAAAAAGCTTACCTTGCATTGCAAGGCAGTTTTTCTCTAATGTGTTTCCTACAATTATGTGATTATTTGTGTAATTATAAATTGCATATGTGAAGCTTATAAGAATGTGCCTCTGAACTTAACTCATTTCTCTTTATGTGTAATTTTTATTCTCTTAAAAATTTTTCAAGGTTTACTATTTTCAAAATGTTTTTACATCACTTTTAAAAACCATTTTATTTTTCACTGGGAAATTCATCACTCAGGAGACTTAATTTTAAAAAAATGAAATTTTAAATCTGTATCTTATTAGTTATGTATAGGCTTTAAAATATGCTCCAAAATCTAAAATTAATTATAAATAGCATAAAATAGTTTCCTTCTTCATTTGTATACCTATTTCTATTAATCATCATCCCAAAATTTCAGAAATAACAGCAATTAAAAGTCCTTATCTGCTGCCACTATATATTCCATATTCTCATTATTACAATCTTTTTTTTTTTTCAGTTAGTTTTGGAGACCGACCAGCAGGGATACATAAATTTTTCTGTGTCTTCGACTGAGTTCCTAATTGATATTTCTTCAACTCTTTTCAAAGCAGCTATTTTGGCATCTACAAAAGACTTGGTGTCATCTGAGTCGTAGAAAATATATTTTAATCTTTCACAGCAGTGTTGTTTCTAAGATTTAGCATTTGGGGTAGCAGATGGAGTGGCAAAGAAGTTGCCTATAGGGGCAGCCCACTGCCTCGACTACTCTCCCGCCCTCTGCAGTAACTTATAATTTGAAATAGGAAAGATGCCGTCTCCCGTTGGATGCATTGCTGAGCTGCATGTTGTCAATCGAAGATTCTTCAGATCACTGATACATGATGAGAGGGTTGCAGAAGCCTTCCTCGCTGCAGTTCTGTGGCCTCTACCTGCCCCCAGTCACTTCCTCCTTTTATGTTTTCTCTCCCAAAACACAACAGTATTCAAAAGGTGACCCAGAGAAGACCCTTGGAGTAAAATTAAATTTATATGTAAAGCAATCCTAAAATCCAGGCTTACAAAGTGCCACCTAAATTGCTTTATGTCTTGCTTTAGAAAGGTACTGAGACCAAAAGAAGTCAGTCTTTGGATTTCAGACTTGGCCCAAGGGTGGCTTTGAGTGGCAAGTCACTTGACCTTTCTGAGCATCTGTTTTAAGTGCATATGGAGGCAGAAATTTCTATCCCTTGGTGCCTCCCAACATGCTCAGAATCAGAGATTCCAAGTGGGTTCTCTTTTATAGCAGAGTTTCGTCAGCTTGTATAGCAAGCCGATACATAAAAAGAAAACAAGTAATTATCAGAGAGGAATAAAATGTTTTTAAAAAAATGCTAAACCAGGGCACAGAAGCTCTTCTCAGTTTAATTGAACCATATCTGACTCACAACTTGAAAACTTAGTATGTTTTTCTCTTTGGAAAATTATGTTATTATCTTCATTATAATTTTTTTCCATTATAGTTTATGTTCAATATTATTTTGTATCAGTTTCAGATGTACAGCATGGTGGTTAGACAATTATTTATTTTACAAAGTGGTCCCCAACCCTGATATTTTAAGTGCTCACCTGGCATCATACATAGTTATTACAATATTATTGATAATATTTCTCCTAGATTTTTTCTTCCAAAATGAAATGATTTATGAAATCCTGATATGTATGTAAACCAAACATAGTATTTCTTAATGCTCCAGAGTAAAAAAAGAAACAAAAAACAAAACCCAGAAGAGTTGGAGTAAGACAGAGCTGAGTTTGAGTCTTTCCTCTGTTTTATATTTTCTCTGAGTCACTTAATAGCCCTGATTTCCATTTCCCTGCCTATGAAATTACTTCACAAGGTTGGTATGGAGTTCATCTGAAAACTCTTTTTCAAGTATAAAGCACTACACCAAGTTAAGGCATTAACATTATTATTTTTTCTTATCAGTAATGAAGACTTTGCCCTGCGTCCACTCCAACACTTTTTAAGGTATACAGTTCAGTGTTAGAAAAGTGGGGGAGACTCTGTCTGTAATCATGCTATCTGCTCATCCAGACTCCAGCACTTACAGCTCTGGAATTCTAGGGAAATTCCATATCCTCTCTGAGCACAATTTTCCCGTCCATCAAACAGGAATAATAGCACCTACCTCATGGGCTGTTAGGAGAATTACACCAGGTAGCACACACCATTTGCTTAGCACAGTGGCTGGCACTTAATAAGTAATCAGTAAGGGTTAGGTCTGGCTATTTTTACCCCCTTCTCCATTCACCCCCAGTTCTTGCAGCCCTCTGAAAGAAACCTGTATTTAAAAGAAAGCCTCTCCTTTATTCCCCAAACAGGGTTGGTTCAGTCCTGGCCAGGTGTTTGTACTAGATGAGTATTGTGCCCGAAATGGAGTCCGGGGGTGTCACCGACATCTGTGCTACCTCAGAGACTTGCTTGAACGGGCGGAAAATGGTGCCATGATCGACCCCACCCTTCTTCACTACAGCTTTGCCTTCTGTGCATCCCACGTCCACGGGAACAGGTAAGCCCCCACCCTGAGGTACTCCTCAAAACAATTTCTGTATGGTTTATACCTGGCCCTGCTTTTAGGTTGATCTCTTTCTTTCTATCCCCATTCCCTCAGTAGTACACATAGACAGAGACACACATATACACAGGTCACATGAAGAACATAAAGGTCTAACGTAGTTTCTTCTCTTTTCAAGAGACTTAAAGGAAATGGTAAATGGAACTTCAAGAGTAGGTCTGAAATTAGAACAATCTAGGTTTAATGATAGTGTCCTAATAAGGTTGTTGAGAGGATGGAAGTGGATATAAAGGGCTCAGCACAATGCCTGGGACATAGCAAGAGCTTAATAAATGTTTGCTTTTATTGTTATTATTATTCTTTCCATAGATATTTAATGATTACCAACTGAGTGTTAGGCACTCTGGTATACACTCCTCATACATGGTGAACAAAAACTGAACACCAAACAAAGACAGAGGTACATAGAGATTGGTGCTCCAACAAAAAGGAATAAAACTCCATGATATCATTTAATAAAAGAACGTGACTCAGATGGGGTGGCAGGTCGGCAGGCAGGGCCTCCCTGAGGAATCGATGCTGGGGCTGAGAACTGGAGCAGGTAAAGGAGTTGAGTGGCTCCAAGCAAAAGTTGCAGCATGTACAAATGCCTTGCAAAGGGAGGAAGCCAAGTCCATTTCAAGAGCTAAAACAATCTAAGTGAAGCTGAAAGGCAAAGATAATCATAACACTTTTAGTATAACTGTAGAACTTGGAAGAACTTCAGAGATCACACTGTAATCAACCCACTCATTTTATAGTGGTTTGTTTTTTTTTTTACAAAACAGACACCAATTCTCCTAACTCTGTACTAAGTACCTTCTTCCTTTAGATGTTGCCTAACTTCTGGAGGAAAAGATCCAAATTCTGAATAATGCAAAACAGCAAATAATGTAAGAATATTAGCACATGGCTCTGAAGACATGGAATAAACTTCAGCATTGCCACAGCCAGTTTACTACCCAATGTTTGTAGCCTCACATTGCTGTAAAGACAAGCCTGTATTACCCCAGACCACCCTACCCAATAGCCAGGGAAGGCACACCCAGTGAAAACTAGGTGGCTTCAGAAATCCAGTCTGTGATGAGAAAGTTGCTGCTCTGGGGAAATTCATGTGGAAGAGAATCCATAGTTGACTGAATTTATTCTAAATTTGAACTATGTCAGCCATCTTCATCTTTGCAAGCTATATAACTCTGAAGTGTCTGTGTGATTTGTACTGTGCTTTTCTTTTCTTTAGTAGTGGTAGAGTTTGTGAAATGCAACTTTAACATTTAGAGTTAGATAACAATAGCATTGTAGTTTTGATTATTTAACCAAGAATAGGGTTCTCATCACTTTCCATTATTATCAGGTTCAGTAGCCCAACATATGACCCTTTATTTTTACAAAAGATATTCATGAAAACTCTGATACCTGAGAAGTATCTGTTTATAATTCTGCTTTTTATAAATATGTACACTTTGATGACTATCTGTTACAGCCTCTTGGACTGAATTCTTTAAAAAGGGAGAGAGAAGTTGCATTATATTCTCTGGGTTGTCACACTGTATTCTACATATGTTACTGAATAAGAAAGTGTTATAAAATAATGAAGTGTTTTTGTAAACTCCCTAGTAAACATCATCATGAATTATGATACACATTGTCTGGGTTTCATATTGTAAGACTGCCACTTGATTCACAGTTAGGTTTATACATCTTGTCATGGAAACAGTTTTGGATTTCTTATTTTCTTTTCAGTTCTGATTTTCCTTATGCAAGTTTGCATCTTTTTTTCTGCTTATTATTTTAGCTTGAATTCATTTGCTTTTGCTATTTGATGCATCCTTCTTTTTATTTCTTTTGTCTGTTCATGTGTATGTGTGTGCTCTTGATTCTCCTATGGCTGGCCACACTCTGTGCATGCCCCATGCCACCACCCCCTCTCCAAAGTCAACAAATGCATGTGTACCTTAGTGGGCTGCCACAAAATACAGACCCTGAAGGGAGCAAAACTCCCTCCCCATCTGAACCAGAAGCTAAAAAAGATACAAAAAAGGAATCTAAACGAAGAAAAGATTTCAAAACTCAGGCAAATCCAGAGCCCAAAAGGTAAGAAGCTACATGTGTATTGGCTTGTGTTTTGCAATGTCTGTGACCTTCCTGTACCCCCTCATCCATATCACAACCTCTGCCTTAGCAAACAGCAAGCTTTTTGTATTCCTGAGGTCTCTGTTTCTTTAAGGTTTTTCAAAAGTGTACTTTAAAATAATCCTAGTAATGGGTAAAATTACCATGTATTAGGACTGAATTCAAGTCAGGTGTTTAATGACTCTTAAAACATGTTCCTATTTTAAAAAACCAATTGAGCAATATACAAACAGAATCATGAGTCAGATTGCTTTTTTAGTGGCATCTAGTTAGGGGCCTGGTACCTTATTAAGTCATTCATAATAAGTGGCCTGTACTTTATAATTTGAAATGATGTTTCAGGAACAAATACAATGTGCTGGTGGTATCAGGTGAGCCTATACATTTATAGCAACTCTAATGTTTTTAGGAAACCCTTCCCAGTTCCGCACTTATCTCATGAAAGGAATCAATTTTCAAATAATGACTTATAATAAAGTCACAAAATAAAGTGTATCACTAAATCAATGACTCTTAGTAGAATCGTGTTTATAATAAGCTCACCAGGAAGGCCCTTTTAACTTTAAAATTATGCTTATCATCTCCCATTTCCTATGACCTTTAGTGATACTCTTTGTGAATTCATAAAATGGTAAATTGGTGGCTTCTTCCCCCTTATAAACTAGATTTACAACTATTTTCTGTGTTACCCATGTGTCCTTCTTCACCCTCCCTACCATCCCTAAATTAACACTAATACTTAACAAAAATTTTCGTTGCATTTTTGGAACTGATATTATAACCCCAGTTGGCATCACCAAGCCACACAAACTTTGTAAGCAGATATGATTTATGCTTCAGTATGAATTATCCACTGGAATATTTCTAAGTTCTGAAATATACACAGTTCATTTGCAGGGATGACAATATACAGGATGACAATGCCAACTTTCACTTCCTAGAACGTGTGGCAAGCTCTTAGTTGGTGTATGCAGGTCCAATAGCAAAAGTCAAAGAAAGCCCTGCTCCTATGTGGACACCCTGAACACCTGTCTTCTGAACTTACTATAAGGATGGAGGTGAAGTAGAGTTTCTATGCATGCTTCCCCGTGAGGGTCAGAATGCAAGGCAACAGTAGCTTGCAGCCAGGAAGAAAGTGGCTTGAGAATATTGCAGATGCCTAAAGGAAGACTGGCTGCTGTCCAAGGTGCTGCTTTTGGAGTGCTCAGTATTGAAACAGAACAGAGAGTAAATGATCACACTTGATGGAGCCTAACCTAGTCCTTGTGCCATGAAAAACTATCCCAAAGGATCTTGAATGCTACTTTGAGAGGCTTATGTGTGTTGTAGGGCCTATGTTTGCATGAAGAAGAAAACATAATGTTAAGTATTAGTTGCGTAGCATTCTGTAGTTTACAAAACACTTTTATATATTCTGTCTCATTTGCTATATAATATTCTTAATTCAACTATTTTTACATTCATTTTGCAAATGATTAAACTGAATGTCTTCTCACTGAAGTGGCAAACTGAGATATTCTCAGTCTAAAACTCTTCCTCTTTGCATATATCAGAACTGTACACGGATTCCTAACATTTGATTATCAAAGCATGTTCTGTATAAATCTAGGATTATTGTACCTCCTTTCTGTGACTTAGTTTTCTCACCTATGAAATTATCACATAGAATTATAGCATCAGTAATACTCTATCAACTTGTAACATAATTTTTTATGGGTTAAAATAGCAAATGGAATAGTAGTACATTGTCAGATTTCACAAATAAAGTTTAATTAAAATAAAGACAATTGCTATTATTTAGTAAGCACTCTCAACATTCCAGGTAGTGTGTAAAGTGCTATTCCACATATATTATCATATTTTGTCCTTATTACATCCCCATCAGTATTATTATTACCTTCATCTAACAGATGAGGAGTTTGTGGCTCAGTTAAGTTCAGTCACTTATGCCACAGGAAATAAGTGTGTGAGCCCTAATGCAAACACGGATATGCTGACTTTGAGCTTGCATTCGTAAACTCTCTGCCTTACTGCCTGTCTAGCACTAGCTCTTGTTTACAGTGTGAGATGCCAAGTTCAGCCATTTGATATGAGTTTAAACATTCCAGATGAGATAGTCATATGAATTAATTAAAGAGTTTTCCATTTTTGTCCCCAAAATGCCCAAAATTGATTTGGCCCTCCTGATAATGTTGACCTGATGGAGAAAGCCAAAATGTACTTGAAATTCTAGATCACCCAAGGAAGCATTCTCTTTGAACAAGATCAGTGGCCCATTGGTGTTGGCAAACCATTTTCCTAACCTCTTTCACCAGGATGAAAACTATTTGCCTGTAGAGATGTTATCTAGCGTTTGACCCAGATTAAGAGGGAATTCATGAGTCATGGACACAAATGGCCTTTTAACTGGTTTAACTGAACAATAAAGCCCATTTCTATTGTCACCTCATGACCAGCTTCCCATCAGATAACAAGTTTCTTCAATTAATTACTGACTTTTTATTCATTAAGAAGTCAGCAGCCCCCAAGGTGGAGGCAGAGCTCTGCCCTGCTGCAACTGGAAATCATTAGTGAGTGCTCCGGTGCTGACGTGCAAGTTGCTCCCATCTTTCTGGAAGCGCATGTCACATCTCTGTGAAAAACTATGCCTATATGAATTGTGAACATTTAATCCAAGAGACATGTCTGGTCAATCAGTAAGATGTTTGCTCTTCATCATCTCATGCACTGGAACTGTCCACAGGTTTGGCATCTTTTAGAATGGCTGTCCTTGACTAGGGGTGATCTTTTCTCTTGGGAAATTTGGCAATGTCTACAGACATTTTTTATTATTACACTGAAGGATGTAGAGACTAGGGATGTTTCTAAATATCCTACAATGAACAGGAGAGCCCCCTGCAAACAAAGCCCCACAAAACAAACTCCCAGCACAGGCTGAAAGTTCTCCTTTTTACTTGGATTTTTGTGTATTTTACAGAGATTTGTTCTGTGAGTAAAGGCATAAGAGCTGCCACCACTGATTTTCAACTTGTGCAATGGTTCTCACACTCTAGTCTACATGTAAATTACATGGAAAATAGTAGGTCCCATCCTAAAACAATTTGATTCATTATCTTGGATGGAGCCAGGCCCCTGCACTTTCAATCAGTCCCTTCTAGGTAACTCTAAGGCACTTGGTCTTCAGAGCCCATTGATTTAAGGCCTTGGCTGTCAAAGTTGGCTGTACACTGAATGACTTGGGGAGCCTACAAATGCCAACACATTAGCCCCACATGCAGAGGTTCTGATTTGATTAATCTGGAATATGGCCTAAACATCACGTTTTTTAAATTTCCTCAAATGACTCCTATTGGTAGCAATGTTTAAGAGCCACTGACTGAGGAACAGTAGTTTGGACCAGCTCTTTAAAACTGAACCCATTTTCTCCTAGAGGGAAAAGGAAAATACATGTTCAGCTGGTTGCACTTGGTGATCACAAAATCCACAGATGTACATTGCTGTATCTTCTAATTTTTAAATCGACTCCTAAGGTTGCAGTACTTAATTTTCACCACAATATTTTTAGTATTCTTTCTAGATGACATTTAGATTAGCATCACTTTGGTCACTGTCCCACAGTGACAAGGCAATCAAACAGCTCCTATGATTGCGAGTTGCGTCAATGTTCCTTGGATCCCTTTAATACTGGGATGGGAAATTTTTCTCATTTACATTATTATTTAACATTTCTTGAATGCCAGTGCTGCTCTTCACATATGGCCTGTGTAGAAAGTACATTGTATCAGCAATTAACAAATCCACAATGCCAACAGCCCCAATCCAAAGTAAGCTATGTAGTTTAATGAGTCTGCAAGCAGATGTAAGAGGGCAGAAGTTCTAAAAATCTCCGAAAATGTGTCCAAGGCTTCTTCTGGGAGATGTATTTGGAGCCAAGGTGCTGTTTGTGTGCAGAGACCATGTGATTCTTGTGGGTTAGATCTGAGTGACAGAACAATCAGATGGAACTCAGTTTCCTCCCATTATTCCACCAGGGTCCCTAAGTCAGCAAGTGGCTCCACCTACCCAGTTGCCCAAGACACATCCCTGGGATCTGTCCTTTCTCCTCCTCACTTAGTACATCACAAGGATTCATCCAGTTATTATGCCTTTTCAATGCCCTTAAGAATCTCTCAAGTCCATCTATTTTTCCATCTCTTCGATGCCACTACCAGAGTTTGGGTCCTTATCTGCTCTTCCCTGGCCCACAGCAATTGCCTTATTGACTGCAGTCTTGCCTCCAGTGTTAGTCTCTCATTCCCAATTCATGTCACATAATGGTTTCTTTTATTTCATTTTTGTGAATGACTACCAGGGAGTAAATGAGAAGTTTTTACATATTTTTATTTTTCCTTTTACTCCCATCTCACCTTTCTCCCTGTCTTCCCTTCTTTCCTCCTTCCCTCCCCCATCACACACACAAACACCTATTATGACATTATGTGTGGGGCTTTTTTAACTCTCCCTCCTCAAAAGAGAGCAGAGAAGACTGTAGCAGGGATAGCTCTATAATGACTTCTGAATACAGCACTTCAGTGAAGCAGGTGTGGATGGGAGAGTGACAGTGACCCTCGCGTTCTTGGCCTCATGTTTCACTCTGACACAAGGCATTATGGGCAGGAGCACGTGGCTGATTGGCTTTGCAGGTCTGAGCAGGTGTTGGCCTTGCAAATGGTTAAATTGTACTCTCTAAATTCTAAAGAACCAGCTTCACCTAATAGGATGTACTTGTAAGAGAGGGGAAAAAGTCCAGACACATTCCAAATAGAGTTTGCGTCACTGGAAGAAATTCTCTTTAGAACTTGCATTCTAGCTTTTAATGTAACTCTTTCCCTGAGGGAAATTTGCCCCAGAAGAACAGCAGAGTTTCCAACTCAAACATAAAATGTTATAAAATGTACTAGATTATGTATCCCATCAGTGTTATCTTTCTGGCCTGTGAAAAATATCCAAGTAATATGCATTTCTTTTCTAAAATTCCAATAGTATGTCCTCATCCTGTGGTCATTGAATTCATGGGTGAAAAAAGCCATATTTTTAGAAGCCATGCCCTTTTCAGGGTAGATATGATCCCAGAAAGCCACATGTATTACTGGTCTGACCACTTAGAAGTCTGTACATTGGAGGGTCAAGGTGGAAATCTAAAGCCTAATTCTCTATGTTTGTCTAGAAATAAAGAAATTCATCTTCTCCCCAATCCTCAAAGAGAAAAATCTATCTAATACCAATTTTAGAAATTAGTCCTTCTCCAGGAAAGAAATATAAGGTTTCTTGCAGTACATACATTTTATACCATTTTTCTAATCATCTGTTGGGTTCTTGCTTCATTCAGTACCTGGACCTGTCTGGGTCACTTTGACTAATGTGCTTGTGCCAATAGCATCCATATTCTTTGAGATTGTTCGGTAGGAAAAAAACTTCTTGATCACTCCCATCCTTATAATAGACACATTCTGACATTGTTGGTTATAGCTACATGTTTAGAAGAACAGTAAACAATTCAGAAAAGACCTTACTGGTATATTTTTGCCATCTCCAGGCTCCTTTTTCAAATTGTCAAACTCAAGAAGCTTCAGTGCACATTTGTAACATTGTAGAAACTGCTTGTTGTTGCTTCCTATCTTACCCTTTGTGATACAAACACTTTGATATATTTGTTTTAGCAGCATGTCTGAGCCCCAGGGCACCAGGGCATAATTAGAAAGGGCAAGGGCTGGAGGGAAAGAAGAAAGAAAGGGTAAGGTTGGGCTATCCTAATGAAGCAGTGACCATGGGATGGGGGAGTTCTAATTACCATTTATAATTAACATAGAGATTATACAAACCATCCAGATGAGCAAGCAGAGATGTTTCCTTTTGAGATGATAATGCTTTGGTGCTATCTTGAATTTGTAGTTATTAACCACTAGAAAGAAACAAAGTAAAATATTCTATGCTAGGAGTAAATTCAAAGGTATCATTCTAAAATTTGTTAGGATAAAGAATTTCTAGGAGAAGTCAATTAAAATAAAAGGAGAGAGATTAACCAAGTATGTTTGGTCTAAATGTTCTATTTAGGGAGCATTGCATGATACATTAGTAATATATTCTGTCCCACTCTGGCCCTTTAAGCTGTCATGTTTCTGGGTTGGAACAATTTCGTAGCAAGTAGGATTGTTATCTTGCTTGTTTAAGGACATTTTCATGGATCCATAATGCAGTCTTCAGGCATACTTCCATTTGGAGAGAGAGAATATATCATGTTTACAGTGCTTGCACCAGCATATGTGGACATTTGCATTTGGAGAGAAAGTATATTCCAAATTCAGCTGGAGTTTTACCCCTTGTTGGTAGTGATTGGAGCTTAAAGCCAGCTACGTGTAAAGAGGTATTCTCTCCTTTTTTGTCAAATTCAAACTTTTTTTATACCTGGAATCTGCACTTGATGCAGTATCAGAACACATCAGCCATTGTAAACTTTTAATTAATTTAGTAACCTGACCTTCTTGAAAAGATATCTGATCTTACAAACAAGGGTTTTGTGTCCTAGCTTCCAATATCATGTGAACTATGCTAGTGGGATAATTAGACACTGGGACTCTGTGCCACCTGGGTGTATAGAGACAGTTTACTGACCCCCCAAAAGGTAAGTTTCTTTCATAAGACACAATGCAGCTTGATTTCTTTTATTAGGTTGTTCATACTTAATTTCAAATATCAAAATAAAAAGTTTCACATTAAAAGTCTGGTACCTAATCACATTGGATTAATCCTACATGGACATTAATTAATCAACTCTAGCTCAGAAGCATTTAGGGGAAAGGAGAACAGTTTGCATAACTAGTAACTTAAAGGATGGGAAGCTGGGTTGTGGTAGTTTCCAACTGACAAAAGAGAGAGGGAGGGAGGGAGGGGGAGAGAGAGAGAGAGAGAGAAAGGAAGGAAAGAAGGAAGGAAGGAAGGAAGGAAGGAAGAAGGAAGGAAGGAAGGGAGGGAGGGAGGGAAGGAGGGAGAAAGAAAAGAGAAAACAAAAGAAAAGAAAAAAGAAAGAGAAAGAAAGACACAACTCTAGATATATTATTATTTGTGACATGGCTCAAGATGGGAGACTGTGAGGAGAGTGAAGATGACAGAACTGGTGCTAACCACGATGACAAGAACTTGAAGAGCAGCTGACATGACATCTTTCCTATCATGCTGCCAAAAATGTCAACTTTGTGAAGGACAGTGAGAAAATGGTTTGCCGAAAACTTGAAAGGTGGATTCCAGAGATGCTGGCTGTGTCAGATGCAATATAGTCTCCAGTGGCCAGAGAGACCCACTTCTGGCTGCACTGATGGCCTGCAGGTGGGAGAGAGAGCTCCCCGTCTGCCACTGGGCTCCAAAAATGGCTGCACTTGACCTGCATATTGTATCAACTTTGCAGGATCATGATATACAAGAAGTGAGTTGTTAGCCAGTGTGCATTTAGGTGGAGCCAGAGACGAAGGACCGCATTTCCTCATGGGTGTGTGTGTGTTTGTGTGTGTGTGTGTGTGTGTGTCTAAACCTAGCTTCAAAGGCACCAGCATTTCTACTAAATTGGAAGCCTGGGAAAGGAGAGGAATATGTGCATGGTGAACACACATCAGTTCAACATAAGTAACAAAAACTAACTCTGGATCATCTAAGCAAAAGGGAGTTTATTGGGATGATGCTGGGAGCCTTGGGGACTGGGAGGAGGAAACTGGAATTGAGGCAGCTGCAGAAAAGTGGGAAACAGGACCAAAGAACCAAAGTTCTCAATGCATACCTGTGAGTTAGAATCAAATGGGGAGCTTTAGATGTGACAGTATCTAGACCCCACTGCAGACAGACTGAATCAGAGCCTTAGGCTGGGACCTCTCAAAGTTCTCACATGGTTCTACAGGTACAGCAGGCACTATAAACATGATATATTCTCTCTCTCCAAATGGATGTATGCCTGAAGACTTCATTATGGATCCATGAAAATGTCCTTAAATATTCATGACAACAATCCTGCCTGCTACACACATGGTTCTAAAAAGTAAAGCCAAAGCTTAAGAGCTACTGACCTGTGAGGACTGTCTGGTCAGGGCACAGCTGCCAGATGAGCAAATTCCACCTGTCTCTTCTATTCTTTCATCATTTACTCAGTGTGAAGATTCCAGCAAAGAGTGTCCATCTGGCTGAGCTTAGGTCAGAGTACAATTTACAGTGACCATGAAAGGGAAAAACTGGCCTGTTGGAAGACCTTCAGTATTAACAGCAGGAGAATAGGCCCCTTAACGTGTGTCTTCCCCCCAAGGGTACCCACAATGTGGCCAAGGTCATTTCTTCAGAGGAAATTCAGGTGCTTTCAGGAAGTGGCAATGGACAGTAAGCTAAAAAACAAGAGGATAGTCAGGACATGAGAGGACTGGAGTATTCAAGCTCCTAGACATGTCTTCTGAGGAAAGACATCTGGGATTTACTAGCTAAGAGTTTAAAATCCAGCTTCATCTCTCCTCTTCTCCCATTCTTTGTGACCCCTTAAGTTAAAAGTATTGAGAAAGGAACAAGATGCAGAATCAGTTTTATGACAATTATAGAATCACTCCCAAATGTTTCTAGGAAAACAACAACAAAACAACAAAAGCATGACTTCCAAGAGACACCCGTACAGTTCTATTTACTTTGCAACCAGCACTGCTTGGAATGGCACCTTGGAAAAATTCAAATGCCCATTTGGAAGGAATTGCTAGCTTTCCAAGAGTACCATGTACTTGGAGATCTCTGGTTAAATTCACTCCAATCCAAGGGAAATTGGGAAGTCTAAATCAGAAATACCCTTTTGGCCACAGAAAGAGCCAGCCACCAAACCTTTTCTTACTCTAGAGCAGTTCTCAGAGTGTAGTTTCCAAACCAGTAGCATCAGAGAACTTGTTAGAAGTGTAAATTCTCAGACCCAGCCCCAAATTTAATCAGTCAGAAGCTCTGGGGCGGGGCCTAGCAATCAGGGTCATGGCAAGCCCCAGGGTCATTCTAAAACACGCAGGTTGGAGAACCACTCCCCTGGGGGAAGGGTTTTATTGCCTCTGTGAAAACAGTGCTCCCCAAAATATTGAACCAGAATTTTTCAATTAGTAGTTCTGTAGAAACCTTTCGTAACCTGTTATTAACATTGGCAATCTAGGGGTCCACAAAAAACATGTTGATGTTTGATAGAATTTTCAGAAATAATTATGAGAAATTAAAAAGAATACTTTTGCTTTTCAACTGATCTAGTTACAACCTGTGATCCTGCATGTCTCTTCCTCA
This sequence comes from Trachops cirrhosus, assembly GCA_028533065.1. Classification (NCBI taxonomy): domain Eukaryota; kingdom Metazoa; phylum Chordata; class Mammalia; order Chiroptera; family Phyllostomidae; genus Trachops; species Trachops cirrhosus. Next base: position 50,172,378 of record CM052544.1, on the reverse strand, counting down.
TTTTGTAAAATAACCCCCTGTTACCACTACCATTTCAGAGCAATTCTGGCAATTGCAAACATATTTGCACTCATTTTCAAAATCCTGATCTTTTTAAAATCACCTTTGTTTCAAGGCTTGTTTTTGGTTTCCACTTGGTTTGGTTTGGCGAACTTTGTACTGTGTGCCTTACATAAATATAAGTTAGTTACATGTATTTTAAAATAAAACAATTCACACTAACATAGACAATTAAGCAAATGTAAGAAAAGATTACAAAAATAAATTTTAGTTGTTTCCTTACTTGAATAGTTAGATTAACAGTGTTCAGAAAGGAGAGGTTGTCAGGGAAATGGAAGGTGCTAGCTGATCCCTTTAATGATTACAAATGTGAGTCATCAGAACAAAAGGAAAAAACATAATCAAATTTTATGTTTGTAATAATACCCTTTGTAGTGAGAATTAACTGAGAAAGCCAGCCACACACTAAATGTTCAGTTTTTATCAATTCAAACACAAACCTAAAATTTCCCTTCTAATTGCCTAATTGTCTTAAGATAACTTACTTATTAGGTAAGGAATGAATGGTTTTCTTCAGAGAGGCCTATTTCCTAATAATGGCAGCAGACATCTCTGGGGTGCCCATATTAAATAGTGTCCATGCCTAAACCCCTCTGTAACTTATAAATTATATTTAATAGCTTTTTTCTCTGGGTTAATTCCATACTAAGAAATAAAATGCTTAAAATGGCTCCTTTATTTCAAGTGTATGCATGCACATGCCAATTATGTAAAGGTGTGTTCAGTGCATTTGTAAGCTAAATTTTGTATAAACAAATTCCAAAAGCTACAGCTAAAGGCAGTTGTAAATTATAACAGAAACATGAAACGTTATCACAGGAAATGTCACATATTTTGTAGGGGCCAATGAATTCATTCTGAGGCTTAACTACAGATTTATGGACATTTCATGTTAAAAAAATTAATAAACTTTGTCAATTAACATTCATAATTTCTCCAAAAAATTGAAAATAAGAGCACATTCATAGATTCCAACAGCTTATCTGATATTTACCATTTTGCTTTTTTCTTCCCTTAAGTTCAGGGCAATATAAAAACATGGACCATAATAGGACTTTACCCTTCAGTAGTAGTTTTTATAAAGTGGGGGAGGGAAGTTTTTCTCATTTTTTTTCAAGTGAGGCAATTTTAGTATTTCAAAGAAGGGAAGCTGACCAATTAACCCCTAATAGGAGGTACATTGCTATCATTTGCCAAGCCTTTTGTGTAGTCAGACTGGTCTAGTAAACAGGATTTTTCCCAACTTATGCTAGATCCTTGAGAAGGCCTATAAATAAGACCATTTGTTTGGTGTCAAGATGACTTGCATTTGCAAACTAAAGAATGTTCCAATAGAAGTTTCCTGGTGATGTACCAGTCTACACACTGGCTCAGTCAGTAGTCAAATCGAGTCACCATGGATCTATGAATCTGAAGTCTTTGAATGGGTCAGATTATGTTCCATCTAATTTGGCACAGATAAATTTAGGCTATAAATATACAGCCTCCCATTGTATTTTCAACTTAAATGGTCCCAATCAAATAGGGAAAATGTGTATGGCTCTAATGGTGATTTAGAAACATGGGAATACTGTGATTACACTGAAATTCACTTATTTATGCTAGGGTCCCATGTATTAAAATGAGCAATATTTTGCTAAGATTGAAAAATATCATATGTTTTTTTTCTTCGTTTTTAGCTTTAATGAGGTATTGTCAAGCAACATATGTAAATTTAAGTTATACAATGTGATGATTTGATACACATACATCTTGTGAAGTGATTATCACAGTAAGGTTAGTTAACACCTACATCCCCGTACATAATTACCATTTTTTGTGTATGTGGTGAGAACATTTAATATCTTCTCCCTTAACAACTTTGAAGTATGTAACACAGTATTATTCACTGGAGTCATCATGCTGTGCTTTAGCTCCCTAGAAATTCATCCTCTTCAGCTGCAAGTTGGTACCCTTTGTTCAATACCTCCTCATTTCCCCCACCCCTCAGGTCCTGCCAACTACCATTCTACTCTCTATTTCTCTGAGTTAGACTTTTTCAGATTCCACATATAAGTGAAAACATACAATCTTTAACTTTTTCTGTCTGACATTTCACTTAACATAATGCCCTCAAAGTCCATTTATATTGTTGTAAAAGGCAGGATCTCCTTCTTTTTTATGGCAGAATATTTCATCTTGTATATTTCTTACATTTCTTTTTCCCTTTGTTTTACATATATATATATATATAATTTCCTTTGTTTTATGTGATATATATCAGATTTTATATATATCATATAAACACTTCCTTTATAAATATATGTTTATATATATAAATATTTCCTTTACCATTTTCTCTATCAGTGGACACTTAGGTTGTTTCCATGTCTTGGCTATTGTAAGTAATGCTATGGTGAACATTGGGTGCAGATATATTTTCAAGATAGTGACTTCCTTTCCTTCAGATATATGCACAAAAGTGGGATTGCTAGATAATATGGTAGTTCTAATTTTCTAGTTTTGTGAGGATCCTCCACACTGTTTTCCACAGTGGCTGCACCAAATAGCATTATTATCAATGTTGCACAAGCATTTCCTTTCTCCATAGTCTCACCAACACTTATTATCTCTTGACTTTTTTTTATAACAGATGCAAGATTATATCTCATTGTGGTGTTGATTTGCATTTCCCTGATGATTAATGATGTTGTGCATCTTTTCATGTGCTTTTTGGTCATTTGTATGTATTCTTTGAAAAAGTGTCTATTCAAGTTCTCTGCCCAATTTTTAACCTAATTGGGGTTTTGCTATTGAGTTTTGTGGGTTCTTTCTATATTTTAGATATTAACCCCTCATCAGATAGATGGTTTATAAATGTTTTTTTCCATTACATAGGTTGCCTTTTCACTTTGCTATATATAAAATTTTTCATTTGATATAATTCCACTAGTGTATTTTTGCTTTTGTTTCTTGTGCTTTTGGTGTACTATCTAAAAGAAATTATATTGCCAAGACCAATGTCAAAAGGCTCTTATCCTGTTTTCTTCTAGGATTTTTAGTTTCATGCTTTACATTGAAGTCTTTAATCCATTTCAAGTTCAGTTTTGTGAGTGGTGTAAGATAGGGGTTTGATTTTATTCTTTTGCATGTGAATATTCAGTTTTCCCAACACCATTCACTGAAGAGACTATCCTCTCCTCATTGAGTATTCTTGGCTTCTTTATCAAATATTAGTTGACCATATGTGTGAAGGTCTATTTCTAGGTTCTCAATTCTGTTTCATTGGTCTATATCTCTGTTTTTTATGCCAGTACTATACTATTTGGATTATTATACCTTTGTAATGAAGTTTGAAATCAGGAAGTGGGCTGCCTTCAACTTTGTTCTTTCTCAGGATTACTTTGACTGTTTAGGGTTTTTGTGGTTCCATACAAATTTTAGGATCATTTTTCTCTTTATTTCTGTAAAAAATGCAATTGGATTTTTGATAGGGGTTACATTGCATCTCTAGATGGCTTTGGGTAGTAAAGATATTTTATCAATATTAATTCTTCCAAGCCATGAACATAGGATATCTTTTCATTTGTGTGGGTATCTTTTTCAATGTCTTTTATCAATATCTTGCAATTTTTACAATGTCTTGTAATTTGTTCTTCAAGTAATACAGGAGTGCTCAAATTAACCTGAATGTCTATAATTATAAACTAGAAATTTAGTCACTTAAGGACATTTAACACGAGGAAAAACAGACACTTATAAAGCATCTGGTTTTCAAAGGCATTTGTATGCATAATTCAGAGGTTCCAAACCTAACTGCCTATAAGAGACAGGTAATGCAAATTAGAGCTGTGTACTGGGTGAGTGCCTACCCCAGCTGAGGAATAAGCTAGCTATTAGTTGCACTCACCAATAAATGTTAGTTGTTCCAAATTTTCAAGAGAATTGTATTGTAAAACTTTCCTAATTTTAAAAATGTTGGCAAGTAGTTCAAAATTTCAAGAAACTGTGAGACAAACAGACCTAAAAGCTAAACCTTCAAGCCACTAGTTTTTACATTTTACCATTTCACAATAAATGAACGACAGTTTTGCAAATGTCTCCAAATGATAACCCCAAAATACACCATTCACTTTAGTAGCTAGCTCTGAAAAGCAGAACTTCTCCTAAGGTCACATCTATCATTACCAGTGTTCTTCTAAAATGGACAGTTTCCTCCTGCTAGAGATTTGATTTGATGGTAGCAGCATATGAGGTTCCCGTCACTCCATGACATGTCTTCCTTCAGGCCTGATGGAATTGGAACTGTAACTGTTGAAGAAAAGGAACGTTTTGAAGAAATCAAAGAGAGACTCCGAGTTCTGTTGGAAAATCAGATTACACATTTTAGGTAAGGATCTGGGGTTGAGGGTCTTATTAGGAGGGTGACACTGGGGAGGGCTCAATTTTCTGAAACTGTAAGTTAATCAGGTACACACTAGCTATTTAGAAATAACCAAATAGAAAAGACTGGATTCCAAAATAGCTCAGAGATTTTGAAACCTTAAGTTTATTTTATTTCTACTAAAGGAACAAAGCCCTCCTTGTGCAGGTTGACCTTGGTCTTCAGTTTAATTTTTTTCATCTATTGAAAAGTTGAATTTGAAGCTTCTTAAGAGCTCCTAAATGAAACAATGAAAAATCCGGTGAAAACATCATATGAACAGGGAAGGAAGTCAGTGGTACCCATAGGAGAATCTCCACCTTCTCCTGAGAACAGGATGAGCTGGGTACTCAGAGAAAGAAACTTGGATGAGCCTTGGCAGGTTGACTCTTCTGCACACACTCAAGACAGCAAGCAGGTTTGACACTTGAGCCTTGTACCACATAGTCCACTTCTCCTTGGAACAAATTAGGCATTTCTAATACTGCACTTGTGGTTCTGGACCAGAAGCCTGAAATAGTAATTCAAAAATAGTAAGAGGGCTTATAATGGCATAATAAATAGGATCTTTATATCAAACACTTCCAGATACAGGGGCTGGACTAACATCTCATTATTTTTTATTCCCAGAACAGTTTTGTAAGGTAGTTATTCTAATCCCCAAATAAACAACAAGTAAACTGAGGCTGAGAGAGGTTCTTGAATTTGCTCTAGGCCGGTCTGAGTGTAAGTAGCCTGTGCTTGTCCCTTTGAACCATGAGAAACAGTGTTCCAAAAGACTGGTGAAAGCCTGAAAGTCAGTGGAACTCAGTTCTATATATGCCTTGCAAATCCTCCTGGATAAATCTGTATTGATCATACACTATACGCAAGATACATTGCCAATAGTGAACAATCCAATAACAACTTGAAAAAATCAAGGAAGGACAGTTTGCAGAATCATGAATTTTCTCAAAATACCCTTATTTATTTCTCATACTTATCCTTTAGGGACTTAAGTAAGTGTACATGAATTTTACCCTCTTTCAACTAATATTCTTAATTCTATAATAATATTTACAGTCTCCTTTGAGCTAGCCAGTGGTTCTCCTTCACAATAGAAATCTAAACAGAATCTTGTTATCACTCTAAATATTCTTTTCTGTTGCAGGCCTTTGCAGAGTCTCTCTTTAGTCTTTCACACATACACATATATACATTATATACACACATATATGGTGTGAACTCATATTAACATAACACAATGTGACAAAATAAAAAGATTTGCTGTTCCTCAGAAAGAATTTCTACAGGAATCAAATTTCAGTATATTTCATGATAAAATGTAGTAAATTACATAACCTAAAGAATTTTCTCTTTTTTAGGTATTGCTTTCCATTCGGTCGACCTGAAGGTGCTTTGAAAGCTACCCTTTCACTCCTGGAAAGGGTAAGAATAAAAGTAAAAGACAGATTACAGATAAACAGAGACATGAACATAATTGTAATGAAAGACTGTGGTTGAATAACCTAGTTTGTAATTATATGGGGTTTTGTTTACCACTCATCAAATACCAGATTAAGTGTGAGAAAATTGCCCAAAATTCTAGGTGTTTTATCTCCAGATTCCCAAATAGTTGGTTATGTTGAAGATATTCTCCTTGTTCTTCTGTGATTCCTGGACAGGCTTTGCCATCCTAACTGTGCATTGCAATTCTGTGTTTTCTCTATTGATGGAACTTGATCAGTATTAAATCACAAGGAGGCATTCACAACTAATCTGAGCCTTGACCTCTATAAGAAGTATAAATGAGTAACACATTTAGTTGAACCATTTTAATAACCTTTTTTTCCACCTTAAGGTTTTGATGAAAGATATTGTTACTCCAGTGCCACAAGAGGAGGTAAAAACAGTCATCCGTAAATGTCTAGAGCAGGCTGCTTTAGTCAACTACTCTCGGCTATCAGAGTATGCCAAAATTGAAGGTAAGGCTCCCTTCTGCCCCCACTTTTTAATTTAAAATTTTGTATGTCTCCCTGGGGAAGTATCTCTCTATTCTGATGGGTACCAGGAAACAGTGATCCATCCGAATGTGTTAAGGAGAAACTTGAAAGCACTCAAAATGTGAAAATGTGAAATCTTCCTTGGGTGTAGCCAAATAAGTGAATTAAAGAGCAGGGACTCAGGAATCAGTCTTTATAAGGGAAGAATATTGAACATGGGATGTTATCAGATAACTAAGGTCCTTCTGAAATTCTGTGTTGGCCCCAGGTTTGCTCTGTGGCTCATGTCTGATTATTAAAGAGTTCTATAAGATTGCTACCTTCTTTAAATAGAGGAAAACAAAGCAGTTTGTTGTCAACTGTTGATAGCATTGTAAGTAAAACAAGAATTGAATAAAGCAACATCAAGATTTTGCTTAACTTTTTCTTGCCCCTGGAACTTTCAAAGGGTTGTCTTTGGTGGCATTTCAAACTTGATGGCTAGTTAATGTCCAGCCCTCTCTGATGGCTCCTGGTTTGCTTTCAATCTCACTCATTATTAGAACACTAGACTTAGGATGGCCGTTACTACTGCCCTCTCAAGTTTTAAGGAAGCAGTCACTGATGACCAAGTAGTCACCCAGAAGTCACTTTGAGTAAACTCTTCTTGAAAAGATACGGTTCTTTGGGACCTATACATCTGCAAAGGTATTAATCATTTTTCATTGTTACCCTGTTGGCTGCTATAGGGTGATTTGAAAACCACACCCAACTTGACCAGTGGTGTAAGTGTATAAATGTGGAAGTTCTGTGTGCAAAACTCAATGTGTCCGCATTCTGGAATCTGATGTTCTCTCACATGTGAAACACCAGCAAATGCCCATCGTCTGCCTTGAGGACATGACTGGGGGGAAAATAAAGACCTAACCCACCAAAATGCATCACTTACTCTGCCAAAGTCCTTATTTTCCTAGAGAATTAGGTTAAGATCATGTCAAGTTCACAGTGTTCTCTACATTACATGTCTCCCTCTCTCAATTTTGTCCGTCTGACAATGCAAATTGTGTACCAGTGGTAATGAATTCATTGTTATGCATCCAGGGAGAAACACTTAAGAATTGGGCACTAAAAGGATGTTTATCAACTCCTGACTTGGTAATGAGTGACAAAAATAGAAAGACAAGAAGATCATTAAAAGGGCTTTATTAGCAAATAATTGTTCCAGCATTTACCTTCCCAGGACATAATGATTGGTTGTATTTGGTAATGTCAACCAGGAACCCAGTAATTCTAGGCAAGGACAGAAATGGGATGGAAAGAAGAAACGTTTGGTTGCCATGGCTGCTGCCTCATAGGTCTTGGTCTAGCTATTACTAGTCTTTGGTAAGATCCACTCTCTTCTTTCAGATAAGTATATCCAAAAACAAACTTTAAGATCTGTAAGTAAAAATGCATTCATTTCCAAAGTAGATCAGCTGGTCTGTAATTTCCTTTTGTGCCTCAATTCTTCTTGGTTGTGTTAATTATCTTTTGCACTGTGACTTTTAGGTCTGGGGATTCTTTGAAGAAACCAATCTTTTTTTCCAACTCTCTTTTCAGAGAAGTACCTCATTCCACACTACCTGCTCTCTTTGCTTCTTTCCTTCCTTGTTCGTGATTGGCTCAGCCACTTTTTGACATCACCTCTGCAAAAGTGGCTGTGACACCAATTTCAAAGCATGCTGGGATTGTTAATTCAGACAACCCAACATCCTCTGGCTGCATGTATCAGGTTTTCTTTCATGAACATAGTCCCTTGTAGGCTGAGACATTGCAGCTGTAAAGATATGACTGCCAGACAACTTTCTTTTATAAGGTTCTGATCCTACACTCAGAAAAGAAACCTTTCATTTTTACATTTGAGTCCCTCTGTGAGCATTAACAGCTTAGTTCCCAGAGAATTTTGTAAAAAGCCTGCAGTAATATTTGCTGGAGACTATGTTTATGAAGAAATACCTCAAGAGCCTTAGATACTAAAGTCTGAAATCCTTAGTATCTTGGAGCCTTAAACCAATGAAATCCTGTTCCCCTTTACTCATGATGTTTTTGGTCATTGTATTCCTGCAAACAATTCTAAAGAGACGTGTAAAGTCATGGTCACAATCTCTCTCGTGACTCACGGCATGCTGAATGGTTAATCCAGTAGATCTCCAATTTTGAAACTCCTTTTTCTTTTATCCTGTGTTTATCCCAAAATACTCTGTGGCTATTTTCCCTTGAGCTAATGTAACGTTTTCCTCTAACCTATGACCTTTAACCTCTTTACCTCTGACCTAAGCCTCTTGCATGCCCAAATCCTCTTTTATAGGGAAAAAGAGAGAAATGTATGAGCATCCTGTCTTCTGCTTGGCCTCCCAAGTGATGGATTTAACCATTCGTGAGTACCTACCACCTCCTCACCATGCTGTCTTCACTCTTTCTGTTTTCATTATTTCAAGAAAATCCAGATCCAAATCAACTCACTCTCCTTGCTTCAAGTTGTTTAGCATTGGCTTGTCTGTTGATTCTGTCTGTGAAACCCAGTGTAAGAAGTCCAGTCACTTTTTATCAGCCTAAAACAGGTTAGACAATTAAGCCATTTGTTTGTGATAAGCTCAGATTTGTCTGTAAGTTTTTTAGTTATTCTCTGTCTGTAACCTGAATGCATTTTTACTTTGCTTGTGTGTAACCCTAATTTGTAAAGTGCTTGTCACTGGTACACAATCAAAAGGTAGCATCTAGGCTGGGACCAATGTGTTAGGTGTCAGATAAAGGACAGCTGGGACAAAATCATGCCTTCTTTTCCATGATTAACATGTCAAACTATTGTGGGTATAAGATCATATGAGGTGGTCCATTCTCTGTAAAAATTAGATCTTATATGCCTCCTGTCTGTTCTCTCTCAAGCTGGGAAGCTTTTCCTTGTTCTCTCTGGAGGTTTTGACTTGTGCTTGTCCACTAAGCTTTGGCTAGAACATATGACTTAATTGTCATTTGAAGAGTTCATGTATGTTTCATAGCTTGATTTCACATTAAACATAATTTTACTAATTTTCTATTTGTGCAGCATTTTCCACCTCTGTGAAGGAGCCTTTTTATGCTGGCCCCCATACTTCGGGGCAGTGGGAGTCCAAGGGCAATCTTTTCTTCCAATATCATGTATCACACATAAGTGGGGGGCATTTTGGTCCACTTGCTCATTAATCCTGCATATGTGTTCTTGTTTCTCTTTCTCTTCTCTCCTTGTTGTGCTCTCTCTTTCAAATAGAGAATCAAAAGGATGCAGGTGAACCAATTGTATATGCATTATAAACTATCAGGATTGTTGACTTATATTTAGTTTTTGTTTTTGCTTTTGTTTTTTAATGGCTCCTTAACGTATGTACTCCCAAAGACTGGTGTGGAGTTGCAGTAATACTTAAGGAGTTAATTTGTGCTGTCTAAATATCCCTTATGCCCATTAGACATTGACCTTTATAAAGTAGAATTTCCGTAAAGCATAAGCTTTGGAGGAACAGAACTCTGGTTTGCTATGGAACTTCATTTCATCCTTGGTTTCAGGATTCCAGTGATTTGGCCTCATGTGCTTTTAAAAAACAGTTACTGAATCAAACTAATCTTCCCTTTTGTTTTTCATTTCTTTTTTCTGTTTTCTACCCTAATGAGAAGTTTGTGTTCTTTGATGAATGTTTATCAGCCAAGACAGAGAGAACTTGTGTTTGTGTTGTTCCTGTGTATATCATGTGATGAGGCAGGGTGCAGGCAGGGTGGCTACACAGAGGCTGTTGCTGGAAGCTTCATGAAAGAAAAGCTCTTAGAAAGTCCTCTACCTTTGGATGTTTTCTTCTTGATTAGTCCAAAGACTTCTGAGCATATTGTGAGAAAAGCTCTAATAAATGAAAGTACAGTATTAACTATTATTTTCAGCTCTAAAGGATTATCAAAAGAGAATTATAATTTAATTGAAGTTAAACATATTTCATTTAATCAAAGTTGAACATATTTCAGGTCAATTCAGAAAGCATTTTTGAGTACATGCAAGCACTAGGTTGGAAATAAGTATTTGAAGACTCACAAACCTATGTTCAAGACATATAAGCCTTTTGTCTCTGTAAGGGAAAGTATTCACTCATTCATTCATTCATTCATTCATTCATTCATTTGACTACTGTTTAGTGGGAGCCTACCATGTGCCAGGTACAGTGGTGAAAACCAGGGACTAAGTAAACAGCAGGAAAACAGCTTTAACCTTATGAAGTGTCCATGTGCAAATGAGTACAGTGTCTATTTACAAATTAAGTAGGTAGCAGCACCAATTGATAGAGTTATTCATAAGAGGACATTGTCAGAAAGCTTCGAAAATCTTCACAAGGGTGGAAAGGTTGAACTCCATCTTGAAAGATGAATTAGAATCAGTGGAAGGGATCTGCAATTGGAAAGTAGAGAGACATCCTAAATAAAGAGAGCAATATGTGCAAATATGTAAAACCATATAGCTAATAAAAATAGCTATGCTTATTCAATGTATAAGCTTATTCAATGGTACATAGCTTATGTACAAGCTATGACTATTAAGTGTTTTATATTTATTGATTTAGTTCATCCTCAAAACCCCTTATGAGGTAGATACTACTATTATTCCCATTTTGGGGAAGAGCAACATGGGTTACAGAGAGGTTAATTAACACATTCCTAGAAGAATAAAGGTAGAGCCAGAATCTGAGCCCAGGCAGAGGCGACACTCTTAATTATTCTGAAAGTCAGTGTGGCTGGAAACTAATGACATGATGGCAGTAATGGGTACTGATGATGGCAATGTAGGCAGGAGGCAAGATCTCAAAACCCTTTATATGCCTTAATAATGTAGAGTTCAGGCTGTGTCTTATGGTCCAAAATTTCTTAACCTGGAATCTGTGCCAACTTTAACAGGCATATAGATTTTTCTAAGGAAAAACTCTACAGGTCTCACTTCCAAGGGCTGATTTAAAGGCTCTTTAATTAAAGGCTCTTTAAGTAATAGGATGGCTTGGTTATTTGCATTCCAGGAAAATCATAGTGACATTGATGGAGAGAAAGGACTCAGAAAGAGGAATAGAGTAAAACTGGACCTAAAACTTAATATCAAAGCAGAGATGGGTTTGCAGCCTGGTACATCTGAGGCTTCTTCTAAGCAAAAAAAAATCTCAGTCACAATCATAATCATAATTACTTCTTTTCTGACCTTTTCATCTTTTATCTTGCCCTCCCTCTCCATTTTCAATCTCCTGAGAGGGAACTAAGCACAAATACATGGATGGGTATTCAAAACCATCTGTATGGAGGTGGCAGGGCACAGCTGGAGTTACACGTGCCAACTGAGATGGCATGTGGACAGCTATGGAATGCTTTGCTCAGGCTGTGCTTGGAGAGGCTATGGGACTCTGCAGATGGCATTTTGCTGGACTTATGCTTTCTGTCTGGTGGTATTATTAGAAATTAAATGTTCAGTTTAATTACAGTACCTCAAAAAAGTAAAAGGCTGCTATTCTATAAAAGAAAAGTGACTCCGGCATGTAAATTTATTATAAATATATTTCCATTTAAACCATCACATGTTGTGACCCCACCAAGCTTTGAGAAGACATTACTATTGCTGTTTTGCCTCCATTCTTGATTAAATACTTGTATAATTTTCTGAGCATCATAAAAATTCTGCTGGAACTTGAAATAAAACAATTTTCCTTCAAACACACCAAATATTTGCAAGATAGATAGGTGGATAGATAGATACATAGATAGATACATAGATACATGGATACATAGATATATAGATACATAGATAGATATTCTAGGGATAGGGAGGATAGCCAGCCAACCCACCTATGGGTCAAGGCACTGTGCTAAGGACTTTATATGGAGGATCTAATTCAATCTTTACCCCTCTTACAGATGAGGGAGCTGACATTTGGAGAAGATAAGTGAATTTCTCAAGCAGGATTTGACTGATCTTTCTAAATTTAAGCACCATGCTTTTTTTTTTTTTTTTTTTTTTTTTGGTCTCTTTCGTAAATGGAGACTTTCTAGCTGATGTGGTGGGCAGTTGGATAATATCCATTCATTGAATGGATAAATTCAGAAACACCGACAACTTTTAATCAGAAAAACTACCAAAAAACAGAGCAGTCCTTTCTGGGAACAGATCATTGCTGAAATCTTTCCATTGTGAAGTCTTCCTGAGGGTAGTTGAGACTCCCTGAGATTACGGAAGAACTGAAGACTTTTTTCGCCCCAGTTGACAGAAACCTTCTAAAGTAGGAGAAATCCATCCAAAAGATTTCCAAGGAAATTCTGTAGTGCTGTGTTTCAGCAGCTTTCCCTATCTCCAGTCAAACTTCCTACAGGTCCAAGGCCAGTTGAAGGAAAAGAAGAAATAGTTAAACTTCCAATACTTGAACACCCAATGCAGAGCCACCCACCCAGGAAACAGTGAGGGCAAATTCCAGCTCACCAAGCTCCAGGGCCCTCTAAAATGAGCACCAATTCATGCTTTATGTCTTACACAAGAAACAAAATGCTTATTTTTCTTTCTTTCTTGTTTCAGGGATGCATAAATCAGGGTTTCCACACTTGAATCATTTTGTAGACTAGTATCTCCTTTATATGTTATAAATAAAGTGAGGAGGGCAAGGAGAAACATGTTTTCAACACTGTCACCAAGGAGGATCTTGGAGGAAAAGAGGATGTGTTAAAAATATGCCATAAACCAATAAATATGAAATCAATGTCTCTTCTACCAGAAAAAAATAGATACTGCTGCTGTGGCTGATGATGATGATAACTGTCCTTTACTGAGAATTGAATACGTATTCAATAGTTACATGTATATCTCATTTAATTCTCAGCACAACTCTATAAGTAGTATTTTACTACTCTATTTCTTTGAATGTAAAAGGCCAACAATTTTAAGATGCACCATTAATTTATGTACTCCTAAGAACAAAACAATGCTGCCTACTAAATTGTTAGATGCCATCAAGTGTAAATGCATCCAATTTCAGAAATGTTAAAATATACCACTTATACTCATGAAATAAGAAATCAATCTTTGTGTATAGAAATACAAAGAACTAGAAATGAGACATGTTATTTACCCAAGGTCACATAGCTTGATAGTTGCAGGGACAGAATTTGAACATGAGCCTAATTTCTAAGCCCACGTGTTGAACTTTTAAATTATGAAATACTTGTGATTGTTAGTGATAAAATTGTAAGACCAAGAAGGGGTTCCTCAATCACCTAATCCAAACTTTCACTTGGCAGATAAGAAAATAGAAGCCTAGCCATTTCTAAGATGAGCAGTTAGTGACTCTAGTTTGGGGTCTGCACACCTTTCAGGAGCCTTCACACCCCAACCAGGCTGCCTTACCTTTCAGCTTAGCAATAATGGTCTAACCCAATCCATTAACTGGTCTGAGCTTCCAGTATGACAGTTGATGATGCCCAGTGTCCACATATGAGAATCCTGTCTATGCAACTCCAGGAAAATACTACCTCAGAACCAGCCTGAGCACTCAGGATTTGTTACACCAAAAATTTTAATCATTATCCTGCCTCCAGTGAGTTTTTTAACCTCTTTATGATGCACTTATTTTCCTCCCTCAAAAGGTCACTGTGAAGATTAAAACACATATTCCAAATAAAGCCCTTAGCACAGTGCCTGCCACATAGTAAGCATTATCTATCTATCTATCTATCTATCTATCTATCTATCTATCTATCTCTATATATGTATATGTATGTATATATAAATTATGTTGTTTGTTATTATTTAAAAGAAAACTTCCAAATCTAAATGTGTAGTATAGATATAGTATTCAATTTCAAAAATGGAATATAAAATAATGCATCTCAAGCTTCAATGTTCATACATTCTGACTATGATAAAGAGAAATGCAAGGTGCTACAGGGGACTTCATCTAGTACAGGGTTTTTCATGTACTGCAGGGAGGATGTCATCATGGAGGTCAAGAGCTGGTTCCCTAAGAAGAACTGTCTAGGATGTCCCCTGACTTTGTTGAAGTATTTGTCTCTATTCATCATCCTTCCACATGCCCCAAGATCCTACCCCAGAAATCCTGTGGTCATATAGGTGAAAACTTATCTGGGGACTGGGTAGATATTTTATCATACTATTAAATCAATATTCTTGCTATAGTATGTGACCCCCCAAAAAAAATCATATAGCTTAAGCAAGAAAATGAATTTTTGGCCAGCATAGCTAGGAACTTGCCTCAGGGATAAAGAATTTCAGCATGTTTTGATCTCTCCAACTGCTGACATGCTTCTTTAATATGACTGGGGGTCATGGTAAGGAGATTGCTGGCAACTTGGTCACAGATAACACTGGCTTTTAACTCTATAAGAAAACAAGATTTCCTCTTCAAGCGACTGTATAAAATTTCAGAGGAGCATCTCATTGGCATGCTTGACTCACATGTTAACTTCTGAGCTAGTCAAATTCCCATGATGGTGTGGGTGCTATGGTTGGCCTGGCTTGGCTCACATGACTGCCCCTATAGGTTTCATTGTTTGACATTCCCAGCAGAAGCACATGGAGTGGGGGAAAGGCACTACATATACAAGAATAACAGATATCTACTACTGTGTCTATCCAGTAGTAGGATTAATTTCACTTTTCTTAAGTGCAATAGCTCATTCTTAAGGACAAAGAAATCAAATTAGAGAAGAAAATATCACAACAGCATTATTTCTCTTGTAGATACAATTTATTTTAATTTAAATAAAAAGTATTTTAATGATATTAAATCATTTTAAACACCTGAAATTGTTCTCTGGTTTGGAAGTTTAAGTTATAATGTTTCTATTCAGCAGTTCAGCTTAGTACATGCATTACATAACCAGGGGCTTTGGGTAAATGACAGGTAAAAGTCATTCCTGTGTCATTTGTATGCATATTGCAATGCCAAGTTATCTATTTTGCCTTGAAAGCAATGCACTGGGTGGGATACACTAAGGATTCTGCCAATATTTGAGGATCTGTTCTGGGCTAAGCATTGTCCTAGCCCCTGGAAATAGAGAATTCACTAGGCCTAGAGGGAGACAGACATGTGTATAATTTGCTATTGTTAAAGGCCGGAAGTGCTCAAATAGAGGTATCAACAGAGGAGTTGGGCCTTTTCTATGAAGGCAGCTTCTTGGTATAAATGGGCTCTCCCTAAGGCTTATGAGCAGGAGTATGGCAGGCTCAGATCCATGCTTACAGAAGAGACAAAGATAACTTCAATTCAAAGAACAAAGAGGATGATCCACAATTCATCTGATAGTCTTTATTACCATATACTTCATACTGTCCTAAAGATAAAATCTTCTGAAAGGGAGTGAAGAGGACACAAGGGAATCAGTTATGTAATTTATAGCCCCACTGGAGAAATGATGCTGAACTGTAACCCTGTATTGAATGTATGGTCCACGTGGCCATTGTGTTAGGGAGGCAGGGTACTCTGGGAAGCATGAGGTGTCTATCTGCTTAGCATTCTGTTTATACTCTAGCTTTTATCCACCCCTAGCTCTAAATCATAGCAAATGGCAACAGGCTAGTTATTTTCAATATACACACTGGCATCTTCAGTGACACATCAGTAGATTGGAACTCAGTAGTAAGTGGGCTTTCCATCCACCATATCCATCTTTTATATGATATGTCAGGGACTGGCAAATCACTCACTGGAACCAGGGATGGTCAGGTTATTTAAGGGCTAATTGGAGTGTCTCTCACTCCTGGATGCTTCTCTTCTTTGGCTTAGCTGAGCATACAGAGGAATTCTCTTTTTGTTTTTCTGCAGTCACATTTAACTCTCTCTCTGGAAGCCAAGCAGATTTAATTGTGTAAACATGAGCAATGGTAATTGGGTAAATGAAGTTGGAAACCAAGGTATGATGTTTTTGTTTTGCTCTGTGAGAGAAAAAAATAGGGAGCTTGTTTTTCTATAGCAGCAAACCTCACTGTCACAATTCTGGACAGACAGTTGGCAGTTGGGAATCCCTTTATGAATTTGCATCAAGACCCATGGAGCTGAAATATGTAGCTGTTGCCTTGTGGGTTATGGAGCAGCCTGGGGACATTTCATTGTTTTATAAACGACCAGAACAAATGTTTTTCTACACAGGTTCAGTTATCTGGATGGGAATGAATAAGGAGTTTCCAGGAGAATTGCATACTCAGGCAACATGTATTTGCATTCGTTAAAAAGCCAGGAGGCTATATTACCAGAGATGTACCTAACTTTCAGCACAGCTGTAGGTGGAAGACAAGATTTTGAGAAAATTTAAGTATGAGAACTCCTTTTTATAAAGAAACATTCAGTCATTGCCTTACTTTAAATAGCTGTTATTTAAAACTAATTTTTCCAAATTCTATTCACACATAGTATTTCACAAACAAAAGATTTAAATAAGAGGAGACTGGCAAATAACTTTTTAACCCTGCATATATTCTTGGTCCCACAAGAAAAGGATTTCATTAATTTTGCTTTTAATAGATACTTTTGCCAGAATGTTATATTTATCCTTATTGCTGATATTTTTATTAATGTTGCTAGATTGCCATTTCCTATAAGCCTACAGTAAAATTCATTTTCCCAGTCAAAAATTCAAGCAAACCAAGAAGCAAAGTTGGCAGTAGAATATGTCCCCTCTCATCATACAGATTGCTTTATAAATGAGAACTATTACAAAAGAGCAGGTCCAAGGTTAATGAGGCATCATGGAAAAGAGAGTCCTCAGAGCTGACAGTACTCTGTGCCTGTATTGAAGGAGCAGCTATTGTTATAGGATGTTTGCTGTGCTGATATTGTAAACCACATGACAGATGGGTCAACTGCTGATTACGGTATTCTAACATTTGGAGTAGCAAGTAACATATTTGATAAACTGGCAAGTTTTTATATATGATTCAACCCACAATATAAAAGCCACGAGAATTCCAAATTGAAAATAATTAAATGAGCTGGAAACAATCAGATACCACACATTTTCCCCCAAAATGACAGATTTTGACATGTTGAAATTTCACAAAGGGAGCAAGAATATCCCCTAGCTCACTTGAACTAATAATGGCCCTTCATCTGCTCTTGCAAGGCAATTAATTTCTGCCTTTTCACAATGTTGGAGAGAACAATAGACATTTATAGACACCTTAGGCTTTGCAGGGATCTGGCCTGTGCATTGTTTTATTTGCTCTTATCAGCAACCCTGCAAGGCACACCAAAAAGATATTAATATTATTGAACTGTAGATGAAAAAACTGAAGCACAGAGAGGTTTAAGTAGAAGGTGCAAGGTTATGTAGAAAGTGAAGCAGCATATTGAGGGTGAGAAGCCAATATTCCAACTACAACTGCGTGCCCTCATCTGTAAGAGGGTAGCAGCTATTAAATGTGTCCTTTATTGTACAAAAGTGTATCTTGTTGGAGTCAATGATGCTGCCACCATCATTCATGTGCATCCATCAGAATAAAGGCATCCAGCATTTGCATTCTGCCTCTGAGTGTCTCCATAGGGCAGTGCTGGTGGCATTGGTCAGAGTCTCATCTAGTAATGGTGCAGTAATGCCAAGAAAGCAGCAGCTCTCCATTAGTGTTTTATCATTTTTGCTTGTTTGATGATTCTTTTTAGAGTCTGTCATCTTACTTGTCCCCTCTGTGAAAGTCACTTTGTCTCTTCACTTTTTTGCTGTCTCTCTTCACCTACCTGAGCAGCTCCCCGGCCACCTCCTGGGCCTCCTCTACCAACCCAAACGCAGACCAGCATGTTATATTAGAGGCTCAAAAGCATGCCTAAGCCAAAATCAAGTACTGCAAACTTCTAATGTTCCTTTACTCAGCAGCATCTTTCTAGTTTAGTTTGCTTTTACATTCATTTTTCTTCTTGAAATTTTGTTTTGTTTTAGCATACTAAGCTGAGGTTCAGCTCTCAAGTTTGACACTGTAGGTTTTGCAAAAGACAGTATTTCTTTCCAAATGTCCACATTTTTTGTCTAGCTATGTCTGACATATGCAACATTTTCAAACCTCAATGTCAGCACAAAATAACATCGTTGTTGCATAACATTTTGCATGATGATTTTTATGTTATGAGCTTCAATTCTGTTGTATGAAATGTTTACTAAATAAATTGTATTTTTAGTTCCCCTTCATCAGTGCTCCAGCTAGTACAAGATTGGGTGGTAGGAATATTGCAATACATGTCAAGACAGCAGAAGGGACAAAAAAATCATTTCTAAGCTCAAATTTCTCCTTGACCTCAGTTGGGAGAGGAAGGAGGTACTAGGGGCTTTTGCACAATATTTTCTTTAAAGACAACATCTTAGAAAAGTAGCTTTTAGTACATTTTTTTTTGCCATTTAGCTACTAAGTTAGCTATGCAAGTAAAGGGGAAAATAGTTCCATGTCTTAATAAAGTGGCTTGATCTCCAGGCAGTGGAACTGTAGCTAATTAATAGCAAATGAAAGTCTGGCTACCCAGGTTAAATGGATGATCAAGCATTCTACATTAAAGGATCCTTAATCTGCTTACTTTAATGGTTACATGTTAAAGTAACATTGCAAAAGGTTTTATTAAACATACTGTCTGTATATATACATCAGGCATACACATGTCTGTGTACATGTGCAAACACAGAATGGCTGTGTGCACATATACACTTTATGTGTATCTATTAATATATATTGTAGTCAATCTAAAAGTACTACATATTAAAACAAATCTTTGGGTGGTCCTAGCTTAAGCATCTTGGATTTCTCCAAACACAAATATCATTCACAGTTTTTAAATGAAAGTGTATAAAAATATTGGTGGGAATTATCTAATTTCTACATGATATGTCATGTACAGCTAGAATTCCCCTCAATTTGGTGAGTATTCCATCCTAAAGAACAATGCTCTCTATTTTTAAAGCAAGAGATTTCAAAGATGTGCCCAAGTGGGATTTCCTGCAGATTTGTATTAATGTGCAGGCTTGTCTGGTTTCTAGAAAATGTATGTAAGTGTGTGATGTGTGTATGTGGGTGTATGTGTCAAATGGGTAATAAGCATAGAATGAGGAATTTGCAAATTGATGTGTAAATGTGAATATCAACTAATAAGAAAGAGTAACCTATGCATATTTACTATCAAAATGCAAGTACCTCACTCTACGCATATTACCCAAACATATATACACAGTATGTTTGTAGAAATGCCTGAAAGTCTATTAATGAAATGATGGTAGTCCATTTATGAAATTACAAACAGGCCAGGTGCCCCAAAAGCACACAAATCATATTACTTCTCCAAATATTTATTGCTCTGGCCTAGGCAGTGTGCTCTTGGCCCCTCAACTCCACACACCCCCCTGCTCTGAGTGTTGAATATTTGCTGCCTGATCTGCATATGTATGTTCCCTGCAGTTCCCACCTTCATGCCCTAACCAGTTCCAGCCACACTTCCACCTGAGTGCTGCAGAAGCAATGGAGCTTTTCAATGGCTTGAGTCCAGAAAGCCCATTTTCACACCAGTCACCAGGCATTGTTGGACTGAATTCCCTCGATAATCTAACCCAGTCCCATCCATCACTCTTAGCTCACAGAGGGGCTGGGACATTCATTTTGCATAGTGTTTCACTGAACTTGTTTTTCATTATTAAATCCTAAACTACTTAATCATCTGATATACTCATTGTCTATCTAACAAATACACAAAGAGAAAATTATGGGTCACTTTTTTGTAAAGGCACAACCTCCTAAGATTTTGCTTAAACACCCACCCAAAACAAAACAAGACAACAACAAACATTTCTCTGAAGATTAAGTAATCTTTAGCAAGAAAAATCCTGAAGCCAAATATATCTGGTTCAGATAAAGAGATGAAAATAAGTTTTGGTAGTCCCTTTTTGCACCTGCACACCAACCTGTGGAATCGTGCTAAATGATCCTTATTGCCACTATACTCCAGGGGCTCCAATGGACTGAGGCTTATGGTTTGAAGGGATGTAAGCGTGAAATACAAGATTCCCTGTGAGTTCATACTGGCAGTTTCACTGGCTAAGAAAAACCTTTATATTTTAAATGTTACTCTTTTCTGCCTGGAAAAAAAGTTTGTAAGTTTGGGTAACATAATCACGAATGCCAAACATTCGTGAATTCAGCACTGTAAAGGATGCAGTATAAACCAGGGTTCAGTTTGTTGTTGAGTCAGATAAAAACACACCCCTTTCAACACTATAGTAACTAAAAAACAGAGAAAAACTTTGAGTACATTTGCCAGCTAACTGATGAGGTTTCAATTGTACCAATCAGTAGCACAAACTACCACTACTTCACCCAATAATCTACCCCCAACACCATTTTAATAATTTGAGCCTGCCTTCCACCTAATGGCCTAGGAATTTCCATTAGGTTTCTTTTCAATCTCCTCCCTGGATAATTTAAAACAGCCAGACCTTCGACTCTGCATTTTTAAAGTGTACATTGCAACACCTGTTAAACTTGCAGACCCATAATAAAACATAGTCTGTAGTATCAAATGTTTATGGACAAATCCAGGGAACAAATGTAGCAGCAATCAAGCTTAAGTTTCTGTTACATCTTCCCACTTCAAGTTGCACAAACACAGTCTAGAGTGTGATATAAGATAGTAGTACATTTATGCTGTCTTTAAAGAATGTGTGTACCAAATGTCACTCAATTTGAAATGGGCTGTCATAGACAATATAGCTTAATATGTCAATTTGAAGCTGGAGCACTGCTTTTTCTTAATATGTATTATTATGATAATGATTATGGTGATAATAATAAAATGGATTTATGGTTTGCTCACTACTAATTTTCTGGCTCTTAACATTTGCATGACACTTTTTAAAAAATTGATAACTATTCAGAATTTTTTACCTACTCATTCTAATGGCCACAAAACTAGCCTGATGCTTTCGCTGAATGTTAACACAAGTTCTTGTACTACAGAAAATGTAGGCCGGTTAATCACTCCTGCCAAAAAGCTCGAAGACACAATACGTCTTGCTGAACTAGTCATTGAAGTTCTTCAGCAGAATGAGGAGCACCACGCAGAGGTGAGCAGGCGTGGTGGGAAAATGTGTCTTGGTGTTCCTTAGCAGAGGTTGCAGAACTGATTTTACTGGTGGCATTATGACTAAGATGGCTTAACACCCATTTTCTTTTCACCTGGCCTTGCAAAGAGAATGAAAGTGGAAGTTTGGCAAGAAGGAGCCATTGCAAGGTTGTTTAAGACAACCAAAAATGATTGTGTGTTGTACGTTTCAGCTTAAGTTTTCAGATGTTTATAGCAACAAGCAAAAGAGGTGAGTGTATTTTTAAAATATTACTCAAACAGCATATGGTTATTGTCCAGAGCACACAAAATACTTTTTGGTCTCTTGTGGTTGTTTTTGTTGCCACCACTGTTGTTTTTATTTATTTGATTCGGTGTGTGGATCGCAGGTCATGTTTTTGGATTTATCTCTGTAACTTACTCTGTTTGCACTAGAGTCTTCATTTGTTAACCTTAAATGACCCAAGTGGCTAAACACTGTGACAGAAGTGAATTATTCTCTGCTGTTCAACTTGTCAATTCTCCAACATACATCTAAATAAATACAGCTTACTTTTTTTTAGAAAACCACTGTCAAAATGATTGTTTTGATAATAATTATAAACCAAGGGATTTCAAGGCTAACTAAATCCCAAACCTGTAAGGACTTAAACAGCCCAACCATTCCAAGAAAAGATTCCAAGATCCCATTATGGTCAAACTGTTATATCACTGCTTGCTTCAAAACTGAGATTTAAGTTCAAATCTCTTAAACTAACCTTTCTGAAAAGTACACTATTTCTCACTCTTCCTCTCCTTTCAACTCTATAGCAAAAAGGGAAGAAAAGGCATTCCATAAAAATAATTTCTTGAGCACTTAAAATGGTCATTCCCATGACTAAATGAAAATTAACAGTATAGTTGACTAATATCTAATACACATAAACCCAGTCATCCCGAATAATGCCTGATTGCATATTTAAATTTCCTCCCTGTTCTTCTACTATTCCACTCAATCCTGGCTGATCGTGGCAGGGGAAAGAGGTATGTGACTAAACCAAATGAGCCAGCCACCTGCTGTTGTAGTTTGTGCATGCCCTTCCAGTACCATGTCTTCTAATGGGACTTCCCCTGGTGCTCCTGCTTTCTAACACTGACCCAAGGAATGTAACAGCAACTTCCAGTGGGCTGCTTGTGATATGGGGCGCCCTTCACATCAGGGTATATGTGGGGGGATTCTCTCGTGCGTGCATGAAGCAATTGATACACCTAACCACAACTGCAGTTACATCCTGACACGTGCCTCCTACCTGCCTTGATTCTGTCCTTAGCCTGTCCTCGTTTCCTATGTCCATCTGTACTTCAGCAGATGAGTACCAAATGTAGTAACCAGTAGCTAGGTAGATTGATACTAATCTTTCTCTATGACTGTCTGTATGTGAATCATATATACAGTATTTATATATAGAGAGAGTGCTACAGAATTCTTATTTCCCTGGAACCCTCCTAAGAATGGGTTGAAGACCCTTTGAGGAGGGTGTAACTAACTCCTACTGCCCCCAGCAATGAATAGCTGGGAGAAGAGGGGCCAAACCAGCATCCTCCAAACAGAAACCTAGGACTAACCTCCAGATACAGAAAATTAAGCTGGGCTAGAATTTTTTTCTACTCTATCCTATCTGACATTCTTTTCAGGTTGGGGGCATTTGGGGTTCAAATGGTGGTAAGTATATTCTTTCTGGGTGCCCACAAGAGCACCTCCAGAAGCGTGGTGGGTTCTGGCCTGCTCTCCTGATTCGGACATTGAGGCTCTTCACATGATGATGAACCAAATTACACATTTTTGAAGACATGGGTATGAAGAAGATGATCTTCCTCAGTCACTGTTTTGCTTTTAAATAAAATGACAGAAGGAAAATGACAGATATGCTTGATTTATAATCAAGTTCTTTACTCAGGCTGCTATAGGCTAAGAAAGGATGACTGTTCTCCCAAATTACTCAAAAGAGGTACCAAAGGAAAGTTAATATCCCAAAGAAGATGGGTTTGTTTGTTTGTTTGTTTGTTTCACTTTTCCACCAAATACTTTTTCACTAAGTACTAATCATCATCTTAAACTGCCCTAGTAACCATGATCATAAAAATATTTTAATCTTACATATTCAAAAGCCATTCAGGGTAAATAGGGTAGAAATCAATTCAGTTCTGTTTTCATTTACTGTCTTTAGAAATTAGGAATGAAAGGCTCAGCATACTTTGGAATTTAGAGACCCAATTTGCTTTTAGATTAATGTACAGGATTTCCGGAATTAGTAATTTCACCCAATCACAAAACTTCATCACTCAGGCCATCAAAAGCTATCTACCTGCTGAGCA
Organism: Trachops cirrhosus; assembly: GCA_028533065.1. NCBI lineage: Eukaryota > Metazoa > Chordata > Mammalia > Chiroptera > Phyllostomidae > Trachops > Trachops cirrhosus. The sequence continues at coordinate 50,148,481 of CM052544.1, read as the reverse complement.
CTGAGGCAATGACCTCTGTGCTTTTTTGATGGGCAGGGAGGCCTGAGGCAGTCTTGGCCTTCAAGCAATGGAAGGCAGAGTGGCCAGGAACTCGGGCTCTACCCTGGAGAAGCTTGAGTTTGAATCCTAGCTTTACCTCTTCCTTGCTTTGTGGTTTCATCCTAGTTATTGAACCTCACTTATCCTGTCAATTGGAGATACCAGTAGAATCTACCTCAGATGATTGTTGTTAGGATGGAAGGCTATGTTAGGTAAAATATCTGGTATCATGCCTGACACATAGTAAGCACTCGACAAAGCTTGGGTGTTGTATGATTAGGAACAAATTGGTAAGGAAGCAAAATATACAAATATGTGATCATAAAAAAAATTAAACTTCTGTGGAAAGTACCAAGTGAATGATATAAACAAAATATGTTGAAAGGTGAGTGGGTTTTTTTCAAGGTGGAGTTGTCCAGACAGGCACCACTGCCTGTCCTCAGCATTCACGTACAGATTGCCATCACCTGGGAAGCTCTGGAAAATTGCTGATGCCCAGGTCTCACCCCAGTCCAGTCAGTCGGAATCTCATGAGGAGGGACCAAGTATTAGTAATTTTTAAACTGCCCAGCTGATTCCAGTATATAGCTGGGTCAAGAGCCACTGGGTACAGCCAGAGGTAGAATCTAGAGCCCTAGCACATGATGAGATTGAAAGATGAAGATGTTTTTCTACTGCCCAGTACTCACTGCTATAGTCTCTGGGTGCTCAATAAGTGCTAGAAAATTACTAAATCCTGGGCATGGATCTTGGCTGGGTAGCCATGATGTTTAGTGACACCACAAATAAAAATAAAAGTAGACTTGCTCCCCCACCAAAAAAGAATCCTTGAAGCCATTTTAATTCAAATAAAGAAGTAATTAAATATCCCAAGAGGAAAAATTTTCATCAGCTCAGAATGCATCACATATACACCCATGCAGTGTATGGTAGCAGTGTTACATTTATCTCTTAATTGCAGTTTAATTCTGCTCTCAGAGCCTAAGTTATTACACACACACACACACACACAGTACACTTTCATATATTGTTGCTTCAACTTTCCAATCTCTCTCTCTATGTATATGTATGTATGTGTATATATGTATAGTGGTATACAGAAGGGTACATATATACATGTATTTGTGTACAAAAATACAGTGAGTTCAGTGTGGTTGACTGTACCCCTAAATTTTACATCTTGCCTTTAAATAATGAAAACACTGGGTAAGTATATAGAAGCTGAAGTATAACTTCTTATTTTCTTTGGAAAAGATTTCTAAAGACTTTCAATGCCCGTAAATGTTGAGTAAGCTCACGTACAAAAATAGCATTCACCTGTCTGAGCAAGCATGAGATCAACAAATATTGTTTTGTGTTTTTTATTTTAAAGACTTCCCTTTCCCAGTCCAATCACACAAACTCTCTTCATTTGATTAAAATTATGACATAGCTTTTTGGTCCATACTGCCCTTGCCAGAATCTTTTCTCCTTCTCAGAGACTCAGGTTTGAGCATGAGGTTTTGAAAGAATCACCTTGGGTGTCCAGAAACAAATCTGGTCTTCACTTGTCCCACAGCTTCTATTTAAATTTTTTTGCTCACTAGGATCCCAAGTTTCTCTGCCAGAATTCAATAGTGATCATTTATATCACAGTAGTCATTGTTCTTTGCAGGGCTATCTATCTATATGATTATTAACACTGCAACTGTAGACAATTGCTCAATAATTTACTAACTCCCATTGAGGGACTAAGTTCTCTCTAAATAGCAAAAGGGGGTGCTGCTTATGGTCTCTGGTTTGTACATTTTAAATAAAGGTGATAAGAACCAAGTACAAGGCTGGGCAAAGAAATTTTAATTTCAGGCATTCGGGACTGATGTTTTATTTTGTTTTGTCCTGTCATCTGAGAGCAAAATCGTGTCTGGGAAGGAAACTCAGTCTCCCTAGTAACTGTTTTCTTAGACTGACCCTGAAGATGTAAAGTTAATCAAAGAACTAAAGAATAAGTACCAGCCAGTACTTGGTGTACCTTTGTGAATTTTTCAAGTATCCCGCATCAGGACTGATAAGAGCCAGCCTTCTGTTTAGGGTTGGGGGTGGGAGTGGGGCTCCAGCAAATTCCAATGTGTAGAAGGTATCCACCTAAAAGGCAGACAGATGGCTGGCAGAGCTCAGGGTGTGGGCTGGAGGATTTCCACCTCTGCGGATTCATTCATCCAGGTAGTCCTTGGAACAAGGTCCAGACCTTACGACTCTCATCCCCAGGTGGTAAAACTACAATAAAACCTCACCGATTCAGACCCAGGCACTTGAAATTTGTGACAATTTAATAGCTAAAGTGGTTATTTTAATTTTTCTCAAGTAAAATATGTTATGTGATCTCAACTTTCTCTGGAAATTCTAAAGACTCTTCTTATAAGTGTCATCTCAGGCCCTGTGAAAGTAAACCTTCTGTGTCTTTGCCTTCAATTTATATGTCAATTTATCTATGATTATTAGAAGTTTAAAAAATACTTTTTCATTTATGATGTATTCATATAACCAGTGAGTACCTCCTGCTTTGATGCCCAAGTACAGACTGCATTTGAAAGCAGCAAATATCTATTTTTTAGGAAGCCAAATAATTTAGGCTTTTATGGTGACAGACTAGCATCTCTCCACTCCCATTACTCTGCATCAGTGAGGTTTTACTGTAAATTAAAATGGAAACAGCAGGTGTCTATTTCCAGCCAAGCTTACCTTGAAGAATGGTCCATGACTTGATTTTTTCCATTTAATTTGCAACCCAGCCACATGTTGATAAAGGAGAAGTAAGTAAAATGAAATCTCTTGAAAGAAGAGAGATGGACCGCTATTCTGCCTCCTAGTGGCTGTTAGAATATTCCCCAAATAACAATAGATCACAGAAGAGCTTGGCCATTGAAAAAACACTTTCATTATGGAATTATTTCCATAATCATCTTTCATGTTTTCAAACACCTTCCATCTTTTCTCAGTGAATGCTCCAGAAAGTGTTTCCAGTGCAAATACTTTACAGTATTGGGTGGGAAGGTTGGGGACAAGATGGGATTGGCGATTTGTTTTTGTTCTATTGCTGTCTTTGAAATCAGCAAAAAAGGGCCTGTTGACACCACCACTCATTCTGCATGCTCCCTGCCAGAAATGATTAGTCAACTTGCATGCATGCCTTTGAATTGCATTCACATCTGGCCCAGTTCGATGTGAATGTCGCCCCTGAGACCCTGCACAATGATTTCCAAGGACCCACGTGCATGAAAATGAGTTACTTCACTGATATTTTTTGGTTTTCAATGTACATATGTGTCCAACCCCCAGAAAAGTAAGTATTCATCTTACTGAGTGTTTCTTAGCATAAACCCAATTTTTCCTACAGACAGGATGCAAAACCAGAGGCTCCCTGCTTAAAGAGATTTTGACCCAAAAGTTTTGTAACAGTTGCCACAATGGTTTCCTTTACTTTGGTATGAAACAGGAGTAATGTTTCCAATGTGTGGGGAAACAGGAGTCACTGAGCTTGTATGAGACCACAGACAATTAAGCCCCAGATGTGTAAATATAAGTGAACAATCATTACAAATTTTCAAGTTAGATCAGCAGAAAACCCATAAACACAGTGAAGAAACTCCCAAAGTCTAATACCTTAGAGCAAGAACCAGCCAACAACAGTGATAAAGAGCATGACTCAAAACATACTGAGTTATTGTAAACTGAACAGAAATTCCACACCTGTCACATCTACAGATAAATCCTCTGACTGGTGGGTCCAAATAAACACTTTCTAAGGCAGGCCTGGAATCTGGAAAGCATGGCATTGGACACTTTGAGGCCCAATTGTATCAAAAATGCTGTTCTCTTTACAATAAAATGATCAAACCCTGCTGGATGATGCACACTTAATCTTGAACAGTGAGGGCTTGGCTTCCCATCTTGTGTCAGAGAGAGAAGCTCATTGCCTCTTTGTCTGTTGTTTTTCTACCAAATTTCAAAGGCCTTTGCGTGGTGGTCAGACTTGATGGTGGAGCATGCCGAGACGTTTTTGTCACTCTTTGCAGTGGACATGGATGCAGCATTAGAGGTGCAGCCCCCAGACACGTGGGACAGTTTTCCACTGTTTCAGCTGCTGAATGATTTTCTGCGCACCGATTGTATGTATCATCTTTGACTGTTTGACTTTCCTAAGTAGTGTGCAGATAACACATTGTTAAAACATCTTTATTCTGGGCAGACTACAGGCTGGACATAGCTCTTTGTAGTTTTATTATTAATTTGAAAAGAAACAAACTTACAGAGGATGGACATTCTTTCTTCCAACAAGTGTGCTGTAACAGAGAAACCCTCTCTTAACTAGGCAGCAGAACCTAAGAGTGGTGTCAGAAGTGGTGTCTGTGTGCTCTGTTTGCTCTTGAACAAGCTAATTAACCTGTTCCCATTTTGCAATTTTTATTGAAAGATGCTTTTTATTTTTTTAAGATTTTATTTATTTACTTATTTATTAAATATTTTATTTATTTTTAGACAGAGAGGAAGGGAGGGAGAAAGAGAGGGAGAGAAACATCAGTGTGTGGTTGCCTCTTGTGTGCCCCCTACTGGGGACCTGGCCAGCAACTGAGGCACACGCCCTGACTGGGAATCGAACTGGCAACACTTTGGTTCGCAGGCCAGCACTCAATCTACTGAGCCACACCAGCCAAAAGTGAAAGATGCTCTTTAGATTTAAAAATGAATGGCTAAGTAACACCCTAAGCGTTCCAGAGTATCTTACACGATACATGGGAATAAAGCTGACCTTCCTCACCACAGAGAGTGATGAAGGAAGGGGCAGAATACTCTCTCTTCCCCATCACACAGTGGGAGGAAGGGGAGCTGGTGCAGAAAACACCTGAAAACAGTGTCAGTTGCTGTTTTGTCACTTTCAAAGGAAAATTATTGTTTTTCTTCTTTAGAAGAGATGCAAATGAGCAAAATGTTTTGGAATTCCATTTTCTTTCCACACAGATTTAAGCATAAACTTTGATGCTGTTCATGTACTTTTTTACTTCTTCTGTTTTTTTGTTTGTTTGTTTTTAGTTTTTTTTGTTTGTTTCTTTGTCTTGTTTTTGTGGGGATGGCTCTGTTAGAAGCCATATATTTAATGTCAAAGACAATCTTCTCTGTGTATGTTGCATGCTAACAAAGCACTTGTTCTTACCAAGATTGTGCTTATCTGTTCTAGATAATTTGTGCAATGGAAAATTTCACAAACACCTGCAAGACCTGTTTGCCCCACTTGTGGTTAGATATGTGGATTTGATGGAGTCCTCAATTGCACAATCCATTCACAGGGGCTTTGAGCGGGAGTCATGGGAACCAGTCAAGTAAGGAAACCTCTTTTGATACCATCTGAGTGTGGGTGCAAATAGCTGAAGAGTCATACGGAAATGGATTAATGATGTCTTATGGTCTTCAGTGTTAGCGTGACAGAAAGCAAACACTATATGTGTTTCCAACTATAATGCACATAGTCTCCTTGTGCAAAGGGGTTGAGAAATGTTTTACAAAATGAAATCTTTGTTTTATTGCACAAGATAAATAAGGACTAAGGGATGGAAACCTGGCTGTGATATTTGTACTGTGTATCTTACTTCAATGGTGCTGTCCCTAGGAGTTAATGTTTCCCAAAGTGTGTTCCACAAGGCAAGGGTTCAGCAAACTTTTTCTATAAAAGGACATGTAGTAAATATGTCAGCTTTTCAAACTTACATGATCTCTGTCACAACTTCTCCACTCTTCTGTTACAGCACCAAAGCAGCTCTAGACAATAGGTAAAGGAATAAAAATGGCTCTGTTCTCATGAAGCTTTATTTTCAAAAACAGGAGACAGACCTGTGGGCCAGAGTTTGTCTTTCTGTCATCTTAGCCTTTGAAACACACCTCAAGGAAAGGACTCTATGGCCAAATACACTTAGGAAACTCTGTACACCCCATTCATCTGCTCTATACCCTTGTCTCCTGGGGAGCCACAGAGCACACCAGTACATTTCAAAACTTGGATAACATAGTAATACAGAACCTTGTTTAACTCTGCTTAACCCAGGGTTCCCTAAAGTATCTGGCCACAGTAGTCATTTTTTAAAGTGGGATATCCATCTAAAGGACAAATTACAGGAAATCCTGTGGGTTATGAATTTGGCAATTTCCATAACTGCTTGAGGAATCTATTTGAAATGCCTAGCAGATTCATTGCCACCTTCATTCTCCAGCAAAGAGGAGGACTGTGACTTCAGGGGCCTGAGGGACTTCAGGTGCTTTCTGAAAAGGCAGAGGTCTCCTAGATGGAGAGAATTTTCTGGTATGAGTTGAAAAGCTTCAATAAAGCCTGCTCTAAGCTTTGCCCTGTTAGATTCATTCTCTCTCTCTCTCTCTTTTTACCCCCTCCTCACCCCCTTCTCTCTCCTGTAAGAAAGTCATTTTGTTCCTTCTAGTCATTTACATCTTTAGAATGTAGCAACCAGTGTGCAGCAAAATGGGGGTATGTACAAGCAGTGTTTCAGGCACTCTAGAACGAATAATTCAAGAGAGTTTTCTATAATTTGAAAGCCTTGCCTTATATTTTATCTTTAAGCAGTTTCCTGAACTGAGACCCTCCCTCCACTTTATACTGTGTAAGACCCTGACTAATAAAGAAATGAATGCAAAATAGCTTTCTCAGCCTCCCTTTCACATCTGAGTCAGGAGGGAACGGTCTTGGCTTACCCTTCTTTGAGCAGGTTAATAGGTAATAGCTCTTCATTTGCAAGTACCAAGAAATCTAAATCTAAATTTTAGCCTGTTATTTTCAATTCTATAAGTCTTTTAATATGGCTCTGCCAACTTTTAACTCATGAGAATAAAACTGGGTCCCTTAATTAACAAGGAACTCTATTTTTTTAATGCTCACTGTGATCAAGACAGTTGTGCTTAAAGAACAGTTTTGAAAAGAAAAGGTTAAAATGAGTAATATTCACATTTTGAAAATAGCTATGGTCTTGAAATAAAAAAAAGAAATAGCATTTACTTGCTTCGTTTTAAATGTGGAGGCTACTACTACAGACAGACACCCATGGAGGAAATGACTGGTATCCTTCTCTGGTTCTTAAAGGGCCCTAGAGTTAGGGCCTCGCCTTCTACTCACAAGCCGGAAGGCTAATAAAGGTAATGAAATTGTTTTCTCATCTGCAAAACTGATTTTTTTAAAATGTCCCTACTCAGTATCAGAGAAGTGTCATGAAGTTCTGTGACAATTTCACTAAAGCCACTTTATAATCTGTTAAATTATTCAGAAACCAAGCAAATTATTGCTAAATCCTTTTGAAGCATTGAATATTCTTAACACTGTCAGAAGTAACGATAGAATCAAAATCATTTTCACAGTTGGGGGTCTTAGTGTGGGAATATTTTGTTGAGGATGTTTTAATGATTGAAAAATAAAATTTGAACTCATGGATCAATAATTTAAAGGTTTGAAAATTGGTGAAGGATTAATAGTTATAAATAATAACCTGAGAATCTTTTATGTTGATGTGGTTTTTTAAAGTAACTTTTAACATGATCATGGTTTGTTCATTTCATGCTAAATAGTACATGTGTGCCTTTCAGAGTACATAGAGATATTTGAGAATGGCAACTAAAATATAAATGAAATTAAAATTATTTGAAACCCCACACATTTTATCAGGTGATTTGCATGCAGAATGTGGATGCCCTGGGACAGATTTGCAGAATGGCCAGCACAAAATAAAGGGCAAAAGAGCTTGGGGACATGCTCACATGCTAACAGGAATGAGTCTCTGCCCTTCCTTCCATGTGAAGAGAAACAAAATATGAACAAACATCTGGCCGGTTAGAGAATTGATATAGAAGCAGATTCATTTTCCCTTGTGGATTTTTCCCCAAGTAAAGAATGATTTTTTTGGAATGTTTATCATCAGGCTTACTCGAAAACAAGAAACTGACCTAGATAAACAGATTTCATGCCCTCAGTCTTCTCTAATTTTGTCATGTGATCCCCAACATACACACACATGCACACCAACCACAGCCTTTCTCTCCAACAATTGTTACACTCAGATCTGTTCTTCCACTTTTCAAAAGTCATAATTACAGGCACATGACTATAGGTTAAATGACTGAGATGTGCATTGTAAAAGCTTCATTCAATAAAACTAGTATTCAAAATGTGAAAGAAAATAGCACTCTGAAAAGCTTGCTGAAAACAGATTTTAAATGTTCTTCAGGTTTTCTTACTTCAGAATATGGCCATGTAAAGAAAATAGAGGTGGTCATCATTTGAGTTTGATACAACTTATTTGGCAGAAAGGGTAAAACAGCGAAATCCTAATGCTGCCTTTCTCTAGAAGGATGACCTTCCATCTCTGCAAAGAGAGAAAGAGAGGCTGCCCTTCTATTTCTATTAAGCCAGATAGTGTCACAATTAGAATTTCTGCTTTGGTGGAAAATGAAATCACTTAACTACTAACTACAGCTGAAGATAGTCAGCCTCTCAAGGACAGGCTTAAGCCAGAGCCCATAACACTCTCCTAGGTATCCTTCAGGAGATATCATAGGGTCACCACCCACCTATACAGCAGGTTGTTCACAACCCTCCTGGCAGCCCTGAATATGAGCTTCTGATCCTAAGGAGCAGATGGACAACATTTCTATCAGCTCTTTAGGGATGTTTTGCTGTTGGTCAAGTCATCATGGAAGAAAACTTAGAAAGTATCAAATCCAAAGCTGTTCAAGTCTAATATCCTCTCCACACTACCCTTCCCATGGCAGATCATCTCCCAGTCTCTGCTTGAACACCTGCAGGCACAGGGAATGAACATTTCGTGGTGGCCCATGTCAGGTTAGGATGGCTCTGAATGGGAGAATGGAACACTGTTTCTTGATATATGTACACAGAAAAATCTGGATTTATCAAAATGTACTTTATCTCCCTCTGCCTGAGATATACATACAAAAAGTATTTTTAAATAGTACCATTTTCCAGATAGTCAAATATGTCAATATCTTAATGATAATAAACTGTCAGACCAAGTAGGCCTCAGTAAAATGTTGGTGGCCTGGTTTAAATTAGACAAGTACTAGATGTGGAGTCAGAACTCTTGGACTCTGCCAGTGATTTGCTGGGTAACCCTTGACAGTCAGTGGACCTTTCTGAGTCTCAGAATCCTTATTTGAAAAATAAGGATTTTGAATACCCAAGACTTTTCCAACACTAACAGTCTAGAAAATGTGATTTTTCATATTCACTCCTCTTTCACATTTGATCACCATTGCCTCCCTTGCATCTAAAACAGGGCCTGGGACATAACAAGTGTTCAGTAAGTATTCACTGACCTTTTTTAACTGACCTTTTTTTAAGGAACCCATACAGGCTGAAAATTGCAAGGTAACAATAGAAAAACTATGGGAAAGGAGGGAAAAGTTTCATTCCCCTGATTGAGGATTTCAATCTAGTTGGGTCTGAGCAACAAACACACAAGAAAAATCAATGTAAATCTTCACCATCGTATTTACCAAATAACATACATCAGAGCAGAGAGTAGAAGACAGTAGAAGGGGAGTCATGAAGGAAACAGCTTGGACACAAAGATTTCAAGAGGAGCAGAGGTGCTGGGAAAGAGCATGAGCATAAGTGGAAATTTGGGGGGAAGTGGGGCCTCCAATAGAAACCAAATGCTTGGTTGGGCCAGTATGAATTTTAAAGGAGGCAAGCGATAAGACTGGAGAAATGTTTGGGACATCCTAAAATCCCATGAAGTTTGAAACTTTATTCTCTAGGTTATGCATTCTAAACAGGAGCTTTATGGCTCCCAAAGCTGGTGAAAATTGTCTTGGAGTGGGGGAGGTTAAAAATAGTCTTACTCTTGTTATGTATATGTATAAAGCATATGTATACTTACAGTACATAAACATATATACAGTATGATGGCAGTATTAAATTTTCATGTGGAAGGCAGGGGGGCTGGTGATGATAAAAGATTGATAAATGTCATTCTAAACTCTAAGAAGATATCAAAGAGTGTCTGTGCCCCAAAGTAGGTATCAGACCCAAGAATAAACACTGAGAGAGACATTAGTGTCCAGGGCACGAAGGAAAGACAAGATGTGTTATACATATTCTGCAACAAACAAATGGCTCATAAATTAGAAGACATTTGTATCTTAAATCTAACCTGATCTAAAGCTTCTTTCAGAGAAGACCCAAACATATCATCTCTGCCTAGAGACACAATCTTGATTATAATTAACTCTAGAAGCAAGGAATGACTCTATCTCTAGTCAATTTCATCAGTAGAAATGATGAGGCACCCACGTATTTATAACTTAAATTCATGTGGGAGAGAGCAGATGAGGATTTTTTAATCCAGTGTTCCAGAAGCGGGGCCCTTTGACATAAATGGGAGCAATCCTTTTTCAGCAGCATCCCCAAAATGAATGAGTCTAATTTTTAACATACATCAGTTGTTAGAATTGCAATTCACACTTCTTTTACTATTCAGAGATATCCAATTATGATTCTCACAGAGAAGCATGATGGTCTTTATAGGTATTTGCTAAAGGGTCCTCTAAAATAATAATTTGTTATATCCATCAGCAGCTCCAGGAGCCTGACCTGACCTGAGTGTTACTAGAAAATTTTCCCTTTTCACATGTTTGTTAGTAAAATATAATGCTTGGAATTGCTTCTTTAATTATTAGTGTAACTTATATCCAAACAAAATATTAGTATATTAGTAATACACAATATTATTTTGCTAAGAACAGAATTATCAAGCATGTTTCAGCCTTTTATAAATAGAGCATTATAATATGTCACATGGAGGAAGCTCTATGAGGCCAGTGCAGTAGTCCAGCCAAAATGTCGCATTTTACAAATACAAATGTTTTGATTAATATAAGTATTTTTTTATTTTTGTGTGCAAAATGAAGCTCATTTGTAATTTGTGTACCAACCATCCTCTAATGTGTTTAAATTAAGTTGTTTTTGCATACATTTATATGTTATTCATTTCTAGCTACTTTTAATTTGCTCAGAATTGACATTTTAACTTTCCAGGCTGCCATCTCTAAAGATCCCCTAATTCCTTGATCATTATTCAGTGTGTGCATCATTTAATGATCACATTTGCTTATATAGGCTTGCACATGTCTCAGTGGAAATCACCAATGGTTTTGTAACATGGCAGTATTCAAGACTGAGAAGCACCAGGGGCTGAATTCAAAGGCAAATTCCCTGATCCAACAGAGAAACATGGAAGGAAAAGTTCCATTTTCCCTTCTACTTAATAGTCGTGTTTAGCTTCTCATGAGAGTTCCCACAGCAGCACCCTTCAGTCCCAAGTAGAGAAGTACGATTGGCTTTCCACATGTGAAGTGTAAAGGACACATCTGTGAGATACCTGTTTCCCTTAAGGAAGAGAATGCCAAGTTGGCAATTTTGCATTCTAGGATTTTCGATCTACAAGCCAGGGCTATATTGTCATTGTGAAAGAATAACTTGTTTCTAGAGAGAGACAGGTGCCCAGACTATCTACAGGGGCCAGAATTTCTGACTTACCAGGAGATCTGCCCCCCACCTCCCCAAGCAAGCCCAGAGGCAGCTCCAGCCCTTGCAGGATTTCTGTTAGTCAAACACAGCTTGCCCGGGGCAGAGCTGCTTTGGCAAAACTCACTCTTCTCCTGCAAGATCCAAAAAGAAAGCCTCAACTCCTTTGCCAAAGTGCTGTCAACTCTACTTAAACAGGAAGGCTCCTCTCAGATGCAGAGTTAGGCTGGGCTCTACTGTGCCAGTGACTTTGGCTGGATGGAATACCCTTAAAATGCCGCTACAGTGCCAGCTTGAGGAACAGTATATGACACAGTCCCTTTGAAGAGATACAGTTGATTTGAGTTGGGGTTATTGTTTTGTTTTATTTTCTCTCTCTAGTCATAAATCCATCCATTTCTCTTTCATCATATCAGTTGATGGGTCTTTGTTCAAAAACAAAATGTCCTATGAGGTCACGTTTTAAAATGATGTATTAATTTTTAACTTAAATTTTAACTTTTTATTAAAAATGTACAGCTTTTATTTTCAAAAACTAAAAACACCTATAGAACAATCATACAGATCAAGAAACAACACTACCCCAGCACCCCAAAAGCCTCTGTCATTCATTCTAATGTCTCCATCTTACTTTCTACTATAACAAGAGGCCACATTCTAAATCCACTTGTGGTCAAAGAATTTACTATAAGAGCTGAATTTGAAGTTTTATTCTTTGTGTGTGTGTAAATATTTTTTCATTTTAATTGGACTTAATTTGGGAGTGGAAGTTTCCATTTTCTTTAAATGTCCTATTAAATTATTCAAAGCTAGTTATTTTTTGATACAAAATCCTTCATTATCATCAGCTCTCACATCCCATTGCACATACACCTGTCTTCAGAAGTAGCAGTTGGAAAGAATACTGTTTCTGTCCACCACCATTGTTTATGCGTTCTAATTGGTGAATGTCCTGTTACATTATGTGTCTAATATCTGACCTAAAGAATGTACCTCCATCAAAAATAATTTATAAATAAAAGAAAAATAAAGTGCTCCACCATTTGTATCATTCCCAGCTACTTCACAGCAGCCCTACCCCTAGCTATGCCAAGAATTGCACAAGCTTCAAGTTCTGAGAATGAGACAAGTTCTAGACTCTCACGGCAATGGATTTGGAAACTGCAGACCCCTCACAAAGGCATTTAAATAATGTGATCATTGTGGATAGGAGCCCATGAGTGTCCATGCCTTCATCACTCTGTTGTTAATTTTTATTCCTTCACTTTGGTCATTTCTCTCTGACTACTGAGCCATGCCACTGCTGCCCATCTGTAAGCTGCTTTCTGAAGTGTGTTTGCTGTCGTTTTGCTGTGGACTTAGCCAGTTTATTTACAACTATCATGTGCTTCTGCCACATCTGCATTGTCACTGTGATGGTATTTTTTCTTTCTGTCTGTTTCTTCCACAGGAGTTTAACCAGTAACCTACCCAATGTGAACCTACCCAATGTGAACCTTCCCAAAGTACCAAACCTACCAGTTAACATCCCTCTAGGCATCCCACAAATGCCTACTTTTTCGGCACCGTCATGGATGGCTGCTATATATGATGCTGAGTGTGTATTCAGTTCACATTAGATCTAATTTAAATTTTAGTGATCTTGGCATGGATATGTATTGTTTATTTCTATACATCCCATATAACAGAAAGGGAGAGGGATAATTAGACATATTTTGCTGATCATACAGAGACAATATTGTTTATTTCAGGCAAGCAGCATGTTTGTAAGACATTTACTATATATACAGCACTAACAATTTCCCTTACACCCACTGAATGTTGAGGACTATGTTTTATCTCCTGTATTCCTTGCAAAAGGATTCTGCCCCTGATTTTTTGTTTGCTTGTTTGTTTGTTTGTTTGTTTAATACATGTGGCATGACTTTAGGAGTTATTCACCCAAAGATTGTCCAGGAAACCTCTCTGATGGACTGGCCAGTCATCTGTGGCCTGAACCAAATCTAAGAGGGAAGCATACTTACCTAGAAGCTTTTTAAAAATTTTTCTAGAGACTGTTTATACCATAAAGCATATTTCTGGTGTCAGCAAATGGTGGGATATAGTAACAGTATGTTCAGGGCTAAATGAAAATTTCTGAATGGATCAAGCCTTAGTCATGTAAATGTTGTGTAAAGATAATTTCCAAGGTCATAGTACAGTGCTGAGCACTGAGAACTAGGTAGCAAAATCTCTGTATTTGAGGCTCCAAGATTTAAAGAACAAATACTTAAGTCTTTTGGTAGCTGTATCATCTGTGGTCTGAGTGCAGAGACAGTCTTTACAGTCACCCACGCAAAGCCGGGAACACACGGGGTTTGTGTTTCTGGGAGGCCACGCCGTCCGCCTGTGCCAGCCAGCAGTTCAGGGGGAAGAACGTCGAGTAGCCATTCCTTCTAAGGCTTAGGAAATGAATTCTCTTTTTTTCCTTAGCAAGAAGAAGATCCAGCACCTCTAAATTCTACCTCAGGGAGATAAAATTAGAACCATGTGCATGATTTAATAAGTGAAATAAGGTTTGGCGATTCTGTACCCGCCTTTGATCCTTTTCTTAGGCCACAGCTAATTATAGGCCAGATAAGCTTTTTCTTGAAAGAATAAATTGGCACGTTTTCAAAGGGAAGTGTTATTATCAAAGGAATAAAAAATGATCTGAAACTGGCAGTGAGTTTTGAAATCTCGAAATCACGTTTGTCAAGATGGCCCTCAACGTTTTCATTTTTGCTGTAATCCAGGTAGAGAACAGGACGTTAAAATGACTGCTCTACTTGGCTCCTTGAAAGCTGCCTGATATTTTTTAAAACCTGTGTTCATTCACAGGTTCACAAAGAAATCATAGGGTCAATGTGTCTGATTTTCTTCTAAAGATAAATCAAAACCCCAAAAAATTTATACCTAAAAAAAATTTCTAAAAAATGTAAATCATATTCATGCTAAGATGACTATATTAAAAGTTAGATTAGGTATTATCTGTTAATAATTAAAAATAAATATCTGAAAGCTTACCTTCTTCTGTGCATGCTCTGTGACATTATATTTGAAAAGATATGAATCAAGACATTGTAATAAAGCAGATAATGGTCTCTGTTCAATTAATTAAGGCATGAGTGGGAACACATTTTGGTAACTGCTCAGCAATCAAAATAATCTTGGTGCTATTGCCTTAACATTAACAGTTTATCTTAAAAATAAAAAGAAAATATTCTTTTCCTCATGTCAAAACTTAATAATAAGCTCTTCAAAGAAAAAGAAAAAAAAACATAGAAGAATTTTTAAAACTCTGAAACCAGATGGGTGTCAAAATGTTGTTGTAATAAATACCAATTATTGCATTCATATGTACTTAATGATTTAAAACATACAACCATGCAGTTCCAAAACGGGGTTTAGACTAGACAAAGTTGGGGTTTCTTTTTCCCAAGCCTGGGATGGGGGAGGGGAAAGGCTGAACTTCCACAGAGAAACAATGCATCCCCCCACTTTCGAACAACGCTTATGGCAGTATCTGAAAAGAAGGCGTGGATTCTCAATCACCTACCAGGAAATGCCTGATTCTATATCTTTTCATAATTCCAGTTTCCTCCTTTGCCACCTTTCATTTTAAAGGCCGTGTTTCCATGTTACCTGCTCCTTCGTGTCAGATACATCTATGTACTGACCTCAGACTGGTCTGTCCTTGAAAACATGTCCCTGTCGGTCAAGGCCGCAGGCTCCCTCTCGGCATGTTGGGAGTGCGCCCCTTCCCCACCCCGCAGTAGCTATGTATGCATTTATGCACTAGCTATATTTCTCTCTGAAGCATTAATTCAATGCAGCTGGCATCTGTCACAATAGAAACACCCACTCTCATCTGTTTCTATAGACGATGTCAGAACAAGTGGTAATGCATGGTGTGTTGGACATTTTATAAATTACCGTGTTAGCATTAGTGGTATGCGAGGAAGGGAGTGGGAGGTAGCCACCCCTCAGAGTCCCAAATGGGATTGTTGCAAAACAGAAAGCCAGCCAGAGCAGGGCAAGAGGGTGAGAGATGGAGGACTTCCCATACACAGGCTTTCCGTGGATGCCCCAGGTAAAAGTTTCTTAGACATCATTGTACAGAAAGGAATCAAGACCAATCTCTCCATCTGTACAGAGGACTGGGTAAGATGGTGCAATGGTTAAAAAAAAAAGAACAAAAAAACTCAGGTTCAGAGCCCTACAGCTTTTCAAATATCCCTTGTCCATTTACCTCCCCACAAGAACGTCATCCTGGGGCTGCCTATGCAACGGGCTTGTCTATTAGAATAATAACCAATCTGAACAAGATTCATGGATTCAAGGTATCCAGGTGCACTCGTCTCACTTTGAGTCACCCTAATTTCTTTCCAGCTCTTCAAGAGAAAGCAGGTCCTCGCTCACCACTTTGTTAGCACGCAAAGTCTGTGCAATCTCCAAAAGGCCTCCATTCTGGAGGGGAGCTGGGGAAATGCATGAAACCCGGAATTTCAATAACTGCATGTTGCCATGTAGTTATTATTTGTTGAGACTTACTTCTTCCTCTGGTTTGTGGCCTTCATCTGAATCATCACATGTGTTAATGTGGTTATTAAAAGAAGGCTGATTTTTACCATACACTGTTCTCCTGGCTGTCATGGAGCAACACCTTCCTCAGACTCCCCACTTGTCTGGAATAATTGACTGAACAAAGCCAACAGAGTCACGTATGGTAAAACTCAAAATCTGTTGGTGGAGAATGCCCCACCCCCAACCACCAACATGCGTCCTTTTGTATGTTGAAGCCACTGTTTGCCTTAAGCCTTCTAGTCCCCAGCTGTCTTTGTGTCAGCTTTTCAGAGCCCAAGGCCAGTAGGTGACTCTTGTTTTCTGATCTTTATCCTGCCAGTAATGGATCAGGAACCTCAGAAGATTTGTTCTGGAAGCTTGATGCCCTTCAGACCTTCATTCGGGACTTACACTGGCCCGAGGAGGAGTTTGGGAAGCACCTGGAACAAAGGCTGAAGCTGATGGCAAGTGACATGATTGAATCTTGTGTCAAAAGGTAAGCAGACGTACCTGGACATGTTCTGCATGCCTTCCCCACCACACATTGACTCAGGGAAGGGTAGAAGGCCACTCTTCGATCGACCATGATTTGAAGGATTTAGAGAAGGTGATTACTTGTCAAAGTCAGCTGGATTGGTGGCCACCCAAGTCTAGCTTCTGTTCACCTGCCCCACATCTGTCCCAAACCAAAAAATGTGTCTGTCTGTTTTTTCACTGAGCTCCATGAGGAAAGGCTCCATGTCAGTTCTTGTTTGTCTCTGTAGCCCTGATATCTAGCAGTGCCTGGCACAAAATACTTAATATATATATTTAAATGTAGGAGTGTCTGCATGGTGGATAGCTAGATGAAAATCAAAGAAGCACATACAATTCCAGAGCCAGAGTATCCCATGCAGGTAGCAGGATTCTAGTGAATTTCCAACCATGTGAGCAGGAGTTCAGCCTCATCATTCATCTGTGTATATGAACTGAGCCTGTACTACCTGCCAACTGTTAGTTGTCTTGTTGAAAATCTAACTAGATATCAACAAGAGGGCATGAGACACTTTGCCTGCTTTCTCATTGTAGGATATAGGATTGAGGTGGGAAGGCTACCTTGAAGTTCCCAGTTAGACTGTTCTGAATGGAAGAAGAAAAGAATGAGAACAACATGCATTCATTCAATGGAAATTGTTTGAGCTCCCCCTCTATGCCAGGCATATTGCTAAGTTCTTAGGGTACCAGGGACTGCATCCTTCCCTCTTGGAGTGTCTGTGTCTGTTCATCCTCAGATTTGACACCATTATTACCACCCTGTCTATCCCCAGGCACAAGCCCAAGTACTTTTTCCGGTTCACAACTATTCCATTATTTTTTCTCATTCAAAAAGAAAGAAGAAGAAAAAGAAAAAAGACTGCAAGTATCACAGGCCACTCTAGATCTCCAGATGTTGTATAGTTTAGCTGATGGACCAGTTGTGGGAGGTGGGGGCTGGGTTTGGCTGGGAGTGCTCAGAATTCATCATTTTATATCTTGGAAAAAGAAAAGAGAAGTAATAGCATCAAAACTGGAAA
The DNA here is from genome assembly GCA_028533065.1 of Trachops cirrhosus. NCBI lineage: Eukaryota > Metazoa > Chordata > Mammalia > Chiroptera > Phyllostomidae > Trachops > Trachops cirrhosus. The sequence continues at coordinate 50,130,730 of CM052544.1, read as the reverse complement.
CCAAAAGGGCAGAAGAACAACACGATCCCAGGTAGGTGAGCATCTCAGAAGGAATTAGGAAAAGAATAATGTGCTATGGAGAATCTGGCCAGGTGTTTGCTGGCACTCCAGGGAGTTTTAAGTCCTGGGAATCCAGATTTTGTTCTTTGTTCTTTTTTTTCCCCACTCTAAGAATCAAAGGCAGGCCTATTTCTCAAAAGGTCAAAATGTTTCCTTAGGGTTTTGAATCTCACTATCTCCTACATAGTCCATATCAATTTTAGGGAAAACCAATCTTTTCCTATAGCCAAACCACTGCACAAAAATCTGTTTGTGAAAGAACAGTAGTTCTTCTGTGGAAAAATGCTCTTCCCTGGTTTGTACTAGTGGCTGCAATACATTAGAATTAAGACTTACTAACTTCTGACCTGTGCACACAGTTGTACAGAAAGACATGTGTGCCCTTCTCTGAGGAAGCAGTCTTGTGAATAGGGAATAAGTAATAGGGAGATGACATGTAGGTGTGAAAGGTGGGTAATGATTCTATTTTATCCCTTACCATGTATCTTTATGGGTCAACCAAAACAAAGAGTGTGAGCCCCTCAGAGGTAGAAAGTGTAACTCGTTCATTTTGAGCTCCTCAACCATCCCAGGTCCTAGCATCATGCTTGACACACAGTAACTGTTAAGTAACTGTTTATTAGTAGAAGTTGGACAACTGCACATGTACTCCTGACCCTGGTGTCTCTCCCAGTTAAGGCCCCAGTCATAAGCACAAACACAGACAAGAGCAAAGATAAGTAAAAATGTCATCCACAGACATTCAGAGTCAGAGGGTAAAACTTAAAGCAGTCTGTGAATGTTTTAAGATGTAGAATTCACATTAGTAGAGCCTAGAACCTTTGCTTTCCTCTTCAGGACAGAAGAAATAGCCCTTGTTCTAGGACAACATAGTAAGAACATGATTTCATAGATGTAAATATGCAATGCCAAAAAATCAATCAGGCACTCCTCATTTCCAAGTTTCTAAGAAATTGAAATCATTCCTTTGGTGGACTTAACAGAGCCTCCGGTCTAGTCCTATATATTAGATACTGCACTCTACACAAAACAAGGTGCCCTAACTCTGCCCTCAAGAAGAATCATTTGGATTAAGTGACCTCTTCATTCCAGGTTTTTTGGTCCCATAGAGCCCCCTCAGCCGTATTAATTTTGCATTTGGCTTCCTCTTTTCACAGCCCCACACTCTAAGGGCTATGAACAGCTCTCCTGTGAAAACAGAAGACGATTACTTCATTGTAAGGGAGTGATTTAGCATTTCCATTTCTCAGATTGGGCCGGAACTGGCACACAAGCCTCAGAAGATCAGCACAGGGACCTGTCCAACTCAGTCCCCATCAGGCCTCCTTTTCACAAAACCAGAAAATGATGTATTTTTCAATGTAGCTTAAAATGATCATCATGATTAGAAAGCTACTTCAGTGCACGGAGTCTTTAGAAGCCAAGATACATTTATCTTTAACATGATCATATAATATATAAAAGTGTTTTAAGATTTTTTTTAGTTGTTTTCTTAAGAACTGGGCTTCCAACCTTAGAAATTATACTTGGCTTTCCTGCATGCACCCAGGGTGTGTTAGCAAGCTGGCATCCTTTCCTGAGCTAACTAGCTGTGTGGTCCCTCTATGCACTGTTAGAAAACTGCTACAAATGCCTCTTAAAGCAATGCTTTCTTGGTGGCTGTATGATCTCCAGAACCTGACAGTGAACAATGTTGAAAAGATGCATTGGACAAAGCAACTGCCAATAAAAACACTTACTAACCAGGTGCTTTTCTTTAAAGACATGTGATGATGTGACCCACTTCTCTGAAACATTTTAAAATATAACTGGGCCCCTTTACAATGCTGAAATCAAGGATTAGACCTCACACCTGTGTTACCAGCTGGCCATGTCAGACCAGGTTTTTTCTATGGGCAGTTACCACATTGCTGGGATCATAGTTTGACCTAAGTCAGAATTATGTCCCATTAATTTCGCACCATTACATGATTCTTGAATTGGTAAGTATTTATCACATTTTTATTTATAAAATGAATATAATCTATTGCAAAATAAAACATTGACATTGCAACACAAACAAACAAATACAGTGGAAGTCCCCTCTTACCACTTCTCCTGATTTCACTCTCCACAAAGGTAGCCATCTTATTTCTTTAGTCTTTAAAGCAATATAATAAGCTTTCTTTCACTTCAGTCTCTTTCAAAACCAGAGTTAAAAAGAAACAATAAATGTCATTTAAAATTTTTTCCCACCATGAGAATTTAAAGATTAGAAACTGCTTTTTTTTTGTTTGGTTTTTTTAATGAAGTGATTCAAGGTAGGCAGTTGCCAATGTGAGAGAACTTACATATGCTATAATGCTATAATTGAGTTTTTGTTAATTCGTTCATTCTCCTGCCATTAGGGTTCTCCATAGCATGTAAACTATAGGCAGAAATACGCCTAGCTACAGGTGTTCCACATACTGTGGAGAAAGAAGGGTGTGCGTGGCTGTCTCCCTGAATAGGCCTTCCTTATTTGGGAAAGTCATTTTTAAAAGAACACATGTGAAGTCATTGTCAATTGAAAGTGATTACAGCCTTCAATTTTCTTTTTTCACTGACCTCTCAGAAAATGTCTCCTCCTCCCGCTGCCATCTGAATGCTGAATTGGTCTTTTCCTACTTTGTTTTAATAGAACCAGGATTGCATTTGAAGTTAAGCTGCAAAAAACCAGTCGATCAACAGATTTTCGAGTCCCACAGTCAATATGCACCATGTTTAATGTTATGGTTGATGCCAAAGCTCAATCAACAAAACTTTGCAGCATGGAAATGGGCCAAGAGGTAAAAAAAAAAGAGAGAGAGAGATTTTTTCCCCTCCATTGATCATGTAGAATAAAACTTCACAAACTCCTTCCATCTACACTAGTCTGCTAGTTTCAGAAGTATACTCTAATGCTTGAGGACTAAGTCACAGATGAATGTTTGGTATCTGTTTGTTAAGTAAATGTCTAAGGCACATGCTAATTAGCACACTGGTCACTTAGAAGTGATTCTTGGTTGGAGTTGGGGTGGCCATAAAGTTCCTTTAAGTCAAATGATGTTTAATGATCTTATTTATTAGGCTGGTATCTCCAACAGATGTTTGCCAGAATGCAAGTCATTTTCACATTTGAAGTGCATTTTATCACTTTAACATCTGGACAGCAGGAGAGCTCTCTTCCAGGATATATAATGTTAGATCACCCTGCTACCCAGTCCCCAACAGCAGGTTCTGAATTTTCAAGAAATCACAGGCTTTATTTTTTTTTTTTTAAGATTGAGTTGAATGTGAATCTTCCCTGACCAAAAGTTTAGTCCTTTGCTAAGTTTCCAGTTCCAAAGTGGCATTTAAAATGTAAAGAAGAAAGAAACAGCAACTTGGGCTTGATTAAAAACTATCGTGATCATTTTTCTCTGATGGCCTTAAGCCAGCTAGATATTCATATACCAATTTAGAATTAATTCAGAAACATTTCTGGCAACTCTCATGTTGTTGCCAATTGGCATAAATTGCTCCTAAATCAGATCTTTCGATACCAGCCCTACATGCTCAGAATTTTTACTAAATTATTTTTGCTCCTTATTCGTTATTTATTTTCTCTTTCAGCACCTTCCTTTTTTAAATGTGGGTTGGTGGTATTCTCTTCCTGGCAAGATCATCTTTAACCTTCTTTCGCCTCCAGATCAGCTTTCTGAGCTGCTCTTGTTAACCTCCATTCCTAACTGATTTTCTTGTTAGGTACATTTCCATGGGGGTTATGTTCTAGACCCTGGGGTCAAATGCAAGGGGTTGTCTTCCCCAGCTCCATTTGCCGCACGTGAATGATCTGGAGCAGCAGTTCTCAGACTTCAGTGTATATCCCACTTACCTAGAGAGCTTTTCAAACCCAGATTGTTGGGTTGCACCCTAAGAGTTCCCGACAGTTCTGAGGGGTATAGTCCAAGAATTTGCATTTCTGACAAATTCCCTGGTGATACTGATGCCGCTGGCTGGTCTGGAGACCACACTTTGTGGACCACTGGTCTGGAGGTTCAGTATACAAAAATGAGTTAAGAAGACATGGTTAGGCATAAAGGACTGCCTCCTAAGGAAGGCTTAGGTTGAGTGTCTTGCTCTGGTTGTGCTGCACACTGCAGCTAGTATGTCACTCAGCCTCTCCGGACCTCAGTTTCTTCACTTCTAAAATGATAACACTATTCTAGTTTTATTCAGGCTGTTTTTAAATGTAGAATCAGTTCTGCAGATCTCACAAAAAAAGGCCAGCATGTGAAATAAATAAAATTAGAGCTGCTGTGAATGAAGTCAGGGGGCGGTGGCCAGCAGACCAAGGAAGAGGGGCCCAGAGCCCAAGCTACCACATTCCTCTCCACTTCTGCATTCTTCACTGCCCATCCTCCACCTACCCACAGTTCTCTGGGTGACTCTGAACAGTCTCCTAGGCTTCACAGAGCCCACTTAAAAAACCCTCTGTTTATATGATCTCTAAAAGTCACTGCTGATTTCCAGAATCCTGTGCCTCCTGAATTTTTCTCCCTTTGGAGTTTCTTCTTTTTTGTTTCATTAAGATATAATTCACATACCATGAAATTTAAAGTGTGCAATTCAGTGATTTTTAGTATATTCACAAAGTTGTGCAACCATCACCACAATCAATTGTATGACATTTTTATCACCCTAAAAAGAATCCTGGACCCATTAGTATAATTCTCCAACTCTCTTTTCCCAGCCACAGGTAACCACTACTCCACTTTGTATTAATAAGGGCTTGCCTATTTGAACATTTCATATAAGTGGAATATACTAATATGTGGCTTTTTGTGACCTCTTTCACTTGGTGTAATGTTTTTAAGATTTATCCATGTTGCCCTGGCTGGTGTGGCTCAGTGGATGGAGCATCAGCCTGTGAACTGAAAGGTTACAAGTTTGATTCCCAGACAGGACACATGCCTGGGTAGCAGGTCAGGTCCCCATTTAGAGGCTTGCAAGAGGCAACTGATCGATGTTTGTCTCCCTCTCTTTTCTACTCCCTTTTCCTCTCTCTAAAAATAAATCAATAAAATATTTTTAAAGATTTATCTATGTTGTTACATGTATCAGTACTTCCTTCTTATAGCTAAATAATATTCTATTATATGGGTCTACCATATTGTTTATCAGTTCCTGAGTTGATGGACATTTGAATTGTTTCCACTTTTTAGCTACTATGAGTAATGCTGCCATGAACATCTTTGTACAAGTTTTCATGTGGATCTATGCTTTCAACTCTCTTAGGTATATAACTAGATATATGGTCACTTTATGTATAACTTTTTGAGCAACTGCCAAACTGTTTTCTAAAGTGGCTGTACCATTTTATATTCTCATATTAGTGGTGTATGGGAAATCTTATTTCTCTGCATCTTAACCAATACATCTTATTATCTCTCTTTTTTAAATTATAGCCATCCTAGTGTAATCTAATTGCGGGTTTGATTTGCAATGATGTTGGCCATCTTTTCATGTGCTTATTGACCACTTGTATATCTTTGTTGAATAAATGTCTATTCAAATTCTTTGTTCACTTTAAAAATTGGGTCGTCCTTTTGTTATTTAGTTATGAGTTATTTCCATAGCCTGCATAGTACACTATTATCATATGTATGATTTGCAACTATTTTTCTCACATTGCGTAGGTTGTCTTTTTCACTTTTTTTATAGTAATTCTTTAAAACACAAAAGTTTGTTTATGTTTTATGAACTCACTCCTTGGAGTTTCTTGATGTGTCCCTTTTAACCGAGGTTCACAAGAATACACTCACTATTCCAGGGTAGGGAAGGGTTGGAATACTAGGACTGGCCTTCCTTCCTCTTAGCAGCTTTTCCTGTCCCTCTTCAGATTGACGGGATTGTGGCCATGTTTAAAGGACTCCCACATACCTGGTCAGACAGCTAAATAATTCTTCTGAACAAACCAAGTCACTCTAATCTTAACTTTTTTCTTTTTGAACTAGCATTTCAGAAGAGTAGTTGCAGGTGGGAGGTTGTTGTCATAGACCCCAGCTGAAAATCTGATGAAATTTTGAGGCAATTTCCCAGGAAAAAAATACTATCATATAATTTTACTATACAATTTCAGGGGACCTGTGAACTTTTATTAGGCCGAACTAAAGACACCGCTTGGAAATATATGATAAGAAATAACAAGTCCTCTGAGGGGCCTTGCTCTGTGGCTATAACCTTGAGTAGAATTTCAATGGGAAGTCTTATGCAAATAGTCTCTTAACTTTCTCACGTTAAAGAAAGGGGATAGTCATCTACAAAGTAAAACTGAACCGGTAAAATTAGGTTGGCCAAGGATGACTGGAAACATCCTGAAATTGGGAGAATAGATAAAAGTCTAATTTTTGTAGTTATCACTTTGTGAGTATTTGATATTAAGCTCATATTATAAATCTACTTACCGCTACCTGCTTCCACCTGGATTCCAATGCCCTTAAGGTGTTTGAGACCAGATATTGGCCAGGTGATGCAATATTCAATTTTAATATCACTTCCTGAATTTCATTACTGAGGTAAAGTATCATCTAAAGGCAGCTGTTGAAATATGTATTTAGTATTTTTCCCTCTTAAATATTTATTTTTTCATTAAAATTTACAAAGCACCAATAGAGAGGAATTGTGTATTAAATAGTTTCTCACTTGGTCTAGTGTGTTTTCGTCTCATTTCCAAGGTCAGATGGTCTTAACAGAAAGACAACATACACACAATCTGTTCCATGACAAGGCAAAATGTGCAGTACAGGAAGTCAAGTGGAATGATTTTCATGATGTGATTGTGAATTTGCAGCAACTTAGCTCATTAGAAGCAAAAGTGAACTCCCCAAATGTTCCATGCCATTGAAGATTTGTAGTTCCCTTGTCACCACGAGCTAGGGCCCCAGAATATAATTTAAGAGTGTTATTATTGTTATCGAGCCAATCCAAAAAGGGCAGCAGAAAGGATTGAAAATTACAAAAATAAGAAAAATCCCTCTTTGTACCCACATTGGGATGCATATGAAATTAGATAGTTCATCTGACTGCAAGAAATTCTGTGACAAGATCATCTAATTGGGGGGGATGGTAATTTAACAATGCCCCAGTATTACTTATACCCTTCATGGAGCTTCATTTCTGCATGGAACAATTACTCTACCAAGAAAGAGCAGAATAAAGGCAGAATACTCACTATTACTCCATAAAGGCAAGTTAATCAAATAAGTCTTGGGAAGATCTGGTAAAATGAATCCACATATTTTGTAATAACTTGTATAGGAATGGGGGCTACTTTGATATGTACCCCTTTGCTACATGATAAGCAGAGTAGATATTACCCTGCCCTACTAGCTCTCCAAAGTAGATTTTATTTCTTTAATTGAAATTATAATTTACACACAACAAAGTATATTGATTTTAGAGGAGTTTAGAGAAATGTATAACCATGTATAACCACCATGCTAATCATTAGTTATGGTAGCAGTAATATTGCCATATAGCACTTCTAAGTTTCTAAACCATATTTCCATGCATTGTTTCATTACCTTGTTAGATGAATATGATTTCCATATGCACAGCAGAGGTAAGTGTAGCCCCTTTGAGGAGATGAGGAAATAAACCAACAGAGATGACATACTCAAGGTTCCTCAGGAAGTAAGAGGCAGAATAATCATATCAAAATACTTTTTTATAAGCATAATAAAAGAAATGTGGACAGGAGTAGAGATAAAATATTCACATAGAATGAAAGAGAAAGAGAGTAGGAGTACCTGTAAAGCAAACAAGGCCAAGTTTGGCATGGAAAAATTGAAAGTGAGATGAGGTCCCTGTAAACCATCATGTTTCCATACACTTTCATTTGTATTCCTCAGAGGATAAAAAAGTTTGAAGTCCCCCCTCCTAACTTCTAAAGAGAAAGCTTGTTCGTCTCTCAAGAAAGGTAATGTTAACTACTCAGGACAAATCTTTTTGAATCTTTTTTTAAGATTTTTTTTTTATTTCTAGAGAGAGGAAAGGGGAGAAGAGAGGGAGAGAAACATCAATTTGTGGTTGCCTCTTGTGCACCCCCAACTGGGGACCTGGCCCACAACCCAGGCATGTGCCCTGACTGGGAATGAAATTCACAGCCTTTGGTTCACAGGCCAGCACTCAATCTACTTTGCCATACCAGCCAGGGAAATCTTTCTTGCTTCATGCATAGATAATACTCGCTCTTATCTCTGTTTGCCATTTAAGCCAAGTTTTTGGAGAGAATGTTTTTATTCTCACTGATGTTCTTTGCTTTTTAAGAAGCCCTTTATTTAATATTTTGTATTATATGAATTTTGTCTACAACTAACTTTTCTGAGTTAGTCAAATCTCATACTTAGTTTAATAAATGTAAATCATTTACAGCAATCCAAAGAAAATCTAGGGAAGCAGTCACATGGGGAGGGAAACTAAACATGTGATTCTGGATCTTATCTCAAGACCTAAAAATGAATTTGGAGCCCTGTCAATATTCCTAAATTCCCTTGTTCTGACACATTTCTTTGTGTTTCTAGCACAGAATTCTGCAGATAGTTTTTGCATTTAGATTGAGGTTTATTCCACTTCCTAGTAAATTCTTTTGTGAAGTTAGTAGCAGAGCTAACATGGATTCTATTTATCAGGACTATACAACATGGGTCATCTGCTTTCTCATTTTTCTCTAATCAACTAAAGGAAACTAAACTGAGATGAATGAGCAACAAAACCATCTCTTCTGACCCTTGTTTTCTACTTTATGAACTTGAACAAATAATATTGGAATTGTGATTGTAACTTGACAAAACGTTTCCACATCTAAGACCTCACTAGATCTTCAAAACAGATCTATGAGTCTGAGAGCAGGATTGCCAGGAAAGGACTTGGCCCTGATTTTTTACCAATAATCACAACAAAAAACAACAAACCTGCTAAATGTATTTATACAGGGTTTGTCTCACTCCCATTACAAAATCAGTAATTTGTACTTCTCTCCTCTGCCATTGGTCCTAGTTTGTAGTATTGTATTATCTGTTTTTTTACAGATGAAGAAACTGAATTGTATTTTCTTAGGCAACATAGCTAACCAACTTTGCCCTGGGACTTTATTTAGGTCTTCCAATTACAACAAAATTCCCTTATAACTTTAAATAAATTAACCTAATTCACATCCCTCTGCTCACTTCCAATAATTCTGATTGCCAGTTATCAGAATATCAAACCACATTAATATGGCTTATTATTTCTGTATGATTTCCTAGCTTTTTTGATGGTTTAATTTTTATTTTCTCATGTGTCCTTTTGTCCTAATTTTTATTTGCACTATTCCTTTTTTTCCTATCCCTAATTAATCATCTCTCTGAAAGTTTGCTAAAGAGTGGGTAAGTGCATTCTTTCCAAATAGCAATGTTTTGCATTGTTGTTTTTTGTTAAGGAAATAGGGAATAATTCAAATGGATACTTAAATGATCTAACAAATGTCAAGGAGCTGGCATACAGTGTTTTCTGTTGAAATCACTTTTTGTTTTTTCCTGGCATTGGCAGCAGATTTTTGTTTGTGTGGGGGTTTGTTTTTGCATTACTAGTTAAATTTAATAGCCGATAGCAGCAGTTAGAAAAATTGAAAAACTTAGTACCAGTCTCATGAGAAGCTCTAAACCTGGCTCTACTGACCCATTAATGGAGAAAATGAGTGGCAGCCACAAGGTTCAGAAAGCGCCTCGACACTGAGTCAACACCCTGGGATGGAACTGGGGGCTCTGAGGCATTAACACAAACAGCCAAAGGTGTTAGAGCAGCTTTGCAAAATCCTTCTCAATGTATTGGTCAAATTGCCTTTGGAAGGATGCTACTCCCTAAATCACATTCCCCAGCAGTTTTCCAAAGATAATTTTTCATCCCTTGTGTTAGATTATTTTTGTATAGTGCTTTGTAAGACCCAGATCAACACACTGCTAGGCTGTTAAGCCATCCATGCAAACTATTTGTAAATGTGTGTATGTCTCTACACATATCAAAGCCATTGAGAGCATTGGGTGAGGAACAATGCACCTGGTAATTTTTTGAAGAGCTTCAGATCTCTCCTCATTAAAGGCCTGTACTCAGAATCTTACAGCTGCTTCTAGAACCATGGAAATAAATTGGGTCTGTAGGCCAGGCTTTGTTTAGAAATTGCGTTGTCTAAAAATTACTGACTGATGCAATGCCATCACCTCACAAACATGCTAATATTTGTCTTTCTGTGTTCTTTAGCATCAGTACCATTCAAAAATAGACGAACTAATTGAAGAAACTGTTAAAGAAATGATAACACTCTTGGTAGCAAAGGTAACCTTCAGTTTCAGGTGAAATATTTCATTGTGAGCAGTGCTTGTTATGTCTGCATTTCCATTAAAATGTAACACGTTAAAAAGTTGAGCTGGATACTTATATTTCTCAGGAAACAAGATTGTACATCACCCAGCCTCAGCTCTGAATGATTTTTCTGATGATTGTGAGCCATGTGAAGATGATCGATGAAGTGGCATATGTTAACTTAATAAGAGTTTGTCCCCAAACATTGCACTAGGTTATGCAGGAAATGTTTGTTTTGTTTTTCAGCACCAACAAAGTTAGATTTTTAAATACAGAAAGTTAAATGGTAATAAGGAATTCTGCCATCATGAAAACCCCCTTTCTCTAGTTTCACATGCAGTGAGAGTCATAATAAAACATAAAAGTCAGATAAAGCTATTTCAGTCACCCTCATGAATTATAGAATTTTAACTAAGTAATGTTGAATGAGAAGACATGTATATTTGCCAGTGCTAAACTTCTGTTTCCCCCAAATTACTGATAAAATACAAATAAAAATAGATTGGATTAAATGTAGTGCTAATATGTAACATAAAAACGGCTTTGCACAGTTTTGGATTTTGAAAAGTGCATTTAATATTATCGCATGCTATATGCAACTCAATAATATTTTGTCACTTTGCACTTCTGTAACACTCTCTATTTGCAATCACATAATAATGAAGAGAAAGCCGGATAAGTCAAATATTTCTATGTAAAGGCAGCCTCTCCCTAAAGGCTGAAATCAAATAATAAAATGTAAAAATTGAGCAGAGGACTCAATGCTGGTCTCTATGTGGTTGAAAAATGTTGTTCTTTATTGTGAACAATTCTACTTTGAAATAATAACTCCTTTATTTTTCTGTTTTACTAGTTTGTTACTATCTTGGAAGGAGTACTGGCAAAATTATCCAGATATGACGAAGGGACTTTGTTTTCTTCATTTTTGTCATTTACTGTAAGTAAAGAATTTTACATTGTTATTTATATTAAGGAATTGTGTAATAATTCAAATGGTGAAATGATCTAATAAGTGTCAAGGAGCTGACATCGGGAAGGAGTGTCACTGTGGTATTTGGTTTTAGTTTGTGTATGTATGTCAATTGCATTCAGCTACCAGTGCGCAATAACCACACTAGAGGACTGAGCAGGACATTTCTTAACAGCAAGCAATCCAAAACCATTTCTATTTCATCTGTGTATATACAGTATATTTCATCTGTGAATATACACTATATAGTGTGTGTGTGTGCGTGTGTGCACACACATGTTTGTCTCTGTATGTCTGTGTCCAAACAGAGAGGTACAAGCCTGAGCCCACCTTACCTGTCTTAGGCAAATCGCTTAACGTTTCTGAGCTACAATTTCCTCATCTGTGAGTTAATTTCAGAGGTTGCAAATGGAGATCTACAGGTCAGATAGAACTTGTAACTGTGTTTTATTTAATCCTCACTGTGTCAGGTCCACTTTTCCTAACTGGATTTAGTTGTTCACATTTAAAAATCAGGAGAATTCACAGAGAAGGCTGTATTCCAGGACTTTCTTGATTAAGTGAACAGTTAGCAGCTTCATAAAGGCCTGTCTATGGGGATAGCAGCAGACTCCTGGAACTGAGTCATGGTGGTCTTCACAGTCCAGACAAGCATTTGCCAGCTTCCTGTAGCCCCCCTCCCAGCTATTTCACTCATTCACACACCTGCTTGCGCTTGGGGACACGAGTTTACAGCCTCTGGTGCAGATGATCAAGTCTGTACAAATTCTGAGAGGCTCTAATTCTGTGCCAGAATTAGGCACGGCCATAGAAGTTAGTTAGGTAATGGGCAGAAGCCAGTTTAATTCTCTGTTGGTAAACAGAGATGGTCACTGCATATAGACCACTCCAGGGACCCAGTTCTCCCTTCCTGTGCTAGGCAAGCACTGCAGCTGCATGCTTTCTTGTCATTTCTGATGGCAGTGATCTTGCTGGCTCTGAGACTAGCTATTTTCTTCTGACAATGCCATAGGAAAGGCAATTTAGGACCAACTATCCATGAGTCTTTAAAATAGACTTACTTTATGAAGAAGTTTTTAGAAGGATATTGAATGCCATGACAAAACCCAGCACAAGGTAGGGGTAGCACATCAATGACTTTGGAATGCAACAAAAACGGGTTCAAATGCCATTACCAATATTAACCAGCTGTGTGATCTTGAATAGGTATCTCATCTTCTCTGAGCCTCGTCCTCTCTGAGTTTTGTTTTGGTTTTAGGGAGGTGTGCTGTTGTGTCATTTTGCTTTTGCATGTGTGTATACGTGTGTGTTAATTGTAGTCTACTACCAATGTTATATGGAAGTGGAAAGTAAATTATGTCTTCCATAATGAGCTCTTGTGAGGATAATAATGTAAGTGAAAGAGCTTAGCATAGTCCTAGCACATAGTAGTCCTCAATAAATACCAGCTATTATTAATAAAAAATACCTAATATGTTTATTATACAATGCAGATATACATACACATATTCTTTCCAAACATGCCCTACTTTGGTCTTTCCCTAACATATACATTAGATTTCCTGAGAGTTAAAGGAAATGTAGACAGAAAACATTTAAAACAGTTCTAGATAGTATCCATGTATCTTCATGCCCAACTTGTTTTGATATGCAGCTCTGACCTTCCCAGGTATAAGGATTGAACTCAATCCCAGAAAGTGTGATGACCCAGTGCCTGGAATTTATTGGTGAAAGTGGGTGGGAAGAAGATGGTGACAATGGGAATTTTATCTGATTTCACTCTGTAGAACCACCCATAATGTGTCATAACTGAAAGAAAATCTATCCAACCCACTCCTTTGACAAAGAAACCAAGGCCCAGGGAGGGGGAGTAATTTGTCTGAGGTCACACAGCAATGGGAAGAGTGGGGACAGGAACTCAGGTCTTCTGCCAGCCTCGCCCCACCATCCAATGGCTTCCTGAAGAGAGTGGGATTCAGCTAGCACTTGCCTGGCACTAGAAGGCAGGTGGGCAAGTGAGTGGGGAAGATGCATGAAGAAGGATTCAGGGCACATGAGTGGGAAATATTAGATAATCCTTCATTCCCAAAGAAGTCATGGAAATGGTGAAAAGAGGCAAAATTAAATGCAACATCTTTGGAAAACATTCCCCTGACACCCACAAAAGATATCACTTTCTTTGAGACTTCATTTTGAGCAACTGTTTTTCCTGCACTGGACTTGAACCAGTGAAAACCAGGAAAGCTCCTCTACAATTTTCTGAGCAGAATTCAGTCCACCAAGGGCCCCACCCTAATTACTGATTTGCCAAGAGAACTAGTGGAAGGTGGTCCCGTGGCAGCCATATCAAGGGCATGATACCAGGGGGGATTCTCATGGGAGCATTTGAAACAAAGAAAACCTAGCAGGGCTTATGCCGGAGTTTTCAAGCTGAAATTGTCATCCTCTCATCTCCCTTTTCGGAGACATTTTGCAGCCACATAGCATGCCTAGTGAAGTCCCCGTCACTGCACAACACTTCTGTGCCTGTTGCTGGGCCTGTAACTTCCCTTCCTCAGTGGCACTTCTCCCACATACTTGGCCACCCCCGGTCCTAAAGCACCCACTTATCATTTGCAGCCTATGTTCTCATCTCCTGCTGTGTTCCAGTGTTCAAGAATGTGAGCTGTGCTTAGAGGTGGTGGAACTATCTCCACACATGGATTTCGAGCTCCTGCCCAAATCTGAAAGGGCTTTTGGAGACTTCCTGCAGCACAGGAGAGTTGATTGCCCCGGAGTAGAGTGCAGGTGAAAGGGCTGGGCAGAGGCAGCAGGTGTTGTGCAAAGAGCCTTGACATCAACAATGAAAGAACCAGAAGTGAGTCCTGGGACCCAGGACAAAGGCTGAAAGATAGGGCTGATACCTTGGCAGGGTTTCCTAAACTCCGCTCCCTTTCTGATTTAATTCTTCAAGTATTACTGTGCACTTACCACATCTCCACCTCAGCAGGGCTGCCAAGTATGAGCCATGTGCTCTGCCCCCCAGAAAGCTGACAAGTATCGACAAATATGCCACCCTGTCCCCCTCTTTCTCCTGCTGAGCGCCTCCTTTCCTGGGTAGGCTTGATTTCATGGTCCAAGCCAGACATTTTGGAAAACGTCTGCAGTGGCACAGAGCAGGCAGGAATATTTATTTCTCGTCTCCATCTGCATTGCTTCCTCCCTTGGAGAGGAGCTGGGGGGAGGAGGGAGGATGAGATGTGGCTTCTTGTGCCAGCCCAAGAGGCGCCCAAGGCACCCGCCCCTCCTCCCTTCCCTGCCTCAGCAGCAGTAGCAGCCTGGGATTTATGGAGGCAGGCGCCTTTGGAACTTCAGAAAGATCAGCCCAGTTGGAAGTCGCAATTAGCAACTATCCGCCCATTTCCCCTGCCTGCAAGATGTGCTTTTGTGTGGGTTGCCTGCTTGCAAGAGTCCCTGTTTGTAGGTAGCTTCACGCTGTTCTTTTAGAAGGCCAAGAAGGGGGACAAGCAGGTGCCCAGTTCCCTCTCCCAGCAAGTTAAAATCCTTCCCTTGGTTCTGTCCAGTTGTTAACAAATATGCTGGTTCTGGCATCCTTTTGTCCATTCGTTCATTCATTCATTTATTCACCCACCCAACATGTATTTACTGAGCACCTCTGTGTCATGTATTGTGCTAGATGCTAGGGAATACATGTTCTCTATCCTCTTGGAGCTTACATTTAGGAAAGGAGACAAACAATAAAAAAGGAAAGAAAATTATAGCATAGGGGAAGTGCTGACAGGCCACAAACTAGAAAGAGAGGAAGAAAGAGGAAGAAGGAAGGGGATGGCATTATTTCAGCTAGGATGAGCATGGATGAGCTCTCTGAGCTGAAACTTAAAGGGGCTACAGCCAAGGGTAAAGAGGAGGGGGGAATCTTCTGGACCGGACAACTGCAATGGCTGGCTGTGAGGCAGGAAAACAGAAAGAAATTTGGCCAGATATTTTGGAGGCAACAGAAACAGGATTTAGGGATTAATAGGTGCTGGAGGTGGACACTTGACTGGTGGGGGCCAGGTGGGAGGCCCAAGAACTGGGATGTATTGAGGAGCTCAGCAAGCTGAATGAGAGCCAATAAGGAGCAATAAAAAGCACAGACTGGGGAGATCTAGGATAGGACCCCAGCTCTGCCCCTCACCAGGGAGCTACGTGGCCTGGAACATGAGACACAGCTTGGCTTTTAATTCCCTTTGGTATACTATGACGCCAGTTGTATTAGATGAATTCCAAAGTCTGAAATAGCTATGAGAGCTACAGCTAAGTGCCTGGCACAGAGCTAAATGATTTAAATAGATTTTTTTTTGGTGAATCCCCTGAACAATGTCATTCCAGAATGTTCTCCCACAGACGATAAAACTGAGGCTCAGAGAGGTTAAGCCCTCCAGCTCAACCAGCATCCACCCTTCCTCCAGACTCTAGAGGCTTTAAGGAGGAGGGAAGATGTGAGAGGAGCCCACCCTCTTCTTTGGCAGCAGAACAAATACATCAACTCCTCCAAAGCCCCCTAGAGTTCATCTAAGATTTCCCCCATCCAGCAAATTTATTTGAGATGGTCACAATATAACATGGAAGCCCTTCAGGACAAGGACAAGAAAGTCTACTTTAGGGTTGTCAAGAGCCCAAACACTATTATATGTCCTATCTCCTAGGTCTCAACTTACGCTCATTCACATTTTTTCCATTTGCTAGAATATCATTTTGCTATTTAGAAACAAAACAAAGTAGACATGCTTTTTGCTAAAATCCATGACCAGGGCTGGGGTTAGCATAGATCAACCAGCAGCAAGGGTTACTTTTGTACAGAGCTCCAGATGTCATGCCAGAGGACAAGACTGGCACCTTGGTAGAAAGCCAGAACCAGATCCAAAATCTTCACTTCTTTCAGGAAGCAGTTCAGATTTTCGGGTGGGGTGAGCGTTCACCAGTTTGTTAATGTTGCCTCTGATGGCATTCCATTTTTGCTTTGGCTTTGAGGAATGCTCAGCATGGGAGAAATGACTTTTTACTGTATGGGTGGGTGATGACAGTGCAGACAGACAGATTTTGGGCCATCCCCAGAAGGAAATATTGTCCAGTGATCAGATGCTGAAGTCATGACATTTAGATCAGTTGGCCTCTACATTTTCAGAGTGGAAGTGCCTACTGTGGCAGTAACAGCTGATGTTTATTGAACACAAACTATGTGCCAGGCACTGTGCTAAATGATTTACATGCACTTTCATATCTGACCTTCACATTCACTCTATGCAATAGATACAATTATTATCCCCATTTTACACATGAGGGAAGTTGAGTAAGGTGTCCAAAGTCACACAGCTACTAAGACTGCACCTTAAATTTACTCCTTTATTATGACCAGAATGTTATACCCACAGAAGCACAGATACCCATAAATGAAGTCAATTAGTGGCTCTTCCAGGACCTATGCACTAATTGATATCATTCCTCAGGGGAAAAGTCATCATTTTTCACATCTTACCAGCAAAAATATTTTGTAAATAATTTATCCCCCAGCCTATGAGTTTTGCAATAAAACTAAAGAAATAGACATTCAAAATTCCTCACCTCCTTTGTGCTCTCTAGACAATCTTTAGTTTCATGTTAATTCTTCATTCAACACATGTTTATTGAGTGCCTATCATGGAGTGCTTAGCAATGGATAAGAGGGACAATGCCTCTTATTGTATATTCCCATGAGGGAGATCCATTCTCAACAAGCAGTTCACAAGCATGGCAATTATTCAGAGAAAGAAGGAGCTGATAGAATGGGACCATATCCAAAAGGGACCCAACCTCATCTGGGAGACCATGAGGGAAGTGACATTTGAGCTGAGATCTAATGGATAAGTAAAATTTCACCTGGTAAAGAAGAAAGCAAAGAGGATTCCAAGATACAAAGACACAGAGAAGAAAGGGAAGGTCTAGTACATTCTGAGAACTGGAAGTTTATTGTTAGTTGGGAAAAGGTCAGATCACAATGAGGAAGATGACAGGGATGGGGTTAAAAAGCTAGTCAGAAGACTGATTATGAAGAAGCTTGCCCATGTGATGGATTTAAGGATTTACACGGGGTCATTATCAAAACTGATTCAGCTGGAGAAGTTGAGCGGTCATAGAGAGACCAGCTTCCTGTTATGTCAGTTTTGAGTCTGTAATCTTCTGATTCTGAAACCTTGAGCCACTATTGGAAGGCAAGACTTACTTTACACAACGTATTTTATTCACATGGACCAACAAAACACCATGCCCAGAAACATTCCAGAAGTATAAAGCACTGATCTGCCATGTCTCCTACCAACTTTTTTCATCAACCACTCCCCAGTGTTTCAGAACCTGACATCTACTTTGGGGTCTATGACAGATAATTTTGTCACCTAGTAGGACACCATTCTCATTTCCAAGTCATGCCTCAAAAACACAATTGACAATTAACATACCTGCTGTCCAAAGCAACCCTTCAGAAGCTTTTCAGAATAAAAAAAGATAAGCATCCAAAGTTAACCATTTTCCTTAATACTCTTTGGTAGACAGATTATTATCATTCAAAGTGAACATAAGACAAGTACAGTATTTTCTTCAGACTGTGAGGTGCTGAGCAACCAGTCACAGAAATGTCAGCTTTGAAAGAAATACCTAATGAACATGTGTGTGGCTTCAAATGGGAAATAATTGTTCTGAAATTAAAAGTTAGAGATTCTGACCTGACCTATGAGCCCCATGCAGTGAGAAGCTTATCACCAGAAAGTTAGAGGGAGAGATGTGATTGTGAAGCCCATACTAACAGAAATGTGGGCAAGCAATTGACCATTTGTGAGCCTGTTTCTTCATCTGCAGAGTGGGAATGCTGATGCCTACTTCAGAGAGCTGGTGGGACAATTAGAAATGAAGTGAGCAATAGGCTTTGCATGGTACCTGGCATGTTGTGGGTGCTCTATATAAATAGCCATTTTAACTTTACCTTCAACTTAAACCTGTAAGAAGGTTTAAATGACCCTGTGCTTTTAACCAACAATTCTCTCACCTGTTCAGTCCTTAGCATAGCAAGCATTTCTCCTAAGCAACCCAAATTTTTATCTATAAGAGGACCGACCAACCAGGACTCTGTTAAAACTTCTATTTTAGCACATTCTTACATTCCAAAATTTGACTCATCAAAAATATTTTCCACTAAGTTTAGTGTATTTTTTAGCATTTAGTGTTTTGTTTCAATTCAAGAACTTTTCAGTCATACATGGTCTCTAGATTATTTCTCTATTAATCAAAATTTTTGCTTAACCAGAATTGAATAACTCATTCTCCAAGCATGTTTTTGGTTGAGTCAGATTTGTCTTAATGTACTTGTTTGTCTAGTTCTGACGCTTAGTAGAGTATAATCTTGGACAGATTAATCCCTAACCTCAGTTTACTTACTATAAAATAGGAATAATAATGTGACCTATATTATGTGGTATTATTAGAATTAAATGAGAAAGTGCTATATACCTGAAATGGCATAAGCATTCAATACTTGTGATATATCGTTATTATTGTGGTTATTACTGTGGCTATGTCATCAAGTACTGAGTATCAGAATCAGTTACTAAATCTGCCATCATGTTTTAAATGACTCCTGTATGTACATTACTGAGCTAGAGTTGTAGATAAAAGAGAAAATCAGGCCTTATGTTTGTTATCTGGAAGTTACTATCTAGAGTGCATATAGCAGAAGTGAATTGAGATTTTGTGGTCCAGTATTTTCAGTGATGTTCTGGGAGTCTGCTCACTTCCTACCCACTGTTGAGAGCCAGTTCTCTGCACCTCTTCCCATTTCTCATCTCTCCATTTGGTGACATCATGTTGATCATGGCTGAAGTATTTGTACCACTGAAATAAGTAACCACTACCAACAAGGGAAGAGGTTTCCTCTCCCCTTTTTCTCCTTCCTTTTCCTTCTCCAGAAACTTTTTATTAGTATATCACTGAGTGTTTTCCAAACATAGGATATGTACCACATGGTACCTGAGATGATGTCAGATACTACAAAAACTCAGCATTGAGTAACCCCAATCAGAGTCTAAGAGGGTCTTTCCATTTATGATTTTATTTTCATTCTTACACTTATATTAAAAAGAAAGTTTCCATTGAGTGCTTATCTCTTTCTCACACTTTTCTAAAATGTTAAATCTTTGTGGGTGACAGAGAGAGACAGAGACAGAGAGAGAGAGAGAGAACTCCAGCAGACCTCAGGCTGGAGACCTCTTAGCAGGCAACTTGTCTACCTAGCATGTAATAACTTTATTTTATTTATATTTTGTCTATTTTGATTTGCATTCATGGTAGTGATATAAGATTTTCTAATTATTTTAAAATTGAGCCAATTTAGAGAAGAATACGAAGTAAGTATAGTATAGATGGCATGTGGGCAATAGCCAAAATCAGAAGGTTGGCACTGGTAATGAAGTGTGGGAAGCTGTGATACATTTTAATCACCCCATTTTGCAGTTGTGTAAACTGAGACCAGACAAGGAAAATGGCTTGAATAGCTTAGTCACAGAACCTAGACCTGCTATCTTGTCCATTTGTGTGTTTTTCCCACTCTGTCTGAGATGGGCAGTGGGGGGAGAAGAAATAAAAATCCTCCCCTGTGCAGCTTATCAAGGCTGACAATGAAGGACAAGTTGTCGCTGGCAGCAGGGGCTAAACAATCTTTACCCTCAAGTTCAGACTGAGACAACCAAGGGAAGAAAGAGAGAGCATCACAGGTGACAGGTAATTAATTCCTTGTGCAGAAACATTACTGTTCAGTAATGATGGCACAGCCCTCATTTGTCCAGCACGGAGGCCGTGCAGAATCCAGTGACACAAGTGAGACGTGGCTCCTGCTCTCTTTGAGTTTGCATTCTGTAGGGCTCCTTAGTGTTAAGAGATGTTCAAAATGCAAAGCAAAACCCAACAGTGCCAGAGGTGGGCAGAGGCTCCCACTTATAATTAAATAAAAATAAACATTCATGCTTGCTTAGAGATTTTACAAAATTAAAACTTTCCCATCTCTACACACAAGTTTCTTCTAAAATTAGTGTTTGCCATGTAGACAAGTGAAAAAGCAGTTCAAAGTCATTAGGAAAAGGTAGGGCAAACCCTGAAACCCAACAGATCCATGTCTCCTGGTCAGCTCCATGATGCCATGAACCATGAGGCTTTTAGGAAGTCATTGCACCTCTCAGAGCCTAAGTTTCTTCATCTGTGAGTGATAATAACCATCAGGCCCACTATAGTGAGGATTAATTATGTATAAATTGCTTATCCTTGTGCTAGGCAAACAGTAAGAATGTAGCCATTTTAAGGGTTAGCAGCTTTGAAAGGGTGAGTTTGAAGGAGCCCGTGAGCCTTCCAGAAATCCTCTCTGGAAATGAAGGGTTGAGACAGAAATGAGGGAAACTGGAAGGAAAAACAGGTCTACTTCAATCGGGCATCTGTTCGGAAGCCCCGGGGGAGAAGAAAGATGAGAACACACACTTCCTGGACCCAGTCTCAGAACACAGTACCCTGAGCAACAGGAGACATGAACAATTCTCCTCATTAATGAGGCTGCAGCTCCTAATCGGTGCATGGAACAGAATGCTTTTGTTTAATAGAGATCATTTCCCTGCCTCTTGCCCAACTCCCCAGCAGTGCCAGCAGCTCTTTGTTTAATGAAAGGTAGGGACTTTAAGTAGTGTGGTGGGAAGGGCTGTAGGAGGTATTATTACCCTCATTACTATGATAATAGTTTAATCACAATCAATATTTATGAACATGCACAGAAGCCGTGCAATCAGCCAGCAGCCCTGCAACTCGGGTTTCTCGTGTTCTTGCCTAAGGATGCTTTCCAGGAAAGCCTGCACTCTCTCCCACCTTTCCCCAGCCCCTCTGAATCTCTACACTGGCCCTCAGAGGCCGCTTCAGAATATCCCTGCTGGTTATATCAATAAGTTATAGATGAGATCTTGGCAATAAATGTATATCATCATAACTATAAAACTTTTTGCCTTTCAAAGTACTTCAACAGTCTTCATCTGGACTTAATCGTCAAACTGTGGTAAACTGTCTTGTGAAAAGGGTAGGGCAGTATAGGGGACAGGCTGAAGTCCTAGTTCTACTACTTCTTAGCTGTGTTCCCTGGGAAAAACACCTCAACCTCTCTGAGCCACAGTTTCTTCATTTGTAAAATGAGATGACAAGTTTTTATAAGAATTGAAGAGATAGGTAAATCAGGCATTCAATCATTGGTAAATACATCCCTATTTTTTATATGTGACTATATATCAATATTAAGTATTTCTATGTTGTCTATGAGTAAAGCTAAATGATAACTTTCCCCAAAGTCACAGAAAATAGTTGAGATAGCAGAAGTGAGAGTCCAGACTTGGAATCCAATATTTTCTTTCTATTATCTGAAATATTTTTGAACACTCATTCCTTTTAACACTAGCAATTTAGGCAAATGTTATTTTAAGACATTCCAGTATTTACTCTTATCTTTCAAATATCAATCCCATTTTGAAAACCAGTAATCATGTTTCTGAGCAATGACCATCTGAATGAGCTACACATAAGTAGTGTTTGGTGTCACAATTCCTGATGCAGACACCGGCCCGCAGTGTCCACGTCATTATGGATGAAATGAGGCATTCACACGGAGTCAGGTGGAGGAAAGGGGACAGCATGGCTTTTCTCTTAAGGGGAGCAAAAGCCTCAGCCTCCACCATGACAAGTCTCTCTCTCTTCCTCTCTCCACATGGTACATTACCTGATGGTCCTCATTAACAATGCACAGGTTCACTTTAGGTAGTTACCTTTTACAGAAAACAAAGGAGCCAATACTGCTAATCACATCACAGAAAAGGGATATTTGCAAATGAAAAGGCAAAAGTGGTTTAACCGGTTACACTCATCCTTGGAAGGTTTAGCATGGATTTTAGGAAGTTACTTTGCAGTAAATGTCCTCAGTTCAGGGTGAGGGAGTTTTTTTAGCAAGAGCAAGACTCAAAGCGGCCTAGGCACATTGCAGGCCGGATTCCCCACGGGAGAACCTATCCATGGGCGTGGGTCCTGTGCATCTCTGAGTGGGAGCTGGGTCCACACCACACACAGAACGGTCTCCTACAAATTCCCACATCTGTAAAAACAGGGTTTATAAACTCTGGCCCTTCTGAAAAGGAAAATGAGAGAAGCTGTGCATCCACATTGCATTTCCATGCAATGGACACAGCACTTCACAGCTGGGCAGAAATGCCATTGGTCTTTGGCAAGTACTGAGGACATTTCAGCTCCCCCTCCTCTGCCCAGTAACAGAGCTCTGAGAATTCATTATACTATGATTCCAGATATACTCAAGGGTTGTGTTTTACTCCAGTCCTCAGAAAGTGTTGGAAGGGGCTTTCACTGTAATTGTCACTTGGCCCCAAGCAGAAGCCACTAAGGTTTGCTCAACTGCTCACCCGCACACACAGTCCCAGTACATCCACCCACTGGCACATTCTGTCTCCCCCAAGCAATCGGTCCCTCAGTTGGCACTTACAATGTATTCTTCCTCCCAAGATGCACTTAGAGCATCCAGATTATGTATTAAGGGACGTTTTTGCTAGGTTTTGCTTGTGCCTTTGTAGAGGACATATCTCAGAATTCTGATTTCAGTCAAGCAAAAACCTGCAAAATGTCTTTCTCCAGTGGAATGTTAAAAATTCTATCACTTGTTTTGTTCTTTTTTCAAAAAATTTTATGAAATAAATATATAAAGTGATTTAAAAATGGAATAGTACAGAAACACTTGTAATGTTAATTTTTTAAGAAGCAATATTCCTCTGTCCTACTTTTTTTTCCCTTAATCCCTTACCCCAGAGAGGACCTTTGAAACAATTTTGTATTTATCTTCATCGCTTTAAGTACTGTTCTTATATAGATCGATGTTAGAGACTGAGCCCCCACTATAGTCGATAGAGCTTTAGCCCACCTCATCATCTTCCACTTCTCCTTCTCTTCCTGTTACATTGTATAGCATTATTGCTCTTCTCACAGCCTTTATAACTTTAAGTAATACCCATCCACCTTTAGTTCTTATTTCATCCACAAGATGAGGTTATGGATGCCCAACCCCTTTTCCTTCCCCTGCTTTCTCTTCCAAATAATCTCTTGTTCTATAATGGTAATTGAAAGATAGTCTCTTCATTCCTGTCATTAAAAATGTAAGCATGTATGTTTATGAATGTCTCTTGTGTCTAGACCAGCACTGTCCAACAGAACTTTCTGCAATGATGGAAATATTCTGTATCTGAACTGTCCAATACAATAGCCACTAGCCACATGTAGCTCATGAGTACTTGAAATGTGGCCAGTACCACTGAAAAGTTGAATTTTTAATTGTATTTTGTTTGAATTCATACATGTAAATAGCCACATGTAGTTCTTGGATAGTGCAGGGCCAGACCAAGCTTAATATACAAATCTGATTACCTAGAACAGCCTCAATTTTCAGCTGAGATGGTAGTAATCACTGACACATAGTTCTTACTATGCCCAGGAAACTATTCTAGGAACCCAGTTAATAACTCAACAACTTTATGATGAGTACTATTACCCCCATCCTGTAAATGAGGAAAATGAGGCATGGGAAAAGTTAAGTAACTTGTCTAGTAAGTGGTAGACCTAGAATTTGGCCCCATGTGATTCAACCCTAGAGTTTGTACTCTAAACCACTTCCCTATACAGCCTCCAATCCCCATTAGAAATTCTCTTTTTTAGAACCACTCTTTTTTAGATACTATTTTCAATCTGCTGATCAATGGTGTGATCACAGCTTCTTCCACGTTATTGACCCAAGTGATGCTTATCCTAGGGGCTACGTGTACTTAGATGTGAACCCTGCCTATCCCATTTCTGCCACAAAAGGGGAACATTAAACTATAGTCTGGAGGAAGATATGGGCAATTCAGCAGAGAGGCAGGAGCCCAGTCACAGGAAGCTGTTTCTTTGGCCTGGGGATTCCAACAAGAACAGTAGAGTGGCTAGCATGCACTGAGGGTTTGCCATGTTCCTTTATTATGCCCCTTTATGTGTATCATCTTCATTAATTTTTACAACAGCCCAAAGAAGTACAGATGAGGAGGCTACAAGGAAAGGGTGCTGGGAATATGAAATGAGGTGGTTAGTGAGAAACACGGAAAACAGTGCCTGGCACACAGTAAATACTCAACACATGCTGCTTATTGTAATCCTTTTATGTCTTTGCCAAGTCTACCCACTGGGCTGTGCTACATTGTCTGGTACCTGCGTGAATGGAATTTATTTACCTCTAATGTTATTTTCCTTTTCCCTATTACTACAGTTTTTCCAGGAGCCTCCTTTCCTGAGCTCTTATTAATTCTAAAATAGTAATTGCCTTTGATTTACTGCTGGAGTATTTATAACCTTTCCAAGGTGAAGGAAGTGTTTTCTATTCCTAACTAGAACCTTCCTCATATACCAGCTGATAGTCTCAGACATTTTTTTAATTCCATAAAGAATCCGAGAAAACAATTAGTTCAGTGCCCTACTGTAACGGATAAAGACAAGAGGCCAACAGATTAGGCAAGTAGCAGGAGTCAGTCAATGAGTGAAGGGTCAAATTAGGATTAGAAATTTATATTTTGTGATTCTTCCCACACCTCACTGTTTCCCATTTAAGTCATGTTCTAGTCCAGAAGTCGGAAAAGTTCTTCTGGGAAGGACCAGACAATAAATATTTTGACTTTACAAGCTATATGGTTTCTGGCACAGGAACTCAATCTCTGCCCTTGGAGTGTGAAAGCCACTATACACAAGATGTAGGTGAATAGGCGTGGCTGTGTTCTAATAAAACTTAAAGGACACTAAAATGTCAACATCCTGTAATTTTCATATGCCAGAAAATAGTACTCTTTTTTATTTTCTTTCAACCATTTAAAAAATGGGAAAATCATTCTTAGCTTGTGGGCCATACAAAAATAGGCAGCAGACTAGATTTGGCCCATGGGCCATAGTTGTCTGACCCATATTCTAATCTATTAACTATAGATGGGAACACACATGGCAGTACATGCCCAGTGAACCACAGTGAATTAAACACTAGTAATAATGTTAGCTAATGCTTCTTGAGTTCTTACTGTGTACCAGGCATTGCGATGAGCACTTTATATGATGCCAACCTGTTTGGCCTCACAAGAATATTATGAAGAAGATATTATTGTCATCCTCATTTTGAAGATGAGATTATAGAAGTTGTGGGAGATTAAATAATACTTCCCAAACTCATTCAACTAGTAAGTGATGGCAAATAATGAAAAACAAGATCTGTCCTACCCAAAGGCCCTATGTTCCACAAAGTAGGCCCCCCTTCTTCCAGATCCCAGGTGGTAAGAAATAGATTTAGAATGACACATCATTTTCAGAATATCAACCACTTGATATAGTGAAAGAATTCTGTACTTTATAATCAGACCTGGACTTTTATTTCAGCTTCACTTCTCACTACTTACTGATTCACCTCTTGAGAGTTGTTTAACCTCTCTGAGCCTCAATATCCCCATCTATGAAGTGGGGATTGTGAGATGAGTCTTCTAATGTTCTACAGCACAGGTGGCAAACACAAGGCCCACGGGCCAAATCCCACCCTCCACCTTGTTTTATCCGGCCCAGCACCTTGTTTCTAGCCAGCAGCAGCGCCAAGCTCCTTGCCCCTAGTTAAGGAGCAGTTATGTTTATACCGTCTTAAAATTACATTTGGCCCTTAGAAGACAAACACAAGGCTGATGTGGCCCCCAGTGAAAATGAGTGACACCCCTGTTCTACAGTGATGATTGAGTTAATTGTACATAAGATACCTAGTACAGTGCCCCACACATATGTGCTCAATAAATATAATTAAGGATCAGGTGAAAATCGGGTTGCTCATTAATGTTTTTAGAGCCAGGAAACTCAGGAATGAACAAATCCTGTCCTAGACCATCAGCAACCTCCTCCAGAGAAATATATGTAATAGATAAAGTTGGGGAAAATATACTACAAAGTAACACCTTTTTCAATGTCTTGGTTTTCATGTATTGCTGTATAACAGACTATGGCAAAATAGTGACTGAAAACAATCAGATTATTTTGCTCACAGTTTGTGGGGTTAGGAATTTAGGAAGAGTTCCACTAGGAGATTCTTTGGTTCCATGTGGCACTGACCAGGGTTGCTCACTTGGCTGCATTTAGCAGGGAAATGAGCTGGGCTAGGGTTGCATGTCTGATAACTCCATGTGCTTCCATGGGCGTCTTTCTCCCCATATGGGGTCTCATCCTTCTCCAGGTGTCTTGGCTTCTCGAAAAGTGGTAGTCCTAGCACAGTGCACTTACTTGGCAGCTGGCTTTCAAGAGTGAGGAAGTGGAAGCTGCCAGCCCTCTCCAAGACTAGGCTCAGAACTGGCATGGAGGCACCTCCAGCATATTCTGTTGGACAGAGCAGTCATAGGCCAGCCCAGACTCCACAAGGATGGAGGAATAGACTCAACTTCTCAATGAGGTAGTGTCGTGCCCACACAGGGAGCAAAATAATTGATGGCAAGTGTCTTTGGAAACAAGCTACCATGCTGTGAACTGGATATGGGGTCCACATTTCAATGCAGAAATGTCAGGGAGATGCAGGATCACAGAGATGGCCTAGATCACAAAGGGCCAGAAAGAAAGAGTGGAGTAAGATGCCTAAGCCTCTTACAGACAAGTCCCATGCTCTTACCTGAAGCATCCTAACCATGAAACAGGAGCACCATACCTAAGTGTACAGATATGTAAGGTTTACTGACCCCACTCACAAGCAAACAGCCCAGTCTACACCCTAGAACCTGCCCCATCAAACCAGCCTCTTTGGAGGTGAAAGGAAAGGAGAATGCAAAACTGATAGCCAACAATTATTGAATACATACTATGTGCTAGGTCCTGTGCAAAGGTTTTTACGCACATGAACTTGTTTAATCCTTTGCCATGCACTAAATGAATAGAGGTCAAATGCTTAGAATAGTGTCCTACACATGTTAAACACTTAAGAAACATGACTTTTTAAATGAGTAATCCATAGAACCACCCTACAAGGGGGTATTATTGTCATTATTTCTTTTTGCCAAGAAGGAAGCTGATGCTTAGAGAGACTCATGGCCTGGCCCACAGCTGGTGTGTGGCAGGACCACACGGTAGCCCAGGCATCTGACTCCAGACCCCAAGCTCTTACCTCCACAATGGACTCCCATAGTGTAGGAAAACAAGCTCTTTGCATAGAGGAAACAAATATCAGTTTCTTTTAAAGCAGCAGTGCCTCACTTCACTTTCTTCAGTGTCCCTTTCAGAATGTTAAAAGCTAAAAATCAACTTCAAGAAAGCTCTGGGAACCTCCACCTGGGTACTGAGTAAAGAGTACCATACTCAGAACTTACTCATCCAACACATTTTTATTGAGCCCCTACTACACAACAGGCAGTGTAGACACTGAGGAGAGAGAGAGAGAAGTTCTTATTCCTCATAGAACCTATATTCTAGATATGAGGATGGTGACAGATGATAACACTCAAGGAATAGAGATAAAATTATTTTATGGATAATAGAGGCATTAAGTAACACTTTTACATACTGAACTGCCTCATTCTCAAAAAGAAAAAGAATCCATATCTTTAAAATCGCCTGAGTTAGGGAAGTGGAGAAAGGTACAAAATAGCATCATTATCCTGGCAGCAGAAATTTCAAAAGCCAACATTGACGTCAGTTTTGCTAGTCTCTTGAGATGGTGGTGAGGTTGGTGTTTCTAGGCAAAGGCAGAGAAATCAGCTCAGAGCTCTTGTGAAGTCGAATAGGCAGGGGTGGAGTCAGCCTGTGCAGAGAATAAATTGTTTTTTCAGTTGATTTTTTTTTCAAGAGACCCTGGGGAGAAAGGAGAGCTTGGGCATTCGCTAATGCAGTGGTATCTGTTCAGATTTCTTTTTTCTCCCATCTTTGAGTCTTACCCACCAGATTTCTGTTTGCAAAAAGGGCCTAATCCACTTTTTTTTTGTCCGTGCATTGATTTAATAGTATCAAGCCCTGAGGTCCGCATGGTCTGCACCTGGGTTGCTTGTTCCCCTAATGAAGCCAGAGAAGTGGTTTAAGCCCCTGCAGAGCTTCCTATCAAAGCTTCACAATGATTAACTTAGGTCCCCTTATTAGGACCAGGCAGAAGAAAATCCCTTAGTCATCAGCATTGTGAAAATCCCAGAATGGTGAGTGTTCAATGAAAAGATTACCTTGGGCACCTGAAAAATAATGGAAGAACTCAATAGAGAAACCATTAAGCCTGTCTACACACGCTAAGTCAGGTGGAGGGTCGAGGTAATTAGCTGGGATATTCAGGCCAGAGAAAGCATATTGGACCTTCTACCCAGACTGAGTCAACACAGATAATTATTCAAATCCCTCATACATTTTTCCTGCTGAAGCCATTTTAGGTAGAAGCTACACATACACATACCACAAACAAGACAAATATGAATGGTCAATAAAAGTGGTTTGATAGCTTTTTTTAATTGAATAATGGACATCTTAGAGATGGGAGATCCAATGTTATAATTTATTAGCTGTGTGACTTTAAGCCAAGTTGCTTCATCACTCTTTGCCTCTGTTTCTTCATCTGTAAAAAGGGAACATTGATAGGATACCCCATCCTCAAAAGGTTGTTGTAAGGATTAAATATAATGAATACAATGTTCCTAACTCATCACCTGGCAAGTCATAAGTACTCAAGAAGTGTTTTGAATAAATCTTAATTGTTGGATGGACACGACTCATTCTGAGTGTTGGAGAGATTGTACATTTAGATATCATCTGAGAAGTGGGCTAGGAACCATGGAGTAAAGCCCTCATCTACAGCCCCTCATGTGGTGCTCCATAAGTAATCAATGCCCTTTGCTTCAGGCCTGTGGAAACATGAACAGGTTGCTCACCAACAGCTTGTCTCCCAACTATCACCCTGGTGTCCACAGACTCTCCTGATCTCTGTCTCCTTTTCTAAATTCCTTCCCCAGACCTGGCTGTATCTGGGAAGCCAGGGTGGGAGTAGAGGGCTCATAGATACTACTAGAAAACTGGTACTCTTTGCTCCACCAGAGGTGATGGTGAGAAAGCAGGGAGTCTCAGGAAATGAAGTCATATTTCTTGCCTCTCCTTTAAGAACAATTGAGTCCCTACTTCGAAAGGGTGCCAGACCAGGTGTCTGGGGCAAACCCCTCATCCCCATCCTAATCTGCAATTCCCAGGGCATATAGTTTGGTCCCAGAGAGCAGCCTGTAGGTGTCATTGAATATCACAGAGTACAAGGTCTGGGGAACACCCTCTCAGCTCAGCCTAAGCCAGCAATCCTGAGATAGGGAAGAGAGGGCTTTGCTGTCTGCATCAATCTTTCACAGGCAAGTTCTCCACTGCATAAGGTGTTCACAGAATTAGCAGAGAGTATGCCAGACTGAGAATCCACTCAGACATCTGCTAGTAATCTGGGAGATTCCAGTGTCCTTTTGTTATGGCAAGAAATTGCCTGTGATCTAGAGATGGGGAGTGAAATTGTCATCACTGCCACTAGGACAAGGAGCATGTGCTGTATCTACATCAGTAAGCCAGTGTGTCCACTAATCATGATAAGAACAGGTGCATTTGACCATGTACCCAGCACTGTTCCACACACTTATCTAATTGCCTCACTCAACCCTCTCAGTGTCCCTTTGAGTAATATTATTATTGTTCCACTTGCAGAGGAGGCTCAGAGAAGTTAAGTAACTTGCTCAAAGTCACTAAGCTAGAAAATGGCAAAGCCAATTCTGACCCAGCCAATCCCAAGTCTATCCTCTTCACCAGGCTCTCCAATCCTAAGTCATTTCACTAGGAAGGTTTCTTTTCAAGTTTAAAAAAAAGAAAGAAAGAAAATCATACACACACTTTTGAGAACCATGGATGGGAGAAAAAAACTGACAAAACAGGTGGTACTTTTTAAGCAGTTTATATTCATCAACGGATTTATATATAATAGAAAATAGTTTTGTGTAGATACTAAGACCTGTTGTTGATTTGATCTAGAGACAGGATCTGGTGTGGTCTTGAATTTTGGGGACCTCTGATGTAGAATGTAGCTGGCTAAAATACATGTCCCTGTGGATACCTAAAAGAAACAACATGCTTAAAGGTAGCACTGTGGACATGAGTCAGGAAAGAATTCCAGGGGCCAGAGCTCTGATCCTGCTTCTCTGCCAGAGTACCCACTCTGCTGTACCTCACCATGAGTACTGTGAAAAGGAGGGCTGATGGTGGCTTCCCACCACTTAAGGAGACTAGCATCAGAGACAGGAAGCAGCCTTAGAGGGGTTCTCTCACATAGGGAGAGGCTCACACCCGGGCATCCCACATAGCTTCTGCTAGAGCTGCCCTAGAGAAGTCTTGACATCCAGGAACGGCCGTGACTGGCTGGACTGAGACAGCTGTTAGCATCCTGTTCAACCTGATTCTATGCTCTAGAAAGTTCATGCACAAGTCCACTCCACGTGCATTGAAGCCCTGACTTAAACTACATGAAGATTATCATTTTATTTGCCATTAGCCCTTCCTTTTCCTGCAAGATGCCTCTGCTTTCACATTCCTTACACAAGACTCTTCCAGATGCCCCTGTATCCTTATCAACATCCTTCTTAAAGTTCAATGGCCAGAACCAAAAATGGTATAAATGTTTCTAAATCATAATTGGATCACAGTTTACTCTGAACTATTTTTTCCTGTTATTATGGGTCTGCAGGAAGATTGATAAGACCCCATGCAAGTCAGCAGTTATCAGAAACAAAAACAAGCCTACCAAATGGAAGGCTGGTACATGTAGCAGAGGGGATGGTTTTCATTCATTACACAGAGCTTGCTTTGTTTCCCAAACTGCCTGGAAAGGAACAGAATTTGACTGGTGTCATTCTCTGGATTGGAACTGCATGTCAGTGGTAAACGGAGAGTAGGCGTGTTTAAAGGTTGATCATTTCAGCTGTAGCAAAACTCCTACCAACTGCCAAGCACTAACTCTACAGAGCAAAGGAAGCAATGTCCCACTGAGAATAATTATTTTGCCATCACCTGCTCTGACCACTGATCCTTGAATTCCTCATGCTTTTCTACCATTGGTGAGGAAGGAGATCAGGAGTTCCAAAGGAAAAATTGGGGCTCAGGGGTCCTGGCTTCTCTGCCTTCTGGCTGAGATCATTAGCAAATAAAGTCTTAAATTCTGTGGGTTTTAGTGTTCCCAATCATAAATAGATATGACTCATATCCCTCACTTTACAGGGTGGCTTAAAGAAGAAACTGTACATAAAAGTGCTTTGCAAAGTGGAAAACATCCTCAAAGTGTTAGATGATGTTTTAAATGGGGGAAGACTTGGAAGAAAAGGAAGCCACATTTTTGCCCAAATGAAATTTTGGAACAGGAATGAAGAGGAATGATTTGGGGTTATGGATCATTCAATAGAAATATTAGTTGTGCAAAACGTGAAACATGTTCCTCAATCCTTTTAATGGCCCAGAGCAGTTTGCTTCATCCACCAGCCTTTGCAGGGGGCCAGCTTTATATATAAATATGTTGGCTTTCAGCAGCTTCTCAATCTGGTCATTCCTCTGCATATTCCTCAACAATCCTGAAGCCAGAACTGGTCACTAGCTTTTTCTCTTTCCTTCCTTCTACAGATTTTTCCTAAGTGCCTTTTCTAAGACAGGTTCCAAGTAAGTCACAAGGGAGGCAGCCGTGAGCAAGACATGACATTTTGCAGGAGACAGACATTGCACAAATTATGACTTTCAGTGGCTATCAGGGCTGCAAAGAAAAAAGGTAACATTCCAGGAGGATCAGTAAGAGGAGAATCTGGGATCATCTTGGGTGCTGGCAGTGATTCCAGAGGACAGAATGCTTTGCTCTCTCAATAATTAACTGATGTATGTTCAGCCCTTTAATGTTTATGAAGCACTTTCTAATATTTTTTTCACCTGATCAGGCACTCAACCCTGCAAAGTACACAGTATTATCACCCTGTTCTAGAAATCTAGAACCCAAGACTAAGGTATTGAAGTGATTATCCCAGGGTCAGCCTCTTCTGTCACTTACAGAACTTTTGACTCTAAATCCTCGGTCTTTCCACCCCTCACTTTGGCTCATTGGCTTCTGTCCCTTGGGAGTTGACATTTTACAAAGTAGCTTTGGGAAAAGGGCAAGAGAGGAAAAATGTTCCCCTGGATACTTTCATATAGGTAGAAGTTGAGATTTTCTATATAGAGCTCAGCCAGATGTCAAAGGGAAGCCTACCTGAGATGTGAAAAGACATCCTAACTCCTGTGTTTGCATCGCAGTCTTTGTGGTTGCCTGTAAAATTGGAAACCCTCTCAGACCCCAGATGTAGCCCCTCAGTCTTATCTGTGCCTAGAGGAATATGTGTGACCAAATGCAAGTCAAAATGAGACACATGGAATATCAGATGTACTCCCATAGGTGTTATTCCTCAAACCCAGCTTTTCATTGACTCCTCACAGCACCCAGAGCCCACCCACATTTGCTTATGAATTGCTCATGTTAGCTGCTATTTGTAGCATGTTTACTATGTCCCAGGACTTATATGAATTTGGCCTCATGGCAACCAGCTGCAGTAGGCACTAGTAGAATATCTACTTCATAGATGATGCGACTGAGGCTCACAGAGATAAAGTAATTTGCCCAAGGTCGCACAGCTTTTACATTGATAAGGCAGGATTTGAACCCAGATCTGACTCCAAATTCCATGCTCTAAAACACACTACTCTGCCAGATTCCCTCCCCAAAAACTGAAAATAAATTTCATAATCACTTCCTGTACTTCCCTTCTGGGTTTTTTAGTATTCAGAACCAAGAGACACGACAGCACCCTTGGGACAGTTTTAAAAGTCTCCAGTATCCTTCTAACCCCACCCCACAGATACCCATATCCCTCTGGGTTAAGGATGATCCCCCCACCACCACATCCCTCTTCTTGAACAGGGTTAATAGAAACTGAGAACTGAAGGATTTAATTCAGACAAACCTGTAGCCAAATTACACAAAGACCCATGAAGTGACACCAGTCTTTAGGTGCTTTTCTAGGCAAGTGAGGTCTGTACTCATCAGTTGGGGTTTAGCTACAGTCATTTTTCACCCTTTCAAAAGGGAGAGAAGAAAATGCCAGGTTCCCACACCAGCTTCAGAATCTCAGTCAGGAAAACTTCACTCTCTTTCTGTTCACTTTGTCTCCCTCTGTCCTCATCTCCCTGTCTCCCTCCCTTCTTCCCTCCTCCTCTTCCTCCTCCCTTTCCTCCTCCTTCTCTTTCTCTCTCCCTCACTTTTTCCCTCTTTCTCTCAAGCAGTAGCTATGGCTTAAGGAAAAAATAGGAAAACAGATTTTATTTTTTAGTACCTTTCTATGTTTCCTGGACAGCTCCATGTGCCAGCATATTGTTTTAACTCTTATGGTGATACAACATTGAGCTGTGAACAATTAAACATAAACACCAGCCTCACTTCCATCCTCTTCTTTTCTTCTTAGGTGAAGGCAGCTTCCAAATATGTGGATGTACCTGTGAGTATTTGAAAACTGTTTCTGTGGGTTTGATTTTTTTGGTTCTTGGTTTTGGGGTATTTGTTTTGATTTACTTACCTATATATTTGCTTTTATGAGAATTTTGATGATGCTTTCTTTGTTAGTTGCTGCTAAATTGTATATTCCCAAATTGAATTACCAGAAAGAGGGAAGCCAAGAACATTTCATGGTAAAATTTTTAGCAGATGAGAAGAGAGTATAGTTTCCTTCATCAGGCAGAGATGTCCTATTTGAGGGTAAACCCAGTTTATTTTCATTGGTTTCTCTGCTATATTTCATTCTGTGATCACTCCACTCACCTTACCTCACCTTGGAAGTAGAGTCATGAACTAGAAATTTGCACAGGGAGCCAGTATTTAAAAAAAACAAATAAATTCTGAATTTGTTCATTTAGGGGTCAGTTCTGCAATTGTTTTAAGGGAACCTTACAAAACTGCTTATAATTAGTACAGACCTCATTAATGAAGAGAGCTCTCAAAGTTCACAGATAAAGCCCTTGAAGTTGCCCAAATTTACATTTAAATTGAGGTTAAGTACTGCACATGAATGCTAGCATGTGGGATTACCTGTGATAAACCAGGACACATTTATAGACAGACTGTGCCCTAACTATTAGCAAAATAAAATTGGAGAGATTTAAATGTATTCCAATAAAGGGGAAAGGAAAATGATTCACCTTCTCCATTTCTAACAAAAGAGGTGTGAGTATATTATAAAATATTAAATTTAGAGAGCTTATCTCAACAGCTACCAAGAGTCTTATACTGAATGTTTTTCATTCTGAACGTGGTTAAGTACCCTCCTTGTTCAAATACTTATTTGTTAAAATTTGTTTTTTTCTAAAAGGATTTATATTAACATTTAAATTCATTTCCCCAGGAAGTTAAGTGTGTAATGGTTTATTGGCTTATTTCTCAAGGGAAGGCAAAATGGAAAGTTGGAGTGAATTTAGCATTAGCATATATTTTATTTGCTTAATGAAAGGATGTACAAGCAATAATTATGCTTTGAATTTATATAATGTTTCTTTTTTTGAGAGATTTTATTTATTTATTTTTAGTGTGAGGGGAAGGGAGAGAGAAAGAGAGGATGAGAAACATCAATGTGTGCCCTGCTGGGAATTGAACCGGCAACTCTTTGGTCCTCAGGTTGGCACTCAATCCACTGAGCCACACCAGCCAGGGTTATATAATATTTCTCATCAGGACCTCTGACTACTTCACATAGATAGTCCTTACAATGAGAAGAGAAAAAGCTTACATAATTGCAGCAAGGAAAGAAGTTAAGTAATGTATTGGTCCAAGCCCCAAACAATTAACTTTCAGTTCACAGAGAGCAGACTTCTCAAATTCTCTGTGCCTGTTTCTCCATCCTTAAAATAGAGATAATAATGCTTAAGTCACAAGTTTGCTGTGCAGATTAAATGACATTCGTATATGGAACACTCAGTACCCAACTGGCTCTCATCAGACATTTCAGCAGCAGGAGCAAGACACGTGGTGGGGAATGGGCATGTGATGCCCACAATCTATTGCATGGGAGTGGGAGCTGGATTTGCTGACATTAGACCACTGCCATGGTCTTCAGCAGTCATAGAAATGGAAATTCTAGGCTCCTAACTCAAAGATCTCATGGCTGAGGTTTGTCTTCTGTGAGCCTCAAAGCAGAGGGGAGATTTCATCAGCAAGGTAAGATACAACAGGTAAGAAGTAGGCAAGGCCCACATATGTGGAGATCAGGCAGTCAGTACTAGCAACTCAAATTGGCACATGCGGGAGATCAACCATTTCAAGTGGTTCAACCTAATTCCTACAAGTCAGATCTAGATTTACTGTACAAATGAGGTTAAAAAGGGCTGCACATCAACAGGACAGGTGCCCTGTAGTCATACTGTATTTATGGATGAATTATGCTATATCAGAGCTGAGCATCTGGGGGAACAAAATGAATTAGTGGAGTCTCCACCCTCTAGGGAAGCAAAAGAAAATGATGCAGCATGTCCCAAAATATGGCACATTTGCCACTGGCAATATACAATATGATGATGACAACTACAACCAAACCTCATAAAGCACTCACTGTGTGCTGATCACCTTCTGAGGACTTTACATTTAATCTTCACAACAAACCCACTTTAAAGATTAGAAAACTGAGGCCACAGAGTTTCACTTCCTTAGGGTCTCACAGTTGCTAAGTGGCGGAGCTGAGATTTCAACCAATGCTCTTAAGCACTATGCCATCTGCCAGTTGATTTTAGTTAGTGCACAGATGAACATCCTTATTTGATTCATTGAGTAGTTTACTATTGGAAAAACTATGATTAGCACCTCAAACGTATAATTTCACCAATTATTATGGCTTATAAAAAAGGTAAACTTTAATATAAAGTTGATAAAAGTATATTTTATAGCAAATAATATGATAGTAAATAATACAGTGATAATATGATTACAATTTTAGAGAAAACAATAGTGTGTAATAGATATATGTACTACATGTACATTGTTCACATATTCTAATAAATAATAGTAATCATTTACTTCTCAAAACAGCCCTATGAGTGGGGTAGTATTTTTATCCTGTTCCACAGCTGAGGAAACTGAGGGAGGTAAAGTACAATAGTATGCCCAGGCTCTCCCAGCAAGTAAGTAGGAGGGTGAACATTCAAATGCAAGCACTTTGACTAGTAGACAGAACCTGTTGGCACTGGATCCCCAAAAAGAGTCAACTGTGTGCATTTCTTTCCAACTCTGCCTTCAGTGAGGGCACATTGGCAGCGCCAGCTCAGCCATGGAGAGTATTTACACTATGGAAATTGGCAAGCACTGCAAATCAAGGTTTGCTGTTTGTATTAATTTTGTTGTTTCGGTTTTTTGTTTTGAAGAGCCAGTTTACCAGCACACAATTATCAACCATTCAGTAGTCCCCAAACCAAAATGTGCAGTGGTAATACTTGGCAAGGATTTTTGTTTTACTTTGTTTTGTTTTTTGTTTGTTTGTTTTTTAATAGGGATTTCTTATCCCTTGCCTCCAGAGAGTATGATTCGGTAGTTCTGGGATGGAGCCTGGAAATCTGTTTCTGAAAAGCCCTCCACATGATTCTGATATGTAGTCCAGGTCTGGGAACCAATGGACTCAACCTGTGATTCTTGACCTTGCTACAAATTGGAAACACCTGGGGAGCTTTTTACACATGTTAGTGCCAGGTTGCTTGCCAAATTAAAACCATCTCTAGGGTGTGGGGTCTAGGTATCGGTATTTTTTTAAAGCTCCCCAGGTCCTTCTCATTTGCAACCAGGCTTAAGTATCAGTGGATAAAATCATCTTTTAAGTTATTTCTAGCTCTCAAGACTCTGAGTTCATTTGTGCTACTGTATGAGGTAGGCACATGGTTAATTGGTTTAGTTCTGTATGGGAACTAGTAGTTAGTTACCCTAGAGACTTGTCTTAATTATCCACACTAACAAAGAGAAACATTATTACCAGTCATTCAAAATGCTGCATATTCACCAAAGCATATCTCTTTGTTTTAAATGTAGTATTGGAACCTCTGGGATACACAGCAGACTTGTGTTGCTAATTAGGGCTTGCTTAGGATACTGAAAGTCTGATTTCATTTTCTCAAACTCAAAAGTATCCTGATAGGAACAAACTATGATTAAAATGCCTTATTTTTCTTAAGCCACACAGTGACTCCTTCACAAATGAGGTGTTCCATACGTGGATGAAGTTAACTATACAGAGATTAATTTATATTTTATTGTATGCCTTCTAAAAATCTACATCCTATGCCATCAGTCCGTTCAAGCCACGTTTGAAGTAAGCAATGTAATTGTGGGATATTAAAACCATTGTCTAACATTTTCCCACTATTTGTCGATAACAATGTGGTTATAGACTAATTTATCTAAT
The DNA here is from genome assembly GCA_028533065.1 of Trachops cirrhosus. Lineage (NCBI taxonomy): Eukaryota > Metazoa > Chordata > Mammalia > Chiroptera > Phyllostomidae > Trachops > Trachops cirrhosus. The sequence goes on along the minus strand of CM052544.1, from coordinate 50,092,723 downwards.
AGCATCAGTTGTTTAGCTAAGAATATTTTCCATCTATAACTACAGTTAGCTCGTTTGTGTGTAAACAGTTTCTATTTTAACCACTTGGTTGGAAATCTACTTAAAATGCATTACGTATCCTCCCTGCTTTTTTAAACAGGGAACTAGCCATACTTGAACCTTTCCAGCATGACTTTCCCCAGTGACCTGCTCCACCCAGGGCCTCCCAAGGGTAGGGACAGCTTGCCTCTCCCAACCCCCACCATTGGTGACTGCATGTGTGGAGCTAGAGTTTGGCAGCTTTCTCCCTCACACTCAGGACATCGGGAAACCTGATAGCACCCTTTTGTCAACACACTTGTTCCAAACAAGTCCCCTCCTTCCCCTGGCTGGCCCCCCAAAGAAGGGTAAGCAAACTTGTTACAGTTGGATATAAAGCTGATTCAAAAGGAAACAGTAGTGAGTGGGAGCCCCAAAGACCCTATTAAGAAAAAACTTCACATTTTTTGTACTGAGACTTCATGTTTTTATTTTGATGTTGTTTTTATTTTTCTTCTTGGTTCCAAAGTAGATTGTAAAGGTAGGTAAGGCTATGAAGTAATGTAATATTGGTGTGGGGAAATCATAGTGGCTTAATGTTTGCATAGTGATAAGGCTTTTAAAGCATTTTAACATACATTATTTTAGCTGATCATAATTTATGAAGGTAAGTAAGGAGCTATTATTAATCCCATTTTACAGATAGTATAACTAAGGCCCAGAGAAATGTATTTATTTATTTTTATTTAATTTATTTTCTATCCTCACCTGAAGACACACTTATTGATTTTACAGAGAGGGGAAGGGAGGGAGAACAAGAGGGACAGGAGGGACAGAAACATTGATGTGAGAGAGAATCATCAATCAGTTGCCTCTCACACACATCCTGACTGGGGCCAAACCCACAACCTAGGCATTTGCCCTGACTGGAAATCGAAACCATGACCCTTCAGTTTATGAGATGACACTCCAACCAACTGAGCCACACCATCCAGGGAAGGCCCAGAGAAATTTAAATGATTTTCAAAAGTTCCAATTTGTGGAAGATCCAATAAAAATCTATGTACAGTAAGTCCTCACTTAACAGCATCGATAGGTTCTTAGAAACTGCAACTTTAAGTGAAATGAGATATAACAAAACCAATTTTACCATGGCTAATGGACATAAACAAGAGTTAATTCCTAGGGCATCTCATCAACTATTAATGTTATAACAAAAAGACGTTGAATAAAACAACCATTAGTTGAGGAGCTGCTGTAATATGACTGAGGAGATTTAAATAGGAGGTGGGAGGCGGGCCTTATTCATTCATAGATTTGTTCATTCAGCAAATATTTACTGTGTTACCGTGTACGAGGCATCATTCTATGTGCTACGGATTAATAGAAAATAGACCAAATAAAGTCCCTGAATTCATGGATTTTATGTTTTAGTTGGCTAAGACAGACAAAAAACAATAAATGAATACATAGTACAATGCCAGATATTAATAAGTATTATGAAAAAATTAAACAGGGTCAAAAATAGAGAATTATGGAGCTTCTTAACTAGCTGAGGGAGATGAATCATACTGATTTTTTAAAGATTTTGTTTATTTATTTTTAGAGAGAAGGGAAAGGAGAGAGGAAAGAAGGAGAGAAATATTGATGCATGAGAGAAACATTGATCAGTTGCCTCTCCCACAGCCCCAACTGGGGACCTGGCCCACAACATAAGCCTGTGCCCTATGGGAAACTGGGAATGCAGCGGATGACCTTTCAGTATGTGGGACGATGCCCAACACACTGAGCCACGTCAGTCAGGGCGTATACTGTTTTTTCTTTTTTTAATCAAAGTTTTTAGAGCTTAAATGGCCCTTTGAGAATAGCAAATTTAGTGAAAAGAGAAGGCATGGTTAAAATAACCATTATTGTAGATCTCAGTTCTAACATTGCAGGTTACTAATAGGTCTGCTGAATTTGGCTTTGGATCTTAACCCTAAAAGAGCTTGATATGTCCAGAAAAAGGCCATATCTGCCACAGTATCACCAGGAAAAAATGGCAACAATAATAATAAGTTTCTCAAGTCCCCCAATGAGAATGCTCATGAGAATGCCTTTTGATGTGCAGCTGCCAAAGGGAAAGGAAGAGAAAGCTGCCAGTTTAGAACTGATAGCTATCACTTTTGTCTCATTGGAGAACCTCTATGGTTTCATTTCATAAAACTGCAACAATTATAGGTCCATCACAGAACCTGCTCGATCCATTCCATAAAATTGCTTGAAAGTGTAACAGTTGACTGCTGTGGCTTTGAATTGTCTTCATTGTTTTTCAAATTAATACCTTGTCATTGTTTCAGCAGGTGTTAAGAAATGTTACCAGCATCCCAGGGGCCAAGCATTGGCCCTTTGCTTGATAATTGTTTGCTTTATATCAGGAAAAAAATACAGTCCTACTGTTTCCAAACCTTCCTCATTTTCACCCTGGAAATTACACAGAAGTGTTAACTAACTTCAATTTGCAGTGCCTGACAGTCCCCGTCTTGTAGAGAAATGATACTTTGTGATCTAAGGTAAATCACAGTAATGAAAGCTAATCTTTTTTAGTTATTAGCAAACATACATATCTACTATGGAAATTTAAGGAGTTTATGGCAGCTCTCCTAATGACCCACATTACAGTATTTTAATAGGTTTCTTTGGAGATAACTTTGATTATGACATCTTAAGTAGTGTGCATTCTGAGTTTCATTTTTTGTTTTTCTTTATAATAAATCATTTCCAGTACTGGATGAACTGCCTGCTTACCTTTACAGCAAATCTAATTTATTTAAAAATCAAATCCTTGTCCCCCACCCCCGCTTTAATCCTTAGACAATAACACTGCACCAGAAAGCAAAGACAAATGGCTGAATGTCTCCTCTGAGTAAACTGATTAGGAAATACCACATACTCAGGTTAAACTACCCCCCAAACTGTGAGTTGGGTGGGAGAGGGTGTAGATTGAACTATGATTCCTTAACACTTTCTCAATGTTTTAAAAAGGAAAAAGGGATCAAGAAGACTGTCACATTTTTAATGTTATGTTAAGGACAGACAGTGGAAGACAAAATATATGTGGGTATTTTTACACTTGATCTTCACCATAAGGCCGAGAAGCGATATATATGTGGGTATTTTTAAATGGGGGTTGGGGGAATCCAAAGAAAAGCCAGATAATATCTCTGGGTTATCCAGTGAATATATACTGGAGTATCTTTGCCTGAAAAAAATTAATAGAAAAAGAATCCATAAAACTCTGTAATCTCAACTCCCTTCCTAGCCAGGTTTGGTTTCCAGAAAGAGCAGGTTCAAATATCTGTTCCTTCCAGTCCAGTCTGTGCACAGCTAATATATACTGTGGATAGCTTCAAATTCCATCAAGGCAATGTGAGGGCAGGGGTGGGAGGAAAGAAGAGGGAGGAAAATGCACCATAATCAAGAGAGGGTCACTGTCATAAAATTCCATTTTCATGTTTTCCTGTTTCTTTGCAGAAACCCGGGATGGATGTGGCCGATGCCTATGTGACTTTCGTCCGCCACTCTCAGGATGTCCTTCGTGATAAGGTCAATGAGGAGATGTATATAGAAAGGTTATTTGATGTAAGTAAATGCCTTCTCCTCCTTGCAACCCAAGGAGGAGACCCTCCAAAATGTGACAAAATAAGAGACAGGAGGATAAGTCACATTTTGAGAACATGGATTGGTCCCAATTCAAACAAAATCTTTTCCTCTCCCTCTGCCTTAGGCTCTTATCTGTCATGTGTCTGTTCTGGGCCCACTCTGGTGTGGCCAAGTCTCAGTCCCAGTCTGTGTGATACTTAGGACAGTGCACAGCCTTTCAGCAAGCAGGCTCTGTCCTGCAGGAAGCTTGTGAGGCAGCTTTCTCTAACTGGCAAAGACCTTTCTTGGTAATGGTTCTCCTCCTTGCAATCTGGCCTTGTTTTAGGGAGATAGATATTCTAGTTGGGGAGGCTGAGCCAGCTCACCCTCCTGGGGGTGGTTCCTCCCTAACACTAGCTGCGGCATGCAGATGTGCATAAATATGGCCTTGTTATTGGTTCAAAAAGGATTCAGTTTCTGGGAGACCAGAAATCCTTAGCCATGGGATTTGGCAAACACATTAGAGTTGCTCGGTCAGTTGCTGTTCTAAACCAAGGTGCCCCCTGCCCACCCACCCACTTGAAAATTTGGGAAAAGAAGCAAGTGCACAAAGAGCAAGTACATCAGGCTGCCAGACCCAGACTGAACTTCAGGAAACACAGATTTCCATCAATTAATAGTTACCGAGCAAAGTTATTTCCACCGTGACAACATCTGCACTCCCCAAGCAAGCCACTGAAGCAAAAAAGAAAAAAGAAAAAAAGACTGCTTCGGTCTCAAATCACCCACCTCTTTCAGGCCAAAGCAGATGGGCTGTCTAATTTAGCCAGATATTTTGCTTCAAGGTTCCACCAAATTTGCCAGTGTAGACCCGGCCAGAGTGCAGGGAAGCTGACGTACTTGTCTCCGTGTGGCTCTAATTGTGCAGCCTACTTCTGTTTCGTGAAGCATGAGCCCCTCCTGTCCAGGTTTTTGTATTTTTAGTGCCAGCCTGAACATTAATGTTTTGGTCTACTATGAAATTCGTGTTTCTATATTTTTTCTGTGATTGTGTTCGGCAATTTACATTGAGTTTGTGTGTAAGTGTGTTTTTGTTCCACATCTCGGTGAGCTCATTGTTGGCACTGCTTAGAGTATTGCAGCTTCTGACTTTTATATGCCTTGTCTTCCAGCTCATTTGCTTTCCTTGTGTGTTGAAAAGGCTCCTTTCTTTTTTTCTTTCCCAGTCATCCTCATTCTGTGCTCAATATCGCTCCTTCCTCTGCATCACCTTTCTTTGAGAAACCTTCTTACTTTTTAATTCCCACCCATCCCCTTTCAGATTAAAATGGAACTTATCTCTCATGTCAAATGTTTTATCACATTATATCAAGTGGCATGAATTAGAATCAAATAATCTTCCTGTGTACATCTTCTAGCATGACCCACATCCACTGAGAATGCCTCATACATGCATAAAGCTCGCAGCGGGTCCTCTCCCTTGTCTGCATGTGTGCCTTTATGAAAGTTCTGAGCCTAGAATGTCTGGGGGACAGTCACCCATCCAATAGGCATTGAAAACAGACAGGTATCACCTTTGGGTCTGCAGTTAGGAGTGTGGACACTCTGCCCAATTCCGCTGCATCAAATTCCAAACCACAAATTTTTGAGAAGCCTGTGTATTATTCTTTTCAATGCCTAAATTGCCTTTTTCCCCCTTCAATCAGTATCTTCTGAGTCTCAATTTTGTGCGGCTCTCGCGTGCGTATGTGTGCGTGTTTCTGTGTGAGTGTGTGTGAATAATTCATGCTCTCTAAAACTTTAAAACATCTAGTCCTGAATTTGATGTTCAATCTGTGGTTTTACCTGTCACTCCATTAACAAATAGCCCACCCTGCCCTCTTCTATATTTTTTAATTAGAAGTACAAGGGGAAATTTTTTATGGTAGCCTGCTTGAAGACAGCCAGACAAATTGTCCTCTTCTGTGATTTTTAAAGGGAAAGAGCAAGCAACTGAATCTTTATTTGAAAAGTAAGAGTCCAGCGTTGCACAGATGGGAAGAGTAGACTTGTCTGACTATTGAAGAACACAGGCAAGCTCAAACCCTGTGGTGTTTAATGTAAACTAATGATGGAACGAAAAATTACCAGTAATATGTTTTCCAGAAAGCAAATTATGTTTAGCGTGATTCAAAAATTTGTAAGTATTTTGATCCCTTGTTGAATTACACTGACCAGCATAAAATGACATCAGAAACATTGTGAGAATCCCCACTATTTAGTCTTACATTGTCCTAGTTATGTTTTTCCAAGGGAGTTCTAGTTATAGTCCCCTAAGTATCTGATTTTAAATACTTAACCATTAAAATCATTCACTCAACATCACCCCCCATTCCCATGGAAAAAATTTTCAGTAGCTTGTTTAAAGATAATAAATTTCTTCTTACTTTTCAAATAACCTGCTCCCCTAATTTACAGAATATTGGTGCTAGGCAACCTAACTGATATAGTGCAAAAAAAGTTATTGAATCTGTCATGGATTTGAAACATTTGTCATTTGAAAAACCCAGAGCTTCTCAAAAAGCTTCATTACCATGCTGTCTCAGTAATTTAATTCAGTACTTACTGTTTTTCTATAATCTAGCAGCAAAACATCAGATTACCAACATGTTTGATTATTTTCAGCTTCTGTTTCCTCAAGCATGGTGTTTATTTCTTTGCATATATGGCCTGCAAGGCCCTGGTGTCCACCAAGCTAAACAAGGGAATAGGAATATTAAGGCAGAAGGGTCTATGAAGCCTGCCACCCTAAATTTCTTGCAACAACAAATTGTTCTCTCAATTACATTTCTTAGTGATAGGGGTCCTGAGGCAGGTTTTTAAACAATTGGCAAAAATCTATTGAGAAAAACTTTTTGATCTGAGAGGATTCTCTTCCAAATTGTTGCATTTTGATAAATGGCAAAAATGAATAATAGAAAATTAGCATTTTGAATGAGGGGAAAAAACCTATATCTCTGAGATTGTTTGCTATTTGGGGGTTGTTGATTCTGACTGTTGTGTCATTCTCTGGTTCTTAGTCCCCGCTGGCATCTGTCACTTTGAGGCGTGTTCTCAGAAATCCTGTTGTGTTTTTAGCTGTGTTTCTAAACCTCAGTTTTATTTACCTGATAAGCCCCTTAAGTTCTTGCTATTTAGTATTGTCCCCTTTTTTGCCTTTTTGCGTGTGCCTTGTAGAAAAGGCTGGATGGTATTAGTGTGTTTTTGTGTCTGGGAGTATTTGGACTAATAGCTGGTCACTTAATGCGTGCATCTTCTGTTTTAGCCAGGCCTCAATCTCAGTGCTCTCTCTGAGCGCGTTTTCTCTCTGCCTCATCAGTGTACTTTTGGCTGGAATTGGGTGGTTGTGGGAGATTATCGGCATAGCATTTGGGGTTCTATATTTGATGCTCTGCATTTTTATCTATTTTATTATGTAACTTAAGAACAGCTTTCCAAATTCATCTTCACCAATTTTTTTAAACAGGCATTTTCTAGATTTATTGAAGAAATATATTCAGATGTAACATTGCTTAACCAGATCTTTTTAATGCAGTGAAAATTTCCTGCTTGTTAATATAATTGATTTACAAGTCCTCCTATAAAATACCATTAACTTTTTTGGTGATGCCCCTAACTGGTCCAAAATTAAGTGCTGATTGGAAAAGAATATACTGCTTCGTGTGGTATTTCAGACACACAGCTGTATGTTTTTACCTGCACTTTTCATTTTTTCTAGAAAATGGCATGCAACTGTATACTGATTTCAGTTGCTGCAAAATATAAGTTTACAATATTTTGAAACAAAAGCAAGAGAATATGTACAATAGCAATGAATTTAAATTATATTAAAGATGCTGAATTTTTTAAAGAGAATCAGATTGCTCTCAGACTCAAGTGGAAGTCTGGCCTCCTTGAAAATTATTGCTGACTTTTAAAGAAAATATAAAAAATGAATATGAAATGATCTCCACATTCCTAAAGCAGCAACTGAGAACAAAAGCACAAGCCCAAGAAATAACTCAAAGACAGTGACTTAAGGTTTGAGTGTCCATAAATCATGCAGATGGCTTTCCCCACTTCTCTCGTGATTAATTCAACATCTTCCCCAAAACAAAAGCATGCTTTTTGAAATTAGAGATCAGATCATCAAGAGAAGCACCTAAGATGTCAAGGTCTAAACAAAAATTAATTTATTTTCCTTCCTCCTTGTACTTCTTGAAGACACAGACTGAGAAGAAAATCAGGATTAAAAGAGATGTGCTTAGGCGAAATCATCTGCTTAAACCTCACATGCTCCGAGATGAGTGATTAAAAAGCCATCCTGCACTTGGATGGAGTCCACACCGGGGGCAATGCGCATCCGCACTGGCAGTCTTCAGGCCTGCATCGTTAAAGCAGGCCCTGGGAACATTTGCCTGGAGATGATACATGGATTATATAGGTCAATTATACACTTAATCTGCCTTCTGGAGGATTAAGTATTTGCAGATTGACTCTGCATTTGGCTTCTCCGTGGCAGTTTTCAGATCAGGAAAGGGCTCCTTACCAAACTACCTCATAAGCACTTAATCAGGCCACACCGTCAGGTTCAGCCAGGGCTGCTGCTCTGGGTTCTTTGCCTTGCACAGATTTTATTCCATTATCAAATCTTGTAATTGTCCACTTTATGTGTCAGCACAATAATTTAATGTGAATATTTTCTTTTAAAGAAGTAATTTGACAAATGAACCTCTACCTATTAAAATATAAAAAATATATAAGATATAAAAATAGGGTGGGGAAAAGTACGTTTACAATTGTGAGTATGAGAAACAGAGTTTGTTCTTGTCTTATTATTTATCACTTGTATTATTTTCCATACAAACAATTATAAACCTACTTTTGTCCCACGCTGTACTTGCTATATGCATATATGAAACCACAAAAAAGCATATTTTAATAACCTTATTAAATTACAGAAGTGGTATCCATGTGAACATGTATCAAAGTAGGAGTCAATCTGCCAGAGGAAGTGCTGAGGAATAGACTCTGAGGAAAGCATTATGTTATTATGTAAAATCTGTCAGGTAGTCACTAACTGTCCAGGTGAAGGAAACTACTTCCAAAAGTATGAAGTAGGGAGAGGTGCCCAAGATTCACCAGTAAACAGGTTGTGGATCTAGTGGGCTGATTAAAGAAAATCAAGGCATATGGCCCTGTAGACACAGAGATAGTGAGTGATTCCCTCTGTAATCAATAAGCAGGTTTGACTTCCCCAAATGGGAACTGTTGTGTAGTGATCATGGGCCTTGCTTCTGGAGACTTCAGATTTCACCCCTGATCCTTCCAAGCTGGTTGACCTTGGACAAGGTATTTAATCTCTAAGCCTCAGCTGATACAACTACATAACAGATATGCTAATAAGCAGAACTTTCTTATGGAGTTGACATCGGGGTGAAATGCCATGTGCAACTGCAACCATCATGCTCTGAAGAAGCGTTTGGTAAGTGTCAGCCACCACCACCATCATCCTCATTACATCATCATCATCACTGAAAGGGAATGCTTTTCCCAGACATCTTTTTTTTCATGTTAAACAAAACTCTATATCTGTTCTAATATGCTGTAAGAGTCTTGCTGTCACATCCAGACATTAACCTCAAGTTTGCTTAGAATTACTTAATATACAGCAGCCTGGTGGTACCTTTTTACTTATAATAAAACGTAGTTCTGAAACAGGCCCACAGTAATGGTCAGGACTGGGGCTTTGAAGTAAGTCAGACAAGAGAAGACATCCTGATTTTGCTACTTCTGAGTTTTCTAACTTCAGGTGAATTGTTTAGCCTCAATTTCCCCATTCATAAAGAAATGGACTTCTTGTAGTTGTTGGAGGACTAAATAACATAATAGATGTAGACTGTAATAATGAAACATTCAACAAGCCTTTCATTATCATCATCATTCAACTGATATTGAAATGACCTAGTCCTACCCCCTAAGCAAAACCACAGTGCATTGGCAAATAAATATTGACCTTCTGAATGCGAGGAGTTTTGTGAGGGAGAATGGAAGAGTGCTAAATACCTTTTATTATTACAGATGCAATATACATACATTGTAGACATTTAGAAAATAAAGCTAAGCAAAGATAAGAAAATGTTATGTTCCCAGTACCCAGAGATTATTACTCAGTGTTTATTCTTTTGGATCTTGTTCTACATGCTTATATACATTATATACTTTTTAGTAAAATAAGCAAGTAAAAAATGCTTTTTAAAGTTAGTGATCTACATTTTCCTTGTCAATAAATGTTCATCTAATACACTGTCTATATCCAAAATTCCCCACTTGTCCCCAAAATATTCTTTACAGCTTGTTTGTACAAACCAGGATCCAATGCAGGGTCCCACCTTCATCTGGTTGTAATGCACTTTACATTTCTTTTTACCAGCATTGGCTCTTTTTTTCCCAATCCTGACTTGTTAGAAGGACTGCCGTGCCAATTGTTCTGCAGACTGGAGGAGTTTATTACTATCTAAACATAGAACTGATTTGAAGAGAAAAAAAATCTAGCTGAATTCAACCAAATAGTTCTTTTAGACATAATTAGTAACTCAGCATAATTCAACCAGGGTTTTTTAAAGCTGTTCTCTGTGTGTAAGAAGAATTTCTGAAGCTGGTTCTTTAAGAAAAAAAAAAAGGCAGGAAGAAATTTACAGAGGCCAATGTACAAGTTGGCCATGTGAAGAGCACCAGGGACTTTATTTCATGAATTAAGGCATAGATATCTGAGCTCAGTGTGTAAATCTAAGGTCCATGGTCACAGTCCAGTATTTCTTGTGTTGCTGTAATTGATTTGGTGAAATCTTGGACTAGTAATTTTGACATGTGCACCCCTAGACCATTAAGAAGATTCCTTTGTTAATTCTGCTAGAATTTTCCTAAGGTTATCAATCTGAAATTATGCCCTTCAAATCAGTCTGAAGCTGAGCTCTCATACTCTTCAAATCAAATTTTAATTGAACTGTGGCCTCATTTCCTCAATTATCAGGCTGAAGCACATGCCTTCAGTCTGCCAAGACTTCCTTCAGGATCTGTGTAATTATATACATTGGAACAGGGAAACAAATCCAATAGGGACCAGGAAAGGCAGCTAGGAAAGGAGAAACCATTGATTTCCCACTAACTATTGAATACCAAAGAAAATTCTGGTAGTTAAGCCATTTCCTGGGCTGTGCATTAGAGCTATAGAGGACTGTCATTTCCCAAGAGTATGGAAACTGGACACAGAGTCAGAGGGAGATAGGAAGTAGAAGGAAAGAGAAGGCTTATCCTGCTCGCCTTGATTTGTAGCATCATAAGATATATACAGGGTCCAGCAGAAGTAAGCCCTGTTTGAGTATGGTTGATAGGATAATAATATTGGTGTAATAATTTATAGTTTTAATTTGAACATATCGCCTAAGATGTCATATGGTATGCTTGAGTATGAAATTGTTATGTTACAGAATTACATGTTTATGATTTTGCAATAAAAGATCTTATAATAAAAAGGGGTGTTATTTGTGCCAGGCCCTGTATAATAATATAAATTACATGTATATAACTAGATACATGATATTAAGAAATAGGTATAGTTATAAATCAATAGATATACACATATACAGATTTGATTGAGGTTTGTGTTCTTGGAAGTGAACCTTACACTCAGACCTTTTCAAACTGAAATTAAACAACAATCCAAGTTATCTTCCTGAATTTCATCCTCCAATGCCCCTCAGAGACCCAGTATCTTCATGATTTCCCTGATTCCCACCATACACATCTGCTTTTTTTTTCTTAAAAAAATCGTATTTATTTTTTAGAGAGAAGGGAAGGGAGGGAGAAAGGAAGGGACAGAAACATTGATGTGTGAGAGAAATATCCATTGTTTGCCTCTCACATGCCCTCAACCAGTGAGCCTTTGGTTTGCAGACTGATGCTCAGTCCACTGAGCCACACCAGCCAGGGCACATCTGCTTTTAGCAGGTTTACTATTTCCTTCCCTATTAAGATAAAGAAGGCTTAGTGCTACCCTTGTTGAGACATTTGCAATTTTAACAAAATACTTAGCCAAAAGAAAAGGTCACTACTAATAGAAGTTTTTGATCTTGGACATGAGAGACAGCACACTCTATGAGAGGGGGAGGGGATGGAAAGAAAAATGTCCTGAGGCCTCTGATGCCCTGTTGTCATGAATCTTGTATTCAAATATGAATCCTCCCATGTCCCATGGCATGGCCTTCACTGTAACACGTAAATGACAACAATTATTTATTTTGCTTTTGGAGTTCTTAGGTATAGAGCACATTTCTATTCGACATGGACATGGGAGTGTTTCTCACCCATGCCTGGGTGGTTTGAAGTTTCAGCAGTCCTATATGCAGAAAACATAAAGAATCATTAATAGATTGCAATTATTGAATTGTGTCAAATGGATTAATGCTATCCAAAAGGAATTGTTTGTTTTTGTTAGCATCATCCTTGCAGATTTATATTTCAGTGGCATGTCTTCAAGTAGTTCTTTTCTAATCTAGCTTTTTCCTCCTAAAGCCATTCATAGAAATAATTCTTTTTTACTTTGGGGCAAACCTTAAATAAAACCAGTCTTGAAATTTCTCTGGAGCTTGTGCGCAACAAAGAGTTTTGCTAAGTGTCTTTAAGCAAAACAGCTCTCTGTATTCCAGGAAACACTTGGTGGGTACACTTAATTTGTTTTCCAGAGAAAAATGTTCCTAGTAATTATCCTAAGAAGCCAGACTGATTGCTCTGTTATATTAAGGTCACAGTATCCTTGCTAACATAACCCATAGACTTAGAAAAGGTCTTTCCCTCCATGGCAAATTTATGGCATAGAGGCAGTAAGCAACACGCTTACACCACATGTGCACACATGCATGCACACACACAGTAGCCAAGGTGCATTTCATAGAGCAAATATTATTACATTCTGTTGCAACATGTACTAAATCCTCAAATACTTCCCATTAACTAACCAAGTAACTATATCTCTTCCTGCTGGGCCCTGTAGAGGCTACTTTCACAAGATTTCACTGTCTAACCATATCTAGAGTTATAGTCACTTGCTCTAATATTTTTTTAATGAATGAAGTTAAAACATCACCTAGGTTGTTATTATTCAAAATGTGGTCCATGGACCCTTCAACATCAATCTCACCAGGAAGTTTGTAAGAGGTGCAGAACATGAGCCCTACATAACCCCAGACTAGATGATTCCAAATCTACTTTTTAACAAGATCATCTGTTAATTCAAATGAACATTAAAGTTTGACAAATACTGAACAAGATCAGTGACTTTCAAACTTATTTGTTCATAGTTCACAGTAAGAAACAAAATTTTACATTGCAATCCATTATGTGTATGTACACGCACTCACACACACGAAACAAAAGTTGATGAAATGATATATACACTTAATATGATTCAGCCTGATATTTTCTATTCCATCTTCAAAAAGGTTGGTGGTAACCAATCAAATGATTTCACACACATTACTAGGTCACAACCCTCAGGTTTAAAAACACACCTTGAACAAAGTTTCTCACCCTTGACATTATTGACATTTGGGGCCCGGTAATTCTTTGTTGTGGGTTCCAATCTGTGTATTGAAACATGTTGAGCAGCATCCTGACTTCTACCCAGTAGATGCCAGTAGCACCTCCCTCTCAGTTGTAACAACCAAAAATGTGTGCAGACGTGGCCAACCTGGGACTTAGCTTGGGAGCTGTGCCAGTCTCAGAAGTAGATTATGTTGGGGAGCTTGGTGCAATGACTAGAAAAGCTTGTGATACATCCAGACTCCCCACCCTCTCACTGTCTCTCCCTAGAATAGTCCCAGTCAGAGCCCAAGAAAGATCTGGAGCAGCATGCTAGATCAGTAGGGTGGATCCCACTTTGGCCTCCCTCAATTGCTTTTCTGCTCTTTGCTTTGAGTAATTCCACCTGGACCTTGGATATATATATATATATATATATATATATATATATATATATATATATATATATATATATATATATAGAGAGAGAGAGAGAGAGAGAGAGAGAGAGAGAGATATCTTCTACCAGTTGGCTACAAGTTATTTTTGTGTGTCCAAAAATCTGAAATGGAGACTCAACTTGAATACTTCATTCACTTCAACTTCCCAATTCCAAAGAGAATAGCTAACAGGTTCTGTTCTTCTGTTAAACTTCTGCCAAGTTTATTAAAAATCCCAATTAACAGAGTCAAGTGATTTGCCTCCAGTGTGGATATTTCCATATCAGAAGGCTTACAATGATAGTGTCACTTGCCATATTGTGTGCCTTGACTGCCTTTGGCAGAATTTTTTACTCTGACCATCCCTGGACTAATGCCAGTTTTACCAACAAACCCCTAGGTCTTGCCCAGGATGGGGTTATTATTACCAGATATAAATGCCAATCAGGATATAAGAGACCCTCTTATTTTTTGTGTGTAAAAATATTTTTTGAAAAGAGCAATAATATGTAAAGTAAGCAAAGTTAATTTCACGAGTTTTCTTATGAAATTCTCTAACTCACTTTTTAACGAAGAGAACTATCACTCCCTTTTGTTCAGAAAATTCATCACTCGGCCCAGGAAATGATCCTGTTAAAAAGAAAACACGATGTTGCAATGTGCCTCACTGGCTTTGGGAACACTAAGTAAGTGTTTCTCACCCAGACCTAACTTTGCCCCACCAGGGACATTCAGCAAAATCTGGAGACATTTTTGGTTGTCACAGATTGAAAGGTGCTATTTGCATTTAGTGGGAAGAGGCAGGGAGGCTGTTAAACATCCTGCAATGCACAGACAACCCCCCACAATGGAATTATACAGCTCAAAATGTCAATAGTGTGGAGATAAAAAAAAAATCCTGTCTTTAACGATATGGACTCTTCCATGTTAAATTTGGGTATAAAACAGTAGCATTATCTCTGGGTCATTTTCTCACCCAGGGATTCCAATGACTGTCTCTAAAGAACACTCTACTTGGCCGCTCAGAAACTAGTCTCAAAAATCCTTTTAACAAGCTTCATCCAAACTACCTTTTTAGGGTCAAAAAATAAAAACCAAGGAAGTGTTAACACCTAACATTCTCAGCTTGAATTTAACAGTCACCCATGTGTAGTTCCCATGGAGCTTCACTACTTCAACAAAAAGTCCAGTCTCATCTGTTAAAGGAATTACGGCAGCTTCCTTCTACTAGAAAGTGACCCTTGAAGTTTTTAAGGAACTGGATCCTTTATAGCAAATAGATTTAAGAGTACAGGCTTTGGAGTAGGATGCCCTCGAGTTCCATTTTTTGGGTCTGCCTCTAGCTAGCTGTGTGACTTTGGGTAACTTTCTTAGCCTTACCAAGCTTTAATTTCCTCCTCTGTAAAATGAAGATAAAAACATTAGCTGGCTCTTTGGATTAGGACTAAATGAGACAATGCCTATAAATCATAAACCACAATGTTTGCTAAGTAGAAATTATCCCCCAAATGTCTCCTCTTCTTCTCATCTCTGTCAATGGTAGTAATAACATAAAAATCAGCTCACACCTTTACCTAATACTAAGATAGGCCTTGCAGAGAGAAGAAAAGTGGTGATACATTTGTTCCACGGATTCTAAGAGCCAGATGTGAATTGATCAGAGACCATGGTAACAAGCAGCAAAGAAGCAAAAAGTCCAGTTGTATGCAGAATCCCTCAAGAAAATTTGTTTTAAAGTAGAGTAAGAACCCAATGCGATGAGAGCCCCAGAGGAGGCAGCTCCATGGCTGGATCTACAGATGTCTAGGATTTGGAAAGGAGAAAGATGTAGGATTCTGTGCTCAGGCACTAAGCAAGGAGACATGATTGCTTTCCCTGGGAGCATCCCTGACTCACCAACACCATATTTTCACCATCCTTAGCAACACTGCTCTTTAGAGAGGTCCTTTCAGAATTTAGACAAGGGACATAGCACCACCTGGGTTATGATGATGCCAATCTAGGCATCTGGATATTAGCTTCTCCATAACCTTAAGGCCTAAATTCTTCCTATATTAATATGTGTTGTTTTGTCTTTTACTGTGTGCTTCTTAACCAGGGCGGCACATCAGAATTACTTATATATTTTTTTATTGTAAAAATGTCCTCATTCAAATTGCATACCAAAAATTATGAGTCAGTAGATCTAAGAAAAGGCTCAGGCATATTTTAATAGATAGATAGATAGATAGATAAAAATGCAAGTATGTAATCTGACCAAGAACCATTGATTCAGAGAAGTGATCCTCCACTGTGGGTGATTTTGTCACCCAGGGGTATATTTGGAAATGTCTGGAGACATTTTTGACTGTCACAGCTCAGGTCAGGGTAGGGGTAGATGCTACTGATTATTGTTGCATGGTACCATTCTGGTGCCATGGTAGATGGTAAACATTCTACACTGCACAGGACAGCCTCTCACAACAAAGAATTATCTGACTCATAATGTCAGTGGTGGTGAGGATCATGAATCCTGATTTAGGGAATAAAAGATGCTGAAAGATGTGTTTTTTTTCTATTATCTCTGTCAATACCATTCTTACTTTGTGTCTTATAAAATAACTTCATAACTTTGTTTGTTTGTTTAGCAACAGTAGGAAGAAACACGAGAAGGTACTATTATTTCCACTTTAAGATAAGAACCTAAAGTCCAGACAGAGCTGCCCAGGACTACAAGGCCCCAGGGTCCGTACCTCCTGAGAGCAGCAGTCTTATCTACCTCATTCACCGTTGCATCCTTAGTGTCTGGCATTTTGTAAGCCCTCCGTAGTTATTTGTTAAATGTGTATTGATGAATTCTTAGCCCCTTCATAGTATATTGTGTGCCTTGTCAAGGATATTTTCTATTTCCAATTCTAACTCAAAAACAGTAACTAAGGCCTTTAAGTATCTCACTGTGAATTATTGCAATTAGCATTTTTTTGAAGCCCTGAATACATTGTGCTCTAGTTAATTTAATGGGGAGTGAATTTCTTCAACCTATTTGATATTTTGACTAATTTGAAAATGTATTGGAAGACCATTGCTGTTTAAACTCCTCCTTTTGTAATGACTTCTAAAATGTCTTCGTTCTATTTTCTGCCTTACTGAGCATTTGAAACAGAATCTAAGTCTTTGGGTCAAGATCTTTCAAAGCTCTGGCTACACCATATTTAACCTCACCTGTCACTATCCAGACCCTGAAATATGAAAAGAGTGAATTACCCACCACTAATAAATCACACCACTAATAAACTCCCACACTCCAAATACAGGGTTCTTTCTGCCACACTTCTCAAGAAGATGGAGCTGAAATGTTTATTAGCCCACAGACATTCCGAAAGTTGCTCTTTTGATTTGGTCCCCAAAAGGGCTTCTGGGAAGAGGAAAAAGGGCAGCTTTCTCTTAAAAGACAAACACAAATAGGGAAAGACTCTAATTAATTGAGGGTTTTAATAAATAACTGTTTAAGAATAAAAATGATAAGTTAGAGTTTCTTTTTTTTTAAAGATTTTATTTATTTATTTTTAGAGAGGGGAAAGGAGGGAGAAAGAGAGGGAGAGAAACATCAGTGTGTGGTTGCCTCTCATGTGGCCCCCACTGGGCACCTGGCCCGCAATCCAGGCATGTGCCCTGACTGGGAATCGAACCTGCGATGCTTTGGTTCGCAGCCCGTGCTCAATCCACTGAGCTACGCCAGCCAGGGCTAGAGTTTCTTTAATGTATATTTTCCTGACTGTATGTTGGAGACCCCATCATCTTGTTAAGAGTGTTATTTCTTTTAAATCCTCTTAGCAGCCCAAAGAAGTAGGTGCCTAATGATTCTCATTTTTTATCATGCAGGCTGACAGCCAATATCCAATAGATACTATCTATGCACCAGGAACTGTTCTAGGCACTTAAGTGTAATAATTTGTGTAATTTTCATGACTCCCTCTGAGGCAGGTTTTTACAGTTAAAGTTGAGTCATTGAGAAGTAATTAAGCACTAAATTGAGAAGCCTGGGAAATGATCAATTCTAGATCAACCTCTTCTTCCTCATGCAGAGTGGACAACTAACCATAATGTCTTAGAAAAACTTATACTGTTCAAATATTTGCCCAAAACTGCCACTCCATAGTGCTCTGCGTCCCATGTGATCTACTGTGATGAGAGTCACTATAGCCTACATGGCACCAGAGCAGTGACAGAAATTGCAATACCATGATTCTGGTAGAAAGTGGCTTTTAGTCATAGCTTGTCCACTAACAATTTGGGGAGTTGTATAGCTAATCTGGCAGACCCCTTAAGGAAAATTCAGCCCCGCTGGGTCAGGCCTCCTCCTGAATGTGAGAACATTGTCACTGGGCTGAAGTTCCAGGAACACCAGCAGAACCTAGACCTAAAGGTGGGACATCTTGGGAAGTGTGACTGTCCCCACTTCAGGGTGAAACCCCATCCTCAGCAGAGAGGGATCACAGTGCAGTGGGGAAGCTTGCATCCCATATGTGCTGCAAAAAACACTTCCACCTAAACCCAGCTAAGGAGTGGGTTTCAGCTTTCAGTCTGTATCTCCCTCTGTTTTCTAAGATCTTTTAACCCATAAAAATAAAGTTTAGTGGTTTACTGGGGGGAAGGGTGGTGATGGTAACACAATACCATTACATCTCAGAGTTGATAACTGGTTTAGGGTAGCAGCTTAAGTTCCTTAACCAAAGTTTGACACAGTGCTGTTATTAAACAACAATGCTCAAGATTTTCCTACAAGGACCTGTTGACTCTTTTAACCTACCCACATAGCTAAGTTTTCAATGGCACTATGAGATTTCACAGACCAACAATACTTTACAGGAAGGGAAGGTAATCCAAAATTACAGAATAGCACAGTTATACAATCCATGCATAATACAAATGTAGTTACAACTAAATCAGTATGTGGTCATTGTCCAATAATGTCTAAGGTGTCAGCAATGTGAAAATTTTCTATCAGGTTTCACCAAAGTCCTTCCTTGATTTATTTCCAGCCATAGCCTACAACAAACAATGTGACAAGGTGATGAGAGGGAAAGGGAGGGAGGGCAGGAGGGAGGGAAGGAAGGAAAGCAGGGAGGGAGAGAGGGAGGAAGGGACAGAGGAAGGAAGGAAGGAAGGAAGGAAGGAAGGAAGGAAGGAAGGAAGGAAGGAAGGAAGGAAGGAAGGAAGGAAGGAAGAAAAAAGAATTGTTTTTATCCTCTTGAAGCTTTAAAGAGCTTACCAGATAGATTGTCAGCTGTTAGCCAACCCGTGAAAGTGGCAAATCCCTTGGCCTGTGGAAAGTGGTCTCTATGGATTGTTTCTAAAGAGTTTGTTTATTGAAAATATGTCTGCTTTTGGCATTGTTTCTTATGTGAGCATGGGCTCAGGGGTAGTAGCTGAGTAAGCGTTGTGCACCCTTTCGTGAAGCTCACTGCTGCCTGTGGTTTTTTGAACACCACCGTATAGTGGTAACCTGGCCCAGGGGACATAGATGGGGCTGGGATCGAATTCTTTTAAAAACTCCCTGCTTGGCTTACACAGAATCAGAGAAATGTAGGCCTGTTTGCATTTGTTGGTGCACATTAGAAATAAATTTGGGCATTCAGTTTAAAGAACTTACTAAGGGCAAGATGCACAAAGAAATGCTATTATGTTTTCAGCAGTCTTTGTAAGCTTGGCTGGGCAAGGGGATTTATCAAAAGAAATATGTAAATAACACAACCTGCTTTACAAAAGAAAAGAGAATAAAATTAATCCAAGACATCCATGGCATAATACTATTTTCTGCTCTTAGCTTTTCTTTCTATTACTTGCAACATGCAGCTTAACAGTCCAACACAAACAATAACATGCTCAAAAAAAAAAAAACAAAACCACAGACCCAGGGCGTCCCTTGGTCCCTAGAAAAGAACCCCAAATGAATCTTCAGCCTCGTGCACAATATTATTATTAAATCTAACATGATCATAGCCAAATTGTAGGCTTGGACACAACCCCTTCTCTCCCTCCTTTTTTGGGGGAAAGGGGGAAGTATTGGGAGGGGCGGGGAAACCAAGCCAATCAAAGTTAAAATAAAGTCTCTTTCTAGCAAGACTACTGTCTATAACATGTTGTTCCTTATAGAAAGTGGGATATGGTGGCATTTGCTTGATTAACTTGCTCGACAAAAGTGACAGCTGCTGTGGGTGCATGCGGATAAGCTGCACGGCGCAGTTCCGCCTTTGTACATCTGTCAGCAAAAAGGGAAGAATAAAGAGTGAAAAGAGACAAATTGGTCCCAAAAGACTCTCCATTCAACTTAGGAGGTTTGCCCCATTCAGGCACTCGCTGTGCGCCTCAAGTACTGAGAGCTTATTCAATTTCATTCACTCTTTCGAATGAACCCACAAGTGTTTAATTTCTTATTCTGTTGCCTCAAAAAGGTGGGGTGGAGGAGAGGGGGGCAGGAGGCTTGTGGACGGGAAGCATTCAGGGCAGGGCAGGGCGATCCTGCCTCACGTATTAACTCATTGCTAATTTACACTTTAACTCTTATGTGCTCAGGTCCTAGACCTGGCTAGTGCTCCTGCAGGACACCTGACACACACTTCTTACCTCTTGGCTGGCTGACCCCAGACCATCAGTAGATGAGGGCACCCAGCAAGATTGAAGTGTGTCTTGTGTAAGAACAGTGGTCTGAGGTTCATGCCCTTTCCAGAGACAGGGTGGTGGGCTTCCCAGGATGAGGTTTGGGTAAGCAATCTGGCGAATGTGGGGTATTTTTTCCTCCCAGAAAAAGAAAAAAATAGATGCCGTGAGAAGTAGTAAGAGAGGAAGACAGTTTCGAGAGATTAAAAATAAAGCAAGAGGAAAGGGCTCCATTGGGAGGTAGATCCCAGCTGTACAGGGGAAAACACATGTTAACTTTTTGAAACCAGCACTTTGTCTTTCTTTTCCTCAGCCCTGAGCCTCAGGCATCAGAACCTGTTTTCCAGCCTCCTTTAAAGGGAAGGTCGCTATGTTCCCTGAAATATTTCCTCTAGGAGATTTAGAAGCCTGGCCAGTCCCCTGTGCTATCCATGCTCTGCTGGAGCCACTTCCCTTCTTTCTCCTGCCTTCATGCCACTCCTCCTTCTCTGTTGACACCCAACATTCCCTTTCATCTCCTCAGCCCTCATCTGAATATCGTCCCTGCACTCAAGCCTTCTTTGTTGACTGCTTTTTGAAAACCACTCAATGCCAGCTCTGGCTCCTAAAGAGATCATACCCTTCCCTTATGAGAAAGCATTCCCCATAGAGCCCAGGCTGACCATGTTGACATAGATCTAATGTTAATGTGCATGGAGGACTTTTTAATTTTATACTGGACCCAATTATAGTTGTTGGCTTTTTTGCCTTGAAATTCGGA
Source organism: Trachops cirrhosus (assembly GCA_028533065.1). Lineage (NCBI taxonomy): Eukaryota > Metazoa > Chordata > Mammalia > Chiroptera > Phyllostomidae > Trachops > Trachops cirrhosus. The sequence continues at coordinate 50,071,648 of CM052544.1, read as the reverse complement.
AGCTCTGGACATTGCCTCCTGAATGGTATAATCATGTCCTTTCATCATCTGCTTAGAAACTTGCTGGGTGTTTTGACCTGAAGCATTTACCTATTTACCTGAACATTTTCCATGTAATAACATGGAAATTATGTGAATGCACACATCGTGTTTTTTTTAATATTGAGAGTTGTGATTAAAACAACCTTGGCCAGGAAAATGACTCCCTGAAGTCAAGGTGAATTTTCCTGCATAAAAACTTCAATTTCGACTGACAAAAATCTCATGACTCATGACTGTACAAAGTTTAATATGTGCAAAGTATGAAATTAGCCCTAATGTAATTAACCAAACCTGTTTTAAAAAGACAAAGTTGGCATTCCACTTTGTCTTTCCGTTCCGTATATGAGTTGCAATCCTTATTTTAGAGTATGATTTCTATACAGTATGCAAATTCCTTATTCAGTTGCTTACGTCAATCTGCTTATGAATTAATGCAGTTAACTCTGAAGGCAGTTCCTGTATCTAAGAAGCAATCAGGCAGTGGGCAGATGCTGTTCGTGAATAACTGAGTTTAGTTCATAGGATGAATCCTTCTCCTACTTCTGAAGTCCTTGAAAGCATATCAGAGAAGAATTTTCAGGTAAATTATTCACACACCTCTTATGGATAATAGGTGGTAGTATGTGCCACCAAAACTGGAATTTTGTTTTCAACATAATTGAACTTAAAGCTATTGAGATGATTTAAAAGTCTGAATTTGGGTTGTAACTATACATTTTCTCAAAACAGTAGGTTCCTTTGAGAGGACACAGGCTAAAGGCATGGGGGTCCATTTTCTCAATGCACAGGGAGACCTAGAAATAAATCCCCAACATATCCAGAGAAAAATAGGCCCCAGAAAAAGGTATTGTTAACCATGGTCAGTTTGTTAATTCTCAAACTGCACACCTGCCCTGGGCAGCCCAGGTGGCAGACAAGACCCAGTCAGAGGCTGATTGGGGCTTAATCACATTGTGCTCATTATTTATGTCTCTTGGAGAGAGAAATAGTCTGAACTGAGAAAATCCAGGTACATAAGAAAGCTGTTTCTTTTTTCTTAAATATCATAGTTCCCTAGTCCACTTGCTGAAAGTTAGGTGTCAGCCTCTGACGGTTGCTACAAAAACTTGTCTATTTAACAGAAGTCACAAACTCGAATCTGTCCTGATTTTCAGTGTGATGGGTCCTGCTGATCAGCCAGGGAGCATTAGAACAGCTGGTGTTGGGCCCATGTTCCATGGTTCATTCAGGGTTTGACTACTAGTTACATTTTTATTCAATTACTTAGACACCCAGCAGCTTCTGAAGTCAAATTGTGTACAGGCAAGCACAGATCTAATTTTGATACCTAAATTGGATTCTTTCTTTCAGAACAGCAGGGCTTTGGAGTCTAATCAAAAGAGATAGAAGGGAAAGGTATATTTTGCTCTTTGGGTACCTTAACTTCAAAGGTGGGAGGATTTTGCAGGAAGTCATGCCTCACTCCTCATTTAACTTAATATTAAATAGGGCATGAAGTTATAGGAAAAAATTAGTTATTTAAGGAGTCCATGGGCTTCAGGATCTCTGGTGATTCAGAAGCAGGAAAAATACAAAGAAAATTTCAAGCCATTTTATTACATATGACTTGCTATGTTTCCCTTTCTCTCTTTTTCATAGAGAACAAATTCATATAAATATTACATACTATACAGAAATGTAAAATGGGACTTAAAAAGGAATTATATCTTGAGGTGGTTAGGAAAATTCAAGTCTGATTGATATAAACTGCTTAGACTAATGCCTGACACATAAGTGGTCACTAAATGTTTACTCATTATTTTTATTGCTATCTTTTATTTTATTTATCTCATTATTATTGCTAATTCTTATTATCATCACTATGGAAATTTTTTCAAAAGTGAATTCAGTGGAATATAAGTACCCTAAGAGATATTAATAGGTGGCTCAGGAAAAGTGGTTTTTCAGTCAAGTACATTTGGAAAATACAAAACAAAGTTAAATGAAGGGTTTTTTGTTTGATTCTTTGTTTGTTTGTTTGTTTTACTGCAGGACTTCTCAGAGCATTGCCTATCTTAATATAACATTACGGCTCTGCATCACTAATACTCTTCAGACACAGTATACACTATATGCCTATATGTATTCACATACCCATCCACAGGCCAGTTAAAAATGCAAGGCTGGAAAAGTTTACACTAGTGTCACTTTTATTTTCTTTAAAAAAACTTGCAACCAAATACCCCTGGGTAGTCTTGTCCTCTCTACCTTTAGCCCAATTGATATTACAAAACAGTAAACGTTCCCCAGGAAGAGCCTTCAATTTTCCTCCTTCCAAACTTTGGAGATAGTAGCTGAAGGCTCAAGGGGTACAGGACTTTGCCCACAGCTGGGAGGCCGCTGGCCTTTGATGCACACATGCTCTTTGCTTTTTAGTGGGCATTGTTCTGTGTCTTCATAATGTTTCTGAAGGCATCCCACAGCCTGAAATCCACAAATTTCAGAACCACTTTAGATTCTAAAGGCGAAAGGCCCTTACTCAAAATTTCAAAACAAGTTATTATCCTGGACAAAGAGAGGAGTAGCCTCTCTCTAGAGCTTTCCAGTCCAAGTTTATGTCACTATTTAAATAAATAAAAAGACACAAACTCTTTGGATTGGTTCAGCTGGGCTGGGAGCCCTGCGATAAGAGGTCACTGGTGTGAGTTACTATGGTAATTGAGTAGTATCAGCAATAGTTTTGCTCTCATGAGCATTAAAGCACATAATAATAGGCAAACAACAGTGGTTAAAGCAAGCAGGTAGGATTACTATGTTCTTTTGTCAGAAGTATATAATGTCTTGTAGTCAGTTTTAAAGACTTCTCAACCCCCAAATCCACCCCACTGTCACCTGCTGAGTAATTTTGTATGCTTAATCTCCTGCCCTTAGCTCCAAGATCTCTGCTAATTTGAGGCAAATGGGTATTTCTGACATTAAATGGGGCAGCAAGGAAGCTCTGACCTAGAAAACCCGCATTCTAAAGCACCGAGAAAAATATTCTTTCAACAATTTCGTTAAGGCTCTTTTGAATGATGAGGAGGGAAAAACAGCTTTCACTGAAATAGGAGGTTGCAGCCTCCCAAGGAAGGGTTTTTGCAGAACAAGAAAAAAAGAAAGAAAAGAGAAAGAAAGAAAAACTTGCAGAGCATCCCCACTCCCAACTTCCCCCATAAAACTTGTCACTTCGCATTGCCATCCACTACCCCAACAATAATCACTCCGTGCCTATTGCTAATTGCAAGCACAGCTGAGGCCCAGCGGGGAGCCCTTGCACAGTCTCAGGCCTTTATACGAGGCTCAATCTGTTGTATGGCACTTGTTCACACACAAAAAAACTACCAGCAAAGGCAGAAAGAGGCAGAGTCACAGGTTTCTTGTAATCCCTCCGCCTCCCCGCTGACAGCCCAGCCCTAGAAGCATTCCTGGTTTTGTCCTCCTCTTTACAAAATCTGAAGTGACCTTAAGCTGTGAGCATGTCAGCTTTTGAATGTCGAGTTGCCGGCTTCTTCAGGTGCATTAAGGAGCATGGGGAGGGAGCTGCATCTGGCTTCTGCGTGTCTGTTTGCAGCACCCCTGGGGCGAGCTGTGGCTTCCTGTAACATGTAAAATATGAGTGTGAACTCAGAGTTCATGGCAAGGAACAGGAGGTCATGCCTCCATTCAGTTCTAAGTAAAGAAACTGGGAGTTTGCAGATGTTTTTCTGTACGTGTAATGACACCACCCCCTCCCCAGCCACCAAGCACCCGAGCACCGTTTTTTGATAAGATGTGCCACAATCAGTGTGCTACTTGCAGATTTATTCATATCAATTTTTGCAATTTATATATTCAGAGACAAGATTGCTATTTCGGCAACTTTATGTTAGATGTTGTGTGTTTGCATCTAGAGAAAGGGGGAAAAATGTACGGGGTGGGGAGGGTGGGCAGAGAATGAAAAGAAATTAAGTCTGTTCCTCGGGCCACCAGCTGGGGTGTTTTCAAGGAGACAAAATGTCGACAGGAGGGTCCGTGTCTCCCTTTGGCCCAGAGGTCACTTCCTGCCCAGGCTTGGAGGTGGCAGATCTATTGCTGCTGGCCCCCATGAAAGCCCAGGAATAGCTACTGTGAGGAGAGTGGGGGTGGGGCTGGCAGAGAAAAGCCCCTCGGGAGACAAGGCCCACCTGAAGAAACACCTTCCTAACCTTCCTCAAGGTCAAGAACAGGTAGGCCTTGACCTGGGTCTCTATTTGGGCCCGGCAGGGAGCACCCAGTCCTTCCTGTGCACTTTGCCACCCTCTGAGATGGCAAGGGAATTAAGAAAAATTCTGTTCCTTACCCAAAGCTTCATTCTGTATTTTCCCTGAAGGAAGACATTGGTGAAGTGAACATGGAGATTAATCCCCCTTAGCCTGGGTAGTAAATGTTCCTCAGTGAGGCAGTGTTAATTGCCAAGCTGGGTGCAAAGATCATTTCGAGGCATTCAAGAAATACTTGATTTTTATTAGTATAACTGCTCCATGTAAGAGTTATTTCTCAGCAAAAGGGCAGAAGCTTTGCCTGCCTCACCTTATTAGCCTAATTCTACTTAATTGTTTCCTAAAATAAGGGCTTCCTGAACATATATTTCAAACCTTAATAGGTCTGTGGTGGTGGGAATAATCCTGGGTAGGGAGCTACTGCTCTTTTGGGCAGAGAAACAGGGATGTCATGGCTGAGGCCTGCCTGGTCAAATCTGTGCTTGGACTATCAAGGATGGGGGCCAGTAAGGGCCAGTCTCTGTGAAAACATGAGGTGATGTGTCACACAGTGTGAAAAATGCATCCTCTTTGTTGTTTGGGCCTAATTCTCTGTAAGGGTTCTCAGTCCTCATCTTTGGGTTTCATTTAATTCTATTTCACAGATTTAGAAATGTTGGCCCTGTGGCATGTTTTAAATAAACCAAATAAATGACTGAGCAAATGCTACCAGATTTGTTCTTTGCTCTTCAGTCTCAAAATTCGGCCCTGAGAAATTGTATCAGTCTTGTTATTAAAGAAAATGCCCACGTTCATCTTAAAAAGAATTTTTTGGCATTTTGTGAAACACAGTTGTGTTTCCAGATTAGAATATGTACATTGCTACATAACCGAGATTTCTTAAGAAAAATTTCCTTTCCAGTATGGAAAGTGATTTTTCATTTCCTGTCTTTTTTAACTGTGGTAAAGTAAACATAAAATTTAACATGTTAACCATTTCAAAGTGTACGCTCCAGTAGTGTTAAGTGTATTTACACTGTTGTGCAACCAATCTCCAGAACCCCTTTCATCTTGCAAAACTGAAACACTGTGCCCATTCGACAAGAACTCCCATGTTCTGCACCCTAAGCCCTGGCAACCACCTTTCTATTTTCTGTTTCTCTGAATTTGATTATTCCAGATGCCTCATATAAGTGGAATCATGCTATATTTGCCTTTTGATCACTGGCATACTATTCTTAAGTTTACTCCACGTTGCATATGACAGTAGTTTCTTCCTTTTTAAGGTTAATACTCCATTGTGTGTATATAGCACCTTTTGTTTATCCATCCATCTGCCAATGGACACTTATGTGGCTTCTGCCTTTTGGCTATTATAAATAACGCTGCTATGACCATGGATGTGCAAATATCTCTTCAAGATACTGCTTTCAATTTCTTTTGAGGTAATACTCAAAAGCTGGATCTCTGTCTTCTTATAATAACACTTACTTGGGTTGTGGAAATGGTGGAAGTGTGTATCGGCGTTTGAGTTGATATAGCATTCACAATTGAATATTCACTTTTGTGCTTCTGTGTTAGGAAAATGTTAGTGCCTTCCTGTCCTTAGGTAAATATCTATGAGTTGATTTTTGACTTAGTTTTCTCATTGAGAGATGGTACAGTGTTTCCAACAGTATCTACTGGAAAGTATTAGGAAAGAAAGTCTTTCGGAGACCATCACATCTCCTTGCAGGTAACCACTTACTGTACTGAAACATGGGATTGAGCATTTAGAACTTGGGTTTCATACAGTCTGTTCAATGCAGAGGCAATAGACTAGTTTCTAGTCTGCTTTTGGTTAGCTTGGATAGCTTATTAAGACTGCCAACAAGTTAATCAAACCATTTAAAAAAACAAAGAATGTGTCTTCCAGAGAGAGACTCCCATGAGCTTAGCTTTGAATTAATCTCTCCTGCTTGAATTGCTTTCAGAAAGGGTCCTTTAGTACTGTTACTTCTCTTAGATTTTTCCACAGGCAACTAATAGTCATAAGACTGACTTGGGTTAGAAGACTGCAGCACATTAGGTCAGGAGTCCAAGTATGGATTCATCATTTTGATCATTCATATGAAATCTCAATACTAAACACTTGTTTGATATTTCTCTGCATTTCAGGTTTAGAGAGTTGCAATTTGGTACTGAATAGATAACTACTTATTTTAGTAAAAGAATATTAAAGTATTACTTGGGCCCTTTCTAAGGTGGTTCAAATAACATTGCTCCCAAATGCTAAATTCTACACATGTTCCTACAGAAGAAGCAAAAATGTCAAGCAGTAACAATTTAAATCAAGTTTTAAAAAGTTATATTTTGTTTGCTCTGTCTCTCCCTAAGAAGAAGATGCTAAAGGCAAAAGCATAGCTGAATAATCTCAGCTCCAGGTTATAGATAACTCTAGTCTCCGAGACCAAAGTTTTCCACAAGGGGCCCCTGCCTTCTCCAGCAGTCTGGATTGCATTACTTTCAGGGGATGCAATCCAGAGTTTAGAACATTGAAGAGCCACAGCACTGGGACAGTTTTGCAAAGACTTCTAAGATATGGGATTTTAGACACTCAAAGAATCACAGATGTTGAAATAAAAAAAATGTCCCTCAACTGTAAAAAAACATTTGGCCCAACCTAGAAGGTCATTCTGATTATCTCCATCCTCTGATTTGAGTTCTGGTTATTTTTGGTGTCTTTGTGCTCTTGGCTGAGCATCCTGAAGCTGTGACCAGGAAATACCCATTTCTAGGAGCAGTTCTGGTAAATCAAATAAGCCAGAAGATTGCATATTTCAACTATGTACCCATTTTTAAAAGCACTCAGATGATACACCCTTTTAGATAAGCCCTTCAGGAAGCTTTGACAAATCCTGAAACTTGCATGCACTTCAGTGCTTTTCCCACTTGGTATAGATAACTTGAACGTGGCCAGGTTTCTTAATCACACCCTCTCTGTCTGAATTAGAACACTGAATACAACTATAATTCTGGCAGTACTTAGACCTGAGAGACCTGGCTGTGGAATTGCAGCTTGGTTTAAAGAAGCTATGGTACTTTGGTAGTAGTGTAAAAAAACCCTGGATGGTGCTTTTCACATGCTCTTAAATTACCCAAATTGTAAGGAAGAAATATGCATTGAAAGCTTCAAACGTAAAAGATTTCATTACAGTATTTCAGTATAGCAATTGAAATAGGTTCTGATTTTTTTTCCTAATTATAACTCACTTTGGTCACAAAAAGCAAAGTGAAGAACTTAGTCACATGGGTGTGGTCAAAGTATTATCTTTCTCTTTGACTCCTTGCCAACAAACAAAATGTCCTTTCTTTGTTAAACACTGTAGGCAAGGTGATGAGGCAATTTCTCTGATGTATGGCTGTGCTGAGTTGGAGAAAGGGTACTTTCCAAAGAAAAGATAAAACCCCTCCAGCATTCACTATGTTTTTTCAGTCCAGAAATACAGGTTGATTACCAAAAGGTTAAAAATCACCTGTTTGCTCAAACATTTTCAGAAGAATAGAAGCTGCTCAGAGCTTTGCACAACCCTGAATAACTCATACTTTGGAAGATGTGTTTTCTTATTCGTGAAGCAGAATGGGATAGCGTGGTTCAGATAATTATAGCTAACACTTGGTATATGCCTGGCACTGTTGTAAATACTCCACAAATAGTAACTCATTTAATCCCCACAAGAACCCTTAGTAGTCTTTAATTAATTCCATTTAACAGATAAGAAAAGTGAGACCAGAGAGGTTAAGGGTTTTATGAAGATTCAAACACAGGAGAGTTCTGGTTCAAGTTCATTCTTTCAGCCACTAAGCTGCACTGCCTCTCAGCTCTTGAGTCCAGGCTCCACCTCTTGCTAATGGCTAGACCACTTTGCTTCTCTGAGTTTCAGTTTCCTCATCTGTGAAGTGAGACTACAGATGATAATAAAGACTCACCTATTTGGAGTTTAGACATGAACTCTACAGGCATTTAGTGCTTGGTCTGCCTGGCATATATGCCTTGAACATGCCAGTTTCAAAGGAATACATATTTAGAAATGAACTAACAAGAGAAATTATAGCTTTGTGAATTTCAACCCATTCATGGTTAGGTTATATTGAACTGAGTCACAAGTTTTTAATCAAAAAAGGTGTGTGTACATGGTACAATTATTGGTCCTTGTGGTAAAAAAATACCATAATTTCTAAAAGAGCTCATTTTTATGATATTGGTCTAAATATTGCCCTTGTTTATAAGCATGAGCCAACATGTCTTATTGGGAGCATGTGTATATGTGCAGGTGTTTTCCTAAAAGTAATACACTATGGAGTGCATGTCTCACTTCCAAAAATTGTTCTTTAAAGAAAAAAGCAACACAGAAAGAACTGAGTTTTGCACTAGACTACTTTCATTAGATTGTCTAAAATTGTTTCTCTTATAGTACACCTTGATGACATCTTATTTAATTTTACATGAAACTGAATTTTCTCAAGACTCTACTATTTTTTCTCCCTATTCACTGACAGTTTTAAAGCTTATGATATATAATTTCAGAACTGAAATTTTTATCAATGTTAGAACTTTTTTATCTCCAAAACTCTGTTAGGTAAATTCAATCCATTGTGATAAAGGAAACTGTTCTAATCATATTTCTTCTTGAAAACTCAAAGCGCCTACAGTGAGAATTTTCTAACCTTTTCCCAGTAGTAATTGCTGAGTTACCAACCTAAAAAAAATAGGAAGCCAGGCAAGACTACAGGGGAGAAGAAGAAATATGTTGATTTTAACTACAAAATAGCATCCCTCATCCCCATCCAACTTTTTCTAATCACATCCCTTAAAAGTCAGTAATGGCTGACTCTCAGCCATTGGTTCTTTAACACTTTGAGTGTTTTTCCATGGGAATCCCCTTGACTCCCCACACCGAGCTTAGTGACTTTCTAAGCCCATAAAAAATAGAATCTTTTCAGCACCACTGAACTCAGGCTCTGAGATATGTTCTACAGCATTCTCCTACCCACACACTTTTCCTTTGAGAAGTTCTGAGCTGAGCAACTTTGCTGAGGAAACTTTGAGAACTGGAGCTGTTTCTATATAAACCATTACTTTTTAAAATTATTGAGATGAAAACAGTCTACTTATTTACTTATCTATGCCTCCTTTTTTATGGGGCTATTAAAAGTGTCAACCTCTTAAGAGGTCAGCTTGATAATTAACTTACGTAATGCTTGTAGAATGCTCTGCATAGTGTGTGCACATTATAAGGACTCAGTATTCAATGACTTGGTAGCTATTTTTATTAATTGTACAGGGCGCGTATGTGTATTAGGAACCTTGTGTGAAATAGTACTTTGTGTAAAAGAGTATACTGAAGTCTTATAGAACTGTCTGGTCTGACTAGAGTTTCCTAAGTTAAGGGGTAAGTTACCCTCGTGATTACTGAGTATGAAAGCGCAGTGAATAGTTCTATCTCCTGTCAGCCTCTATTCCTTGTTTCCAATGCCACTCATGGCTGATATGTGGCTTGCACTGAACACAAATGAATCATTAACAGTAAGGTCTCTTTAGGACATCAAATTAGCATCAGGATGGGGGTCTGGCATTTCTACTCACCTAGGTGGAGGTGGCCGTGAACACTGTAGTAATGCTCCATCTTGTTGATTAGGGATTGTCCAAATCTAAGTGAAAGTCCATTTTCTGTGAACTCATTATTGTCCAATGAGATGTAAATTATTTATCTTATCTCTCAACTTTTCAGCCTTTCCACGAAATAAAGTTTCCAAGGGAACACTGAACTCAAGCGTAGGGACTAGGGAGAAGAACATGAGTCACTTCTCAGTTGTAAAATTTTGGAACTTCTCAGTTTCAAGAAATACAGTAATCAAGAAAAATAATATTTTAACATAGCATTTTAAAAATCTGAATGAATGCAAAAATCACGATGAACAAAATATCAAAATATTAATTAAAGTTAGTATCCAATCCTGCACTTGCAAAATTCCGCCTCACTTGCTTCATTCTAATCCTGGTTATAGTGAACCCTGATACTGCAGAAGAGGTATGTTGTGTGTGAGGATTGCTCTGCATGAAGCTTGTGTGTTTGCAGGGCAGAATCTGTGACTTGAATATATCTGCATATTAATTACCTAAGCTTCTACTAGATATAAATCAAGAAAATTTCTTTTGTTGTATATTGAAAGTACTTATTTCTGTTATTATTCTGGGTATAATAACAACAAAAGTGGCTAAATTTTATTGAGTACTTACTATGTGACCATCACTCTGCTAGATACTTTACATAAAGCAATTATCTCTTTTAATGTCTACAGTAATCCTGTGAAGTAGGTACTGGCATTAACCCCAAGATGAAAGTGAGAGTCAGAGTGTTAAATAGCTTGCTTGAGCTTACCTAGCTAATGGGGGTAACCCAAGATGAAGCTGTAACTTACCCATGCAGGGTTTGAGAAATCACTCATTGTTTGTCTAAATCCTTTTAATCCAATATTTAAATCTAGGTCAGAATAATTTAAACTACGCTTTAAAATTCACCTAGGGTGGTTTTGTAGGTTTTGTTGATGATCTACCACAAAACAAGTTTACAACAGAATTTGCATTGCTAAATGTCCTTTAAGACTGATACATCCAGTTCCAGAGATACTCAGTTAAGAGTCATTTCCTCCTCCACCACATGGCCTTTCTGGTCACTTGCTGTTTTCTCCCTTGTTTCCTGGTATCCTTGGGGAAGGAGGGAGAGAGGGTGAGAGAAAAGGAGGGAGGTGATGGCAATGGTGATGATGGTGGTGTTCATGGAGGCAGCATTTACTGAAGCCTTATCATGTGCTGTGATAGATTTACCCACCTTACTTCATTAAGTCATGAAAAAGCCTATGAAAGGCTGGCTAATCCCCACTTTTTAAATCAGGAAACTGAGTCTCTGAAAATATATATCCAAGATCACAAACCCAGGGAAAAGGTAGGTAAGGTCTATGCTCTTAATGACTACATTATAGAATGAAAGAAAGAAGAATTAAATGGCAAAGTTTTAGATCAACCTTCTAGCTCCTCTTAGAGCTTTCAGAACTGATTGTGGCTACTGGAGAAGTCCTCAACTTTCCAAGGGCCCTATTGTCCTACAGGCCACAACTATGGTGGGCATTCTTTTTGGTTCCAACTATAAAACCCTTTAGAATTATCCCCAAAAGGCATACTTTAGATGTGTCCAGGGTACTGGGGATTTTATTTCTCCAGTGCTTTTTTAACATTAAGGTAACCTTACTTAAAAAGTTTCAAATTAATATCCCTGAATTAAGGACAGGCAGCGAAGAAGTTATGATTACACTTAAATACTTATTATATGTCATCAGTTCACATTTTTTATTCCTAAGAGTTTAAAGAACATTTAACCAAAATTTTACTGCCCATGTTTTAGAATATCTCTGGAAAAGACATATCAGAACCATGGAGAAAACAAAATGGGGAAAACTAAAAATATTTTATTAATTTCTACTTTTGAAGAATCCTAAATCTGCTGTGTTAATGACAATCTCAACTTAAAGCAAACCTGATTAAAGCCTTGTAAACAGCACCAGGAAACACAGGAACAACCCAGAAACCCAGTAGTCTGATGATAAATGTTTAACAACTGGTTTTCTGGGAGGGAGGGTGCCCTGCTTTGTGGTGTTAGCCAATTTCTATGGTGTAAAAATTCCCACTATGGCCTATTTCTGCCTGTCAGTGTGCTACCCTGAATGTGGAATTGGGAAGAGATGCACAGGATTAGCTCTGATGAAAGCACGCTATTATTATAGCCTCCTAGGGAGGAGTGATAGATGATCAGCTATTTCAGTCCAGGGCTTAATTCTGGAGAGCTGGGGTCACTAGCTGTGTGACCTTGGGTAAGTGGCATCACCTCTCTGAGCCTTTGTTTTCTCCACTACAAAGGATAATATGAAAGATTCCTTTCACCTCTACCATTTTAAAGTTCTAGAAGGCAGTGACTCCTGCTTTCTCTGACATCCAAATGCCTTTAAGCTCATTTCTGGAAAACCAAGTTAGCGCTGTGCTGCGTCCAAAAGTGCCGCCAATTTCATCTCCTGAGCATAAGGTTTAGAAAGGAGCGACTTCTCCCTTTTGCCTCTTCAAATGTGTAGCCAATGGGGCATCATACATTTTTTACACTTCTTTTGCTAGATGTGAGATCCAGGAGGAATGGATGTTCCAGGGCTTTCTTGTTCTCCTGGGGTGGGAATCTGTAAGTGTGATATACTGATCCATTGCAATCTGCATTGCCTACCCCTCTGCCCTTTCAGCAGCAGAGAAAGAGTCCTGATGGTGTTCTTCCTCTTTGTTTTTATGTTTTACTACTCTGATGCCATTTGCAAGAATGGGAACTACTCATATAAAAAAGGGGTGGGGGTCGGTTTTTCCCCCGGAAGGTGGCACATCTCTCAGCAAAGAGAAAAAGGCATGTTGCACAAGGCTTGCTGGCAGTGATCGAAGCCAGTACCGGTTTGCCTGTTGTCACAGCCAAAGCAAAATGCCACCTCTGCCTAGAAGCCAGGATGTTACATTCCTCTTTTGTGTCCCTGAGATGCACACATCATGAGGCCCTGGGTTTGTAGGTTTGGCCAGGAGATCATCCAGGTTTCTTGAAGGTCATCTTCCAGCCCCAGGACCTGGGGGGCAAGAGGGGAGGCTTACTCATATCTCTCAAAATAGGTTATCTGAGCCCCCAGTTGCATGTCAGATACAGCCAGTAAATGTGGAATTTGAGGCCTGGGGTGAACGCAAGAGCAGCCCCAGCTGCTGAGAGCAAGTTAAGGCTGAAGAAATGCCAGTGACCTAGTAACATTCCTGTCCCCAGACCCCTTCTTAACAAACCCAGACACAATGACAGCGCAAGCTCCAGAATCCCAACGCAGGAGGTGACAAAACACCCCCAATAACCACTACCCCCCAAAAAAAAAAGTTTCAGTAAAACGTTCTCACTCCTAGAGGGGAAAACCTGTCCATGCCTAAAGCAGCTTGACCTGGCAAACCACCCCTCTCCATGGAGTGAACTGCAAATCTCAAGGAAAAAATCTCCACCCCCAACGCCTGCTCCCTGGGGAGGGACAGAAGGCTCCTAAACTGACAGTTTCGCCTCCATGATCTTTAAAAGAGCAGAAGTTGGCTGTGAGGCTGCAGTGCTGCCTCGACTGAGGTATGTGGTCTCTGTTTGCGGCTGGGCTCCAAGGAGAGCCACAGTTGGCTTTGATGAGGAAGGAGCCTAAAATGAAAGATTTCAAAGAGGGCTTCTGAATGCCATGGCTGAGACTCCGTCGTTTCTTGCAAGGTGAAACTTGGCAGTTCTACCTTGCAAGTAAAAACCCAAATTAATTTTTTTAAAGAAATTAAGTCAGAAACAAGCCTTCAGAAAAACTGTGAGTGTTAGGCATAAACTGATTTTGGATGATCTTTCGGTGAGAAAGGGTGGAGTTACCATCAGAAACATGTTTTTATTTATGCTTTTCAAATCCTGGTGTGCAATGTGTGTGTGTACATGTGTGCTGTGTGTATGTATGTGTTGGTTAGCATGAGAGTATGCATCGTCTCAATGCTCTAACCACTCTTTTTTTTTACATCTCTTCTGTGCCCAGTTCATATAGATGCCCTATAAATAAATATATAGGTCCATCCACACCTTTTCATCTTATTTGTAAATTGTTTGGTATAAGCGGCAATGCGTAATGAAACCTGGTGAAGTTTAAAAGATTAGATTTTTTTTCATACTGACACTTCATAACACTGTTCATATGTCTCCGAGTGAGATTTATGAATATATGAGCAGTACTGCAAAATTATACCGCACCAGAGACTTCCTGCACCACAGGGGTGGCAGTCTAAAGTGACACAGCTTCAAGCATTTTTCACAGACAAGAAGCAAAATTTAACCCCCTTAAGGGGAAGTATGATTTCAACAGCTTGAAATGAGCTCATTTCTAGATTTTTTTTCTCTCATCTTCCATAATTTTTTTGTGTTAAGATTAAAACAGATTGCATAGCCAATGTAAGGGCACATAAGATACCCAGAGTATAATTTGGCCATTAAAAAGAAACTCTCCTTCATTGTCTTTATCCAAAATCCCAATAAGGAAAATGTAAGTAGACTTTGCTCTAAATTCTTAAGGCTCTTAACCATGAATCTTGGAATTGTCCTTTACAGATAAGTTCTGAATATTTCAAAAGGTAAGCAGCAAGTGACATCAATTAGCTCAGTGGAGAAGCCCCATCTTCCTGGGCACGTGAGACAATGGCATTAGGAAATAAACAATGACCTGAATCTCTACTGAGTGAAATTAACCAACAAAAAGGAGAATCAAAAGAGCAAATGTTGATCTTTGTGAATTGATGGTACATGAGATGTCTATAGTGGAGGAGCTCTATTTAAGATTCCAAGTCCAAGCCCATCTCTCTTAGGCTGATCTGGTGTCTTGTATTTTATGTCAATAATTGTTCATGATCTCTATGCCCTCATATTCTTTTCAACCATTTTGTTTCCTCTTGGAACAAAGTAGGGCACTCAAATGCATTCTGTCCCCTCTCTGCTCTATAAACGCTCCATGATGTGTTGGCTGGAGAACTTTTGTCTCTTTTTGCAGCAATGGTACAACAGCTCCATGAACGTGATCTGCACTTGGTTGACGGACCGGATGGACTTACAGCTTCACATTTATCAGTTGAAAACACTAATTAGGATGGTAAAGGTAAAAGAAAAAATAATTATTCTTCTTTGCAAATAGCTTACCAGAATACATTTCATTTGCAAGCTGAAGAACCTCCTAAACACAAAGAATATGAGTTTACATTTAAAACAAGGTGACTTCTACAACAGTATCTCATGCCAGAAAAACCTATGAAGTGATTTTTTGGATGCATGGTTCGCTTATTACTCATACATCAAATGAAAATTTAATAAAAAAGAATTTGACACTTTATCAAGGCTGGAAAAATACTTTATGTATTTGCTGTGTAAAAATAGCACAGGGGCCATTGTGTGCCCTTTGCATTATACTTTCAAAGGCTGGCTTTTGGTACCACTGTGCTAATCACATCAATTACCAATTTCATTTGTGGTTTAATTAAATAAAATTTTACCACAATTGATTCAATAGAAATATTTACCTTCAGCTATTTCTAAATATGTCCTGAGATCAGGATGCAAATCAATATTGTCCTCATAGTTAATTGAAATAGTTTCTCTGACAATGCATGTATAGAATCCAATGTAAAGGCTCACAAAGGTGAGATACCCTGAAAGTAGCTTTCCCCCTGTTCTTGTGTGTGCGCTGTGGACTAATGATAATTATTTCAGCATGAAATCTCAGTGGTTTACATAAAATAATAAGATCACAGAAGGAGGTAAATATGTTTTTGATCATTTCAGTTTCCATTTGATGCTTCTCCTTAGCAGGTTTTAAAACGTTTGTATGCAAAAATCTCATTCAAAGCCCAAAATCTCCTTTAAAATATTTTAACAGTAAAATGTAGCTGAATTTCTGTTTCTTAACAGTTTGTCCAAACTCCCTCCTGCCCCTGCTATACCCACCTTACCCCTGCCCACCCCACTTCTTAGGCTCCATTGGATTAGCACCATTTCAGTGAAGGTGTCCTCCACCCCAGTGCTGACTTAAACCAATTACTGATCTGTTGACTGTAATTAAGGAGAATTATTATCCTCTGCATGTGATCTCACAGACAGTCTGTCCAGGGAACGTTACAGACAGCAGTGTACTGCAACTCCTAAAGAAGAAATATATGCACTCGGACTGTGGACCCAGACTAATTTTCACATGTTTTTTTATTTCAGTTCCTTAAGGCAAGTTCACTAGCCATTATTGTTTGACCACCTGTATTCCATTTTCTGGGTATAAATAGTCTTTGGGTGAATTTCTGTTTGACCCCTACTGAATAGACATGAAAATAAAACATTAATTTTAATATTTTAAAATATCTTTCCACTATTGATATCTCCACATCCATGTTGGGAATGTTGTAATTAACAATATTTTATTAAGAAGAAATATGTCAGAGGGGAGGTTTATTCTTAGCCTTCTGCCAAAAAAAAAAATACCCACTGACATGCATCACAGGGAAGAGACCATAGAAACATCACAGCCAAAGAAACCCCTTCACTTTTGCCAAAAGTGGGTCCAGCTTAGCTAAAGCCACAACACAGAGGGATAAGGTGGAATTCACCACCTCTTTACAAGGTCCATTTCCCAGAGTCTCCTTCTCCAAGGCAAACATCCAAAGATTATAGACTTTCTTTCCTGCCTCTTCATCCACTCCATGTATTCATCCAGTCATTCACTATTCAGCAGCATTTATTCATCCATCCAACATGAGACAAATGTCAGTTGAGCCCCTGCTTTTATATTTCAAGGTGGAGGATTAAAAAGTAACAAGATACAGTCCAGCTGGAATTTGAATGAAGGAGAGAATATTCAAATGCTTTCTACCTTTCTTTCCCTCATCATATCTGGCAACAGTTATGTGAAGTGTCAGTAGAACAACTTATTGCAAAGTACAAAATAAATCAACTTAACTACCTGGGTATCTGGTATACACCATACCTACCTTTGCTCAACCTCCTAGCCTTCCCCCTCAAGGTGAAGACACAGTTCAAGTAGCTACCTAGGAGAGCTTGCATCTCACTCTCTAATTATAATGAGCTCCTAATTGAGTGTCAAAACCAGATTATTTTTAAGGGGGAAAGCAGGTACCACGAAAACTCATGCTGGGACAACAGGTATAAACTACAGAGTGGATATGGAGCCATCCTATCAATAACCCTATGTGATTGGACTTCTTGAGCTGGACTGCATTCACTAACTCTGCAGTCATTACAACACATGACCTTCAATAAAGGTTGACAGTGTGACTGGTGACACTATGACTGCATTAGGTAGACCACAAAGAAATAGAAATCCCACTGGGAATGTTATTGAAGTATCTTAACATTCCTTGTCTTGCCCATGTAGCGAGTTTCCCACATCACTAGGAGAAACAAACAGCAGAATTGGTAGCTAAAATGATATGTAGCATGATGAGAAAAAGTTGTAGTTAGAGAGAGACCTCTTTCAATAACATTTTTTATGAAGTAGACAACAGCCAGATGCTCCTGGTCATGTTCAATTAACGCTAAGGGATTTCTAGAAAAACAGTCCCTGGGATACCTAAGGAAATCCGAGAGAAATTGCCTGAAGGAACAAAGAATCTGTGGTACAGTAATACTAAACCATTCATCTTGAAAAAGAGCCAGATTTCTTCCCTGAGACCACAAAGTTGTGAACGGAAGAGACACACTTCTTTCCCAAGGAGACGAGAGATGAGTCACATGCCTGCAACATACTGATGAGGCTTCAGTGCTCCATCTTCCCCACAATCATTGCTGCACTTAATACATTTCAGATACCAACATACATATGTCTGTCTTGTGAGTGAGACAGAGGGATATGCAGTCATGAGCCTCAAAAATACTAAAAACCAGACTGCAACGGGAATCGCAAAATACCATAATCACTTGATCCATTCCTTATATTTTAGAGACCCTTATACTGCCTATCATATTCTAATAACCTAAGAGAAGAACCAGACACCGTCCCCCCCAAAAAAAAACCCAACCAAAACAGTTATGGAGCATTTTCCATTATGGAACTGAATAAACACAAGCTTATGTTCTTTGCTTTGTCTCATCTAATACAGTTTATCCTGTCACAATTTCTCATTTTCTGTCAATCAACAAATCTGTTTTCAGTGCCAGGGAAATCTGAACATGATGGCTTTTCATTTGACCAAGCATGACGAGTGACACTTAGCTGACGGCCAATGTTCTCAGCCCCACACTTGCTTTCATCCTTTCCCTCCCCTTCATGGAAATGAGATCTCCCTGATCACTGCATCTCTTCCCTCCTTAGAAAACCTATAGGGACTTCCGATTGCAAGGAGTCCTGGACTCGACCTTAAACAGCAAGACATACGAAACCATCCGGAACCGGCTCACTGTGGAGGAAGCCACAGCGTCCGTGAGTGAGGGTGGAGGTCTGCAGGGCATCAGCATGAAGGACAGCGATGAGGAAGATGAAGAAGATGATTAGAATGCTTGGGCCGGCGTCCTGTGGGACGGATCCCGTAATCAATGCATGTCCTTAGTCTGTTAGTTAACCCCATTAGGGAATTTCCTGTCAACTACCATGCCCATGAGATGTTTACCAACACAATTGCCATTTTAGCTATGTGGTATGAAGATTAGCAAATGACCTACCAATCCACCATTTCCCAATCCTTGTCTATATGTTTACAGCAATACGGAGCACCATTCTTTAAATACTGATTGTGAAGAATCATAGTCCAACTGCTAGGCGTATCCCTTTTACCAGCGAAGTTAAATGATGCTTCATTAACGTGCTGTGTATGCGTTGACAGTAAGTGGATGTGAGGGCGAGTACACCAAGTACTTTTACCTCTTTGTTTCATGTATATGGATGCCAGTTATTTAAATGAGTACAATAAATTAATTTAATTAAGACATGTAGGTCTGCTTTGTTTTTTGAGAAACAAAAGGCAAGCCTCCAACAACCAACTTTTGGTTCTCTCTGTTCCCCTAAAACTAAAAAATGAACCCCTGGTGTCCTTGCTAACCCATCCTTTTATTTATCCTTATAGTTAACCAAAACAGGATGACTACATACCAATGGATCGATCCTTTTAATTGCCATGGCAAGGATGATCCTATTGTGACTCTAGACATCAAGCACAGTTTAGGGCAACTGTCTTCTGTCCAAGTTTATCCGAGTACATGTTACATTTTGCTTTTATGTTTCAATAACAGTGTATGTAAAAAAACCTGAATATTTAAATTACAACCCTAGACTATAAATGTGTTTATAATAAGATATGGATAGTTCCTTCAGTAGACTTTAACCATAATTTAAATTATTTTGTTCCACACCGATTTTTATATCTGTCATGTACATTGCACTTGGATCTGTAACTGCACGACGCTGGGGTCCTCTGCAGAGCTATTTCTTTCTGTGTAAAGTAGTGGATCCATCTTGCTTTTGCCTTATATAAAGCCTACAGTTATGAAAGTGTGGAAAACTGTGGCTTCTCAATAAATAACTATTCAAATGTCCAAAGAATACCCTTTTCTGGTCTTTTTTCCATTGTGTCCTTTGAAAGTCAGAACTGAAACATGAAGCAGGAAGAGATGGAAAGAGGAGGGAAGGAGTCATTTTCTTAGAGTGCTTTAGCAACTGTTGTAGTGGGGAGTTCTCTGAGCTTGTTTTCACAAGAGACAGCCTGAAACTTTGTGATTTAAGACTCCACTAATTCAGAATCTGTGGGCATTTGGACATGTTGGGCAGATTATGCTTGCATTATAGGATAAATAAGGGTTTGCTAAGCAAGAAAGTAGTGTAAACGAGAGAAATGTTTCTCCTGTACGAAGAGAAGGCCAACAAACTGTTTTTAAGCACCACTTCAACAGCAGTGTTTGTATTCAAACAAAGCGTGTGCCAATTATATATGATTCTTATATATTTGTTAAAGCATTTTACAAGATTCTCTAAGATATGGAGCACTCCTCTCATTCCCCAATCTTTGTCAGCAATATAATCACCTAGGTTTGAAACAAATCAAACAAGGTGTTGCCTTACCCATTTTATCTGTGACTGTCATTAAATCAGGCTGACCTTTCCTGGGGCTGACTGAGGTGTTAGAGAAATGACTACTTTTCCCAGTAGAATCAGGTGCAATGTTCACCAGTTGCTCCCTACAGCCCTCTAAATAGCATGTCTCACTCGTGTTTAACCCTCAGGGTCTGCAGGTACAAACTTGCCCTTAGTGGGATTTAAGAATAACTCCCATTTATTGAGCAGTTCTGCTATGCTAGACATTCTGCATATATTACCTCATCTAAATTTTATAACAACCGTAAGAGGAGAGGACTGTTATTATCCTGATTGTAAATGAGAAAATTGAAGTCAGAAAAGGTAAGGTAATCTGCCCAACCATGACACAACTCTCTCTAGAAACATGAACCCAGAGATTCCAACATAGACTTGTTAATAGAAATGATAGTAGTATAGTATTCAGATACAAAAAATCTTTGCTCAATGGCACCAAGTTAAACCAGTGCGCAAAAATTTTTACAAATGTATTTGTATGAATTATGTTCTGAGTTGCAAATTGAAGCATATTTCCTGCAACAATTACAAACAATTTAAAAATGTGCAAAGTAAAGAGGGAGCATCTGCCTAATGTATAGAAGATGGAAAAATTAACAACAAATAAACAAACAAAACCATGCTCAAGTACTCTGGGAGAAAGCTAATTAAGTTAGGTAACTAACAAACATGATCTAAAATGCATAAAAAGGAATAAGTCATAAAGACTCTCTCAAAAACCAAGGTTTAAAAAAAAACTTCTTCAAAAGGATACTTCATTGCAGCCTAACAGTGATGTCCTGGTGAGCAGTGGCCCCACAGTGGCCACCCTGGAGAGAGGGCTGTGAAGATGAAGTGACATCAGAAGAGACCAGAAAGAAAGAACTGTCCAAAGCTAAGTCAAGGTTATCCTTGACACACTCAAAGTTGAAAAGGAGACCGTTTGGGAATCTTGATCTTTCTTTTTTATTCCTTTGGGGCAAAATCTCAAGTTTTCTGTTCTTTCCTTTTTATTATTTTTATTCAAATGTTATATACATATAGAAGAGTACACAAATACTAAGCATACAGCTCAATGATTTATCATACAGAACAAACTCATGAAGCAACCACCAGATCAAGAAATAGAACATAATGAACAGCCCCAGACATACCCATGCCCAGGCCCCTTCCCAGTTGCTACCCCTCCTTACTCCCCAAAGATAACCACCATCCTGATTTCTAATAGCATTGACTGAATCTAAACTTTTGTACAATTAGAATCTCAGTATACATTCTCTAGTGTGTGGCTTGTTTTTGCTCTACACTAGCTTGTTGGTGTAACTGTTGTTCATTTCACTACTTTATAGTATTCCACAGTAGGACTATACCACACGTGTTATTTATCCATGTTAAAATGTGTTGGGTTTATTTTGGGGGTTTTTTGTTTTGCCTTGTTTTTTGTTTTTGTTTTGTTTTGTTTTTAGTTTAGGGCTATTATGAATAATGCTTCCATGAATTTTCTTGTACATGTGTGTTGAGGCAATTGCTGGGTGATAGGGTAAAGGTATGTTCATTTTTCAGAGACATTGCCAGTTTTCCATGGAGGTGAACAAGGTTATACACTTACCAGAAGAGTAGCAAAGTCCTGGCAACACTAGGTATTGCTACTCTTCTTAATTTTTATCATTCTGGTAAGTGGTGCAGTGAAGTATAATTTTAATTCCCTGATCATAAAAATGGAGTTGACTGCCCTTTAACATATGTATTGACAATTTGGGTAGTCTCTCTTTGGAAATTCATGTTTCTTTTACCCCCGTTTTAAGAGGAAAATTATAGAGTTATTTAAGGACTGATAAAGGGCTATAGGAAAAAAGTGCCAGATGGGTGGTGAGGAAAATGTTGGCCTGACAAAAAAGTATTCACTGTATTAACAATCAGTCCACAGTAGTTAAGTACATATTGATAGCCTCTGCCAGAAACAGCCAGGTTCTCTCTAACCCATTCTCTGTCATCAGCCAGTATGACCTTTCTAAAATGTAAGTGTGACCTGTCCCTCTTTCAGTGGAAAGCATCCAATGGCTCACCTTGCTCACAGAATGAAACCCAAGGTTGTTAAGGTGGTTTACACAGCCATATACAATGTGATCTCTGCCCACCCCTCCAGCTTCCTCTGTTAACTCTGCTCCTCTCACTCTAGGTTTCAGCATCTGCCATCATCTTTCACTCACTCCTGTACACAGTGGTTCTTCTCACCTAGGAACTCCCCCTAAGCACCTCATCTCATCCTTCCAATCCAGCTAAATTTTTCTTCCCCAGGGAAGCCTTTCCACATCCCATCCTCAAGTCAGCATCCATTTTCGTGGTATACATACTTATAATACTCCCTACTTGTCTTTCATAGTATTCATCACAGTCTCCATGCATGGGTTATTTGACTCATTGCATGTTTCATGTAGCATTTCTTCAATTCAGGAAAGTATGGCCTGCACCAGCTTTTCTACTCTATTGTATTCACTAAATACAGGGCCTGGCACAAATAATGCCCCTCTTTTATTACAAAGTATTTTATTACAAAATCAGAAGCATATAATTCTATAACATAACAATATCATACTCAAGCACACCATATGACATTTTAGGTGAAATGTTCAAATTGCTGTCCATCTTGTGTGAGATACTCACATACCATACCAACCACACTCAAGCAAGCCTTACTTCTGCTGGACCCTGTATATGATTAATAAGTGAAGACTAAAAATACAAAAATGTAGATGATCTGATTACTCTTCTCTTAAAATCTTTAGTCTAGATGATATGAATCTTTGAAAGATTCAAATAGATTAAATACTATGAGATTCAGAGGAGGGAGAAGGAAGGAAGGCTTCCTGGAGGAGATGGATTTTAAAGAGCACATAGAAAGGACAGGAAAGGTCATGGACTAAAGTAGAGAAAGGTAAGGGGATGGGCCACTCAGCTGAAGTTGTTTTCTTCTTGATGCATTCCCAGTGTACCTAGTAAACACTCAACAAATACATGTGGACCCTAGATATTAATTAATATGTTCAGTGTATTAGGGAAGTCTGGTTTCATGGAAAGATTCACAGAGGGGATTGGAGAGATTCAGATGGGAAGGGTGGATTAAGGCTTCAAAGGACATTTAGTTTCATTTAGTTTGGGTTTGTTGATCTGAATAACAGACCTAACCAGTATTTTTATTTTTTCAAAATATTTAAAGACATTTTTAAGTTAAAAAATCAAATATAGAAGAATTATATGAAACAAAAAGTTGAAGTCTCTTCCTTCCCAACCCATTTTCCCCAAAGTAGCCATTGCAAACAGATGGGCACATATTCTTCCACATATGTTCAAATCACATACAAGTATATTGGATATATATATTCTCCATCCAATATCCAGTTGGATATATTTATATATTTTATGTATTTATATTTTTAAAATATATTTTCACAAATGGGATTCATCCTCAACCCACTAAGACAAATCATATTTTTCATTTATCAGTATAAAAATCATTTTCATGTTTGCACATATAGATTTTGTATATTACTTTTAATTGTTGTGCTACATTTATGGAGATTTTTCTGGTCAAAGAAGAAACAAGAACAAAGTAAGGTAAACTGAAAATGCAAGCTAGATTAAAACACATTGTAGGAAATGAGCCATCTGTGGAAGTGACCCAAGAGACTGCTTGAAATGTGTGACTAAAGAATTTCTGAAACCCCCCAAATTCAATCCCTGTTTAATCACACGGTATTATAATTATATGTTTATGTATCTGTCTCCCCGCTAGACTGCCAAATTCTTGAGGTCAGGAACTATATATCCATTAGTGTATGCCAGTCTGATGTCTGGGATATGGTAAGCACTCCATAAACATTGGTTGAATTGAATGGGTGAAGATCAGAGAGGCACACCTGAGTATGATCAAGGCCAAGAAAGCATAAACTAAATTTATTACAATATACTCTTTTGATAAAGAAACAATTACTAAATGAGGCGAAGAATCTCAACAGCCTTTGGAAAACTATCCACCTCACCACCAACATGACTGGAATTTCTAGTGCAGACATAAACAGTCATGCCATCATAAATTCAGGTTTCTATGAGAATTTTAGGAAGTCAACCAACCAACAATGGTTGTATCATTATTGTCTCAATAAGTTTTAATGAGTTCATTTTACTTAAATTTTAAACTCCAAAATGAGGGTGTTCTTTGTGGCCAATTTCTATCAGCACATGATTAAGAAATCTGAAATTAAATCAAATTATGCACCCTTCTGTAATTCTTGGTAAACAAATTTTTAAAAATCAATATTCATCTTTTATTCAAGATTGTTTTGCTTCTTTATCTGAGTACTAAAATTATTATCTGTTTTCCTTCTCATGAAACCATGCATTTCATCTAAAGTTGTAAGTCTGCATTTGTTGTAACCAAGTAAAACATGAGAAAAGAACCGGTGATGGTGCAACCTGTCTGCAGAGTTCTGTCCCCTGACAACAGCATGCTGAAGGTCAAAGAAAAACACTGCACAGCCAAGTAATCACAGCCACCAGCCAACAGAGGGATAAAATGACCACGATTAATTCACACAGCTACAAGATAAGGGATGCAAAGGCAACAATGAGCCAAAGTACATAAATAAGATTTTTTATTTCCTAAGAATTGATAGTGCAATGGCAAAAAGCAACTGTAAACACGTTTAAGTTGGCATATTTCCCTCTGTCCATCAGAAAAAAGTTGGCTTGTTTCCTGGCTGGTGAATACAGTTATAAGGAATAAACAAGGCTTTGCTTAAATCTCCAAGCAGGAAACATGTAATTGAAGATAGTACAAATTTGAGAGAAAATGTTGGAAATTTTGGAATATACTTAAAAAGAAAATCGAAGACAACCTAAGAAGACAAATACTGGTGATATTTGGTGTAAAGAAAAGTGCAGTTTATGTGGAATCTGTGACTGGGTTTCAAATTCTAATGTCACTGTATTATTGTGAACAGAACTATGGAACAATGCAACTTAGCCTCCTCAAAAACCTCCTGGAACAGGGTTTCGAACACAATAAATTCCTCTACAGTATTCTTTGGTGCAATCAATTTCATTTTGAATGAAAACACACTTTAAAAAATCAAAGATCAAGATTATAGACTAAGCCCTGGCTGGCGTAGCTCAGTGGATTGAGCGCAGGCTGCGAACCAAAGCATTGCAGGTTCAATTCCCAGTCAGGGCACATGCCTGGGTTGCAGGCCAGGTCCCCAGTGGGGACCACATGAGAGGCAACCACACATTGATGTTTCTCTCTCTCTCCTTCTCCCGCTCTTCCCCTCTCTAAAAATAAATAAATAAAATATATTAAAAAAAAAGATTATAGACTAAAAATTCCAGAGCATCTGGAAAACATTGTCATTGAAATGTATTTGGAAAGTTGAACTCTTTAGAGGATGCACAATTAAACAACCATCTCTATTTTTGTGAGATTGAAAGTTGAATTCTATGAAATGATTTTTGGCAGGGTGAAGAAATAGTTTCACTCCATAACTCAGAATGGTCCTGATAAATTAATTCTGGAGACATTAAATTAGAGTAATGCTCTCCTAGTCAAGAAAATGGGTTTCTTTTTCATTGATAGCAAGTAAAGCCATCTCTGATACACTTCTTTTCCAACACTCAGTCAAATCAATTCTTGTATTTCACTAATTCTAACAAAAAAAAACTTTTCTTTCACTTTTAACATCTCTCTGAATTTGAGATTCATCCTTCCACTGTAAGAAAACAAATTCACATTTCTTCCACCCTCTGCCACTACCATACCTGCGTAACAAGACTGGTATACACAGAGTCTGGGGTTAATGTTCCTTTGGAGAACGCAAGGAAAAGGAGGTATGTGTCCCAGGGAAGAGCCTTCCACACAGTGAACAGAAGGCAGAGGCAGAATGAGGGACTGACCCAGGAGTGGACATGAGACACATGCTCATTTTCCCCCACTATATTAGAGAAAGATGACTCGTGTGGTAGGAAGAACCTAGATCCTGTTATTACACAGAATGGGGGCTCAAACCACATAGTTAATTGTTCAAGTAGAGGTGAAAGCAGTGGCCACAGGACTGTAGACCACTGGGTGACAGGCATAGCCAGAGGGAGAGAAGCTGAATTTTAAGAGCACAGGTTCTGGAGTCAGGCTGACCTTAATGAATATCCAGATTTCAGATGTTCATTGGCAATCACTAGCCACATGACTTTAGCAAAATTACTTAATTTCTCCAGACCTCAGTTTTCTTATCAGTAAAATAGAAATAACCAGAATAATACCCTAAGCATGACCTACTGTTATAAACTCATTAGATGTGTTAATGCACATAAATGCTAAAAAAAAAAGCCTAAGTGCTCAGTAAATGTTAGCTAATATTTTACTGTTAATTTCTTAACCTCTGAAGAGCCTACCACATGTTTCACACTCTGAACAGATTGCAGGTATGGCTACGTCACTGTCCTTTAGAAGCTGGGTTCTGCTACTTGCTGTTCCTTTTTTACCTCTTCCCAAAACTAACTCATGATCAGCTGTACATTGAGCAGCAATGTGTTCAGCAAGGCATTCTCGACACCCAAACTCCTTTTTACCATTTGCTTTTGTGCCTTAGACAAGAAAAATTTGTCCCCTTTGTCTACATTTATGTGTTCTCTCCTTTACTTTCCTTTGACATGGGTCTCAGTAAATAATTACTGAAGAAGTTAATTAATGAATAAATGAATTTCTTTCCATGTCTCCCCTTCTCTACCATCACACTCTTAATTTGGGTTCCCTAGAAACAGACTCTGAGACAAGGATTCTAATGCAAAGGGTTTACTTGAGAAGTGATCCTAGGAAACAAGAATAGAGGAATGGGTAGGGGAAGACTGGAAAAGGAAGACAGTCACTGGGGTAGCTGGGCTGGGAGCCAGGCTAGGCCATATATTTTATAGTTATTCTCCCTGAGCAGTGAGAATACTGGGGTATTCTCATCATTGGTTGAGGGTGGCTGAGAGGTGAAGGAAATTCTCCAGCAGTTCAGGCCTACAGGGAAGATAGACAAAAACACATACACACACTCACACACAAGTCCAGTCATCACAGAAAGCCCTCAGGCAAATAAATAGGAGAACAGCAGTGGGAAAATCA
Source organism: Trachops cirrhosus (assembly GCA_028533065.1). Lineage (NCBI taxonomy): Eukaryota > Metazoa > Chordata > Mammalia > Chiroptera > Phyllostomidae > Trachops > Trachops cirrhosus. Next base: position 50,044,495 of record CM052544.1, on the reverse strand, counting down.
GCACTAGTCACAAGGATGTGGTAAGGCCCAGGAGAGTGGGCACAGCACCAACAGTCTCTATTGTACAATCACCCTTCTACACCCCAGGGCAGAGGTTGTGGTCCACACTGGCCTGAGGACAGCAAGATAGAAACAGCATTTCTTATGCCAGGTATATTGTCACACCAGACAAGACTGGAAAGCCTCCCAAGAGTAGTGAAATAAAGTCCAGCCTTTACTACAATGGAATGCAATGGAGCCAGGAAAAAGAATACAGTAGATTAATATATATAAAATGTCCAAGATACACTGCTGAGTCTTTAAAACAATCAAGGGCATACCAGCCTTTTAAAAAAAATTTAAATAATAAGCAAATCTAACTGTGCGCAAGTGTGAGTTGTATATTTGTTTATATATACACACATTTTTAAGAGATCAAATAGACAGTTGCCATTGTGGCTTCCCAGAATCCAAATCCAAAATCCATGGAAATTGGAGGGAAAAGGATATTCCTTCCTCCTGCCCTGACAGCTAGAATGTGGCTAAAACAGATGCTGTAGCTCTGAACTTTGACTCTTAAGAAAAGGACCTGAAGGCACACCAGCTTTAGAGGACATTCCTGGGGCATCCAGTGATGGGTCTGTGGGCCCAGCAGCAGTCCTGTCCTAACCAGAGCTGGCCCTGTGGCTCCTTGCCTGTGTCTTACCTCCCTTGTTTCTTGATTCCTGACTAAGCCTGTTCTCCAGCCTTCAGTAGATTCTTGTTCTGCTGACTGTTTTTGTTTTTGGCAACCAAAAGCACTGAGAGATGTAGTTGGGCTCAGAAGAAGCTGGTAACAGTGTTTAGTTACAATTTTGACAACTGTATGTCAGTATGATTGGTCTCATTTGGAATTGTACATATTTATCTTATGAGTTTAAAAGCATTATTCTGAGAACTGGTTCACAGTCTTAGCAGACCATCAAAGGGGTCCATGGTGTATAAGAGGGAGACAGAGACAGAGAGAGAGAAAGAATGAGAACCTCTGCCAAAGTTCTTCAACTTTCACTTCGCCATCCTGCTACTTGTTTATCCATTGTCTTTCTTCCTAATTTTCTTACCTATAAAATGGGGACAGCGATTTTCCTTTCTAATACAAACCATGTGAGCTATACACGTTTAATTTCTTGAAAGAAAGTCAAACCACAAACCAGCCAAAACAATTTGACAAATGATAGACTACAGTTTACTGCTGGAAGATATTGGTAGGTCATATTTTTGAATTTGTAGATAGGATGAGATAATAGTTAAGAGCACTGGGTATGGGGGGCGTCAGGCACTGACTAACTATGCAATTAGGTCCTGCCTCTCATCTAAACACATAGCTTTGGGCTAATCACTAATACTTACCAAGTTTTATTTATTCCATCTAAAGATGGTGATAACCAGTCCACTGGCCCTATAGGGTCACATTGTTAATGCAATAATAATAATAATTGCTAATAATTACTAAGCTCACAAGGCCTGACAAATAGAAAGAAACCAGTAACAGTGGTTACCTCTGGGAAAAGAGACTAGAGATTTAGGGTAGAAAAGAGACTTGATTTTCACTGCATACTATATTATGTTGCTTGAACTAAGTAAGTGTCAGCAATCATTATTACTGTACACAAAAGTCATTGAATGGAGAAACACAAAGCTGTGATCTACTAATAATTGCCTAAATGATTGCTATTAATTTATTTACTCCATGTTCTCAAGGTGAGAACTTAATCTAATCTGCAAACATAAGTCAAACGGAAATATTTTCCATCTTGAACTATGTTAAATAAGCACATGCTCCAATATAACTTAATAGTGGAGACAGAGACTTATATGCTATGGCTCTTCTTTCTTTCCCCAAGTGAGCCCTCATTTATAGAATGTAAGTTGCTCCTGTGCATCACCATGTACCTCCTCTGCTTCCATCCCCAAGGGACCTAGGGAGGTGTGGGTGGGAAAGAGAAGCTCTGTAGGAGATCATTATTCTGGAATTAAAATAAGTATCTTCTCAATAGCCAAGGAAAAGTCTGAGATGACTTTCTTCTCTTCAGTTGAAAGCTGGAGACCTTTCTAAATATGAGTAAAAAGGAAGAAAGTGCCAGCCTACATTCCAGAACCAGAGAGAATGAAAAGTTAGTCTGCCTGTTAGTCAAAAGTAGAAACAAACCAGAGCACGACTCTCTCAGGCCTTAGATTCATCCAACAAATCAAGTGTGCTTGCTCTCCGGGTGGTGGTGTGACAGCAGGTTCCAAAGCTGAACAAAAGGGCCTCCTGCCCTCCAGGGGGCTTACACAGCACAGGTTTACTCTCAAAAGAATGTTCCAAAAGTGGCAGAAAGAAGGACAACATCTTAAGCAGTTAGTTTTTAAAATTGCCAACACCACTGCATCAGCAAAATTCAGACAATGGAAAACTCTGAACAGGAGTTTTCAGACTC